>CM055648.1:4685998-5923081 GCA_029378325.1 Elaeagnus macrophylla | reverse complement strand
CTTACTCCCACTGAACTTGTGATACACACAATCATCAATGACATTCATCTCAAAACCATACGAAACAATGACTTGATGAAACTTGAAGTACCACTGACGAGAAGCCTGCTTGAGTCCATATATGGATTTCGTTAATTTACAAACCATATTCTTTGAATCTCCTAATACAAAGTTTTCTGGTTGTACCATATAAATTGTTTCTTCAATGTCACCATTGAGAAATGCTGTTTTGACATCCATTTGATGCAACTCAAGGTCAAAATGTGCAACAAGCGCCATAATTGTCCTAAAAGAGTCTTTCGTGGAAACCGGAGAGAAAGTTTCTTTAAAGTCAATTCCTTCTTTTTGAGTAAAGCCTTTGGCTACAAGACGTGCCTTATACCTCTCCACATTACCTTTTGAATCCTTTTTGGTTTTAAACATCCATTTACAACCAATGGGATTCGCACCAGCCGGTAATGGGACAAGTTCCCAAACTTTCTTGTCTTGTATAGACTTATACTCCTCATTTATGGCTTCAATCCATTTATGAGAGTTGGAACTTTGCATGGCTTGGCGGAAGTTGATTGGATCATCTTTCGACATTCCACTTTCTGCCTCATGTTCTTGGAGATATACAACATAATCATCTGAAATTGCAAATCTCCTTTCTCTCGTGGATCGCCTCAATGGCGTGGGTTCTTGAGGTTGTTGAGGTTGTTCCTCAGGAATTGGTTCCTCTGGAACAATTACCTCATTTTGAATGAGGGGTTGAATAACATTGTCTTGCCGAGGATTTGTTGAATGCATTTCTTGATCAATGACAGGTATGGAAACCTGCACATCGTCAAGAAAAGTAGTAGCAGGAATTGGGATTACTCCCTCTTCCTCCTCAAAGACAATGTTCCTAACTCGATTTTCCCTCCCAAACTCAACATCCTCAAAAAATGTTGCAATTTCAGTCTCAAATATAGACTTACTAATAGGATCATAAAACTTGTAACCCCTTGATCGTTCTATATAGCCAATAAAGTAGCTGCTAATGGTTTTGGAGTCCAATTTTCTTTCATGAGGTTTATAAGGCCTCGCTTCAGCAGGACATTCCCACTTACGCAAGTGCTTTAGACTAGGCTTTCGCCCAACCCAAAGTTCATAAGGCATTTTTGCTGCTGCTTTAGTTGGCACCCGATTCAGGATATAAGTTGCTGTCTTTAGAGCTTCACCCCAGAGTGACTCTGGTAAAGTAAATTGACTAATCATACTTCTTACCATGTCCTTAAGAGTCCTGTTTCGTCTCTCAGATACACCATTCATGCTAGGCGACCCTGGCATAGTGTATTGAGGGACGATTCCACATTCCTCTAGGTATTTAGCAAATGGTCCCGGACGTTGTTCACCTAATTTGTCGTATCTACCGTAGTATTCACCACCACGGTCAGATCTGACACTCTTTATCTGTTTGTTGAGTTGTAACTCAACTTCGGCCTTAAATGTTTTGAACACGTCCAAAGACTGTGATTTCTCGTGTATAAGAAATAGATACCCATATCTAGAATAGTCGTCTATGAATGTTATAAAATATTGTTGACCATTCCAAGATGTTGTAGGGAATGGACCACAAATATCCGTATGAATCAATTATAAGACGCCCGTAGTCCGATTTGCATCTAATTTCTTCATTTTGGTCTGTTTTCCCTTGATACACTCAACACAAACATCAAAATCTGAAAAATCAAGGGATTCTAAAATCTCATCAGACATAAGTCGCTCAACTCTAGATTTAGAGATGTGACCTAGGCGTTTGTGCCATAATGAGGCTGACGTTTCCTTATCTAATTTTCGCTTTGTACCTCGTGACTCTACATGCAAGGTTTCATTATAAGATGAAACAGTTTTCAACAAATATAGATTATCAAAAGTATTAAGTAAACCAGTACCAATAACATTTGAATTTAAAGACAAAGTAAACTGAGTATTTCCAAATGAATAATAATAACCCAATTTGTCCAAAACAGAAATGGAAATTAAATTCCGTCTAAAAGACGGTACAACAAAAGTGTCTTTCAAATCCAAATAACAACCAGTTTTTAATAACAATCTAAAATGCCCTATTGTCTTTACTTCCACCGACTTGCTGTCACCCACAAAGATACGTCTTTCAGCATCAATTAGCTCTCGGTAGTTTAGGCAACCCTGCATAGAAACACAAATTTGAGTAGTAGCACCAAAATCTACCCACCAAGTGTTTCTTGGTACAGATGCTAAATTGATCTCAAAACAGACCAAAACAGGAATTATACCTTTCTTTTCACGCCATGCGCTATACTTAGCACATTCCTTCTTCTGATGTCCAGGCTTACCACATAAGAAACAACCTTCATTACTTTCCTGTTTCTTTTGCATTGGACCCTTAGGAACAACAACTTGCTTTCCTTTATCCTTCCTTTTACCCTTGCCCATAAAAGTGCTTGACATATGAGCACTTTCAGTCCTCTCTTGCTTCAATCTCTCTTCCTCTTGCACACAAAATGAAATGAGCTCATTGAGAGTCCATTTCTCCTTTTGGCAGTTATAACTGACCTTAAATTGACTGAATTGTGCAGGAAGAGAGATCAGAATTAAATGCACGAGCAAATCATCTGATAAGTCGAGCTTTAGTGCCTTAAGTTTTGAAGCAAGATGAGACATCTCCATGATGTACTCTCTGACATTACCTTTGCCCTTATATTTCATTGAAATCAAGCTTGCTAAGAGCGTGTTTGTTTCAGCTTTATCGTTTTTGACAAAACGATTCTGAATTTCCTCAAGGAACTTACTGGCAATGATATTGTCATCTGTTATTGCACCTCGAAAGGCTTCTGGAATCCCGCGCTTCATGATCATAAGACTTAGCTTGTTCGAACGATCCCACTTTTCAAAGTACGCAATTTCCTCAGGGGTACTTTGTGCAATGAGAACATTCGATTTTGGCATTCTTAATACCAAGTCTATGTCCATGCAGCCAAGAACAATCAATATGTTCTCTTTCCAATCCTTAAAGTTTGTTCCATTTAACATTGGAACATTATTCATGTTGGCAAATATTGTAGTAGTAGACATTAAAACTGAACAGAGAACAAAATTAAATAAATAAACCATGCTCACATAAAATAACCAAAATAAACAGTCTTTAAATTGACTAATTACATGACAACATTTCAAGATACCAAACACAACATTAATATCAAGCCTTTGGACAGTGATATTAATTGTAAGTGGTACTCTTGTTGCAATGATCAAACAATGATAATAAGTTATGTCAAATAATAAATCCATGTTTGCATCGATTCATTATTCACATGAGGTTATCTTGATAATTGTCATATGATTACCATCGCAGGTGCGTGTGTAATTCGGCCAAATATGAACCCCTCTTTGGATTGGTTAATATTCGCATGAATTACACATACACAAACATCATATCCAATTATTCTCCCAATATCAGTATACACAAGAGTGCCCACTTTGGTGACATCTTGTATAAATTGATATAATTAGAATACCAGATAAGTGTTAAAAAAAAAACTTAGATGTCATATATAATTAATCAAAATTAAAAAAGCCATAATTTTTGAGTTATAATTCATATATATATATATATATATAACACCGAAAGTGGTATGTTATATAAAACACCAAAACTGTACATTATATATATATATATATATATATATATATATATATATATATATATATATATAAACCGTATTTTATATATTTGATATATATATACACACATATAATCTTTATATTATATATATATTGGTATGTTATATAACTCGGTTGGCGCCACCACTAAAGTAAGTATATGTATATTATATAAGATATATATATATATATATATATATATATATATATATATATATGAAAACTAGAGAGAACGAAACTGTAAGCAGTAAGCGGACAAAGCGAAACACAGTTATTGTTTTTTTTTTTTTTCGGAGAAACCGAAAATAACTACATATTTTTAGTTTCTCAGAAACTGAAGAGAAGAAAAAAAAAAAAATCGACCACTGTGATTTTCGCAATTTTGCAGGAACAAAGCAATTGTCCTTTACTTTAAAAAAAAAAAAAAACAGTAAGGTAACAATACATATATAAAGATATATGTATTAATGCCTTCTGATGCCGTGAAACATATATATATATATGATCAGAATTCATAGTTCCACAAAGGAACAATTTGGAAGAAATAGTGTCGACGATTTTGTGCAGAATCCATACAGAATTTGCAAGATATAAACAATTCTATATTATTATCCAGATTTTATGGCATATCATACAGAATTTATCAAAAATAAATTAATCTCTAACATTTATAAATTCTTTTGAATCAAACATGGGTAGGCTCTGATACCACTTGTTAGAATTGGTTTACCGAAAGTGAAAAACATATTTTCTACATCCCATGTTGAATCAAGAGAAGAAGAAGAGATTATAGTGGAAGCGTACCAGAATCTATAGTGTTCTTCTATCGAACGGGTTCAGATCTTCCAATTGATGCGTAGTTGTCTCAAGAGTTTTTCTCTGTTGATGTGGATACAGAGAAAACTTGTGTTCTACAAATACTACGCTCAAATGGGGACTATGACCCCTTTATATAGATAACCGCCAAAGGCGGTTATCAATAATTAGTATTTTCAAATTGACCCCTCATCAATTTAAAAATACAAGTCCGGTCTCTACACATTAATTCTACGATAATTTAATACACGATAGCCAAAATTAAACTTTATAAATCACCTTTTAATTAGCTAAACTATAAGATAGCATAGCACATTTAAAATTATATGTATAGCTCCACATATTAATAATATTTTTCAACACTTTATTACGAGTTTTTGGTCACAGATTCAAGGTTTGGTAAAGAAAGAAACACATGCATACGACTGACTATAATGCTTTTGAACTTTCAGTTAAGAAATTTATAAACTTCTTTCCATTTGTTTACGGTGATATGAAAGCTCGTTCTAGTAAGCTTATTAATATAAAAAAAAAAAAAATTAAATACAACATGTTATATATTTTTTATAAATTATAGTTAATAATATTAACCATATGGCTAATATTATTTTAATTTATATAAAAAAAAAAAAAAACCTAAAATTAATATATTTTATCAGGTAATAAATTCAACAATTATCTACGTGAATCACTCATCTTTATCTAAGGGACTTCCTAAATGATCAAACTCGACATATATTCTATATGATGTACTTGCATGAAAGTTAGGCCACGTTGTGGGCTCATCTCGACTTCAGCCTAATCTATTTTTTGGTACAAAAATTTATTAGCCTCTAGCCAATATAATTCATTTTCTTCCCTTTATTTTCGTTAAAATTTAAGATAAATTTATTAATATATAAGAAATATCAACAAAAAAAAAATTACAACTTGTTTTTTAATATTTGAGAATTATAAGTAAGTAACTACTCTAATTTTATAGCAAAATTAGTTTTTTAATATAAAATTGTAGTTTATTTTCTTTTAAATTTATAAATTATAACAATTATATTTCTTGAATTATTTTGATTCTAAAAATTAAAAAGTAATTCATAATTTAAATCACATATACAATGTGAGTATTTAAACTTTATAAAACCAAATATAATTTTAATTAACATTAATAATGATTATTTTTTTAACGTGCATTTTATTTTTCTTCTAAATTATTTTAATTCAAAAAACCTCTTAACTATTAAATACAACTTTTTTATAATTTATTATTTCATCTAATGAAATTCTTCTTCGTAAAAAAGATAATTACTCTATTTAATATATATTGAAAGGTTCTATAAGTTAACATGTATTTTATTTTTTCTTCTAGATTATTTTAATAGCAATGATTTATCCTATATTAAAAATATCAATTATAATTATAGTTTATTTTTAAATAAGTATAAATTATGCTTGTAATAATTTTTAAATTTTTTATATAACCTAACTCATATTACGTAAATGAGATTTAAACTCTATAACTTCAATATGTTCAAATAAGCTTTAAGTTATTGAGTTACAATTTGTGATCACTAACTTTTTTTATATTTAATATTTGGTACAATAAAACATGCACCATGCACACTGCCCGTCTAAAGAAAAATTTTGGCTACCCATACCCAACCATTGCCACAACCTCATTGCCCAATGAGTCATTTTCTTCTTCTTCCTCATTCATCCTATTTTGTTCATCCACGTATTACCTAAAAAAATCCAAATACTAATTATATTTTTATATTATTATCACAGATAAATAAGTAGATATTTACTGGCAGTGGATAACTCAATTGGTAATGCAATTAGGTTACATATACGAAGTTATAGGTTCAAGGGATGAAAAAATTGTAATTGTGCACAAAGATCTCTTCGACGACTACCTCAGATGCTAGTCACTGTTAGTACTCTCAATATTAGCATTGATCTAGGTGAATGAAAAAACAGCGGGTGTTATCCTATTTCCCTCCCAAGGAGCTGTATTTTGTTCACAAAATAAAAATAAAAAAAATAAGCAGGTATTGTTAAAGAAAATACATGATTGACAATTAATAACTTGGTTATTTTGTATTGTATATGTAGGTGTCAATTGTCATCACAATCCTTTTGAATACATAATGATGAATCATCCTCATCAATTGGACATCTTTCTTAAATTCATTGCACTTTGGCCCAACGTTGTCTCAATATCTTCTAAAAGTTTTCTAAAAATTGTAGACTCCTCATCTAGTTCATCTTTAAGGGTAAGAAACATATTTTTCCCGTCTCCAAACTTGGGGGATTAGTTTTTAGTTCATATTTTTCATGAGCAGATATTGTTTAAATTTCAATATTATTTTCACCCTTTTTTTCACCATAATAATACCGACACTTATATAACTATGGAGAGTGCTCATAAAAATATGACGATACCTAACCTCCTCGATAGAATGAAATCTATCATTTTTGCATCTCACGCACGGACATCAAATTATATAATTATTGTAATTAACACTAATAAAATTCAAGAAATCACTAACTCCAAGTATATGATCAAGTTCAATTCTAGACTCTAATAAACATTTGTCCAGTTTCTGTCAAAATAATTTACTCTATTATACAAAATATTACTGTTAGGCTAGCTAACATGAATAATGTCAAGAAATATGAACTTGAATTATTCTATTAATTAACAAATACAATAATATGCATCTACAAATACGTCAAAAAATGTTTACATAATTACTGTCATATATACTTGCATCTTAAGTATTCGACATATATGATCACAACTACAATTAGCAACAAATTTGTACATAGAGATATTTAGTAATTAATATATAACAATAAAAATGAAAAAACAAAGTTAGATTATTACCTTAACGATTCAGTCCATTAAGACAATGGTGAGGATGTGAGGTTGAAAATTGTCTAGATCTTAGATCTTGGTTATTGTGGGTGCCAAAAGGGTTGTGTGCCTGCTTCGATTTCACATAATACGTAATCCATCAAGACAATAGCAAAATAAGGCACTTATGCTTGGTTCCTGTTAAGACTTAATAAGACTTGGGTCTTGGTAGGAAGTCCTATTGTTCCAAGTGTGATAGATGGGCATTTTGTGCCTCAAGTCTTTTCTTGAGGAATGCCACATGTTGGCCCAATGGAAAATGTCCTACATCATACCCCTGTAGGGTGGTAGTCAGTACATGGTTTGCAAAATGTGCTACTTTTCTGATCCATGCATGACAATATAACACCGTGTGTCAAGAGGGTCAGTGTATGATTTTGTAGAAGGTGTGAAGTTTCAGATCCAATACATGACTAGGTGATGCCATGCAAAGAAGAGGTTGTTGCACGATTCTGGGGAAGGTGAGTCCTTCATGAGCCAATGTAGGACTAAGTGACATTGTGTGCTTGGGGGATCATTGGATGGTTTAACGGAAGGAGTGGCCCTTCATGATCCAATGTAGGATACATTTGATAGTAGTCACTTCTGATTTTAAGTTCTAAGTTATAAGTCTAGGATGTTCTAAGGTGCAAAGGAGGTGAGATTTCATTGTTACCACAAGTTCGTCCCAAGTTCAAACTTGAACTCTATGTAGTGTAGCTTTCTGGATCATATCTCTAGCCAAGTGTGGCTATTAGGTTCGAGGGAGGAGTGTGCTCGCTCCTAAACCATAGCAACGTACGATTGATGGTGATAACACCTTGGCGTAGAGCTAGGATTGTTTGAATGAGTTTCTAACTCTCATTCTAGGATTATAGCTTCTAGATACTGACTTTGGCTGAGTATGGCTACTAGGTTCGAAGAAGGGTATACTCGCTCCAAAGCCATAGTAGCACATAGTGGAACAAAGCTAGGATTGTTTGAGTCTATTGACTGTAGCCTTGAGTTTAAAGCTTTGGGATCCTAAGTAATGTTAGATACTTTGACTTGTGAGTTGAGATGTAGAATTGGGTCACAAAATGAAAATATAAGTACCAAGATGGCAACATAATTTCACTCTTTTCCTATTCATTATTTATTTCAACATTGGTGTTGACATGGTCACGTAGGACCTCATCTAACACTTTGGAAAGTAAATTACAAATGCAAAAGAAAATGAAAAGCACAAACCATCAGCCTTGATCTTCGCAGCATCCTTGTTCACTTCTTCTGACATTGGCAGAGCCTTACATTGTAGCACTCCCGAGCTACCTTTGGCTCTCGTAGGACCATTCCAACGCCTATTTTCATCGAAATTTTTAGTGTCAGGTGATAGTAGATGATACTGCCCTAGCAGAGTGTAGAAATGGTCATCCCAAGATGCCATTGTAAGCTAAGGGAGAGTCAACCACCAAGAAGTTAATCATTATAGTCCTGATAGTGCATTCTTCCCTAATTGTAACTGGGAGCTTAACAATGGCTTATAGGGTGAGGGGTTTTCCTGATAAACCATAAAGATGAATGTTCACTAGTCGAAAAGGATGTAGTAGGTTCATCTACTTCCAAGCATCCTTGAACAAGATATCTACTGAATTCTTTGTGTCCACCAACAATTGATAAATCTTGTTGTTGGCGATATGCAAAATCACAAACAATGCATCTTTGTGTGGATGCACTAGTTGTCCAGCTTCGTTTTACATAAATACCAAGTCTTCCTCGGTCAACCTAGATTCCTTCCCCTTATCGTGTGTCTAGATGATATTGAACACTTCTTGCCTAGCTGGGAGCTCCCTAGCATGCATTTTCCTTGCATGGTTGAGTCCCCACAGGTTGGTCCTCCCAAGATTGTACGAACCTCATTCATAGTTGAAGGTTCACCTTCATTTGTTTAGTTTCATGGACCAGTGGAAGGAGTGCTTCCCTTGGCTAATACATAGTCCTTCAAGTAACCCTTCTAAATTCAGTATTCAATCTCATTTCTTAAGTTCTCAACAATCTTCAATGTTGTGGTTGAAGTTCCAGTAGAATTTGCAGTACAAGCCCTAGTTCCGGCTGACTAGTAACCCTTTTATTTTCTTGGGGCCTCTAAAGAGTTTGGAGCTCTAAACTTTCAATAAGACTTGGTCCCGAATTGTGTTCAAGGGAATGTATTTATTGAATTCTATGCCAAGTTATGTGCAATCATTCTTTCTAAGGACTTCTTCATGTCTAACCTTAGCTTTTGATTTCTTACCCTCTAGATTCTTAGGTTCTTTGTCTAACTTTTGTTTCTCAGAATAATTCTTGGACTCATCTTAATGATGGCTGGCCATGTCCTCAACAATGATTAATGTTACCATGATTCTGGTAATGTCTTTGTATGATAACCTAGGGAGTTTTTCCACTAGCTTGTTTCAAAAGGAACCTATCTGAAAGCCTTGGAGGAAGGCGTTAACTACCAGAAAGTTAGGACAGTCTTCTACTTGGATTTTCTCATTATTGAACCTATTGAAGTTGTCTTTAAGTGACTCATTCTCTGTTTGGATCAAACCCAACAAATGTGCTGGAGTCCTGGGCAACCTCATTTTGGCTAAGAAGTGATTAAGGAACTACTATGCGAAGTCTAGGAAACTTCTCATGGTTCCTAATTTTAGTGTCATGTACTAGCTTATGCCTTCCACACTAGAGTCATGGTGAATGCTCTATAATTGACAGCGTCATTATGAGTGTAGAAGTCATTATAAGAAACTTCCAATGGTTCCCAATTTTAGTATCATGTACTAGACTTATGCCTTCCGCACTAGAGTCATGGTGAACGCTCTATAATTGACAACGTCATTATGAGTGTAGGGGTTCACCCAATCTCTAAAGGAGTCCAAGTGATTTATTGGTTCAAAAGTCCCATTGTAGGTCTTGACTATGGGTTGCTTGAACCTTCTCCCTAGTGGAGTTGACATGACCTCTAAGATGAAGGGAGCCTAGGTGGATTCTGAGTAATCTAGGTAGTGTTTCTCCCCAATGTCTCCCTCTTTTGCTTTATTCACCTAAAATATAAAACAAAGAAAACTAAAAAAGATTAAATGTAAAACATAAACAAAAAAAATTAATTATTTGGATTGCCTCCCAATAAGCGCCACATTTCAGGTCATTGACTAGACCGTTCTTATCCAACAAAGTGGATAATACATATAGTATTTCACAAACAACTAATTAAAGGTTTTTATGTTTGTTAAGCTAAAATCATCATTATTTTTCATTGGATTCCAAACCCTCTTCCTCTTAGTGAGGCATCAAGACCCACTTGTAGAATTTTGAAGCTTCCAACACCACATGCTTGCCTAAAAGCTAGGTAAAATAAAACAATTGGAGCTTCCTCATTGATAAGCTTGCACTCCTCAAGCTCACTCTCAAAATCTAACCAATAGTTTTCACCCGCTTCTCTTGGAAAGTCCTTGTCTAGATAAATCTTAAAGGTAACATTTTCATTCTTAATGCTCAAGGTGATCTCCCAATTTTGTGTGTCAAAGTGAAGCCCTCCTGTAATTGCTAGTGTTGTGTTTAGAATGATGGGAGCTTCTCTTTTCTCTTTATGAGCTACTTTATGTTTCTTAAGTATGTCCTTAAGTTCATCTTCTACTACATGCTTAAAATTCTTCATGCTCTTCACTACCTCATACTAATGTTCTTCACCCAAATTAAAAAAATTATCCTCATAGTTAGGTTCTTTATCTTCAATAAGTACGTTGATGTTGTTGTTACCAAACAAAGAGCCTTAATTTTGGGTGAGGTTGAACGATAAATCATTTAATTGCTCCCTCATGTCTTGGTTAAGCCTATCAAATTATTGTTCTTCATATTTGAGTTTGTCTATTAAACTTTGCTCGATTCCATACTAGATGTAAAATCAATTTGAGTGTATGACGCTTCCCTTTATTTGAGTTTATCTATGAGGCTTTGCATCAATTCCATATTATTTGAAATCACTTTGAATGGGTGACTCTTCCTTTTGTGGGGGTGGTTGTAGATGATAGTAGTAGTCCGTTGCATATAATTTCCATGTAGAAATTGTTTTCTTTTTATTGTATCTCCAAGAGTTGTAAGGTTGATTTTCCCAATCCGAATTTTGAAAGTAAGAGTGTGGTGGGTTTGAATTGATATAAATATTGTTGTAGGTGACGTCTCCTCCATTGTATGCATTAGATGTTGTATAGATTGAGCAGATATGTAAGATTTTAACTTGAAAAGATCATAATATTCTTATAGAAAGAGCATCCTCATAATACTAGCACGTTCAATTTAGGTTATGAGGTTAGTTGCTTCCTCAATTGTTATCCTTGTATTCATAAGCCTTTGTTACTAAATAAAGTCCATCACCTATCTATAAATACAAAACTAAAAGAAAAAAATTATGTAGAAAAATAATAAAATGAATAAATAAATTAGATAACTAATAAAAATAAACTAAATTATGTTAGTAAAACGAAAAGGTAAATGAGAAAAAAGAAAATAAAAGAAAAATAATTTTTGAATTTTTGTATATGCCTAAATTAGTTTTGTTAATCCTAATAATGATAACAAATCACAAATTAATGTCAATCTCCAGCAATGACGCTAAAAACTTGACCATACTAAACCATAAATGCACGGGGCGCGTACAAGTGATAAGTATTTAAAGATAGAGTGTCAAACTCACAAGGATTGAATTAATAGGTATTTGAGTATCAAACTACAATTACACTAAACTATTTAGGCTAAGATAAATATAGGTAAAATAATAATAAAATCCTAATATTTACACAAATTGATCCAACACAAACACATTAACAAATTAGCACAAAAGAGTAATATGAATCCACCATTTTAAGCAAATGCCAAACAAATTATATTATCAATTGACTCTAACCTATGTACATATTCCTCTCTCATGTAAACTGCACACAATATTGTAGTCTAATCTAATCACATTCTCATGCCAATTAAATTAAACTAATACTTATTAAGAACGTCAATTATTGATCACATATAGAAGAATCGCAGCTCTCAGCCCAGAAATTATGTATGCAATTCAATCAAGATAAACAATGAAATACTTCTCTTAAAGTTACCAAATTACCTCTATGGTATAATTATTAATTAGACAATTAATTACAAATAACCTAGATTAAATAATATAATTGAAAAAGTAATTACAACGAAATAGAAAAAACAAATTAAATTATTCTATAAAAAGATTGAGTTCAAGAGGATCCTAACATTAAGTTTAGCTTAAAAAATGTTCAATAAAATCTCAAACAATAAGTAAAATACAAGAAAATATATTAATACAAAAGGGTAGAGAAAGATAAAACCAATCTCAATTGTCACTCCGAAAATCAATTTTCGCAAACTGTAACTTTGGTGGAACTAAACCCCAATACCTTCAATGTTGAATCCTCCTCTTGTTATGCCTCTCTCTCTAAATATTTAAGTTAGTAATAGAATGTGTGAATTTAAGTTTGCTTGGCTACTTGTGAGTTGTATTAATAAGCTTAGTGTGGTAGGCTATAAACACTTGTAGCATAAGTAAAAATCATGGTTCAACAAGGAATTATAATCCAAATAGGAAACTGGCAATTTGGAACTTTCTCAAGCACATGTCAACGCGCGTTGTGGCCTGAAATTGTTTGCGCCGTGACCCAACTGCTCGAATAATTTTGGACAACTACACTCACCGTGGCACAAGTAATTGTTGGCTGCAACCAAAGGCTCTTGGGTTAAATCTTTACATTTTGTATCGCGACCCTAATATTCCACCACCGCTGCCCCAGGCTCTCGAGTGGTTTTTTTTTTATATTCAGTGGCAACCCCGCTCAAAATGATCACCGTCGCAGTCCTGATCTTCTTGTTTTTTATCAAACTTTCAATGCTATGCGTCAAACACGTTTTTCTTTCGTTTTAGCTCGTTTTAACTCCGCTTGGTACCATTTACCTACATTGACACAATAAAATAAATATTAAGACATTTTGACTATTTTAATTACAAAATAATATAAATAATAAGCTTCAAAATGATCAAATAATTCTACTTTTGAAAAGTTATCATATATTATTCGAAAAAATAACGTAATTACCATGCTTTTAACTATATATGTTCTAAAAATAATATTCATCTTCATTTAGATTGAAATATATATATATCATTGCGATATCATTATTACGGCAGGATTAATTTCTCAAAGTTAGATTTTTCTGGTCCAGTCTTCTTTCAAGTATCAATTAATAACCATCATAGACTTTTATCTTCTTTTTTCAAAAAGAAAAAAAAAAATCATAGACTTCCTGGTACATATCGCATTAAATTCCTTTGAATCTACATTTCTCACATTGCGTCAAATGTAGAAAGTAAAATATGAGGGCTTCAAGGAAATTAGGTGGACATATGAGAGACGTAAAAAAAGTATAATTAGTAATTTTTTCAATAGTTTAAGTTTTTTTTTAAATATATATATATATATCATTGCGACATCATTATTACGACAGGATTAATTTCTCAAAGTTAGATTTTTCTAGTCCAGTCTTATTTCAAGTATCAATTAATAACTATCATAGACTTTTATTTATATAAAAAAATCATAGACTTCGTAGTACATATCGCACTAAATTCCTTTGAATCTACATTTCTCACATTGCGTCAAATGTAGAAAGTAGTATATGAGGGCTCCAAGGAAATTAGGTGCATATATGTGAGACGTATAAAAAGTATAATTAATTATTCTTTTAATAATTTAAAATTTTAAAATAATTGATAATTAATAACTTTAATAATATAATTAATTATTCAAAGTCTTATGGTTGGTTTCAAAAGACATTCTTCTAAATTATTATAGCCTCAGTTGAATTAACAAAACTATATATTATAATTCATTGTGGCTAATTTATTTATTATTTACGGTAAGTGATTTCCTTTTCATGTTAGATCTTATACTCGACTGATCTAAATATTAATTTAAATTTAAAAATAAGTTAATAGCTGAGGAGCTGGGGTTTAATTCATGGCTTTCAATGCAATGAAAAGGCATGCTTCTTGTAGCCTCTTGAACCCTTTGAAGAAGAAAATATTGTTAAGCAAAAAGTATTATAAATGTCATTTTATTTTTATAAAATGTGTCATTTAATCTTTTTGGTTATAAAATGTGTCTTTAAATTCCTTTGTTTTTAAAAAATCTGTGTTTAAGTCCCTTTATTTATAAAAAATGTGTCAAACAATGACAAAATTAATTTTTCATCTAATTTTCTTTTAAATTTAACATAATAGCAGATATGTCCCATGCATATTTATATTTTTCTATATATATGCATACGTAAAAAAATTAATATATAATTAAAAAATTACTCAATTTTTTAATTTAAAAAAAAAACTTAAATAAAATTTTCAATGTAATTTAAATAAAATTTTCATTGTCTAATATTTAAAGTTACAACTTAGATAATGAAAATTTTATTTAAGTTTAATCAAATTAAATAGAATTTTCATTGTTTAATATCTAAAATTACAAATTAAACAATAAAAAATTTATTTAAATTGAATAGAAAGAAATTGTAAAAAATTAGAGTAATTTTTTAATTAAAAATTATTTAATTTGATATATATCTATCAAAAAATATAAACATGCATGTGACACATATACTTTTCCGTTAGATTTAACGAAAAATTTGATGAAAAATTAATTTTATCCCTATCTTACACCTTTTTTACAAATAAAGGGACTTCAAAACATCTTTTTCACAAGCAAATTGACTTAAAGATAACTTTTATAAGCTAGAAGACTAAATAACACCTATTACATAAATAAAGAGACCATTTTAGCTCTTCACCCGTTTGTTAATTTATTATTTACGCAATGTTGTTGTTATTCTAAAAAAAATTAATAGGTTAATGATACAAAATATATGTTATAAAATAGTATGATATATTAACAACGTGGTCGTAGAGAACATATTCTTTCAAAAATGATATTTTATTCTAATTTAGTGACTACAACAACTACAAAAATGAGCATTAGAATCAGTTCTTAACCAATTCAAATTATGTTTTGAGTAAGTTCCTGACACAAAATAAGGCAACTCAAATTTTTGAGTTGGCTCAACCGTTAATTTTTCTGTTTTATTATATGCTAATTAGGTCGTAAGGTTTTCAAATTACCTAATATTTGAAAGTTTGAATTTTGTGAACAAAATATATATAAAAATCAAAATAAGAATAGAACACAACGTTTTTCAAACTTAGTAATCTTTAAAATGTTTGTTAAAAATTGATGTAGTATATCTCTTAAGGCATGTTTAGTTGGTAAGAATAGACTCCACAATAGAATAAATATTTTGTTCATTTGTTTGTTTAAACTTTTAAGGTCAGGACTGGTACGTTGGACAATAACAGCATATGTTTTTTTAAACTTAAATTTTAAACTTTAAATCTTAAAATCTAAAATTTAAAATCTAACCCCTGAATCCTAAATCTACACCTTAATTCCTAAATCCTAAAATTTAAATCTTAAATCCTAAAATTTAAGCCCTAAATTAAAAAAATTGATAGTTATCGTCCAATATATAATAGGCGACTTCGTCCAACATATATATATATATATATATTATTTTTATTTTTGAGAAAACTTCTCAAACAAATATATATTCTTCTCAAAATGTAATATATAATTTATTTGAGAAAATTAAATAATAATTATTTTCATTTTGTTTCTTATTACGCGATACAGCGAACAAATAGATAGTAAATGTTATTTTTATTTCTAGTTTTATATCCTTAATTGTTATTTCTAACCAATTAATAATTCAAATTATGTGAATTGAACATACACTTCCTTGTAAGGAAAAATTAAATCTTTGTAACAAAAAAATTAAATTACCTTCAGTCATAATTGCCCAAGTCTCAAAATAAATTTAAAAAAAAAAAAAAAGTTATCATAAATAAAATATGATAAAAATCTATTAAACTATGGTCTATATTTTTTGTTTTTTTTGGCTTGACCTTGATCGATGGAAGTCACTGGGTTATATAGAGCTAGGCTAGAGACCCTTATTGGATAATCGTCCTTATCAAATTTCCTTCCAAAAAGTAAATCTTATCTTAATTTAATTAAGAGGTTTTATCTATTAAAATATGATTAATTATCTCATTAATATACTACTGTATAAATAATTAAATAAGTAATTATATTTAGGTGATATCACAAATCTTATTTCGATATATTTTGCTTTGTACCAGATAACATAAACTCTTTTGGTATTATCTAAAAGTGAGCCACTTTATTTAATTAATTAATTAATTTAAAATTTACGGTTAACAATCCTTTCTTACTAAACTCTCAACACCAAACCCATGTTTTGTTAATTTATTTTATTTTAACTAGAAATTAGAAGAGACGTAAACATTATCTCATTCTCACCAACAAGCTGTCAATTTAGTGTTGGTTACAAATTACAATCATAGGTAATTAATTTCTAAAAGCTTTCAGTACTCTTTAGTCTTTATACCCAAAAGATAACACATATTGGGATCAATACAATGTCCACAAATCTTGTTTGCTTTTCTTATTATTGTTCTTTTGCCACAATTACAGATTTTTTCATTTTCTTTTTCCAAAAACAAAACACCACACCATCCATGGTCCTTGTATGCTTTTCATTGTGTCATTTGTGAATTGTGCCAAAAAAAAATAATAATAATTGTTGTCCTATATTCCAACAATAGTATTATAGCAGTTTTGTCTGTTTTCTATAAAGTAGTTTTCTCTTTCTATTGAACCAACTTGACTGGTCCACTCCAGCAGCTGCTTATTGGTTGGTTTTAAATCTTTAACATCAAGTAACACATTTTGAGAACCGGTAAAAGAAGAAAAAACCTAATAACTTAAGACTTGATGATACGGATAATTCGCCACAACATTCACTACGGAATCCACCCGAGTCGATTACGAGATCGAAAATCGAGCAATTTAAGAAAGCTTTGAACGGCCTGATCCAAGAGATAGTTCAAGACTAAGGGGATGAAATTGATGCTTGAGGCTTGTGGGAGGGCAACCAATGTGTTGGAGGCAAATTTTGGGCAAAATGACTTGCACTGTGGCATGGAATTATAGCCGCTGCCGCGGCAAGAGACGTTCTATTTTGAAGAGAAAAAATATCAACTAGGCGCGCCGCGGAATAGAAATAGGGCGCCGTAGTGAAGGACTTTCTGTTTTGGAACCAAAACATACGCGCGTCGTGGCATGCATTTCAGGCGCCGTGGCATGAGTGGACGTGCGCACGCTGACAGGCCAAACTTGCGCGCTGACACCAAATCCTCAACATGTGCGCCGCGGCATGAATGTTTGGCCACCGCGACGCAGATTCAAATTATTATAAATTTTGGGCCATTGATCACAATTCAATAGCTAGGATTTTTTTGTCATTTTAGGATTAATTTCTTGTATAAATAGAAAGTGTAGCAGCTGAAAAATACAACTTTGTTCACAAATTATTAAGATTGAATACAAATTTATCTTTGAGAGCTCAAAGCTCCAAGTGCTTTATCAACCAAATTTATCAAAGGAATTTGCAACCCTTTGTGACGTTTCTCTCGTCTTAATTTGTGGTGCGTAATATCTATGCGTTAAAGTTTCTCGTAAAATTTGCATGCTAATATTGTTGTTGGGTCTTAAGGCCGTATTTCTTGTGATTTTCAAGCCTCGTTGCTTGTGGGTCATAGGAGTCGAGTCGTTCGATTCGCATCACTTGAAAAACAAAATAAATTGTTATAAAAAAAATTATGTATGGCTAATGGAATGAAAATGTAATAGAATTGATTGAATATTGAGATAATATTAACGTCAAGATGTTTGATTTCAACATTAGAATCAAAATGAGAACAATATTAAAAATATATTTTTTTGTGCGTATAAATATAGGTAAAAGCATAAAGTAATATTTATTACGTTTGAAATGAAGAAATATGATTAGAAAAATAAAAAATAAATAAAAGAAATATATTATTTATAGGATTGTGAATTTTTTCGATTAAATCCTTTCAAAAACTTTTTCATAATTGGCGGCAAAAATAAGAACAATAAAATAAAGAATAAAAAATAGACAAAAATTTGTATTTTTAAAACTGAGGTAGAATAAGAACATTAATTGCATTTCGTTCACTACTATTCTAAAATTATATACATCATTTTAATAAATATATAAATATATTTTGAATTTTTTTTGGTTTAATCAAGTTGAAATTTAAAGTAATGATAAAAATGTATAACATTTTTTTATATTTTAAAACATTTATGTTATTTCTTCTACTATAAAAATTATTTAATTGAGTACTCTTATATTTCCATATATTAGTCTCATGCATGGTGGTAATAACTTGTGCCACGATACAAAGAACATGAACCACACAATGTACACAATGTTATTTTCACATAACTTTATAATACTCCTTAATACGTATCATTTTATTATTGAACCTATCAGTACTATATATACACAATATAACAAGAATAAATAGATCTCATGTCAATTTTTATTAAAATAATATATGTTACAAAAAAAAAAAAATTAAACTTGTTGTTAAACTTTGATCTTCACAATCTTAAGTCAAATTGCCACAATCTTTAATTATGATACTACAAAATTACAATAAATAATACGACAACTGAATTTGGCTTCAAAGCAAGACTTTTAAGTCGTTGTCCTTAAGACGCTATTTGCCCCCACCAATTCAGTTATGCACCAGGGTTCCATAAATACGCCTCCAAGATTCAATAAAGCCTATTATTATTTGTGGTATTCATTCAAGATAATTATTGTTTTAAATCATTAGTATTTAAAACACTAACTTTATTTTTACATAAATTATAGTGGAAAGTATTAGAAAACCTTTATTATCCTTATTATTCTTTCTATATTCTTCAAATGACTTATTTGTGAATTTCATGCACCCCTTCGATTGGGTTATAACTCTTTAATGAATTATAACTTTTTCAAAAGTCATGTATTTTAGAACATATGTAATTGTTCGTAACAATTACAACTTATAAAAAAATCATGTCTTTTTATTTAAATCACAATCTTTCAACATAGTATTTCACTTCCAAAAGTTACAACTATTCAATATATCTTTTTTCATAAGACACTTGCCCAACCATTATAACCTTTTAACCAAAGGCTATGTCTTTTTATTTTAAAAAATGTTCCAACAATTAATATATGCTTTTGTTGATTAATTCTTAAAATGATAATACATGAACCCGTCATGATCAATATGTCCCAAACATCATATGTCAAACATAAAAGTGTAGGTGGTCATCGTGTTTTTGTGGGAGGTATTCTAGTGTCTTGGGGTGCTCCTAACCAACATGTTGTGTCTCATTCTTCAGTTGAGGATCAATATAGATCTTTAGCTAATGGTGCTGCATAATTCAAATGGATTGCTTCTCTTTTCACTGAGTTACATCTTGGGTGACGTTTAATTCGCTGAATGTAAAAGTAATGAGAATTGTAATTATAATAGAATTGAATGTAAAGAAAACAGTACTACTATTACAATGTTTATTTAAGTAGTATAATCAAAATAAATAATAATATTAAAATAAAGATTATAAATTATAAATGAAGTAAAATTAAAAAAAAACTTTTTTTATTACTAAAAGAGATAGAATGAGTAAAAAAATTATAAATAATTATATAAATTGTGAGAAAAATAAAGAGAGCTGAAAGTATAATGAGGATTACAGAGGGCTGCAGGCGTAATGAGAATTACTATTACTACTGTAATCTCTTTACATTCTATTACAGAATACAGCCAAACCAATCACAATAATACCTTGAATGATTTCTATTATAATTACGATTACGATTACTGTCAACCAAACATGCCCTTGGTCTTAAGACAGTTCTTCTCATTCTTTGTGATAATATAAGTGCACATCATATGGCTTGAAATCTTGTGCAGCATGCTTGCTCCAAACACATAGAAATTGACTGTCATTTTATTCGCAATTAGGTCCTTCAAAAACATGTCCCAAACATGATATATCAAACATAAACCATAAAACGGCACCACCACATGGAATAATGGGTGAAAAATAATATAAGCCACTAACTATACCACCCCAACAATTTACATCATTAAAAAAACCCACACAATTATTGCAATCTAGGATAGTTCCAATTAATTACGATATTAATGAAAATTGAAAAATAATTATATTATTAAGACCCACTTTTGTTATTGCTTTGTCATTTTATTTGAAATTAAGTCCTTCAAAAATAGCTTGAGATTGTCTATTGTTTTTAGAGATCAGCTTGCAGACATCTTCATTAAAACTTTGGGCACCATGCATTTTCAATCTTTAATCTTTGTGCAAAAAAGCACTCATGTTCTTAGTAATGACTATCTTTGAGCTCAAAAATAAATTAAATAAGGGATAGGATCAATGACCTCTATTTTGTACACAATTTTTTGCATTATTTTATTTTAAAGGTTGAGATTTTATATAACAATTTTTTTCTTTTACTCCTTATAAATCTCAACAATAACTTATCAAAGTATAAAAAGTTGTATCGTAATTTATAGCTATAAATCATCTCTCATGTAAATATATCCAACTCATGAGTGAAAGACTAGTTTATATTCTACCTCTCATAAAGATTTTATTATCTCACATATGATGTTTAATATCTTTATAAAAGTGCTTAAATAGTATAAAAATAAAAAATAAAAAAATTTGCTTGAAAAGTAAGCATAAAAAAAATTTGTGATAAAAATACTATATAACAAGGAACATATTTTGAACTTTATTGACATATTTATTACATCGTATTAAATATTTTTATTGTATAATTTATATACAAATATGAGCTATAAAATCAGATCGTATTATACAGTATAAAAATAGTATATTTATATATAAATTTTGTACGACCAGAAGGTGCGAGTCTAAACCGTATTGAACAACTAATTTAATTTGTTTGAATTTTCAATTATAAAATTATATATCTTAACTTTTTTTTAATCTCAAATTAAAAATAATATTTTTTTTATTTTTAAAATATAATAAAATATAAAAATGAATTAAATATTAATTTAAATAAATTTTATAATAAAAAATCATTTTAAATATAAATTATTTTAATAAAATATATATAGTCAATTTAATTTGATTATATTATACAATTTTTTATTAAATATTGTATAAAATAAATATAAAATAATTTAATATAGTTTAAATTAATACGATTATATTAATTTATTTAATATATATATATATATATATATATATATATATATATATATATATATGTGTGTGTGTGTGAGTGTACACATTGTATTCCTGTTTGCTTCTTTTTTTTCGATATTGCCGGGAAATATTCGATCACAAATTGAATGAATGGAACAGTACAAATTACCATTCCGCAATCAACACCTTATTCAACCCCACGTTTGAAGAACAAACATGTACGTAATTAGTATATGTAGTTTCAACGTAAAAAGAGGTGTGTAATTTTCAAAGAGACCATATAAATTAAACCATAAAACGGCACCACCACATGCAATTATTGCAATCAAGGATAATTCCAATTAATTATGATATTAACAAAAATTAAAAAATATTTATATTATTAAGACGCACTTTTGTTATTGCTTCTACTATAACAATCAGTACACATTTCAGGAAAGAAAAAAAAATATCAATACACAAATTAAAATATTTAAACTTAGAATAAGTAGTATAATATAAGCACAAAAGCTAATTAACAGAAAATTAAAACATCACAACCACTAAAAGACCGGCCGGCCAATTCCAACGGTGTGCTCTGAATAAACCACTGAGGCTCTGATCTCTACGTCACTAATCCTCTACAAGTAGTAATAAATCTCACAAAATTAATGTAAATTAAAATTCGTCTTTATACTCTCAAGAAGAGCCTCTTTCTTTGCATCTCTTTCTCACATGTATATACCTTATTATATACATTCTTACACCTTCCGGAATATTCTATTTCCATATCTTTCAATCTCTCTCTCTGTCTCTTTACATAACCGAACAGGAATTAGGATTTTCATCGCTGAACATCTGAGGAGCATCGTAGTGATAAACTGGTCCTGCGTATCCATGATTATCGTAGGACGTGTGAGCTAAAGTTTGACTAACATGCGCCTGGTGAGCTTGAGCTTCCATGACATAATGGTTATGAGCTTGAACATGAGATCCATCGTAATAATACATACTTGGTCCAGCTGGATATGGATATCCAAAGTACTCCATTTTGTTAACCTCAACTTTAGGCCCAGACTCCTCAGCCTTCTTGGATCCATCTCCTCCACCTTCTTTCTTCTTTTCTCCGGCGCCGGCATCTTTTTTCTCGCCGCCGGCAGGTTTGGCATCTCCCTCTTTCTTATCTCCACCGCCTTCTTTCCCTTTCTTATCGCCGCCACCGTCGTCTTTTTTCGCCGGTACGATATCCACGTTTCTCTTCAGTTTCTCTTTCAGGTGTGGGACGAGTACTTTTGGGTCCATTGTGCCTTTGACTGTAACTAAATCTTTTGCTTTATCTACATCCACCTTTTCAACTCCTATGAATATATAAATTAATCAAAGCTTAGATTATTGTTTCATGAAAAAAAATTACTGAATTGCGATAAGTATTAATGGAAATTAATTCATTTGAATTAATCAGATTCTGACCTTTAGTCTTACAGATGATTCTTCGTATTTTTTGAATACAACCATCACAATGTAACCTGATCTTCAAAACGACGGTACTCTGGAACCACCGAATAAATAATATATTAATATCAGCATGTGGATATTATTATTTATAATTAATATCGATCTAAAAGCAGAAATAAACAAGTCACGGAATTTAAAAAGTTTACGATACTATGAATCCCAATTGATACGACAATTAATAATTTACTGAAATTAGAGTCGTATGACGATTGAGCTTCTGTTGTTACCTCTTTTGGTTTTTTGTCCTCTGCTTTCTTCTCCTCGGCCTTTGGTTTCTTATCATCCGACGACTTGTCGTCTGACTTCTTCTTATCTCCTCCGCCGCCACCACCTCCTTCTTTCTTTGCTTGAGGAGTCAGAATCTCAACTTTCTTCTTCGTCTTCTCCTCCAACTTATCTTTAATAGCACCGGCGTCTACTTTCCCGGTCACCGTCAGTTTGTTAGTTGCACAGTCCGCTTTGATTCCTTCCACACCTTTAACGGCAAAAATGACATTCCGTTAGCAATCACTTATTAATTAAGATTTAAATAAAAACGGACGCAAATCTTATGATCAATTAGGTGAAATCAAATTTTTAGAAACGAATCAAATTGAAGAAACATTTCTGAATCAGAGTATTGAGCTTGAATTTAAAAGTCGTTATAGATACGTACCATTGAAATTTCGAACGGCCCTTTTGATTTTCTTAGCGCAACCTTCGCAATGCATATCAATTTTGAAAACGACAGCAGGAGGACTGTCGTCTTTCTTTGGAGGAGAGGCCTCAGCGGGCTTCTTCTCACCATCATTTTTAGCACCTTCTTTGAGCTGCCACGATTAGAAACACAAAACAATCTTCAGATTTCAGAACATTGCAAAAATAGACAGAGAAGGAAATTAAACGATTGAAAGAAATTTAGAGAGAACCGATCAGGATTAGTAGCTGGATGATCAGTATACTAACCTCACCCATTTGCTAGTGGAAGAATATTCGGAGCTAAATATATTTAAGACGTTGTTTTGTTTGGTTGCTGAAGAATTGGATTGAAGAGAGAAAATTGAGGTGAAGGGTTGAATATATAGAGACGATAGAGGGTTGGGTTTGGGTTTGTTGAGTTTTATGCGGAGAGGACTATGTATGTATGTTACATCATACATGTATGCATGCATGTATGGAGTAAGGGATGTGTATGGTAGGGGAATGAATGTTTATAATAATGTTTATGAGGTCAGCACAGATGTGTTACGGTGGGCCGTGGTATTGGACTAATGGCCACTAGTGAAGCTATGGCTTCTTGTAAGTTGTGACAAGTCATTTGTTTTATTCTAGACCAGCAGACGTTTTACTTTCTTTCTTTCTTTCGTTTTTGTTCAGAAAGCAGACGTTTTACTTGAATGGACCTTTTTTGCCAAGATGTTTTTGTCATATTTTCGATGGTATTTTTAAGAAAGTGCAATGTTTTTATTTTTTTATTTTTTATAAACAAGAAAGTGCAATGTTTAGTAGATAATATTGTTGTCAGTTATGTAGTGTAATAATAAAATGATAATGTAATCATATATTAATAATGATTAATTAAATAGTTTTATCTAAATTAATATATCTATTATCAGTTATAAATAAATAAAAAAGTCATTTTTATCTTGGTGGTTACTTGCTAGTTTTTTGTGAAATTGGGCTGCGAATTAGTTAATAGTTATAAGAGTAAATAATTTTTTTGTCATTTGAATTATGGTGATTGTTATAAAAATATTATTAAATTTTTAATTATTATAAAACTACCACTGAAATTTTAGTTATAGTTAAATAAGTACCACTGTACATATAATTGAAATTGCATTTTTGATTATCTACCCATTTAAGGAACAGTTAATTTTTATTAGTGTTGGGCTTGGTTTTGTTATCAACTTTAAGAAATTAAGAATTAGGGTAAAATTACATTGATTTCCCTGCGAACCATTTGAATATTAAATTTAGCACCTCTCCTAGGGTGCTGCAGATGGCAGCTTCAGAACCATTTTTGAAAAGTACCGAGGCAATTTGTAACTCTACCAATCCTCAACTCTTTTCTGACTTGCTTGAAAACTCATAAGACAAAAAGAAAGTTTTTCTACACAAACACAAAACAAATATTAACTGGGTTATCAAAGGCTAACGATAACGAATGCGAAAAATTTATAAGAATGTTTTGAGTATATATTCTCCATCTGATCCTAACGATTTGAATCCTCACAGACCCAACTCATCTCCAATTCAAACTACTTGTCCTTAGCCTCATCATGAATTCCATAAATACTGCATACCATTAATCGTAAACGTCAAGTCACATCATATCAATAACTGCTTGTTTGGTAATTAATCTTGCATTAGTTTTCTTGGTAGTAAGTTTGTGAGATTGCGTACAAATATGGCATATGAAAATGCTAATTCTTCTAACAATTCATTTACCTAATTTGTTTTATTTAGGATTTGGTGGTTTTTTTTCCCCTTACTTTGTTTTATTTTTATATATAATATATTACATTTTATATGTACTTTTATATATAACATATTATATTTATTTTTATTTTTATATGTAATTTATTATATCCACATATATTTTTGCATATAATATATAACATCTATCATCAACAAGATCGTTGGAGACTTGATAAGATGTAACATGTTACATCCACCGTGACATTTAAATATAATATGTTACATCCCCTCTAATAGGGTAATACGCTAACAGCACGTGTACTGGTCTCTTACAAGTTATATAATGTACCTAAGTACGAATATCGATTTCATAGAAAATTGTATAACTTGTAATTGAGTACCAATTAGACTATTATATTGCTATTTGAACAATGAAAAAATAACAAAAATAGTAAAATAAATAACAACTAATTACTCAAATTACAATAGCAAAGATATAAGAGAGAAGACATATAGGAATCTTTAATCCTTCAATTTTATATAATCAATTAAATCTAACCTAAAATGCATTATTCTCTCAAGTAAACTACACACCATATATTTCTTAATCTAATTACACTCTCATGTCCAATTAATTCCATACTATTCATTAAAATTATTAATTATAGACCACACACATAAGAATATACATCTCTACCTAGAAATCATGTATGTTATTTAATCAATACAAACAATCAAACACTTTTCTCAAAATTATTTAATTGTCTCTATATTGTTAGTCAAATAATTAATTGCATACAAATTAAATTAAATAATATAATTAAAATTGTAATCACAATTGGATAAATTATTAGATCATCACATATATAAAATTGGGCACATGTTACATCAAGATTAGATAAAGAAAGAATAAAAAGAAAGGTTGCAATTAATCTCTTGAATTAATAAGCAATCTCCTCTTGAATCTTCTCCAAAATTGAGCTTCTCTACTTATATTCTTGAATTTCTTTTCAAAATCTCTCTACTTTTGTTGTTGGAAAAATTATGATATAAGGCTAATTGTGTTTTACTGTTGCAAAATTAGATTTAGTTAAAATATAACCGACTTAATTTGAGCCCTTTGATCAAATCCTATGAGTCCAAGGGTTGAAAATAGTATCAGAAGACAAAACGGATTTGATGTGGCAAATTCTGATTAGAAAAGCAACCTGAGCCATGGCTTGAAATATTATGGGTTGCGGCATAGGCTCATTGGGATTTCTAGCAATGTATGCGCATCGTGACATGAAATCATGCTGGCTACAGCACTAAGGTCTCGGGTTTGATTGTGGAATGGTTGCATCGCAGCATAGATAAAGGTTCGCCACAACTTAAGGGTCTTTAGTCTCCTCACTCATCTAAGCGCATCGCGGCACCAACTAATGCTGCCGCCGCACACAACTCCTTGTTTATAGTATATGTCCAATTCTTTGATCACCCAGCACAAAAAAGTGCTAATCGCGAAATGAACTAATTTTTGCCCATTTTGACTTGTATTTATTATGTTTGTTATCGATCCACCTACTTTGACATATTTAAACATAAATGAAGTATTTTCATGATATTTAATACAAAATAAGACAAATAGTTGGTTTAAAAATAGTTAAATAACTTTATTTTCATAGATTTATTAAAAGATTGGCATAGCTCCAATGAGATTATTGGTGGGTAACTAGAGCTCCAATGAGATCGCTGATGGTGCCTGTCGAAGAAGTATAAGGAATAATTTAAGGGTGAATATAGAAAATGGAGAGTAAAATATTTTTTATTATGTAAATAAAATTGGGTTTTGGGATTAAATTATTAGTTTGAAAAAAATTGTAATATTTGTTATAAAAAAAAGAAAGAAAGAAGCAATTTAAGTAAAACACTGAATAGCTGCGCATAGAGATATTGAAATAAATTTGTTTGGCAAGAAAATCAATGAAAAGTTCATGAAATTTGATCCAAGGAAACTCTAGTTCATGAAATTGGATAATAATTGACCCAGCGAACTATTGGGCCTTCGTTTCACATTTGGCCCATTATCATAAAAGACTAGTAGACTACCATTACTGACACATTGGAGCGCTTTAACTAAATATAACCCCGACGAGATCAGCGAGCGCGTGCAAGCCACTCCCTAGCTGTTCCGAGCCACCACCATGTCTGCTGCTAATGCCTCAAGCCTCCTTATCTTCCGCTATCCCCACCTTAACCGTTTCTTGAAGCCCTTTTTTGTTTCTCACACCACCCACTCCTCAGCTTGTAGATTCCTTATCCCTAAGCCACCATTCTCACAAAACCCTAGGTACCACTCTTCTTTAGCTTATTCACGTCTCCAAGCGACAATGGCAGCGGTGGTGGAAGGTCCGGCGGCATCTCCGCTCCTCCTCAGTTCTGCGATGACTTGCAGAGGATCGACGTCAATCCTCCCAAAGGTACTAGGGATTTCCCGCCAGAGGAAATGCGGCTTCGTAACTGGCTCTTCCTCAATTTCAGAGAGGTCTGAGGGCTTTTTCTTAAATATTGTTTTCACTTTATTTTTTATTCGGGTTTGTTGTGGTCAGTATGGTTTTCTGACCTGCAGGTGTCGGGGTTGTTTGGATTCGAGGAGGTTGATTTTCCGGTGCTTGAATCGGAGGCTTTGTTTGTAAGGAAGGCAGGGGAGGAGATTAGGGACCAGGTTTGTGTAACGTCATTAGAATTCTTAATCTATTTTTTGTTACCTTTTACTTTTAAAATATTATTGGATGCTGTGAAAGTATTGTAATCGAATGATGACGAGTACTCTTATTTATGACCGTAATTGAATCTCAGTATTAACAAGTTTTTGGAAAGAAAAAAAAATAGTTTTGTTAGTCTTATATTATAGCAACGTGCAGCTATATTGTTTTGAAGATCGTGGTAATCGTCGCGTTGCATTGAGACCTGAGCTAACTCCTTCTTTGGCGAGGCTTGTTATACAGAAGGGGTATTGAAATTCTAATTACTGCAATATGATTGCACTATTTTTAACAACATACACTTTGCGTTTATGACATTTTCTTTCGATGTAATCTTGTGAATTTAACTACTAAATGGTGGAAAAAAAATTCATTATATCAAATTTATTTACTTTTGTATCCAGGTACAGAGGCCAGAATTTGATGTTGATATTTTTTTCTGTCCAGAAAATCTCTGTCCCTCCCATTGAAGTGGTTTGCTGTAGGACAGTGTTGGCGGTATGAAAGAATGACAAGGGGACGCCGTCGAGAGCACTACCAGTGGAATATGGACATAATTGGGGTACCGGAGATCACTGTAAGTCTTGCGATTTGCTATGTTGACTCAGTTACAAGTTAGTGCAATGTGAATGTTTACTGTTTTATGCTCTGCTCCTCTTTTCTCTCTATTGCAAAGTGATTATGGAGCAACGCAAATTTTGGTGTTACAGTATTGGTTCATCTCATCCATTTTCTTAGAGTTTAAATTATTTTTAACAACTCAGAATTCCATTTTGTTTTCTGTTTATATATTCTTTTTCTATGAAGCTCAGTTTTACTTTCTCTATGTTTTAGGCTGAAGCAGAACTTATTTCTTCAATTGTCACTTTTTTCAAGAGACTTGGACTTACATCATCAGATGTTGGATTTAAGGTTTCAAGCCGAAAGGTGGGAGTGCTCTTTCATTGCAATATCGCTTTCAAGGATCTTTCTAAGCGTCAAATTAATGTGTCTGGTTTTTCTAATTTTATGTGTTGAGGTGTCTCCTTTATGATAGCTTTGTGTCATCTGATATTATTCAAGTTGCTTATTATAAAACATTAGCGTCAAATGTGGTACATCTTAATCAATTGATCTAATTCTATTAGTATGATCTTTTGCTGCATGAACTACTGTTAGGTCTATTAAGCATCATAATATTGTTTCTTGGTTTCTTGTTATGAGAAAATAAATTGCTGTGCCTGTGTTATTAACTTTTTGTCTGTTTGAATGAGTTTTCCACGTCAGATATGATATATATTCCATATTGACTATTATGCCACCTTCTAAGTCCATACTTGTCCATGAAATAAATAAAACATTGACTTATTGTATATTACTACATTATATGATTCATTTATTTCCCTTAATAAAGGTTTTACAAGAGATCCTGATGCGCTATTCTATACCTGAAGATTTATTTGGCAAGGTTTGCATTATCATAGACAAGGTATGTTCTATATGGTTATGTCATGTGTGGTTGTAACTCGTAAGCATGATAACATCAGTTAGTGACTATTCTCCTTGCTTGTGCTCTTGAACTATTTTCTAAAGACAGCCAACTATCTATGGTTTTCTGGTTTTTTTTTTTTTTTTTGTATTCTTATGACTTCTATTACGTGTTTTTATCTTGTGGCTTCTTCCAGACCCTGGGTTATTCAATGGTCAAACTTGTGAAGTTTACAAATTATATTGTAATCTAATTTCATTGTTTACATTATTTATTACCTTTCTTTGATGGTGTTGCTGCCTGTTCCTGGGTTGATTTCCTTTGCAAACAGATTGAGAAATTGCCTTTGGATGATATCAAGAAAGAGCTAAAGTCTTCTGGTGTATCAGCAGAGGCCGTTGACCAGCTGCTGCAAGTCCTTTCCATAAAATCATTGACAGAGTTGGAAGGTTAGTAGGTCATTGGTGGGGTACTAATTATCATCCTTTGTGTTTTTAGCCTAAAAGTTAAATTGTCTGGACTTATGTGAGGCAAAAAGTATGGTTTTCAGATTGATGACCAACTTTGTTGTTGTAACTTGTAACTTGGTTGGATTATATGATCATTGTCCACAATTTAAATTTATAAGCATTAATCTTTCTAAACATGGATGAATTTGATTTTAACTAAGTTGACCTTGGCTTTAGCTGTTATAATGCTTATGAAGGTGATGGCATCTCTGCATTATTTAAAACGTTTTCTAAGAATTAGTACAAAAAAATTTTGCATCAAGACATTGGAATAATGAAATAAAGAGACATTGAACCCTGCTCGATGAGATAGAAATATTTAGGGGAACCAAGAAAGAGGCCTATGGATAATTATTCATTTCCATCATTTGTGATGCTACATTTCAATATGTTATTACTAATTCTTATTATTAATCATAACTTGTCTGATATAGATATACTTGGAGGAGATGGCGAAGCAGTTGCTGATTTGAAGCAGCTCTTCTTACTGGCAGACAAGTTTGGTTATTCTGAGTGGATTCAGTTTGATGCATCCATTGTTCGTGGTCTTGCCTACTACACTGGTATAGTTTTCGAGGTCAGAATTCTCTCTATTGACTTTGTAATTTTCTGGAATGCTAATATTTTAGTTGAAAGAGTTTATTTATTTAAGTGCTTTTACTGTTGACTAAGGATAATATCCATTATTCTTCGTATAGTCTTAATTTGCTATCGATGGACAATAGGATAATTAGTATTTAGGATACTAGTATCCTTTTGGATCTTCATTTCATTATAATTGGTGTCTCATCATAGGGTTTTGACCGAGGGGGAAAGTTGCGAGCTATATGTGGAGGCGGGAGATATGATCGGTTACTTTCAACTTTTGGTGGTGATGATATTCCTGCATGTGGCTTTGGATTTGGTGATGCAGTTATTATGGAAGTGAGTTGAAGTTTCACTTTATTCTTCACTTTATGCAATTTTTTGTTGGGTGGGGGTTGGGGTGGCATTTTCTACTGTCTCATATAGAAGATTATTAGTGTAGCAGAATATGTGCCATATTTGAAGAATGCTGGCATCCAAAAAATTAACAGTTCCATGCTTATCATCTGTATATTCTTTTGTGTCACTGTCTTTCAAATAAATTCCCTCTCCAAGCCTAAGAATATTCCTCTTTTAGTCACCCATCTTAATAGTTGAGAAATATCTTATTAATAAAATAGTTTTTTAATTTTAGAAAATAGCTAAACTGGTACTATAATTTTTGAAAAGGTGTGACTTGGTAACTTGTTGATTGATATAAGTTAGTTTAGTACACTAATTATAATAAAGATCATAAATAGTAAAAAATAACATGTGTCTGGCAAAAGCATTTTTTTTAGGGTGATTTTGGCATTTTTGGAAATTTGAATTAAAAGAAATCAGAAAACCCACGAGCATAGCTTATGCACAACCTAACCCCAGCAATCCCAACCCAAAGGACCCAACCCTACGAGCGAGCAAACACCCCAACCCCACGAGTGGCACTACATTTCTATCCATCTTGAGCTGCCACTAAAGAGAAGGGAAGCCGCCATAATCCATTATCATCACTACCAAAAAACAACCCTAAAAAGATGACTGGGACCGGAGCTTTCATCAGCAACCAATTCCGTCACATTTCAGTGCCGGGCTTGGCAGACACCAACTGAAACAGCCATGAGTTTTCTGTTTTTTTTTTTTTTTTAATGCATATTTCCACAATGCCAAAATTGCTCTTAGAAGAATTCAACATGTGTCAGGCACGTGATCCAAATATAGCATTTTCTTTTGTTTTGGAACTTTTATGAAGTTGTCCTTTTGCTTAACCAAAAAATTATAATACCAAATTGTACCTTTCTTAAAGCTACGATACCGATTTGGCATTCTGTTTTATTAAAAATATAATAATTGAGAAATAGGTGCTGGGAAATGCTTTGGATTGGCAAATATTTTCCTTCACAAAACACATTAGTTAAATAATCAAATGAATGTTAGCGTTAATACAAAACATGAATATCATCTTAAACATTTTGTGGTTTAGTTGGTTCATGTCACAGCTATTAAAGAAAGTCCACCAATCAGCCAACATGAGACAGTAATCAGACAAAATGGTTGGTGCTTGCTATATCTTTATAGTGTCTAGGTTTTTTAGTTTAAATAAATATTACCTGTCTTCATCCTAATCTGCTGCTGTGCGTTGCTGTAGTTTAGAATATGTTGACTATGATGTGTCTCCTTGATGGTTTTTCCATTATTCTGCATTCCACCAGGCTTTAGTCAGGAGTATAATCTTGAACTTGTTTTGTTTTTATTAATACACTGTTGTACTTGCACGTAGTGATCGAAGATGCAATGTTTTTCCTTATATACTTTGCATATATTATATATTATTAAGCGATGATGATTGGGTTGGTTTCAGTTGCTTGAGGATAAGGGACTTCTCCCAGAGCTCAACCATCAACTACGGAATATTGTATGTGCTTTAGATCATGATCTACAAGGAGCAGCTGCTACAGTTGCTACCATACTAAGGGAAAAAGGTCAGAGTGTTGACTTAGTTTTGGAGAGCAAGCCACTTAAATGGTAATAATGATTGTCATCTCTATAGTTCTCACATACACTATTGTAGAATCTAATTTGTTATCACTTTTTTTTTGGTTTCAACGATGTTCTCTTTCAGGGTGTTCAGACGAGCAGCACGAGTAAATGCAGCCAGACTAGTATTGGTTGGAAGTTCAGAGTGGAAAAAGGGTATGGTTAGTGTGAAAGACCTTTCTTCTGGTGAACAACACGAGATTAAGCTTGACAAACTAGAGTGATAAATCTTAAACGTTCTGTAGGTTTCTGCCTATTTATGGGTTTTACATGTCAATTCCTTAAATTTGTTTTTGAAGTATTCATGGTCAGTTGATCATTCTCTTTATTGATCAATTCCTGAAGTATCTTGGTTTGTTTTGCTCTTTGAAGTCCAAAAATTAGAAGGAATTCCTGGAGTAATTAGATCAGTTATCTGCTTCACTCACGTATTGGTTGACTTGAGCAAAAGGGAAAGCTGTGTTATCGATTTTAAGGAGGTATGCTATTTTGCAAATAGAAGAAAGTAGGTTGATAAATCAGCTTGCATTCAATATTGTAACAAGCCATGTTGGTATTTTCCTTATATTGAATGAAAGTTTATCAATCTTTTTCGTAACTTGCTATAACAGACACATGACTCTACCATTAGCAGCCTAAGTGAAAATGAAGAAACAAGGTTAAAAGGTGGGGTATGGATGATTCTGTTGTATTTATATTTTTGTCAAGATTAGGGTTTGCAATCAGCCGATGATTAGTGACCACATGGCTCTTTGAACCAATTGTTATATAGGAAAGAGATTTTGATTTTGATGGGGCCAAATACAGTTGAGCAGTACTGACTAGTGACTACTGACACAATTGATGTTTGTGGCTAACTTTTTTTTAAATAACATATTAGGCTTACAGATTTTAACATTGAACGGGACTGGGACTGTATCCAACGTCTTTTTTAGAACGCACTATCTTTTATAGTGCCAACTACAAGGCATTTGTGGCCTACTTGGATGCCTACTCTTTGTCCGGTTGCCCTACTATACCAACAAAAATGGTTCGATTCACTTCAATCTCCAGCTAGTATTGGCCCACCATTTTTATACTCTTCCTCTGTAGTTTGTGAAACCCTTAGTGCTTGAAGTCTCCACTCATATATTTATCTTAAACGTTACATTTTTTTCACAAAGAAAGGACTTGGTCAAAATTTTAAAACTTATCAACATTAAAATTTTATAATCTTTGTTTGCTTTTAATTTTTGGCATCATTTTGATGGAAAACAAAAACCAATTTTCAATTCAAGTTTTTAGAAAATTTTAAGTCTTGGGCTTGAAAATTCTAACCTAAAAAGTTAACCTATTATGAGGAGTAATTTATCTCAATTATAAGCTTAATTTTTTTTTTTTTTTTTTATTTATTTTAATGTGGGACTTGTTTGCATATAAAATAATTATCTCTCTCGAAAGAAAACATATTTTTCCTCCATAGACTCCAAACATGCTCCAGTACTAAGGACCAACTATTAAGTTGCATACACCAAATAGGCATTCATACTTCATCAAGTTCAAATGCGTGGTAAGAAAAAAGCTAAAGAACCTATGTCAAACCTTTAGAGTCCAAATAAGTTTAAAATAATACTGTAGAATTCCCAATGAGATCTAACAGGGATCAACCATTCGTTTAGACTTGTCATGTGTTCTGTCTACAAAGGTTTACTTTCAAATTAAGGATTCATCTTGTGTGCGCTCACATAATGCAAATTAGGCCTTAACTTTGATACTATTTTTGGGTTTGGAATTCCAACCGAAAAGATTAACCTATTAGTAAAAATTATTAATAATTATGAGAATAAATGAAAAAGCACAAAAGGAAAAAAGAAAACTAAATTCTCATAAAAGGGGAATGGGGAGAAATCTCTGAAGTTGTATGAAGACTCAACATAGTCAAATCTCCATAAAATATAACCATGACATCAATTGTAAAACTTATTTCATTTGGTGTGGAAATCGATGCTCCATTTTTCACAATGCCCTACATTTATGAAGATTTTGGTCCATTTTTGCACAAAGAGTTCCACCAATATTTTGAAAAATGTACAGTGTATAACAGTATAAAGGTTAGTTGTACACCGTGCAACTAAACATGTTAGTTATGTAAAACGTGGTTAATTTATACACCAAAAATAAAGAAGAGAGAAAGTTCATGTGAATATTTATTCTGACTGTTATAATCACACCTAATGCTACTCAACAAAACATTGAAGCAATCAATTCCATAAAAGATTAAAGTTGTTACATTTATTCAGTTATTGTTCTTTATTTATTTGAAGTCTTGAAGACAAATAAATCTCTGAAAATATATAAAAATATTTAGTTAAAAATATAACCTATGTTCAATTAGAAAGCTTGTTCAAATTTATTTGGTAATTTTTACATGTCCACAATTTCATTTCAAACAATTACTTGTGTTAGATAATCAATTGATTAATAATAAAAAAAGCTCATGACAACATATGTTCATGATAGATACACGTATTTATCAGATAATATGAGTACATGTGCATTTTTTTAACATATCAATACATATTAATCAGTTACAAATTCATGAACGTGTGTTCAAAATTAGAAGAAATTTGGACGCATATATATCTTTACTCACAAAAGGTTATAAAAATAATTTTAAAAATGAAAAAATAAATTTTTTTAAAAAAAATAAAAGTCAAATTGGAAGAAAAAACTGAAAAAAGCAAAAAATCATTTATTGAAAAATTAAAACATAAAGAAAAATTGCAAAAAACAAAACAAAACAAAAAATCGGAAAATAGAACCGAAAATTTATTTGAAAAAATTAAGAAAAGAAAGGAAGTGGGTAGGGGAGGTTGGTATTTTATTTATGGCCACTATTCCTCATTCATATCTAGTATGAGAACAGGAATACAAAATACGTTAAAAAAGGAGAAGAAGTTTGGCATACAACCATTATATATATAGATAAATTTATACTATTAATTTTATAAAATAAAAATTAATATTAAATATTTGGATAATATTAATCTAAATTTATAGGAAGGATATATTATATACAAAAAATTTTCATTTTAAAATGAGAAAGTCTTGTATACAACATTTGTATATATCACGTGGTAAAATAAATAAATCTCAACCATTAATTTTTATAAAATAAGAATCAATATTAGATACGTTGACAACTCCAACAATATAAATTTATATGAAGCATACATGTTATATGTAATAACTTCTCTTAAAAAAGGGTCTCACGAGAAATTATTATATATAATATATTGTATGCTCCTTTAAATTTGGGTCGTTAATGTTATCCACACGTTTAATCATAATACTCATTTTATAAAAATTAATAGTCAAAATTCATCTATTTCATCACATGACATATACAATGGTAATGGTACTCATATTGATCTTTTGGTATCCATTATTACTAAAGTTTTCAAGTGGTTCTTTAAAAGTATACAAATCATCAAATGGTACCTTTTTGGCTAAAAACTAATCACTTATATGTTATATAAAAAAATGAAAGGTAATTTGGGCCAAATTTGGCCCAGCTCGAGTAGCTCGAAAAAAAAGGGCTGGGTTCGGGCTGGGTTCGGGCCAGCCCGGTAGCCCAAATTCTTTTTTTTTTTCTTTTTCTTTTTCTTTTCTGATAAATATAAATATTATATTTATACCCTAAACCTAACAAATAACGCTTAAATTCTGAAATCCCTAAGTTCACATCGCCATCGCGCCTCTCTTTCAGTTTCCCAATTTCCTCAGCCCGCTCGCGACCTCGCCTTCGCCTGTCACGATCTGCCGCCTGTCGCCAGCCCCTCAGCCCGTTCGCGACTTCGCCTGTCACGATCTGCCGTCTGTCGCCGCTGATACTCGCAAGCAGCAACAAGAAGAACCTGGGTTTACATCTGTTTCCAGTGAACAGAGAAGTGCTTCTGTACTTGTAGAACAGGATCAACGGAAGACTTTGAAATTTGGGTTCTCTTCTAAAAGTTCTACTTCTAAGGTACAAACTTAGTCTATGATTTGGTTTTAACTTTAAAAATGATGTTTGGTTTAAAATTTCAAGTAGAAACTGAATTTTCATGTTAGATCTACTTGCATATGAGTTTTGAAACGAGGAAACCATGAATTAAACATTTACTTATAGTTGGTCTCAACATTGGTTTTTGCTCAAAGAAATCATCACCCAGACCCTCAGGTGGATTATTACCCGCCATGTTATAACTCAAACAATTGGAGTGTTCCAGGCCGACAGAAAAATAGACAACCCAGAAAAGGAAAAAATTTAAAATTCAAAAGCAATCAGATCACAAAGAAACAAATTATAGAGAAAGAGAATTAAATGTCGGGATCTGGGTATAAATGGAACTACCTGATACGTGTTATCAAATTTATCATACATGAAGCGAGTGATGATACTGGTTTTATTATTCATCCGTACCCTTCTGTATAAGTGTATATGAGCTATTGAGCTGATCACCATGATTGAGGCTGTGGGTTCAGAGCTTTTTATTATGTTTATTGTTTACTGACCTGTTCATTCTTTTACACATAACAATATTATATCTACTACACTATACATTTCAGTCCCCCATTTGGTCTTTCTTAAAATTGCAATGGATCTTAAATAAAGTGCGCACTGACATTAAATTTTCAAAGCCTATGCCAGTAAAGGAAAGGTTTATATCCTTTAAAACCCCACAAAGATTCACAATTTAATTTCTCTCCGATTGTTTGCATATTTATTTATTATTTTTAGAGTAATGTAATACTCTCCTGCTTATTGTTTTATTAAAAGAATGGGTAGTTATTTATTCCAAGAAAATTTATTTATTAATTTTATTATCGACATAAAATATCATATTAACAATAGCTTTTTATTTTTGATTATTAACTTACAACACATTGTTTTATTTCAGTCAAAGAATTAATATGGAGGTAGGCAGGGATGAAATAGTTAATATTGTGGAAAACACGGTAGAAGAAGATGAAACAACCACTGGTGTTCTTCCAGATTCAAAAAGGCAAAAGGTGATGTCAAAAAGATCATGGATATGGGAACACTATGAGACTCTTCCTTTGGATTTTGATAAAATTCCACGAGAGAAGTGCAAGTATCGTGGTCAAATTTATCAAAATAGGTCTGAGAATGGAACAGGTACTTTTACTCGTCATTATAAAAAGTGTACTATGAGAGATACACGTGATGTGGGTCAGATGATTATTGAAAAATCTAAGAATATGGTTTCATGTCGTTCTGAATTTAATCCTGAAAAGTTTAGAGAGTTATTAGTTGAAGCTATTATTATACGTGACTTGCCTTTTCAATTTGTGGAATAATTGATATATTTAACAATTTTTATTTGTGTTTAAGATAAACCATGTGAGGAGCTTGCTGAAGATATTGCAAGTGAGGTGACTACTGAAGCTGGTACTCAAAACTCTAATAACATGGTTGTGCTTAGTAATCAAGATGCTAACTAAAGGTACTGTAAATATGTTTCTCATTTCAACTGCTAGTTAATTATATTGAGAGTGGTTAGTTACTTCTCATTTCATTAATTCACATAAAACAATCTTACTTTTATATTTTATATGTTCATTGAGAATCTTCTGATAATTGTGTGAGTTTGCATGAAAAATTTGGTGAGTTAACGAGTTTTCTTGGGTGCTTGGGTGCATGAAAAATAGGGTTGTATGAAAAATCATTAACTAAAAAAAACATGTAATTTCTAGTTTGAGCTAGTATGGGCTAGTTTGGGCCAACTCGTTTGTGTTTGGTTTGGGCTCGGGCTCACAAATGCTAGCTCGAATTAAATTTGGGCTGAGCTAGGGTTGAACTAATTTGGGCTGGGCTAGTTTGGGCCAGCTCGAACTAGCCCAGCTCGCACGAATTGCCACCCCTAATCACACCTAATGCTACTCAACAAAACATTGAAGCAATCAATTCCATAAAAGATTAAAGTTGTTACATTTATTCAGTTATTGTTCTTTATTTATTTGAAGTCTTGAAGACAAATAAATCTCTGAAAAATATATAAAAATATTTAGTTAAAAATATAACCTATGTTCAATTAGAAAGCTTGTTCAAATTTATTTGGTAATTTTTACATGTCCACAATTTCATTTCAAACAATTACTTGTGTTAGATAATCAATTGATTAATAATAAAAAAAGCTCATGACAACATATGTTCATGATAGATACACGTATTTATCAGATAATATGAGTACATGTGCATTTTTTTAACATATCAATACATATTAATCAGTTACAAATTCATGAACGTGTGTTCAAAATTAGAAGAAATTTGGACGCATATATATCTTTACTCACAAAAGGTTATAAAAATAATTTTTAAAATGAAAAAATAAATTTTTTTTAAAAAATAAAAGTCAAATTGGAAGAAAAAACTGAAAAAAGCAAAAAATCATTTATTGAAAAATTAAAACATAAAGAAAAATTGCAAAAAACAAAACAAAACAAAAAATCGGAAAATAGAACCGAAAATTTATTTGAAAAAATTAAGAAAATAAAGGAAGTGGGTAAGGGAGGTTGGTATTTTATTTATGGCCACTATTCCTCATTCATATCTAGTATGAGAACAGGAATACAAAATATGTTAAAAAAGGAGAAGAAGTTTGGCATACAACCATTATATATATAGATAAATTTATACTATTAATTTTATAAAATAAAAATTAATATTAAATATTTAGATAATATTAATTCAAATTTATAGGAAGCATACGATATATTATATACAAAAAATTTTCATTTTAAAATGAGAAAGTCTTGTATACAACATTTGTATATATCACGTGATAAAATAAATAAATCTCGACCATTAATTTTTATAAAATAAGAATCAATATTAGATATGTTGACAACTCCAACAATATAAATTTATATGAAGCATACATGTTATATATAATAACTTCTCTTAAAAAAGGGTCTCACGAGAAATTATTGTATATAATATATTGTATGCTCCTTTAAATTTGGGTCGTTAATGTTATCCACACGTTTAATCATAATACTCATTTTATAAAAATTAACAGTCGAAATTCATCTGTTTTATCACATGACATATACAATGGTGGTGCTAGTACCTTAATGGTACTCATATTGATCTTTTGGTATCCATTGTTACTAAAGTTTTCAAGTGGTTCTTTAAAAGTATACAAATCATTAAATGGTACCTTTTTGGCTAAAAACTAATAACTTATATGTTATATAAAAAAATGAAGGGTAATTTGGTCCTCAAAAATTTATTATTATTATTTTTTGAATTTCATGTCACATTGGTCCTCTAACTTTTAAAATGATTAATTTATTTTTGAAATTTAAAAAAATTGTAAGTCAAATTCAAATTTTGAAAATTAAATTTTTTTTTTGAGTAAAATAGAAAATCATTAAAATGAAATAAAAAGAAAAAAAAAATTCTTCTTTTACCCCCAAATTTAAAATTTTAATTATCTATTTTTTACTAATAATTATTTAGTTTGCTAATTCAGTTTTGTAAATAAAACTTAATATTTTTATTTATTTCACATGAATTTAATGCAATATTAGTTTATCTTCTAATTATTAGTTGATTTTTTATTTTCTTATTTGTCTAAATTTTTAATTCTAATTTGTCTATTATATCTTCTTTCTATTTTACATAAATTTGGTATCAAAGTTAACAAGATTTAGTTTTCTTAAATAAAATTTCTATCCAATTTTTTACAAACAAAAAAACCTCACTTAGAAAGAAAAAGAAAAAAAGAACAGATCTCAGTAAAATGGAAAATAAAATAAATATATAGATTTTTTATTTTTTAATAATTTTTTAAATTAAATGACTAAATTAACTTATTTTTAAAATTACAGGATTAATGTATCACTCACTTAAAGTTATAGTACTAATGTGAAATAAAACCCAAAGAATAATAATAATAATAAATTTGTTATATGACATGTGATTAATTTTTGAAAACTTGAATAATAATAGATACAAAAAATAATATAGATACCAATAAAATACTCACCTCTACCATAATTGTATACTTGTACACAAAACTTTCTCCAATCTTGCATATACGCTGATATGCATGTAAGATACATATCGATTTGTAGAAGAGATGTCTGGCTAGTTATGTCGGCATTGATTTAGGGAAGCGATGGCTTGTCTTGATAAACCAGCACAAAGAAACAAAGAATGTCAACATTATTCTATAAAAAGTTAGCCATATTGTTTGGGAATCTCTTGTGGTTCAGGTGGTAAGACTTCCAATTCCCCCACCAGGAACCCAAGTTTGAATCCCACCAAAGGCGTGAGTGTGTTTTTCTCTTCTTTAATAAAAAAAAGAGCCTTTAGAGCTCCTTTTTAAAAAAAAAAAAAAAAAGTTAGCCATACTGTTTAAATGATGGCTGGTTCAAGTTTTCTGGAATAATATAGTACGAAAATAAGAAGAGATTTTTGTGTATAATATATTATATAAATTTACTTTATTAATATTATTTATATATTTAATATTAATTTTAATTTTATAAAAATTAATGATTAAGATTCATCTATATCATCATATATCATTTACTGCAATCATATGCCTAAAGGACAATAACCATTGGCCAAATTCAGGTTGAATGAGTTTAATCGTACGTTCTGGAGACTGGAGACTGAAGACTAGTTACAGGAGATTATTTTCCTGTACTATGGTGATATTAAAATAATGAAAGAAATAAAAATATATAATAAATTAACTTGGTTGAAATATATAAAAGCTAAAACTCGAGTCAATTTATATTATAAGATATACCTATTCTGTATAGAAAAGATTTTTCCCGTTATGTTGTGTGGTCCAAACTAGTGGTAAATATCCCATGTGACCATACTCTCGCCATTATACCTTCTTACACAGCGTACCAGGTGAACACGACACGTGTCTTGTTATTAGTGGCTTAAGAACTCAATTCCCACGTGCTTACTTCATTGGATCACATGGTGTCCTCGTTACAATAGTACAAAATTAAAGTGTTGGCTTTCCGGTCTCACTAATGTGTATCGCTTTCCTCACCAGTCACCACGTACCTTTTTTATTTTTATTTTTTTTATGCAGCTTAAATAATAAATCATACACAATAATCTATTCATATATATATACTCAAATGTGATTCAGTATTTCAATATAATAATTCCTACTATTAGATGCTTTTAATAAGATAGTAAGCATTTGTGTTTTTTTTTTTTTTTTTTTTCTTTTTTAAAAGAAAAGTATTATATTTATCTTGCACGTCATTAAATTAAAACACCACATTTTTACTTTCATTTATACTTTGACTTTGCATTGTGAATTTGAGTTTTGACTTGCCATTTTAAATTTTGCCACCACTATAAAATTTCATAAGATATTCATTGTTCTTCCTTTGTAAAAAGGTTAACTTAATAAATAAAAATATGCATTTTTTTTATTATAAATTTTATCATAATATTATTATTGATAAAAAAAATTCATTTTTTTAAATATATTTTCCTAAAGTGTGGGTCAATTGGCACATCTATTTGTATTTTAAACATATTTTTTTATATTCAATTTGATATTTGGGTAATCTGTCTTTTTTTCACGTTTCGTACACATTTTTTTATGAGCATACATATTAGTTTTTTTTTTTTTTTTTAATCTATTGATTGATTAAAACTCTAATATTATATAAAAGTTAAAAAAAAATTATGAGTCTTTTAATTTAAAAAAGTTAAAAATATCTCTATTTTTTTAAAAACTTTTTTATGCTATTGTTATGTAATAGATATAACATGAGTTTTCATTTTTGCAGTATTTAATTAAGTTTTATTTGTTTCTTTTCATTTAATATCAGCAGTACATATGCAGTAGTGAAGTTATTGGTGGTCTTGGTTGTTGGTATGTACTATCTTCTCTATATCTTCCAAGCTATGTAGTTCTGCCTATATAAGCGAGAGATGAAGTGGAAATAGTAACTGATTGGTTCTGTATATATAGCTAGCTACCTACCTACAAACTTGATATGTCTTTGAAAATGGTGGGCAAATAATTAATGTTATATATAATCTTTTGATATATATAGCCAATAGCCATGGTGGTTTCATTTTTCTGCATTTGCACCTGCACCTCTTCATTATCGATCCATTCTATGTCAGCATATATATATATATATATATATATATATAATAACAGAGAGCTTCTTACTTTATCATCATCATTATTATTAATTACTATTTTCTAAAAAAATATTAATTAATTGTTTCATATTATCTCTCTCTCTCTCTCTCTCTCTCTATATATATATATATATATATATATTGTTAGATCAATCAGAGAGGTGCGGGTGCATCTGCAGACGAATGCCACCATGGTTCTCTTTTTCTCCATTAATTTGGAAGGACAAAAGTAGTGAAAACTCAAATGGGTATATCATGATCCTCTTTAAGGTAGGGTATTTAATTTTGCAAGAGTTAATTAATGACGGTATATTACAGAGAAAAGTAGCCTGCGAGTCTATCTTTTATTTATTTGTTTAATTAGTCATCGATCTCTCTCTTTTTTTTTAATACGTTTTATTCCTCTAATTTTAAAAACTAATGTTTTATAAGCTAAACAACACGCAAAAATCGAATGCACACACATACTGAGAAAATCACCTTACCACTACCAATGTAAAATATTCGTAATCAATTTTATTAATTGTTCAGTTTATTAATAGATAGTTGTATTTTTTAAAAAAATAATTACATTAATATTACATTTTATTATTTTAAAATATTATATTATCACTTAATTCAAGCGCCATAAATAAGACATCAATAGAATTAATAATTAAAATGAGGAGAAAAGTTCAAAAGACTTGGATAAAAACTTATACCATATAGTTTTTTTTTAGGAAAATTAATTTGCATCAAGTTACTGTAACACAACGATTGATTAGTTATATTATTACGCGTTAAAAAAGTGGGTTCATTTATCTTAACTAGTAATATTTTCTTACTTATATTAATATTATCACTATAAAAAAAGAATGAATAATCAAATTTCATTTAAAAAAAATATATAAATTAAGAAAACTACTAACTAACTGCAACGTACCATAAAATAAAAAAAAGACCAATATATATTTAAAGTGCCATGACGCCATCTTCGTACTTAAGATAACTTACTAGTAGTATGATACGGTCATGCAATAAATCCTTGTACAACAAGCCTAATGTTATTTTTTAATTATTGTTGTTATTATTTTTAATTAATCTTTCACGTCTTGTAAGTGTCTATTATGACCACATTTTAGCTTGCCTTTTTGTTTATTGTTATCCATGTTTCCTTAATCTTAGGAGTAGTGCAATAACGCCTGAATGTGGGTACTATTTTTTTCCCTGTACTCGTGAACTATATATATATATACCTTACGGGTATATCATGAAGGCATTCAAGAATTAATTATTCAGTCATTTTGCTTATTATTTCTTCTATCTTTCATATCAGTGGTATCAGCCCACGTTCCAATGGGCACCCGAAACAAATCCAATCAAGAATTTCGAAATGAAATTAACGAAATTCTAGCCCGTCATGAATTGAGCTTTAATCAAGTCCAATCAACATTACAGATCGTTCTTAACGAGTTATGCGTTAATGCAAACCCAAACCAAAGCCGAAGAACTCGACCATAAAATTATAATCCCTTTGCCCCATCCGACAATCACCCTAAACTACCCAATACACTTCGCTTACAATTTGGCGGTAATGACCCTACAAGTTGGTTACACAAGGCCGCACAATACTTCGAATTCTACCAAAAGAGTCCAATTAGCCACCTTCCATTTCGAAGGAATTGCCCTTCAGTGGCATTGCTGCAGGCACCATAAAATCTAGGGCCCAATGACTTGGGATGAATTTGTAGAAAAGACGAATATGATATTTGATTTTGAATATTTCACTGTATTGTTTTTCTTTGTACAGGTTACATGAATTTATAATAGAATTAGAAACGACAGAAAAGGATATTAATTAAGTACAATGATTCTTACCATATTAGGAATGATTTCTACCATATTTAACGTTTTACAAAACTCCCCCTCAAGTTGGTGCATAGATGTCATACATGCCCAACTTGTCTAAGAACTTTGAGAGCACTCGACTAGACACTCCTTTAGTAAGGATATCAGCTAACTGATCTTCTGACCGAATCTTTGGTAGTTCCACAGTCTTTTCATCGAGTTTTTCCTTAATGAAAAATCTATCTACCTCGACATGCTTTGTACGGTCATGTTGAACTGGATTATGAGCTATATCACATGCTGCTTTGTTGTCACAATAAAGTTGAATTGGTTGTTTTGAAGAGTAGCCTAGATCATATAAGAGAAATTTCAACCACAGTGCTTCACAAATTCCTAAGGCCATTCCTCTGTACTCAGCTTCTGCACTAGATCGTGCAACAACATTTTGTTTTTTGCTTCTCCAGGTAACTAAGTTTCCACCTACAAAAGTAAAGTATCCTGAAGTTGACCGCCTATCGTCAATTGCTCCGGCCCAATCAGCATCTGTATACACTTTGATGTTTTCCTTGTCTGTGTTTTTAGAGAATAGAATTCCCTTTCCTTGAGCAGATTTTAAGTACCTCAAAATGCGCATGACTGCATTCATATGTTGCTCACTAGGATTATGCATGAACTGGCTCACGATACTTAGAGCATAGGCAAGATCTGGTCTTGTGTGAGCTAAGTACATCAACCTTCCAACAAGTCTCTGGTATCTCCCCCTGTCCACAGGTACCTGATTTGTCTCAATACATAATTTCAGACCCTCTTCCACTGGAGAGTCAGCTGGTTGGCAAGCTGACATACCAGTTTCATGTAATAGATCTAAGGCATACTTTCTTTGAGATAGAAAGATTCCTTTATTTGATCGAGATACTTCAATTCCCAAAAAATATTTTAAGGGACCTAAGTCTTTCATTTCAAATTCCTTGAACAAGTATTCTTGCAAAGCTCTCATTTCTTCTGGATTGTTGCCTGTGACGATCATGTCATCCACATATACAATGAGTGCAGTAATCTTCCCATGTTTCCTTTTTAAAAATAATGTGTGATCCAAATTGCTTTGTCTGTAACCAAAAGTTGTCATGGATTTGGTGAATCGCCCGAACCAAGCTCTAGGGGATTGTTTTAATCCATATAGCGATTTCTTCAACCTGCACACCTTTTGATTTTGTCTTTCTGTTACCATGCACCCTGGCGGGAGATCCATGTAGACTTCTTCAGATAATTCACCATGTAGGAATGCGTTCTTCACATCAAACTGCTGTAACGGCCAATCAAAGTTTGCAGCTAAGGATAATAAGACTCGCACTGTGTTGATTTTGGCTACTGGTGCAAACGTTTCAGTGTAGTCAATTCCATAAGTTTGAGTGTAACCTTTTGCCACCAATCTTGCCTTAAACCGTTCGATAGTTCCATCAGCTTTGTATTTCACAGTAAAGATCCATCGACACCCAACTGCTTTTTTTCCTGTGGGTCGGTTGACGAGCTCCCAAGTTTGGTTCTTCTGCAAGGAGGCCATCTCTTCATTCATCGCAGCCTTCCATCGTGGATCATTTAATGCTTCCTGCACACTGTTAGGTATAGATACAGTAGATAATTGATTGACAAATGACTGATTTGATTTTGACAAGCGATGTATAGACATATAATGATTCATGGGATATCTTACTTTACTAGACAATTGAGGTTCATATGTAGGCTTTGGAATACCTCTAGTAAGACGTTGTGGTAACTGTCTCCTATCCTCAGACAACGATTGGTTTGGTGTATCAATTGGGAGAGATTCAAGCTTAACTTCAGAAGTTTTCTGGCTTTCTGTGTGTTCATTCCCACTTAGATCCAAGTTTGGACCACTAGATATCAACTCATTTACTTCTACACTTATTATGTCGTTGTGTAGGGTATCACCACTCACATCCAAGTTTTGCACACTCGGAGCCAAGTCACCTACATTTTGATCATATACTTCCACCATATTTTCCTCAAGGTTGTATACAAGAGTCTGAATTTCCTCAAGAGACTCCCCCTGAAAGTCAGACTCAGAGAAATACATAGTGTCTTCATGAAAGACAACATCCATAGTGATAAACATGCGTTGAGTAGGGGGATGATAACATCTGTATCCTTTTTGATGAGCAGCATATCCAACAAAGACACATTTCAAGGCACGAGGAAGTAACTTACTGTGTTGGTGTTTGTGAAGATGAACATAGGCAACGCATCCAAAGACACGTGGGGGTAAGTTCGGGATTGTTGGAGCAACAATAGCCTCCACAAGTGTCTGGAAGGGTGTGTTAAAGTGGAGAGTACGAGAAGGAACACGATTGATGAGATAGGCAGCAGAGATGAGAGCTTCACCCTAATAGCATAAGGGCATATGAGCCGCGATTAGGGAAGCACGAACAACTTCCAATAAATGTCTGTTCTTTCGTTCGGCCACACCATTCTGTTGAGGTGTATTTGAACAACTTGTTTGATGGACTAAGCCATGAGAGTCCAAAAACTTTCGAAGATCAGAACTAAGGTATTCCCCACCATTATCACTATGTAACACTTGAATTCGTGCATTGTACTGTGTGCGAATGGTGTTATAAAACTTTTGAAATAGTAACGGAACTTCGGATTTGGACTTCATCAAACATAACCAAGTCATTCTCGTACAATCATCTATAAATGTAACAAACCACTTGGACCCCCCTAATGTGGGAATTTTAGATGGTCCCCAAACATCAGAATGAATAACCATAAAAGGAGTTGAACTTTTATTTAAAATCAATGGAAATGAAGCACGATGGCTTTTTGCAAGTTCACACACATCACATCTGAAAATAGAAATATCCAAATTGGTAAATAAACTAGGAAACAACCTTTTTAAATAACTAAATGAGGCATGTCCCAAACGGCGATGCTGGAGCCATAGCTCAGTTATCTTCTTTGATGAACCAGTGCTTGCTACTGCGAATGTTTGCTGTAACCCGTTCGAAGCATCTGACTCCAAGTCCAAATAATATAGCTTCCCTCTCTTAACACCATAACCAATCGTTTGTCGAGTCTGAATATCCTTAAACACACAATGATCAGGCCAAAAAATTACAATACAAGATAAAGTAGTAGTGATTTGAGATATTGATAGAAGGTTAAAATCTAAAGAGGGAACAACTAAAACAGAATCAAGATGTAAAGTATTAGTAAGGTGTGAGGAACCTTCCCCAATAACTGGGGCAGTATTACCGTTGGCTGTGGAGACACAATTTTGGGAAGATGGAGTAAGGGTTGAGACTTGTCTAACATCAAATGTCATATGATCAGTAGCACCAGAATCAATTATCCATGCACTATTCAAAACAGGTGTAGAAATGTTTAAGATCTTACCTCCAGTGTTTGTAGTAGTTACCAAAGCTGATGAGGTAGGAGTGTCATCGTCACCCTGGGTGTGAGCAACTGCTGTAGTGGATGGCCGTTTGGAATTTCGATGTCGTGCTGGGTCCCACCAATCTGGATATCCAATAAGTTCAAAGCAATGACTCTTCGAATGACCTGTTTGATTGCAGTGAGTGCATTTGTATGAAGGTTTGTCTGAACTATTTGAATTCTTTGGATTAGTGGATTTGGGTCGATCTTGTGACATCTGACTAGGTCGATGGCGAGAAATCATAGCAGAAGCCTCAGGTTTGGAAATGTCGGCATTCAAAGTTTCAGATTGTATGGCCTCACGACGGACTAAGGAATAACACTCCTCTAGACTGAGGAGGCGTTCACGACGCAAAATTTCTCGTCGAAGTTGATCAAAAATTGTATCCAAACCAGCAAGGAATATGTGTACGTGGGTCCGCTCAATGGACTGTCGGTATATTGTAATATCATGAGGATCCTTCATAACCACTGTATCACGATGATCTAGTTCCCGAAATATTTCGGTTAACTCCCCATAGTAGACAGAAAGTGATTTGGTACCTTGTTTGGCAGAAAAAGCTTGCTGATGCAAAGAATAAACATGCATTTCATCATTACCATCATAAAAGGCTTTGGAGAGAGTATCCCAGATTTCACGGGCAGTGGATATACGGAGATATCGCTTCATGATGTCAGGAGACATGGACATCAGAAGCCAGCGCTTCACTTTTTGATTTTCAGCATACCATTTGTCATATCCCTTGTCTGACATAGCAGGTGGAACAGAGGTGCCTTTGATGTAGGAAACTTTTTCTCGTTCAGTGATATGCATCTCCATTAATTGAGACCACACATCGTAATTTTTTTCAGTAAGTAAAATGCCAACATTAAATGGACCTTCAGACTGAACAAAGAAAGGAATTGATTTAGTGTCAGAGGATTCAATGGAGTCACTCATTTTTTTTTTTTTTTTTAATATATATCCTTTTTTTTTTTTTTTTAAATATATATCCTTTTTTTTTTTTTTATAGAGATATATATATATGGAATAGAAAGAAACAGAAAACAAAAAAGGAATTAAAATACGATGAGGCTGAGCTGGGACTGTGGGTGGCGCGAGTGGCGACGAAGGGACTGTGGGTGGCGTGAGTGGCCCGTGGGTGACGGGATGCGGTCCGGTAAGGGAGGCGCTGGAGGTGCGCGATGGGCGCGATGTGGTCCGGTGGATCTGGGATGCGGTCTGGTGGACCTGGTGCGTGGCGCGGAGCGGTGCGACGCTGATTGGGTGGTCCGGAGCGGTGCAACACTCTGATTGGGTGGTCCGCTGATTTTTTTTTTTTTGGATCTGTTTTGATATGACTGGATTTGTTTTTATGTTGATATGTCGGTGGTTTATCTGTTTCAGATCACTAGAAGTGTTGTGATCGAGTTTCTGGGTTGGGAAGGTTGTTTTGAGGTGGATAAATCTGTGTATGGTGGTGGGTTTTGAATGAGTGATGGACGGTGGTCGGTGGGTTTTAGATGGGGGACGGTGTTTGGTGGGACGATTCCCTTTTTTTTTTTTTTGGATTTACAGAACCTTAATAGGCTTTGATACCATGTAGAAAAGACGAATATGATATTTGGTTCTGAATATTTCACTGTATTGTTTTTCTTTGTACAGGTTACATGAATTTATAATAGAATTAGAAACGACAGAAAAGGATATTAATTAAGTACAATGATTCTTACCATATTAGGAATGATTTCTACCATATTTAACGTTTTACAACAGAATTCTCCAAAACCTTGCTTTGTAGGATTGGTCCAACGGACTATGAAGATCCCGCAGTTGCACTCTCCATCCTAAAAAAAACAACTGTTTTAGCCTATATCACAATTAGTTGATGACTTACCTGAAAACTATCTTGTTGGCTGTTTTGTGGCAGGTCTTATGGATGAATTTAGATTGGATGTCAAGGTTCAAAAGCCCAAATCCTTGTCCACTGCTATGGCCATTGCTAGAGTCATACAAGAGAGAATACCATCCACAAAATATACTCATTATTTTCTCGCACAACCCACGGCCTTCCCATCCCCAAAGCATTCTCGGACCACCACCTGCAAAATCCACCTATCAATCCAATCCCACTTAATTTTAAAAGAATCACTAGTTAAGTAGCCAAAGAAAGGCGAGAGAAGGATTTGTGTTACTATTGTGACGAAAAATACATACTTGGTCATCGTTGCCAAAATCCTCAACTTTACATGATTGAAGATGTAACCCTAATAAAAGACCTTAACCAAGAACTAACCCACCTAGCTAAACATCCTAAACCAGAACCAATGCCAGAAATTTCGCTACATGCCATGATGGGTGTTGCCCACCCTCAAATCATAAGAGTACTCAGCCACCTAAAAAATAACATCACTATACTAATAGATGGTGGAAATACTCACAACTTTATTGATAAAAATGTGGTTTCAAAGCTTGGGTTACCAATTGTGCAGGGTCCGGAGTTCCAGGTGATGGTAGCAAATGGTGACAAAATAAAATATTGTAGTGAATTGAAGTTGATGATCCAAGATTATAAAGTAACCGCTGACTTCTATGTCCTGCTAGTAGCAACCTGTCAAGCACTATTAGAATTGCAATGGTTAATTACATTGGGTCCCATACTAATTAATGGAGGACAACAAACTAACTATGGCTTTCACAAAGGATGGAAATCGGCATCAGTTTCGTGGCTTGCAAAAATCAAAACTAGAAGTACTGAATCCAAAACAATGTCATCACTTTATATGTTGAATAGAGTTAACATTTATGGGGAAATAAAAACAATGTTAGTCCCTACTCCTAACAGTTTAATCTTTTGAGAAAGTTGATGACCAATAATTTATAATATAGTATCAGAGCAAGCAGTAAAGTATGGGATCGAATCCTATGGCACCAACTCCCAAATTATATTAACTGTTGAAGAAGTAAAAAGTGATGGCCATTTGTAAAGACAAAGTAGCCTACACTTGGGCCCACCTCCCACAAACTTAATTTTTTGGAAGAATTGGTGCCTAACATTTCTTTACACAGGATAACTTTGTAAGATGGGAAAGGCCTTGCTAATGTACAACCATACAGGTACCATATGATCAGAAATTGAGAAAATGGTAAAGGAATTATTGAAGTTGAAAGGTTTTAGTTACAGACTAAATATACCTAGAGGGAGTGAATATGTTATTTTCAATTTTATCGACTTTTAATTATGTAACTTAAACATAACAGTCAGACATGAAATCGAGTGTAAAAATAAAATGCGAAATTAAAGAATAATACACGAGATTTTTAAGTAGAAACAACCTAGGTCACAACAATTACCTAAAAGGAAAACCACTGGTCTACTGGACCACCTAATTATTCACTATGAAAATCAATGTTCAATTACAACCTCAGGTCTTAGACTATCATTCACAAATAAATCCCCCTTATGCAATTTACTTGCGAGCCGTCGCTCTTTTCATAGCCTCCACAAGCTAGGTGTCTGGATCCGGACCAACGTTCCAATCTACTTGAGTCTCACAAGATCAATCGATCTGTCAACTTTGGTAATTTTGAGTCACACGAAATACCGAACACGTCACCAATAGTACCTGAAAAGTTTACAAATAACACAAGTGCAAAGTGTGTCCTAGAGCAGATTCAACAATGAAAAATCTTAACTAGTAGATTTAAGAGCATATACTGTAAAAACTAAATCAGCTAGCAAACTCTAAAACGATCTTGTAAAGTTCAATATCATTAAGAACAATTAGGCATATAAATTATTCAAACATAACCACACAATATGTTTGAACAATTAAATTAAGAAAGTGCCTAAGATTAATAGATGAAGAGAATAAGTTTTTTCTTTTAAAAACTCAATCAGAAGTATAAAATATTATTTCAGTGTGGTGTATTTTTCTCCAACAAAAGTTATTTTTATATAGTCCAATGTGACCTAATGGAGAGTTAATAATAAAGCCAAATTCTACTCACACATGAATTTTGTTTTCACAATAATTCTACTCATACAAGGATTCTACTTCCATAACAATTCTACTCATAAAAGGATTCTACTTTTAACATTAAATGAGTCAAATTGGTAAGTAAGAAAAGTGAAACAAATTATCAAAACACATCGATCGAATTAGGGATGGACATAGGTCAATTTTTAGTTAAAAAAATTAATCAAACCTACACAATCGGTTAGACATTATTATAAACCAAAACCAACATATGTATGAAATATAACCGACCTATAGACCAACCTACTTAGTAGGTCGGTTTGATCGGTTTAGACCTTTAACCTAAATAAGTATTCCATCTAAAATCAACTTAATTTAAAGTTGAACAATAAACTCATCTAATAGGCAAACTTAATTAACTTACAATCCAAAACATAAATGTTGAAACATTACCATAAAGATTAATCCTTAAATTACATATAATTAATACTTAATATCCTAATAAATAAAAATAGGAGATTACAAGTCCATTACTAAAGAATAAAGATGATATATGCTTCATTCCTTTCAACTTTAAAACATATTGCATTCATTTTTTATATCGCCATATCCAATGCTCTATGAAACTAAAAACAAAACAAAACAAATGTTATTAAGTTATATTAAAAAAGAGAAATACAATACAAATATTGAGCATAATTATTATAAATTTGAAAAAAGCATAAAAGTTGTGATTAAATCTTGGACTCATTTAATAGAGTGCATTGCAGTAACATGTGAATGTCATTTCTCTAAAAACAAATCTGAAATAAAAAAAGTAAAACAATATTAGCAAATTTAATCATTAAAGAGAACAATAAATGCATATAAAATTAATAATAAGATACCTTCAAGGCCCTCTAAAATGTTTGTATCATCTTTCACAATTTGAACAAATTCATCAATTATGTCATCATTCTCAATGGGCAAATCACAAACTTGTAACCAACTTTGACAACATATCAAGGCTTCCACCACATTTGGACGCAATAAACTCCTAAAAGGGTTCAAAACACGACCTCCAGTACTAAAAGCTAATTCTGAAGCTATTGTGGTTACTTGCACTGCTAATATATCTCAAGCCATTTGAGAAAGAATTTTAAATTTAACAGAATTTACCTTCCACCACTTCAAAATATTAAAGTCATCTTTTTCTTTGTTTGTGTGCCTCTCACAAGGCTCGTTCAAGTAATGGTCTAGCTCAGTTAAGATATCTACATTGCTTTCCTCCTCTAATTGTTCAAAAAACATCTTTTCTGCTCTACTGACATATTTAGTATGCTTTCCATCTTGTTGAAGTATTGTTGACTTCTTTGATTGACATGTTGATGAATTAGAAGATTGTGAACCTTTGACACTAGAATTTTGAAAACCATCATCATATTATGCATAAAGTCTCACTAGTGTATCCCTCACTCCTTCCACAATCTTTTCAGCTACATCAGGTTCATGGGCATATTTAAATACAAAACTCAAATATTTGAGCTTGTAGCGAGGATTAAGCACTACAACAACATATATAAGCTTGTTCATGGCTTCTGGATCACCCCAATATTTGTCAACTTCAATTTCATGTTTTCAACCATCAATTTCAAATGGTTATCAGTAGAAGACATCATTTCAACCAACTCAACCTCAATACTATGCAAATAGTGTTCATATCTATGAGATGTGACATGTGTGGAAGCACTAAGATTCAAAGTTGCATCATAAAAATTCTTAAGAAACTTTACAAATACTGTTGTATTCTTCCAATCAATGTCCATTGGAGGACCCTCATGATTCTCTTCATTACCATCAAGAAAATAACTAGTATATGCATCATCAATAAAGTTCAACATATCAAATGCTTTTCTAAATTTTACTGCAGAATTTAACGTCAAATAGGTTGAGTTTCATCTAATGCTTACATCTAAGCAGATAAGACTCTTAAATTCAATTTGTTCATGTCTTGCACATTGTTTAAATTTTTGTAAATGGTGAGGAGAGGATCTCACATACCTAACTGTATTTCTTATGTGCTTAACAAAACCATGTAAATCTTTCAAACTATCACCAACGATAAGATTCATTATGTGAGCAGCACATCTTACATGCAAAAATTCACCACCCAAAATTAATCCACGCCAAGTCTTCAATCGATTTTTCAACCATTTAATAGTAGCCACATTACAGCTTGCATTATCAAGTGTTATGGTGAAAACACCTTCAACTCTCCATTCCTTCAAACAATTGTTCATTGCCTTCCCAATCGATTCTCCTTTATAGTTGAAGACTTGAAAAAAGTTGATGATTCATTTTTGTAATTTCTAATCATCATCTATAAAGTGAGCGGTGACAACCATATAATAATTGTTTGTTACTGATGTCCAAATATCAGAGGTTAAAAAAACTTTTATCCTGCTTTGACTCAATAATTATTTCAAATATTTCTTTTGCTCCAAATAAACTTCCATGACATCTCTAGCGATTGTCTTTCGAGAAGGCATCTGAAATTGAGGAATGCCTACTCTGCAAAACTTTCGAAATCATTTTCCTTCAACAAATTGAATGGAAGCTCATCTGTAATAATCATTTTGCATTGATTTTCTAGACGATTCCAACAATTTGATGTCCCATTTCTCTTAGGATGAACCATATAAGACCTCCCACAATAATTGCATGTTGTTTTTGGATACTCAGGATCACAATTTGAAATATGAGTAAAATAATTTCAGATTTCTAAAGTTCTCTTATCTTCTAGTTCTCTAGGATTCATCTTCTCAATGCTTACAACTGTCTTTTTTTGGTTGTGGTAGTTTAGTACTATTTCTTTCAACTTCAAGTATTGGTAGAGCTTCATTGTTAGTTGTTTCATCCTGCAATTTGTGATAAAGATTTGAGGCAGCTTTCGATGGGATTATAGTAGTATTCTTTGTTGGTTCCATGTCAACTTACAAAACAAATAATACACAATGATGAGATGTGCTAAAAAAAACTTGACAAAAAATAAATAAAACAAACAAGACAATGTAGTATGTAATTAGTATTCAGTATATATAATTATATATCAGTAATTCAGTATGTAAATATAACTATATAAGTATCAATAATTCAATATCATACAAAATTTAATTATATCAGTTGCGTAAAATATATATATATATATATATATATATATATATAATATCCAACTCATGTCGTCCTTTCTTAATTTTATTTTATGATTATAGTTAATCAACTTCATCTACAAATATTTATAGCACATTTCATATTTTATATATTTAGGCAGTTAATTATAGAAAGATAGAATATATCAGAGCTAGCGATGAGGAATGAGTATATTCCTTCATGAAAGACATAGATCTAAAATCTCAATATTATTACCCAAATATACAATATATGCTTTCTTTTTATTTGTACGGTCTTCTTTTTTTTTGAATACTAATTTGTATTTCTTTCTTCAATTTTGATATCATTCTTCTGTATATATTAACCAAAAGGAAGAAGCTTGGCTAAGTGATGATATATATATTGAGGAGGAAAGGGAGTACAAATACATATAGATAGCTAACTGATGTAATACAAGTTTTGTATTTTAATGGGCAGGTTGTTGGTCTTATCGCAGCTTCGTTGGAACTTGTTGCATTCAGAAATAATAGTTAGTTAGTTATACAAACGAAGAAAAATATCTCAATATGAGGTTCCTTTGGAAGATTAGTAACTTATAGTTAATAGAAGGTGACTGGCACAGGGCAGCAACCGCCAACCGAGCAAGGCTGGCGAAGCTTGAAGCGACGAGGAGATTGAAAACTGTGGCTGATCTGTTGGAGGCTACCAATACTGGAAGAGGCAATATGGATCAAGCGCCGCTGCACACAGTAAAAGGAAAGTGAAAAGTGAAATTGAAAAGTAGGGTTTCGATTACTTTACAATTTACACAGTCGAAAATTATATATAACTAATATTAATTAAAATATATATTATATTAAAAAAAATATGTTCAGTTCGGTTCAAAATAGGTTTTCAATAAAGAAAACCAAAACTGACCGATTCCTTCGGTTTAAACAAATACGTAACTGAACCGAACCTCCTAAACTTACTCAAATCGCCCCAAAAGGTTTGGTTTAAGTTCAGACTGGTCGGTTCGGTCAATTTTTAACAATTTATGTCCATCCCTAAATCGAATACTTCATCTCGATCGATCGATAACCTAACTTAATCAATTGACCACGCTCAACAATTTAGAAAATCAACCCGAGAGTATTCTATCGATCTTCGATCTATGTTCAATCGATCGAACAAGTCTCAATCGATCCAGAGCCTCACTCGATCGATTGATCAACCAAATGTTAGATCTATCTAATTAGCACAAAAATCAACCCTAGAGCCTCCAAATTGAACTCGATCGATCTATGTCTCGATCAATTGACACGTGCACAGGTTTTCATTTTAGCTCATACTAAAGTGTGTGTGCTCAGTTGTGTGAGGATATATGCATGGAATGTATATGTTTACTTGATACATATATACTGAGAGCTTTATAGTTTCTTCAACTTTGATTGATTGACTTGACAACGAGCTTAGATACTAGATTATAATTAATTATTTTGTCCATTGAAATTACCAACACTCATAAACCTTACAATAGTCAAGTCTCACCCATCCTAGTAACAGCCCTTTTTCTTCTTTGGTACTACTTGTTCGAAAAGCAGACAGAGGATGGCATCTTTGTGTAGACTACTGTGCTCTGAATGTAATAACAATAAAAGATAAGTATCTCATACCTGCAATTGATGATTTATTAAATGAATTGTATGGAGCAACTTACTTTTCTAAGTTGGATTTAATGTTCGGTATACGAGTTGTGGAAGAAGACATTCCAAAGATAGCTTTTTGAACGAATGAAGAACATTACGAATTTTTCGTAATGCCATTCGGGTTATCCAATGCCCCCACCACCTTCCAAAGTTTGATGAACGATATTACCTTTAAAAATTTATCTTAGTCTTTTTTGATGATATTTTGGTTTACAATAGAAATTAGGTTAGCACATACAACATTTACAACTCACCTTAGAGTTATTGCAAGAAAATCAATTATTTTGCAAAAAATCAAAGTGCAATTTTGGAGTTCAATAATAAACCCATTACATTGGGCATCTAATATCGTAGACAGAAGTCACGACCAACATTAAAAGCCTTCAAGGATTCCTTGAATTGGCAGGCTATTTTAAAAAGTTCATTAGCAGGTTTGGAGCCGTTACCACACCTCTCACCCAACTTCTGCAAAAGGAACAATTTGGCTAGAACATAGAAGCGGAATCAATCTTTAACCTTCTAAAGAAGGCCCTCATGTCATGTATCCTCCCGTACTCCAACTTCCCAAGTTTACTAAACCTTTAGTCATTGAATGTGACGTTTGCGATACAGGTTTAGGAGCTATTTTGCTCCAAGATGAAAGTCCAATTGCATATTATATATGACAAGGAAATGGTGGCAATTGTGAAGGCCATAAAGAAGTGGCGTCCCTATCTTCTTGGGAAACCATTTATGATGAACTAGGGATGACAATGGATCGAATCGGATCTACTGATGGTTTGATCTAATCCGTAATTTAAAATATCCAGTTTAATTTGATATGTTATGATTCATAGATCATATGGATATTCATGATTCAATCCAAATTGTTTCAATTTTTTTTCCATTTTTTTTAATACATTATTTAACGTGGTATATTACATACTTTAAATTGATAAATAAATATATAAATAAAATAAAATTATAAATTTGTTGAAAAATATTTATTACTTATTTATAATTAATATATATTTAACTTTTTTATTAATATTATAATCTATAAATAAAAAAAACTTTTGTAATAAAAAATTAACATTATTAATTTGATATCATTTAAAATTATAAAAGAATAATATTATAAATTTTTTTAAATAAAAATTTATGAAGTATTTTTGGAATGTGTGACTTTTTTAGTATTAAACATAAAATTTTAAAAATAATTAGTTTTAGATTGATCTAATTCGGCTCGATCCATTGATCGACCTGTCTCAATTTGATCCAAACTATTGATCTAATATGCGGATCAATGATTATGATCCGACTCGATAAAAAAATGATCTTTTTTTATCTGATCCAGAATAAATTATATGAAATAGATATTCATAGAGTCCCGATCTGATTAATCTTTTTGCCATCTTTATTGATAACAGATAAAAAAAGATTGAAAAATCTCATTGAACAACTCATCTCAAAGCCTACCTAAATAAGATGGTTACCAAAGATATAATTGGATATTTATTATTCAGTTTTAAAAGGGACAAGAGAATCAAGGAGAAGATTCCCTTTCACGTAAGACAAGGGTCGAGTTGCAGGCAATGAGTAATTGGTGGGAGCAGTTACAAAAGGAGATAAATATTGATCCTTTTTATAGTAATTTAAAAGATTCGAACAAGGTACCCATCCATTTGCCAACGTGATGGCCTGTGGTATTTTAAAAATCTTTTTATAGTCATATCCTAATTCCACTTATTTTGGCAGAGACTCATCAACGCCTACTGGAGGGCATTTTGGGTACTTGGAGACTCTTGCTAGAATTCAAAATTATTTCTATTGGCCTGTGGTCTTAGACGTTCGATCAGTAAAGGAGTTTTGGAAGAAATGTGAGACATGCCAACGTTGCAAGTATGCCTATACCCGAAAGCATATGAACTGACATATCCATGGAGTCATTATTGAGAAATTGGGTCCAGTGGCTTATAAATTGGAGTTACCAAAAAGTTCTCAAATACATAATGTTTTTTTTATGTGATTTTACATAAGAAGGCATTAGGTATATACTTCTTCTATTACTTCTCTTACACTCCCACCACCAGTATCCGAAACGAAATCGGTTCTACCCAAGACTGAGCGTGTTTTGGATTCTCGAGTTGCCTAAATAAAAAGGAATTAAGTATCAGCCTAGCTAAAGACAGAGAAAGATATTGGTACAATGGAAGGGAGCTCCGATCCAATGGAAGACGCTACATGGGAAAATAAATGGCGTTTCCTTAAGTCTTACCCCAATTTCTCCCTCGAGGACAAGGAGGATTGATACTGTGATGCAATAAAGCTTGCATCACAAGCCTATTGTTATTCTTGTTATTTTTCAGTTATTGTTGTTATTATTTAAAGTAAATCATAAATGGACATAAAGTAAAATAAATAAAAAGTGTGATGTATTTTAATTTGTTAAACAATTGACTTTTTCACCTACTAAAAATTATAATCCTATTGCTACACTAAATTATCGAAAACATTGTAAATGTTTTACATAGCTCTAACGTACTTTTTTTTCCTCTTTTTTTTTTTTTTTTTTAACTAGTTGGCCCTCTATACTTTCATTTCTAATTCCGTCCCTCTTGATGCATAAAAATAAAAATAAAAAAAAATACTCTGTATCTTATACATTATCATCATTAATGATTTGTGAAACATTAATTAAAATAAAAAAAAAATTAGTTCAAAAATTTTATTATTAGATAATAAGTTTAGGGTAATGATATTTTTATAATCACTTTTGTTATTGCCACAACAAGATTTAACAAAAGTGCATGAATTGTTTATTTTATCCATAACATTTAATACCAATAATGTTAAATAAAGTTGTCATTAATGAAAAATATTGTAAGAATAACAATTTGAGTTGTGACGATATCGTCATGCAATCCTAAATTTAATGTACATTTTTAATGGTTTCAATTAGAAACTTTTGTATTTGATAATATAGTTGTTTATAAAGTAAATAGCTAAAATAGTCTATTTGTTTATACAATAGGTTTTATTTAGTCCTTTAGTTTATAAAAGGTGTCTTTAAGTCAATTTGCTTATAAAAAAGGTGTACTGAAGTCCCTTAATTTACTTGTTAAAAATGTGTTAGACAATGACAAAATTATATTTTCATCAACTTTTTCGTTAAATCTAATGGAATGGTACATATATTACATGCATGTTTATATTTTTTGATAGATATATATTAAATTAAATAATTTTTAATGAAAAAATTACTCTAATTTTTTATAATTTCTTTCGATTAAACATAAATAAAATTTTCATTGTCTAATTTTTTATTTTAGATATTAAACAATGAAAATTCTATTTAAATTCTTTTGAATTCAATGAAACTTAAATAAAATTTTCATTATTTAAATTGTGACTTTCAATATTAGATAATGAAAATTTTATTTAAATTTTATTGAAAATTATATTTAAATTACATTGAATTTTTTTAAAAATATATATAATACTTTTATTTTTAAAGTTATTTGTTCATGTGACACATTAATATAATTATAAATATGTTTGCAAATTTGTCTATATAACATTCATCTTTTAACTACTTTTTTTTTTTTAATGAATCTTTTAACTATTCCTTCTTCTTTTTTTTGTCAATAAAAGGTTCACTTTGGTTTAAGGAATAAGGCAACTGTTACACACTATCACACTACTTAGGATCATCGTCGGAAGTTAGAGAGACTTCCATAATTTTGTCATTTTCTTGGCTAGGTACTAACCGCAAGCAAGAACAGCAAGACTTGCGTTATAGTTCGCACAATAGGCATGCAATCTCCCATAATCGAATTACATATCTCTCATCTGAAAGGCCACATACCCCATTCATTCTTAGCAACATGTTTTTCTATTGCGCCACCCTTGGGTTGGTAATCTTATAACTATTCTTGGTTCCATAATATTATTGTTAGCTTAAACCCGAATTAAGGACCTAGAATGGTGTCTTTTTTTATCTTTGGTATGTTTTACCTTTTATCGCTGTACGCCATCGTTTTGGCGATGTTTTTTTTTTTTTTTATGTTTTTATCCTTTTTTTTCTTGGATTGTTTTTTTTTTGAATGTCTTTCTTTTTTCTCTTAATCTAACACCTATTTTATCTCTTTTTCTCATTTGATCTATCAATTTTGATCTCGCTGTAACTGGTAATTGTACCACTACATTAACTAGATATAACTTGAAATTCAGAGCAAGAATATTGAAGTTAAACCCCTAGAAAGATTGCTTCAAGTACAACAGAGGTAGTATGTAACTGGTGAAACAGTCAATTTTAGCATTGCTTTTTTATTTAGAAACAATGTACTAGTTGATAAATATTACATATACCATCCAGTGGTAGTACCAATGTTATGATAATCAATGTTTTCACTTAAACATATAAATAACATTTGATGTGGATGCATAAAAAGAGATGGATTTTGACGGTCTTGACTTTTGCTTTCTACAGCGATAGTTTTCTTCATGAATAACATTTTGATTCATGTATCTTCAAGTCGAGCAATGGTTTTGAAGTATGAAATAGAGAAGAAGCCCAAGTTCATTCTACTGCTTAATTCCATAATTCCAAATCGAATCCTCTGGAATCGAAGCCTACAGATCAGCTATCAAGGCTTCGGACCTTCAAATTTTCTTTCTTTATTTTTTTCGACTATCTCTTTTCTGAATACATTTGAAGCTTATAGAATCACTCATGGTGAGTATGTTAACTGTGTTATATACTCATAAACTGTGTTACATACTCATCATGAGTATATAACACAGTTTACATACTGATCTCTGTATAAACTGTGTTACATACTCATCATGAGTATATAACACAGTTTACATACTGATCTCTGTATAAACTGTGTTACATACTCATTTAACATGTATGTAAACTGTGTCACATACTCATACTGAGCATATAATATGTTTACATATCAGAGTAACAAGTATGTAACAAGTGTTACATACCTCGCAGAAAATTTTAAAATCTATTTTTTTCCTATTTTTTAAAGTTCGCAGAAAATTGTAGAATCTGTTTTGGACATTCTCGTTCTAATAAATTTAATGTGCTTGTATGTTATCGAAGTTTGTATATTATTTTTCAATTCTTGCTAAGTTGGAATGTTTTACTTACTTGGGTTTGTATACTCTGTTTTGCCTAACAAACTCAAAGTATTTCAGTTCATCACCATATGCTTTACTTACTGAGATGTATGTAACCAAGTTACATATCGTGTTATATACATGTACATTCATTATATAAGTTGTTACATACTGATATCACATATCACATATTACATAGTTAAGGATATTTTTGTAATTTATTTAATTTTGATATAACCAAAACACACAGTTTTAATCTTATTATTGCTAGTTTTAAAAAATTTAATTTTTAACCAAAATGTAAGTTATTTAAATAAATTACTCGCTTAAACCCTGTGTATCTTATAAATGGGCCGGATACTATATTAGGGTTTGATGTTTGGGCCAAGTTTCTAAACTATTAGCCTATTCCAAAACAGCACATAAGCTAGACGACATCCATTAGCCCCAACAGCCCAAAACCGTACATAGTGAAACGACACCCCTTACGCCCTAAAGCAATTTTGAATATATCAACGACATTTACTCTCTCTCTCTTGTAAACCCTAGAAACCCTGGAAAGAAACCCCAGTTCTCAAAGGGAAGCGAAATCAAGGAAAGAAAAATGGGAGGAAAGTGCCCGCACAGAAGCGTCAAGAAGAGAAGATACTCTCACAAGACTGATCGTCGAGCAAAATTCCTCATTAAAGATATCCTTTTTCTCATTATTTGATAATCTCACTTTTAACTCTCTCTTTGATTTTCAATCTTCTTATATTTGTTTCCCGTTGTTAGTTTGTTTTTGAAATGTAATGAAAATTTTCTTCAAGTTTTTGAATTTTTCTTGACCTATAATTGATCACGTGATGACATGGTATATGATGAGCTGAAGAAACCAGACGAGGCGAAGAACCCCATGCCTCTCGATGAAGACCTTCCTGGGATGGGCCAGTATTATTGCGTACATTGCGAGTATGTTTTTCTTCTTTAAGTTTTAATTATTATATATTTATTTTATTTATACAAATAATTGTTCTTCGGGTTTTATATCTATCAAATTAGTGTGTGAAAATAAGCAAAAATTTAAAAGTTTCTAAACGAGAACGGATGAATTCGACTTGGCTGAACCTAAATGGGGAAGAATTTGGTTTTCTTTAAGTTGGGTTGAGAATCAATTGTGTGTTTTGTTTGAGATTTTTTTTTTTTTTGGGGTTGGAAAAGACAATTGAATTGAATTCGTTGAACATAGAGCAGTTCATTGCAGCAAACTTTCTCAGTCCTCTACGCAGTTAACAAGATGGAGGATTAATAGGCTTCTTCCTAGCTCTAAGTCGGGGAGCAACTAGTCATCTTGAATTGTACAAGGAACTGCATTCCAACAGGAACTATAGTACGATTTTGAAAGAGCTAGCATAGAGCAGTTCTTAGAGCCTAATAGTCGAGGTTCAAACTTCAAACACAAACACTCACCAAAAGGGAAAAAAACACAAACTAATAGTTTTCCAGACACAGAAGCTTAAAAAACTGTAAAATAGAGCCTTCAAAAATTGAATTGATAGGAAATTCAGCAGTGGGTCATTGCTGGGTCTATATCCACTGTCTTTCTCATATCCCATTGCCTCAGGAACAGGAACATGATCAACAATAACAAACTAATAGTTTGTTTGAGATTAATAGCTTAGTTCTATTGGTCTCTCTCTCTCTCGATCATCATAGAGTGTAGGGGTGGGAATTTTTTTTTCAAAAACCGACCAACCAACCTTAGTCTAAGTCTAAACCGAGCCTTTTTTTTTTTTTGGAGGTTGGTTAGTCTGGTAGGTCTAAAATATTATAAAATCGACCTTGTCGTTTCGGTTGTAGGTTCATAAAAAATAAAAACCGATAAAACCGAACCGACCTACACTTTTATATATTAATATATTTTTTAAATATTATATAATAAATGTTATAAAAAAATAAATAAAATGAAGTATTAATTAATATTATACAAATATACAATGTAAAAGTCCTAAACAAATATTTAGCGTGTGGAATTATGATTTTAAATTTAGGAGGGTGAGTAGTGGAGCATCAAACATGAAGTATCAATAATGAGATATTATTTTCATATGACACATATTGATAGCTTTAAATTTATCAAGCATTATATATGTGTAAGGATAGTAGTTTTTATAACTGATAGTAATACATCTGTATGCTCTAATTTAAAAAAAAAAATTTGTATGAGTAAAATATTGTTTGTATTTTTTATTGCATTTTTTATTATGATAATAATTTTTAAGTAAAATTATAGATCAAAAACCGCCAAACTAACCTCCCTCAAACTGACATTGTAAGTCGGCTTGAAAGTTGGTTTTTTAGGAGTTATAGGTCGGCTAAGGTTTTAAATTTTTTAAAACCACCAAGATAAAGTCGGCTTATAAAATGACTTAATAGCAGACCTATCGGACCTACGTCCACCCCTAATAGAGTGTTTATTATAATGAAGAAGAAATTGAGTGTGATACTCATGGTTTCAAAAAACGTTGTGAGGCTAGCTTCAAGGCTTGCCTTAGGGCTATTTTTCCACCTGAGTAGCATTGAGGCTAACTATTAGGGGGTGAAAAAATTATACATCTTTCGTTGTTGAGGTTTAAGTCTTTTTTCACTTACTGATGCTATGCATTGAGGTTGTTGAGGCATATAGCCTCTATTTAGTAACATAAAAAAAATTTGGTGGGCTAGAATGTAAAATTAAGACTCCATTTGGACTCTTAGATAAAGCCCATTAACAGGAACATGATCCCATTGCCTCAGGAACAGGAACATGATCAACAATAGAGGAACATGATCCCATTGCCTCAGGAACAGGAACATGATCAACAATAACAAACTAATAGTTTGTTTGAGATTAATTGCTTAGTTCTATTGGTCTCTCTCTCTCTCTCGATCATCATAGAGTGTAGGGGTGGGAATTTTTTTTCAAAAACCGACCAACCAACCTTAGTCTAAGTCTAAACCGAGCCTTTTTTTTTTTTTGGAAGTTGGTTAGTCCGGTAGGTCTAAAATATTATAAAATCGACCTTGTCGTTTCGGTTGTAGGTTCATAAAAAATAAAAACCGATAAAACCGAACCGACCTACACTTTTATATATTAATATATTTTTTAAATATTATATAACAAATGTTATAAAAAAATAAATAAAATGAAGTATTAATTAATATTATACAAATATACAATGTAAAAGTCCTAAACAAATATTTAGCGTGTGGAATTATGATTTTAAATTTAGGAGGGTGAGTAGTGGAGCATCAAACATGAAGTATCAATAATGAGATATTATTTTCATATGACACATATTGATAGCTTTAAATTTATCAAGCATTATATATGTGTAAGGATAGTAGTTTTTATAACTGATAGTAATACATCTGTATGCTCTAATTTTAAAAAAAAATTTTGTATGAGTAAAATATTGTTTGTATTTTTTATTGCATTTTTTATTATGATAATAATTTTTAAGTAAAATTATAGATCAAAAACCGCCAAACTAACCTCCCTCAAACTGACATTGTAAGTCGGCTTGAAAGTTGGTTTTTTAGGAGTTATAGGTCGGCTAAGGTTTTAAATTTTTTAAAACCACCAAGATAAAGTCGGCTTATAAAATGACTTAATAGCAGACCTATCGGACCTACGTCCACCCCTAATAGAGTGTTTATTATAATGAAGAAGAAATTGAGTGTGATACTCATGGTTTCAAAAAACGTTGTGAGGCTAGCTTCAAGGCTTGCCTTAGGGCTATTTTTCCACCTGAGTAGCATTGAGGCTAACTATTAGGGGGTGAAAAAATTATACACCTTTCGTTGTTGAGGTTTAAGTCTTTTTTCACTTACTGATGCTATGCATTGAGGTTGTTGAGGCATATAGCCTCTATTTAGTAACATAAAAAAAATTTGGTGGGCTAGAATGTAAAATTAAGACTCCATTTGGACTCTTAGATAAAGCCCATTAACATTACGATCCAAGAAAGTAAAATAGATGCTAAAAAAACTAATAAAATTACTGACAAAGTGAAATTGAAAGTAAAAAATTCCTAATTTTTACGGTGGAATTTCTTAACATCCCCTTTCTTCCTCTTCCTCTACCTATAGTCTTGTTCTTATTCTTTCAACAATCTCATGTTCCCTCCGACAAGCAGTTTTTGAAAAAAACAAACAAGTATATTCTTCTTTGCTGAAGGAAGAATGTTGAATCACAAAGAAAGTGGATTGAAGTAGAGGATATTGAAATTAAAGAGATGAAGGAATTAATTACTTGATGAATATGGTAGTCATGACAATGATAATGATAATTATTTTGGTAATTATGGGAACTATCCTTTTGTTAATGATTGGAATGAAAATAATAATAATGTTTGTTATAGATAGAAATAAGAATAAAAATTATGATGATGATGATGATGGACTTTAAACACAAGAGATATCTTAGTTCAATGTTAGGTAATTAGATTTTTGAAGAACTTTATTAATATCTTTTTTATGTTTTAGTAGTGGTTACATTGCTATATTATGAACTATTTAATGTTATTTTGTTATAATTTGTAGTTTTATTGTTTATTTAAAAGTTTTTTTAAATTTTGTTTTAATTTGAGGCTTAAGCCTCATACTGCATTTGGGCTTACGCCTCGCCTTAGTAGAAAGGATATGTATTGAGGCTAGAACACGCCTTTTAAAACGCTGGTTATGCTAAATTACCATTTCAACATTAGCAGAGCCTAGTATTTATTCTAGCACAGAAGCACTCATAAGAACAGCAACAATGAATACAGTGCTAGCTGTCCTGCAGTTCTGTTGACAGGGAAAATTTGGCTTTTCGAATCATTAAGTAGAAGAAAATTTGGTTTTTCTTTTTCTTGTGTAGTTTTTGCAGGACACAACTAAAATGAAAATAATAACAAAACGTAAATGGAAAATAAAAGCAAGTTATTGAGACAATCGAAAAAGTCTTTAAGCTCCCAAAGCAGTGCTGGATACATAACAGACAGCAAAGCTTGATCATAAACCTTTTTCACAAAATTACTAGCCATGCCCTATGCTTTTTATGTGATCCAGCTTACCGTCACACCCAAAATAGTCTCAACATCTTGCAGATCCTTCTTTGGCTAGAAAATATCTTCCAAAACTTGTCTTTTAATCCCAGTCTGACCATCAGTAACCGAGCCTCTGGCCTCTGCTTTGATTGTTAACCTTGTCCAGCACTTTGCTTTGTAGTAGGTATTGATTGATTTCCATGTGCTTTTTTCTGTTTGGATTGATTCAACTAGTTTTTTTTATTTCTGTTGTAGCCGATACTTTGCTAATGTGTCTGTGAGAGATGAGCACTTCAAGACGAAGCGTCACAGGAAGCGGTAAGCAACCTTGCCCTTGTCATTTTTCTGCTCTGAATGCTACTTTGTTTCAAAGAGTTTAATTGAATACACTCAGATACTGCACTTTTAGATTTCATATTGTCATTAAGGCGGCAACCAAATAACCAAATCAACATCAACCTTAACATTATACAAGCAGGTGCAATTTGAATCATCAATTTCATTTATGAGAAATGAGGATCATAAGTTCAGAGATGTTCAAGGAAGCATTATTTTTGTTCCGTTTTATATTAGCTTAGCAATTGGTGAAGTTGATTGAGTTTTTATGGATGCCAATTTTTTTTGCTTTGCTTTAAAGAATGTTGAGACTTTTTGGAAAATTTACCTTCTCTAATAGGCAAATAATAATATTTCTCCTTTGTCTTGCTTTGATAATCGTAAGAAAATGTCCGGTACATTAGTTTCTGTTCTGTTTCTTTTGGTTGATGCTTTTGTTATTGACTACCTCTGAAACTGTTGACATTATTCCAACACTTGAAACTAAATATTGACCATTGAATGTGGAGTCATATTAATCTGAATTGAATGTTTGTGGTCCATTCAGTCTAAAACTAATGATGGGGCCTGCACCACACACTCAACTTGATGCTGACTTGGCTGCTGGAATGGGAAAGCCAGATAATGGTCCAAAGCTCATGTCCTTGTGAAGTTGAAATCTTCTGGTCGCTCTTTCTTTTATATATCAGAGGTAGCAAAATTATCTTCTGGTCATTATGTACGTCTCTGAAAAGTAGGATATTTTTGTAACGCATCTTATAGTGAATTTTCTAATTTATGTAATATTTTCAGGATCCAATTCCCTTCTATTTGTTCTTCAAATTTCTTTTTTGATGCTTATGATTGAAAACAAAGAGCAGCTGAAGAATTTCCCTTTTTGAAGTCGGTCAAACATGTATAATGCTTACATGCTTTGTGTGCTCTCTAATTAAGAAACAATATGGCTTTTGATTCCTTTTATTCTGCTGTAGTGTAGTACCGTATTTTGCTGTAGACTGTAATGCCCTGTTTCTTTCAAAAGCACATTGAAACTTCTACTTTGAGATGCACCACAAGATGTGTTGTAGATTACACAACCCAAACCCGATGCCCCTTCCTAAGTGGCATTTTGTCATTAGTGTTGAGTTTCTGCTCTCAATGATTAAATATACGTTTTGCCAATTGTTTAGAATGACAATGCTCCTTGTGGATATCAAGGCTATATTTTTTTAATTTTTGTCAGAAAAAAGCCTTACAGTGGATAGGATACCAGATTAAATACCCCACACCACGGTTCATCGACTTGAGGAGTTAAATGACACCACGGACCATGTACACAATAACTCGAATGTTTCTACCGTTTAGGCTGTGTTTATATTAAGGTTATATTTGAATCTCAAATTTTTTGAAAAAAAAAAAAAATAGAAAGATATGTGGTCTGTTTTTTTTTTTTTATCAGAGATATGAGGTCTTAAAAATAAGGGAAAAGAAGGTTATAAAAATTGTATCAAGTCTTTGCTTTTTATAGTAATCAAACAATCAACCTATAAATAATATTTTTGTATTATTTGATACTTTACCTTTTTTTACCCCTTGTATTTTAATTACCATTTTTTAGGCTCTACTTTATTAGTGTCTAAAGTTTGAGCAAGTTTAAATTCCTAAATTTGTTAAACATACAATTTAATTTTTATACTTTCAAAATTTTACACATATATTTTAATTTTTAATTTCATACTTAAAATTTTAAAAATTTATATATAGATTCTAGCTTGCCTACTAAATTTCATATTTGTGAATTAAAATTTTAAGAATTATGTATAAAGTTTTAAAAGTTTGAGAACTAAATCGTATGATTTAAAAATTTAGGGACAACTTATAAAAGCTTGAGGACTAAAAGGTATGTTTCAAAAATTTAGAGACCTATGTATGAATTTAATTAAAATTTAAAACTAATGATATAACTTATCGTTTTTTCTATATAAATTTAAGATAAACATAGCCTAAAGTATAATGGATTTGAATCTTGATGTATATGTGCGCAAACAAGGGAGTAAATAATAAACAATTAAAAATATTTTTTTTTTAAAAAACCTTTTTCGTGCTTTTAGTGGGTTGTCTGGGATCAAATGAGCTGTGAGGTTTTAAACAGTTGCATCTTCTGTTCTTGTCGTCCAAAACCAGGAGTAAAAATAAATTTCAAAACTGTAAAGGATTCTATGTTCAAAAATATTGGCTAAATGTCTTTTTTTTTATTGGACACGGTTGCTTCACAATTGCAATCCACCTTTTCGATATCCAGAAGTATATACTCCTTTATAAAGAGAGTAACAAAGTAAAAAATACGTATAGGACAGAGAAACAGGTGAGGTTGACAATACATGACCTCTCTCTGTACTCCCTGAAAATTTAAAAACTTTTCCTCCTTTTCCTACCCCCAACAAGTTTAGTATTTATTTTTACTAACCTATTATATTTATTTCTACTCACTCTTCACCATACCCAATTTTTTTTTATATAAATAAAACAATACTTTAAATGTAGTTCAAATATATAAATAAAATACAGGAGGATGAGTCTTATAGCCAGATTATTTAGTAAACCATATCCAAATTAATCACATTCTTACACGCTCAACTCAAGTAAGAAAACATAACATTTAAGTAGTTATTTGGGAATTCTCATCCTTTCCAGTTCCATATCTGATGCAGACAAGGAATAAGCCGTGAGTACTAGCAGGGTACCTTTAAAAAAGAAAAAGAAAAACAGACATGACATGTAGTTGTCTACCCTTTTTATTCTCCAAAATATTACATAAAGGGCAAAACAGACAATTCATATGAACAATTTTACACAAGATGACAAGTTCATCAGTGGTCACAACATATCCTTGTATTTTTATACAACAAAGAGATTAGACATAGGCCCACTTATCTTCCACAATACACCCCCAAAATCAAAACACAATAATTTTTATGTCATTTTCCAAAACCCCTTCTTTTTCTCACGCTTGACCATCACTAGCCACTAAATTGGCATGCTCTATCTAAATTCTTCTTTTATTGATTTCTTTGTTTTAATTGTACTAACTCACATGTGCTAGTGTTCAACCACCATCTGAACTTTCAACTTAATAATGTTGTTCCCCACATAGCACAAGCTCTGCAATAAATATATTGATTTTCAGACCACACCATTTTGTAATTGCATTTGAATCATCATTCATGTATGTTTCTAAAGGTGATGTAATATGACATAATAAATCAAATCAAATTGTTCTTTTGCAATTTATGATATACTTTGGTGCTATATTTGCAACCCAAAAATATTGGTATTTTTGCAACACTACAATTAATTATGTGTGCGACGTGAAAAAATTAGATAATATATTTACAACTTAAAAAATACTTTGGTGGTAAATTCATTTATTTACTCCATAAGAAAGTTATAATCTTAATCTCAAATTGTATAGAGAAATAAGAGATTGTTTTGTTTATTATTTGAGTCTAAGAGACTAAAAAGGGTTATATGGAAATTATAATCTTAATCTCAAATTGTGTAGACATATAAGACAATGTTTTGTTTATTATTTGAGTCAAAGAGACTAAAAAGGTTTCTAATAAAAAAATGTGCTTTTTCTAAAACACTCTGAAGAGAAATAAGAGAACGTTTGTACTTGCTTCTTCTTGAAGCACTTTTTTCTAAAATTGCTTTTATCTAAAACCATTTTTAGCATAAGCAAGCAAGCAGAGCTTAACTTTGGCTATTCATGAAATTTTTACAAACCAAGGTCAGAATCATTTTTCTTTCTGAATAATTAAAACACTTGGCTATGTTTGAACATAATATTATCCCATTTGTAGCAAAGGAAGACCTATGCAGTTAGGGTTTTTACTTCTATCATATTTTACCCATTTCAATCTTTTCATGGGGCGTCGTGGCTTCTTTGAGTGATTTCAATAATGGACCATTCTAAGTGAGGAGAAACAAAGAAAATAAACATACTATACCAAAATAGAAGGACAAAAACCAAAACAAAGCCCTAAAAATCACAGGGGATATACTTATCTTAATTGCTATCACTTTGACCTTAATTGTCTTCTCTTTACTCTTCTCTAGGTCTTGATTGAGAAGTTGAACCTGAAGCCAATCCAATGACCTGGCTATTCGTAAACCTTTGTAGCTGAATCATCCGAGCATAACACCCATCAGGATAATTCTTTAACAGATGAGAGTGAGATCCTTGCTCTGCCACTTTACCATCATCAATCACAGCAATGACATGGGCATTTCTGATAGTAGAAAGCCTGTGTGCAACCACAATTGTGGTTTTTCCCGAGCAAGCCCGTTCTAAAGCATCCTGGACAGATCTTTCAGACTCCGCATCAAGTGCACTTGTTGCTTCATCAAGCAGCATTAGCTCTGCATTTCTCAATAAAGCTCGGGCGATCGCAATTCTTTGTTTCTGTCCACCAGACAATTGCACTCCTCTCTCACCAACAAATGTTTTATATCCGTCTGGCAATGCCGATATGAACTTGTGCGCATTAGCTAGATTAGCAGCTTCTATTATTTCAGCCTCATTTGCTGACTCATTCCCATATGCAATGTTTTCATATATAGAAGTAGCAAAAAGGCATGGTTCTTGAGCCACCACTGCAATGTGCTTCCTAAGGGACTTGAGGTTGTATTTTCTTATATCCTTCCCATCAATCATGACCCGTCCTGATGTTGGGTCGTAGAATCGTTGTACCAATGCAATGACTGAGCTCTTCCCACATCCGCTAGGACCAACAAGAGCAAGAGTTTTGCCCGCTCGGGCACGGAGGGAAAGATCACGGAAGATAGGAATATCAGGGCGAGCAGGGTAAGAAAAGTCCACATGCTTTAATTCAACTTCTCCACGCAACCGATCAGGAACTGCGGTTGCATCTTGATCATCAGGTTCAATTTCAGTTTTTCGATCAAGGAGGTCAAAGACTGATCGCATAGCACGCCCACCTTTGATGAAGTCAGGAGCCAAAGTTAGTGTTTCAGCAGCACCATTGGCAGATACCATCAGGACCATGAAAACTCTTATTGTCTTCGAGAAATCAGATATGCCATGCTTCACAAGCCATGAAGCATACCAAAGACCTAAAGCATAGGAAGCATAAAGTAAAAACTGAGCAATTCCATATCCACTTCCAGCAATCTGACCTTTCCAAAAGCAACGACGCAAAGGAATCTGAAGGTTGGTAGTAAACAGGCCAACAATTTTCCCCTCTGAATTAAAAGCAGAAACAGTCCTTACATTGGCTATTGCCTCCCCAGCCAACTGTGTAGCCTTGGAATGGGAAGCTTCAAGGTCTCCAGAGAAACCAGTCATGAACATTTTCTGTTAAAAGTAAATAGAAAACCAGTTAGTAACATGACTGCACTAAAAGAACCAATAATTGATTGGGGGATGGATTGGGAAACAAACCTGCAAAACTGTGGCAGCAACCACCACAGGAAAGACGGCTATGAGGACAAGGGCAAGACGCCACTGCAGAACAAAACCAGCTGTGCAGGCAACTAACATTAATGCTGTGTTCTGTACAATCACCGAAATTCTATCTCCGATCGCTGATCGGACATTATTGGCATCAAGTGCCAGCCTTGCAGCGATCCTAGCACTTTCATTTTCTTCTTGATCAAACCATGCCATTTCATTTTTCAGAACTGCAGCCAGCATTTTCTCTCTCACCCGCTTTGTGAGATTTTCTCCAACAATATCCCAGAAGAAATGCTGCAGTGTGTTGAAAATAAGTGCTGCTGATGAAAGCCCAATCAACAAATAGCAATATTTCGCAATTTCTCTTATCATGTAAGCATGATTTGGATTGTAGTAAACACTCATGACAGCACTAAGAACATATGCAAAGAAGGCACTAAGTGAGCCACAGACAACAGAGCCAATTGAACCAACTAAAGCATAAACCCATTCAGGAGAATTCATTTTAGCAAGGCGCCAAAAAGAACTAGCTTGTTCTTTGAAAGGAAGCTTTTCAAGCCGGTAATTTGCATATGAGGCATCAAGGGAAAGACTAAAATCAGATGTTGAAAAGTCAGACAGCCTCCTTGAATATGGAGATCGACCATATGAAGAATTTCGTGCAATTATTGGTGAACTGACAGAATTCCTGGCACTAGAAGGCCTGCACATGATGAACTACAATGAGCATTGCACTCTCAGCATACCCCAAGTTTCTCCATTTTAAAGACGACACAAGTATACTGGAAAAAAATTGTTTAAACAAAATTCTACAAAACTCAACGAATAAAAAATAGGAGGAACCAACCTTGCACTACTCTTTCTGGCAGTATTGAGAGCAGTTTCATGAGCCATCTCCTGCATTCTTATTAGCTTGGCATATGTACCATTTTCTCCTTTAGCAAAGAGTTCATCATGGGTTCCAATTTCAGAAACGGTCCCCTGTTGGAGTACTGCAACAAGGTCCGCCTTTCTAATGGTTGAGAGGCGATGAGCAATAACAAGAGTTGTCCTCCCTATCATGAAACGGTCAAGAGCCTCCTGAACCAGCTTTTCCGACTCAGAGTCCAGTGCACTTGTTGCCTCATCTAAGAGTAGAATTGCTGGATTTTTAAGCATTGCTCTTGCTATAGCTATCCTCTGCTTCTGTCCTCCTGAAAGCTGCAAGCCTCTTTCCCCCACCTGTAAGTTTCATGTTATTAGGGTATCTTTAGAAGTATTTCACCTCAATTTTAGATTACATCACTAAGCTAATTTTTTTTTTTTTTTTTTAATTTCACCTCCTTTTGTAACATATGAAAAGAAATTGTAACCATTATTTGTCATACGCCTTCTACTACATTTGTAAAGACTATATATGTATGTGTTACATATATTTCCAGGAATTCCTGGTTCGGATCCCCATTCCTCAATATATTAAAAAAGTTGCAACCATTATTTGATAGGGTATGAAGAATTATAAAATACATTTAGTTAAAGAACTATTTTATTATTCCTTTTAACATTATTATTAAAAAAAAATTAGGAATTGTTTTTCCATCCAGAAACTAGTGATTTCTTCCTTCTTAATGTTCTTGTAATCAATAGTCATCCATTCAGATTGTATCCTTACTTCAATTTTTATCTACATGTCTCATTATAAATATATGAGACTTTAATTATTTAAGCACATGCCTTGTTGACTGAAGCATGTTACTTTCCATAAAATGCACGCATGACCAGACACTTCTTACATTGACTTATAAAAACAATTTAGCAATAAATAAAGTTAGGCCTTGTTTGTTGACCAAACAAAACATTTCATTTTAAATACATTGTATGGCTAAGCTAAAGAAAAGGCCACATTGGTCAAGATCCATAATTGAATTACCCTTGTATAATAACCAATTCTCTCACTCTTTCTTCCAAATATATCTAGGAATTAGGAAAGTACATGTGTATGTTAGTTATAATATCCGAGCACCGTTCTACTTAGTGGACCAAATAAAACAATGCTAACAATTGCATAACAGTTAATAAATCTAAAGCTAACCTGAGTGTCAAAGCCATCAGGAAGTTTGATAATGAATGAATGTGCATTGGCAACTCTGGCAGCTTCTTCGATCTCAATTTGGTCGGCGTCAGACCGACCCAACCGTATGTTTTCCCTAATGGTGGTTGCAAACAAAGCAGGTTCTTGGCTCACTAGCCCAATTTGCTGTCTCAGCCATTTCAATTTTAAAGTCTTTATTTCATGCCCATCAAGCAAAACTTGACCTGCCCATGTTTGTTCAATAACAGAGACATGTTCAGTTAACTAACACAATTCTCCAAGGACATACAAAATCATAAGTAAAACATGAACTCTTGAACAGCATTAACATAAGTTATGTGAATAGTAACAGATAATAAAAGTGCATAACAATTCCGTGATGTTTTACCAGATGTTGGGTCATAGAATCTCTCAATGAGGGAGACCACAGTGCTCTTCCCAGAGCCACTGCTACCAACCAAAGCTATGGTCTTTCCAGCAGGAACTGTCAGGTTGAAATTGTTTAGTATCTGAACATCTGGTCTCGATGGGTAGGAAAAGTCTACATCTTTCAACTCCACAAGCCCTGTAACTGACTCTAACTCCAACCCTGACTCGCTGTTCCGGTCGATACTCGGTTTGTGATCAATTATGCGAAAAACTCTAGCAGCTGCAACTTTAGCCTTTGCAAATGCACCCATGCTTGGAGCTGACTGTCCCAAAGCTCTGAGAAATCAAAGAAAAATTTAGACAAACCATATATAACTACATAAATGCTTTGAAAAGAGAAATGTAAAGAGTACTTACAATCCACCTATCATAACAGCAAACATGGTGGCTATGGCAAGTCCTCCATTTGTAAAGTGATGCCTAACGAGATAACCACCGTACCATAGTAAGAAGAGCATAACAACAGAAAACTACAAAGTAAGTGGCTCCAAGTCCCATTCCCTTTGCTAATCCACTTCTGTAACCAATTTTCTGAGCTATCTTCAGTGCAGAGGAGTAGGCTTGTAATGCTCTTGACTCTCCAACAAATGCAAATACAACACGAATTTGTACTATCGTCTACAAATTTAGCCACAATTCAACAAAACCCAGATGGGAAAAAATAAATAAATAAATTTTGATGATAATTAAACTCAGACAGCAAAAAAGAAGAGATAGCTGTGAATTTTCCCAACCTGTTCTACTACGTTGCCTGCTTTGGACATAGCATCTTGGCTCTTAGCAGAGAGCTTCCCTAATGTGATGGTGTGAATGGCTCCGATTACGGCAATTAGAGGCACAACGGCAAGTGTGACCAGAGCCAATTGCCACACAGCTGTGAAACCCACCACAAACCCAGAAACAAATGTAGCCATATAGTGTATGAAATTACCCAACTGCACAAATAGCGTAAATGAGCACACAAAAAAAGGTTAAATATACCAAGAATTGACAACCAAACTAACAAAATAATAATGTTAAAACAAATTCAGGGTTTTGCTTCACCTTCTCACTAATGGCGTCTTGGACCATCACTGCGTCGGTGTTAATGGCGGAAACGACGTCGGAGGTTCTAACCTCTGTATCAAAGAACTGAATATCTTGATTTAAAGCAGCTTCAAGGTACTTGATTCTCATCTTCGTCGTTTGCCTCTCTCCGGTCCACATCCAACACGATATCTCTGCAACCCATTACCAATTCAAGTTTCTCAATTACATTAACAATTAAAAAAGGAAAACGAAAGGGGGGGGGGAGAAGTTCTAAAAAGAAACAGACCAGCCCATGAAGATGCCCAAATAGCAGCTCCAACAACAAGAAAGTAAAATGCGTACTGTAAATTTCCAACACAATGAAGAAGAGTGAGGAAGTGAAATTATTAATTGTAAAGAAAGAGGGAATAGATTATGAATGAAGAACAACCTTAAGAACTTCTTGCATCATTTTATCCATATTGTTAGCATTGGACCCGAATGAGTTAACGAGATCGGCAAAGAAGCGAAGAAAAATAGGCAAAGAACAACCATGTACAAATGCTCCAAGAGACCCAATTATCATCAAAACACAATCCAACCCATCAGCAAATCTGAAAAGTTCTCCAAACCCAACTGAAGGAATAGCCTCTGATTTCTCTCCACTAGTACTACCGCTACTACCACAAACACCTCCACTACCATCCCTTTTGGTTTCAGAGCTTTCCATTGCTTCTTTTGTCTCTTGTGTATCCACACCCTGTTGAGCTTCTTCGTCGTTAAACACTCTCGTGTCTTTGTCTGTAGCTATTGTTGTTGTTGTTAATGGTGGTGGTGATGATGATGATGTTGCCATTGGAATTGATGGGTTGTTGGATTTAAAAGGGTCGGAAGGAGTATGAGGAGTAGAAGACACGAGCTCAAGGCCTTGCATATCAGACCATCTCCACTGCTCAATCGTCTTAATCTCCTCAGAATCTTGTGACATTTGCAAAATTCTTAGCTTTATGAACGAACCAACCTTCCCCTTCCTCCCTTATTTCTCTCTCTCTCTCTGCCTTTATTATCTCACTCTACCTGGCTTTTGAGCTCATGTTTTTTGCACTCTTAACTTTTCCATTTTTATTATTCCTTTTAAAACCCCTTTGTTGATTCACTTCATATTTTTATCTTCTTCTTCTAATATAAAAAGTTGCAGAAGGGGTTTTTACTTTTTTTTTTTTTTTTTACAGTTGTTGATGATAGGTGGTTTGCTTCGTTATTTAAAATTAAAAAAAACAAACATTAAAAACAGAGAGGGATTTTCCACCCGACAGAAAACACTGTGTGAGAAAACTTTAAAGTTGGCGTTTTTGACCATGTTGGTGCTCCTATCGTGTGAGTTAACCTTGCCAGTATAATTATCGTAATGTAATAAATTATTAAATTTATTTTTATAATTAATTATATTTTAATAATTATACAATAAACTATCCATAAAATATATGAAAAAGCTACAAATTTAACATTTTTAACACTCTTAATACTAACATATATCTTTTTTAATTAAAAATAATAATATTATTTTATTATTATAAATTTTAAATATATTATTTTAAGTAATTTTTAAAATTTTGTTTGTATTATGTTAGAGATTTAAAACTGAAATATTATTTATTATTTTTGAATTACATTTTTTATTAATTATATTGGTTAAATTGTTTTTATTTTATATGAGTATTTTTATTTTCAAAAAATAATTATATTAATATATAATATTATGATAAAGAGTATGACATCATCTATTAATAAAATAATTAAAAAACAAATTTAATTTTCATTCTTAAAATTAAAAATGAAGTTTCTGAGACCGTTGATTTTCAATTCCTCAGATAGTGCTTTGGCTTATTCTACAAGTTTAACCGTAAAAAGTAGAGCATAAGTAATTTCTACCTAGTTCAGAAAGTTCATACTCTCTGCACATCTCTCTGTCTGTCTCCTTTAAATCCGGCGTCTTTTGCTGCTTACTGTGTCCCCAAAGTAAATAAATAAAATAATAATTTAATGTAATCAAATCAAACGTCTCTTCCAATAAAATTATGATCATTATTATTTCATTGTAGCACATTCTCTTGAGAATAATATGAATGAATGTACGATCAACTCAGTAAGTTGGTAAAAGGAGTAGTATGAATTTATCCTAGCCTAGGTAACTTTTGAAATACAATCTTGTTTTTTCCTTCAAAATTATAAGTAACTATAAAAGAAAAACTAGAATAATTTGATTGGTTGATTTAGTTTTATCTTTCTTGAATGATCAAAGCCTTTGCACACTTAATAAATACTATGATTAATTCGAGTAGAATCATTAAGGGATTGTGAAAGGTTATTAATTTTGTTGGATAATAAGATGTAAGCTTAAAATTTAAAATCTGTGTTTTAATTTTGAGGTTATAAGTTTCTCTATAAAACTTATTTTAATAATCCATATATAAAATCTTTTTGAGATAAAGATTCATTCAATAATTGTTGAATCATAACAATGTAGATATATGAAAGTAGTTTTATTTACTAAATTCTTATAAGAAGAAAAAAAAAAAAAGAAGTTTTTAAAGATAAAAAAGAAGATAATTTTGGAGTTTTTTTTTTTTTTTAAATATGGACAATAATCGAACGTGCAGAAGTTAGACCAACATCGCCATTTTCTCAAAGATAATAAAATAAACTATCTAATAGAATAAATCTAATAATTATAATATTGATATTTAGTTATTTACTAATATAATGATAATTAATTTTTTATAAAAATACTAATAATATTTTTGATATAGACAAAAATTCATGTAAAAATAAAAAAGTTATGAAAAATTATCTAAATATGTTTATATTTTGGATAATAATTTAATATAAAAAAATTAAATAATATTAAATATAATAAGATAGTATTCTCAATAAATTAATAGTTACATACAAATAAAATAGTAAGTTTTTAAATATTTCATCAGCATTATATATATTCATATTACTTATGAGATCATTTTAATTCCTAATAATACTTATTGAGATAAATTTATAATTATGATTTTCTCATTTAATTCTAACACATCATTATATATGACGATTTGTTTGCAAAAATTACACAACATGAATTAATATAATTATATCGTAAATAATATATATGATATTCGATAATATTATAATTATTTAGTAAAAACATATTATATAAATACTTCAATATCAAATATTGGGTACTATTAACAGTATATCAGAAACCGCAAATTATTTTTTGATCTACATCAGTTTTTGTAATTTTTTTTAAAAAAAATTGCTAAGACATAAATTTTTAAAACTTAATAGTGAAATTGATTAAAAGTTGGTTTGTCAGAAAATCTGGGACAAATCTGGGGATTCCTCTAAATTTTGATTCTTTAATGAAAATGACAGCAATTATTGGGTTTTGTTTAGACGCAACTATATGCCTGCACTAAATATAAGACTGATTTTCATTTACAATTTAATCTTTTGAGTCTCTTGTTTGAAATCTGATTCAAAAAGATAAACCCAGAAAGATTAATTCAGACTCTGTTTCAGAAAACAGAAAGAGAGAAGGTGGCCTTTAAGCCTTTAATCACGCTTTATATATATAATTATAATTATAATTAAGAAGAGGACCATTGAATCAGCTTCTGCTTCTTTTTAGTTAAAATATAATAAAGTAACTGCACTGGGATCTGACACTGTACAAATTACCCTGAGAGTATTATTATTATTATTATTATTTAATTCTTTTAATTACGTTTTCGGTGGAGTTGTGACAAAATTTGATTTGGTATACTCATTAAAGTATATGACAAAATGATAATTAATCCTCTCTTTTTTTCTTTTATATTTAAAAAAATAAATAGGAGGATGGAAATTAGAAAGAAAAAGTGGGCTTTGAATAATCTTTTTCTCCATTCACGCTGACCGTACTTGTCTCTCTGCAACTCCTCACTGGGCAGGGCTCTGAATGTCTTCTGCCTCAACCCACCTTCATCTGTCCTACTCCACCTGCCCATTTTTATATCAAAGAAAAACTATTTTGAAAAACAAGAATACTATTTATTTTAAAATTGTGATTTTTGTTTAAAATTAGACAAACCCGATACAATCTAAATTAGTCAATCCACCTTATATTATACATTTTTAAGAAATTAATAAAAAATAACATTCCTAAAATTTATAATAATAAAACTAATACTTAAATAATATTCAACGTTTAATTTAAACATAAAGTATTAAACAGATCTAAATTACTGTCGTTCAATTCTAATTAAATGAATGTTAAAAATATGACATATTAATTATTTTTTTAATTGTAAAAATATAAGTTTAAACACAATAAACATTAATTTTATTATTACAAATTTTATGAGTATTATTTTTATTATTTTTCTTCTTTTTTTTTTTTCCACCGTAATTGAATTAGTCTTAATTTAGAATTTGTATATCCATTCTATCATAAATTAAATATTTTTTTAAAAATAGATAGAAGTAATCCTTAGTGACTTAAAATCCTCACCTTAACTCTATTTAATTTTTTAACTGTTGTATACTTCCGTCAACCATGACCAAATGAGAGTAAGAGATCCAAGTTTAGAGTCATCGCTTACTCTCCAATTTTCATTGCATAAAATTTATGTCTAAATTGATACAAAATTAAATAGTAGATACTTGTTTTAGTTTTCATGCTATTTGAAATTTAGAATTGAGTACATAATCTTTGTTTATTTATTATTTGAAAGAAATAAAAAATTTAATTTTATGACATAATCTTCATTCATGTATAAAGTTTCATTTTTAACTCTTATTAAGAAAAAAAATATGTTCATTTTTCTTATGACGTAAATAAACATATGTTTTTTAGTATAATAATAAAATGAATATATAATATTTTTACTGAGAGATTTAAAAATAAAATCAGTTGAATAATTTGATAATTTATGCATCGAAGAAAAAAATTAAAAAATCCTTTTAAGTATTAATTTTAATTAATTAATAAAGCATAAAATTTAATATATTAATTATTTAGAGATTAAAAAAATTTGATAATAAAAAAAAAATACTAAAATACAAAATCTAATCCACTAAATTCTAAAGGTAAAATTTGGATTGATTTTATAGGTTTTATTGAAATTAGTTCAACTAAAATTGTTGATTCGATTCTAATTGTATCACTAACATGGGATTGTATACCCCTAATTGTAATTATTACAAATAATTTGTGATGATTTCATTAAATAACATATTATTTAATACAATATTATACTCTTCTTTCAAAAATCTTAAAATATTGAAATTAGATGTGTGTAATTGTAAATAGTACGTGTGATATCCCATCCCATTCCAAGGTAAAAGTTTTGAGAGAGAAAGGTAAAAGTTTTGAGAGAGAGAGGATGGAGTTCTTTGGGTTTGAAGATTGTTTTTTTTTTTTTTAAATAAATTTATACTTAAAGAAAAACATAAATTTATTAAATTTTGTTATTTATGTTATTTAGTATTTAATATTATAAACGATATTATTTAATTCAAGTTATAAAAAATGAATCAAATTAAAGACAAAATACATTATTTTAATAATTTTTCTATTAAAATATATATTTTCTTATTTTAAGTGATTAAACATGATTAAAATACAAGTATTTAATAATAATTAAATGACAATTAATATTATTCTTAAAAAAAAAAATTTAATATTTGTTGATTGTCACTATTTTATTTTAATATTTTATTAATTTTTTATTTAAAAAAAATAAAATATATATTATAAATTTCTTTTAGAATATTATTATTGTTGATTTTTCTTAAATAATTTCATTGTAAATTTCACTTTCAACATGTTAAATGTTTGTATTTTAATCACATTTTAATTACTTTATAAAAAAATAAATATTTTAATAAAAAATCATTAAAATAATATTATTTGTTATTAATTTATTCATTTTTTAAATCAAATGGACTAAATAATACTCTTTCAAATTTAATAGGCTAAACAATACTAATATACTAATATAAAAGATTTTTATGTTACCTCACTCTTATACATAGTCAAGATGATTACAAGTACAATTAAGTTAAGAAATTAAAAATACATCAAATTATCAAGATAATAATTAAAAATCATATGTAGTACAGGAGTAAGCTTTTTCGAGCATTGTATATATCTCTTTTGGTTCTCTAATATTCATGTATAATTCTTGAACTTGATAGGATTTTATAACCTTAATAAAACTTGACCTTTTGTTTTATTTATTTAAGAATTGAACTACAATAAGAAAAATAAAGTATACTGAAAATTACTTTTAGAAATATATCTAGGTGAAGACAATGTCACACTACATCAAAATATCATTGCGTTATTTTTTTTTAAATATTATTATGCCATTTAATTATACCAAATGCTATGGTGAAGAAGTATATAGAGCAAACAAGAAGGCTTTAGAGTAGTCTCTCGCATGTCATGATGTAGCATAGCTGCTAGCTAGTTTTGACTTCCTTAAAACTTTAATGTATTTGTAAAAATTAGCTTTGATATTTTTTGTACTCCTTTTTTTTTTTTAATAAAATCTTTCAACTTATTACGAAAAATAAAACATTTCATTTCTTTATATATAAAAAGAGACAAAATTTTGGTGGTGTTCTTTGCATTGTGAGGACTAAATTGCATTTAGTTTTTGTTTACTTAATATTTTCTTATAATTTTGTTTATTTTTTTAAATCAATAAAATACTAAAATATTTCTATAATAAACATATCATACTTTTACGAAAAACATATTTAATAGTTTTATTATATATTGTCCATTCACTATTAGCCTTGATAGTTATTTTAATTATATAAAAATTATTACACTTATAATCTTTGACATCAAGAGTGACAATTTATAATATTTATCCTTACCCATTTTAATTAACAGGTAATAAAATAAAATAAATATTACAATTTAGATTATATATCACAATCACAAATTATCACAAGTATTGTTCATAAAATAAATGTTATTATCTATTTCTTATTCACTAAAATAATAAATTAAATAATTATTTATTGTAAGATTATTCTTGCCAATTTTTCAACAAAACTTTAACATTAATTTAATTTTGACATTATTGTATAAATAAAACAATGTAAACAAAATATTATATTAAATTTTTTTTTTCTTTTATAATTTTTAAAATAAAGAATTTTGTAATAATAATAATAATTGAACAACTATTAATATTATTATATATTTATTAAATTTGAATCATGTACCGTAATAAATAATTTTGTTACAACAGAAAAGGAAGGGAACAAAGAAAAGAGAAACCGCACGTGACATGGGTGAAGAAAATGTATGCAGTCAACTATCTATTATAGGATATAGCTAGCTAGCGTAGGTTTTGAGTTCATTTACGCATGCTTACAAGTCACTACCACTCACAAGCGCTCTATTGCGTGCCTTTTTTTTATTATAAAACTCCGAATTAGGCTAGAATAAATTAATAAATAATTTAAATGTATGAATATATATGATATATCTTAATAATTTTAAAATAATAATATTATTATAAATAAATTATCTTTTATATATAAATAAATACATTTACGTAAAGCAATCGATAAGAGATTATTGACATCATTGGGCTTATAAGAAAATATCTTTTATTTTTTTGTTGCTGTCAAAAAACCATAGTTGGTACTTGGTAGGTGGTCATCCTTCATTTGCGTACAATTTCAATTTAATATCCATTTGAAGAAATTAGATGTAATGTAACGTAATGTACTAAGGCCCCAACCACAACTAATTCAAACAAGAAGCCAATAAGGATGTGTAAGAAGATCACATCGATGAATAATGAACCCGAAATTTGGGGGAAAAGGGTAGAACCGTATTCAGAAAGTTATATAAGAATCACACTAAACATGATACTATTCGATATGAGTTGCTGACATAATTAATAATAGGCTATTTTAATTTGTACTGTTGAATCATTTACCTTGTGAGTCTCTCCCCTCCTTAAATGATGATATCTTAAATTCATTTACAAGCTTTGTGTTTTATGTTTACAACTTCAAAGAGAATAAAATTTAACTTACACCCACTCTTTACAGTAGTATAATTTTGCCACGCAGTTTAGCAACAACAACAACAAAATTTGCCCCTAAAAAATAATTGATATTTTTAATGAAGTTTCTTACTAGACTATGTATTACTTGCAAAATGAGTTACTATAAGTAAATTTTATTAGATTAATGAGATAAATTTTAATCTTATTTGAGCCTCAAATTAACTATTCTCAATAATTCGTTGTAATCGAAATTTTTTAGTGTACACACACAATATATATATATATATATATATTGTTTTTGACATAAATAAAAGATCAATACTTAAATATAAATACTAAAAAAGGGTACTTACATGAATAAGCCTTAAGTAGGTTATTATAAAAAATTTCAACTTGATAAACTAATCACAGACAATCACGTAACAATAGTAAATGTGGAAATAAACAAATAACACAAAATTTTTGGTGAAAACAACCAAATCTAACACGATTAGAGAGAAAAATCACCGATCTATCGAGATCACATAATTTATTTACTATGAAAAAAAATCAATTTTGAAGTATAAGAGGTCGTAGGTTACCTTTGCAGTGAAAATGTCTTTGTGTAGTTTACTTATAAATCGTCGCTCTATTTTTCACAGTTTCTTCAAGTTATGTGAACAGATCTGAACTGACGTTCTGATAAACTATTCTCAAGCTATTGAACACATTTACAGAATAACCTAAAAAGTTAACAAAAATAACACAGGTGCTACACATGTACTAGATGGAATAATGCAATGAACAATCATATCAAATGCTTTAGCTAGATAATCAGATGAAAACAAGAAGTATATTGAAAATCTAGAACTTAAGCACAATTGTGTAATTTAGACCTTAAATTGTGGACCTTAACTTAAGCATATTGAAATTCTAGAATTTAAATTGCGTTAATTTAGACCTGTTTAATATTAAACATGTAATATTATTATAAATTTTAAGAGTGTTATTTTTGATAATTTTTATAAATGGTTTAAGGTGGACTACAATTTTAATTATTTTTCTTATAAATTTTAGTTCAATTAGTTCTTTTGCTTTATAAAATGTGTTATTTAACCATTTTAGTTATAAAAAAATAGGTTATTAAAGGACAAATATTACTCTAACATAATTATTTTATTATTTTGTACATTTTAACAGTTGGTGAGATGCATTAAAGGGATAGTTTGGTTATTTATTGTATTTATCTTCAAACACAAACAAAGCATTTCACCTATATATTTCCTTTCTGCCATTTTTGAAGGAAAAAAAATAGATAAATGATATGCTATTCATATCTCACCTTTTCCATGTGATTTGATAAAAACTATTAAACAATAAAAAATATTAAATGTTTTTCTTAATAAGTACATTTTTAATAATAAAAATGTCTAAATAATACATTTTTAATAATTAAAAGAATTAAATGACATATTTTTAATAATAAAAAATATTAAATGACACTAGTTAGAAGTAAATGGATTAAGAAACACCTAAAACTTAATCAAATAGACTATTTTAACCATTTATCCAATACTTTATTCCAGTAATTTTATATAGCAATACAAAGCATCACAATTATTTAGTTGTATAGGTTTATTATCATTGATTAAATTTCATTAAAAACATGGAGAATTATGAATTTAACTAATTAGAAATAAAATTGTTAAAATTGAATAATAATGGATTAAATCATAAGAAAATAACAAGGGATCAAAGTATAACATTAAAATAATGAGGGAATTAAATCATATAAAAAATAGTAAAAAAACTATTACGGTGGGAAAGGAAGTTAAACTTCAAATATGATCGGTGATTATAAATGCTAATCAAATCGGCTATTTTAGAGTAGGTGATAATATGTTAATATAATTTAGTAAAATATAATATTTGTACGATTACTATTTTTTGAAAAATATATTTAGTATTTGATAAATGGAGTAATAAATGAGATTGTTAGGGAGTATACTCCTAAAATAATAAATAATACTTCATTTCCTATTGTCTCTCTTATGGTTATGTGTGCATATGAAAAATATTAATAATACATAAATTTGTACTCAATATTAATTATGGTATGCAACGTGGCCAAATAATTTTAAAAATGAAATTTTTCCTTTTTTTTTTTTTTTTAATTTGCCACCTGTCATTAAATAATTGGTATAAGTGCATATATAAATGAAAATTTATATAATCCTAATATTTTTCATGAAAATATATTTAAGTTCTTGTTAAGGTTAATGCTAAGTTGTAAATTATTTAGGATAATTTATAACTATTTATTTAAATTTTCTTAAATGTGAATTTAAATTTCTCATTCTATAATTTAAAATAATTAATATGCATATTGTGTACCTTAAAATAAATTGCGCCCATCACGGAGTAGTCCCAGTGGTAGGACTCATGTGGTTAAGCACCTGGTCCTCTGTCCTCACAAGGCAGAGCGCGGGTTCGAAGCTTGGGAGGGCGCAGTGGTTCGGCCTCCCGGCATGTGGCTATAATGCCTCTTCAAACTTTGACGCTCTGCTGAGTCGGACTGCAGTCCGCCAGGTGCCGCTAGCCGGCTCGGTGCTTGTGGCATACCAACAAATTTTCGATGATCCGGGTGTGTGGTAGTGTGTGGCAATAGCCCTATCCTCCCTATTCCGGTGAGGTTTTTTTATCAAAAAAAAAAAAAATAAATAAATTGCATTAATTTTAAAAAAAAAGTACAATACTCTTATCATATTTTTTTTTTTTTAAATTATGAGTTTGAAAATAAGTATGCAATCATTTTTTTCAAACAAATGTTTTTTTTATTGAATTAAAGGTTACTGTCATATCTTTATTTAGATCATCAAAATTTTGTTTGAAATTTTCTAACTATTGGAGTGCTTAAAGCCTTGTTTAGGTTCAATATTGTGATGCAAGTCTCAAGCCTCGAACCCGCATTATATTGTCTAACAAAATTACAACCTTAAATACAATTGCCCATCCAAATGTTAAGAATATGATATATTATAGATAATATTTCATATTAATTAAGTATAATAATATGATATCTTTTGTAAGAATTATAAATGTGTTTATATGTCTATTGAATTAATATTTTGGAATGAAGAGTGTTAGAAACATATAAATTTGTAATTAAATTTACACATGTATCAATTATGATGTGATACGTGGTTAAATAATTTAAAAATTATTTATTTTTTTAAAAAATAGGTCATATGTTATATTATAATTGGTACGAATAAAAATTTATATGATCATATTATTTCTCATTTTGGGATTTGACATCTCCTAATTTTTATAAACTTTGAAATTTTAATAGAGTTTCAATCAATTGAGGAAAAAAAAACCTTAAGCTTCTTCTCACAAAAAATAAAAATAAATGAGTTTTGAAAAAAAAAAAGACATTACTAAAAAGTATAATAATATAGGTTAAAACTAAGTTATGATATTTGAAAGATACAATGACTTTTTGATAAATGTTAGGCAATATATCATAGTACAATACTATACATAGGATATAAAAATTAAAATGGCATATTTGGTACCCTATATTAAATAAATTAAGTATAATTATAAATGATTGAATTATGTTTTAATTAATTTATACAGTATTTAGTAACAATAATATAGTAAGATAAAATTAATAAATAAATTTTAATAAAAGATTTTATATTTAAATTAGTATGTAGTTTATTTTATGTAGTATTCTTGCCCATGAAAATAATTTTATTAATATAAAAAATTATTTAAATTAATATTAATTTTATTATTTATATTTTTATTATATTTTAAAAATAGAAAAAATATTATTTTAAATTTTAGATGAAAGAAAAAATCAAAACACATAATTTTATATTTTATAATTTAAAATTCAAACATGTTAAGTTAAGTGTTCAATATGGTTTAAACTCGATCACACTCACAAATGGTGCAATTTTTTTACATAATCTTCTAATTTTAAATTATACAATACAATTTGATTTTACAATCATACACATGATTGTACACAAAATATATAGTTAATTAGGATCTTTAGTACTGTCTATGCTTAAGATGAACTTGAATGTTTTCAATCTTAATGTCCTTACAATTTTAAATACATGTTCATAAATTTTTCTTTTAGAATTGAACATCTCATCATATTATAAACTTTAATATTTTATCAAAGTTTTAGTCAATTGAGAAAAAAAAAAAAACATTGTACTTCCTCTCACTATAAATAAAAATAAATAAATAAATAAGACTCGCTAAAGAAAAAAAAAAAACTTCATTCAAGAATATAATAAAATAGGTTATAAGCAAGTTATGATTTTCGTAAGAGACAAAAATTTATACTTTAATAGATGTTAAATGTATTATCTCATATGTACAAATAAAATATTATAATAAAGTTTATATCAATTATAAAAATCTCTACCAACTATGATAAACATTTTGAATTCAGCTGCCCATGATTATTATGGGTCTTACTTGATTAATTGTTAATTGCAAAGGATATGTCATCTTAAATTTTGAAGCTTTGATGATTATGTGCGTTTAAAATGTTAATGTAGATACAATAAACACTTGGGAGATTATAAAAAGAAAATATTGCTTTAGGTGAAACAAGATTTTTTTCATTATTTTTATAAATTTATATATGTCGTCATGCTCTCCAATTACATATGTGTTATTAACATATATTCTATTCATATTTCTTAAGCATAAATAAATATTTTGTCATATCTCATCATAAATAATATATATTGATATCAAAAACGATTTCTTCAATAGGACCCATTATCTAGAGAAGGCTCGGAAGCGAAATTCTGACTTAAATGTTTGTCATATTAAGAAATTTTCCAATTCAGAAGACAATAATGCAAAGGGTACTGAAATAATGGACTATGAGTCTATGGCTAAATTTCAAACCTTAGTTCAGACCTGAGACTTGAGACTTCGGCTTCTGAAGTCAACATTCTGATATATGCAATTTTTTCTTGAATAATAATGCCATCGACCCCGAATTCAAGGACCTAGTAACCAACCACGACCTGCTGACATATTTTTTGTTTTTTATATTTATAGTTTTTCTGTATTCTTTAATTACAGAGCAACAGTGGGCAAACAAAAGTTTAAGAAAACTCTCGATAGAAAGTTGAATGTCTGTGTAGAACCAGGTGCAAAGCTAGACAATTATTTTTACCCATGTTATATTGTAAATTTTTGCATAAATATATTATTTTTAAAAAGTTAAGATTTTGTATCATTTTAATTAGGGTTTAAGATTTTTTTTTTTTTTTTTTTTTTAATCTTTTGCATAACTACCACATATTATAATTGTTGTTACATAAATACTAATGCCGTTAAATTTATAAAAAATAAAGAAATATTTTAACATATTGAATTATATGAATTTTTTTTCCTTAAAACTTAACTGATATAGTACTTGTGTAATAATAATTGAAATTTGGTGGTAATTTTGTAATAAATTAAATTTTAGTAATATTTTTGTAGCAACTACCATGATTCGATTGCAATAAATCTATTATTAAAAAAAATTGTAAAAAAAATCCCTCTACCCATTAAACTAAGATTTGGGATGACTAAAACTTAGAAAGTGTATCACTGCTATTGCAAACTAGTGTTCAATATCCGGCTGTAAAGCTAGCCAAATACTATTTTTTTCGCAACTTGTAGGATTAACGTTAATGAACTTGTAGTTTTAATGACATGTAGTTAGTTATATGGGCATTAAAAGGTCTGAAGTTGAAGTATAAGTGAGTTGTTTAGTGATTTAAAAAAACACTTGTAAGAATAGTTTTTTTATTTTTTATTTTTTTATAATAAATAAAAAATATTGAGATAATAAAAGAAAAAAATAGGGAAATTATAAAAATATTGAGATAATAAAAGAAAAAAATAGGGAAATTATAAAAAATAATATCCCTAAAATTTATAATAAAAAAACTAGCATTCCAATATCATTGAACATTCAATTTGAACGTGTAATATTAAATGTTTAATATTAAACGGATATAAATTATTGTCATTCAATTCTAATTGAATGAATGTTAAAAAAATAATATATCAATTTTTTAATTATAAAAATATAAATTTAAATAAAAAAAATATTATTTTTATTATTATAAATTTTAAATAACGTTAATTATGATTTATTAGGAATGAGAAAAAATAGACGAAATACATGTTGCACCTACTAATGAAAAATATATCTCAATTTTTCCTACAAATCGTCATTAATGATTATATACTGGAATAAGTTATTTAAAATTGAAATATTATAAAGCATGCACCTACTAATCACATTTAAAAAAAAAAAAAATTTTGAACTAGGTCTAAGTGCTACTGCCACATGGCAACATATAATTTTATTATATTAAATTATATTACGGTTAATTTATATAATATTTAATAATAAGTTATATAATATAATTAAATAAAATTAATTATAAATATTTTAATAAAATAACTTATATTTAAAATAATTTTTATGATTAAATTTATTTAAATTAATATTTTTAGTTTATTTTTATATTTTTATTATATTTTAAAAATAAAATAAAATATTATTTTTAATTTAATATGAAAAAAAATTTAAGACATATAATTTTATAATTAAAAATTAAATTAATTAAATTTAAATTTTAATATAATTTAAATCCATAGGACATATTTTCATAGTAAAAAATAATTGTTATATAGTCAAGTTTGCATGGAGTTGATGACTTCTCTTTAATTTTTTTCGTTTCAGACGCAGTAAATAGTTAGACTAGTCAATTGATAAACTACTCATAAATATGCCAATTATAAATGTTTCATTCACAATAAAAATATAAACTACTCATGGTAGAATTGGACTTGCCATGAGATATGGAAAGAGAAACACTAATATTATTAATATGATAATATTTCATAACTTAAAAAAAATCTAATATTATAATTAATAAGATGATAATTATTTTTGTGAGAACATATTTTATGAATATTTTTTTTTTTTTTTAGTTTATATAAGTGAGTATTTATGAATTCAACCTTTTGATAAAACTGAATTTTTATGATTTCAATTCAAACCAAGCTGATGACTCCTAATTTTATGCTGACTAACTCGCCACACACACATCGGAGTCAACCAAGTTACGAGCGCAACTTCGAAGCGTATTGTTACTAAATGATATCTCCGAATTAAAACTCTGATGTGTCGCTTTGTGAATGTATATAATATTTTGCTGAGTCATTAATTTGAAATTGTACGATAATCAATATATAACAATAAAAAATAATAATAATAAAAAAAAAAACATCTCCACAACGTATTTTTTGGAAGATAACTGGGTGATATTTTTAGTAACTAAATTAATGGTATATATATATATATATATATATATATATATATATATATTATAATTATTAAAGTTCTTCATCACATTAGTTTATTAAAAAATTATCTAAAAATAAATTATCCTAAAATTTATAGTAATAAAACTAGCACCTTAATAATATTGAATGTTCAATAATGAACAGGTTTAAATTGTCGTCATTCAATTTTAATTGGATGAGCGTTCAAAGAAAAATGACATATTAATCATTTTTTTAATTATAAAAATATAAATTTGAACATAAAGGGTGCTAATTTTATCATGCTAATATAAGTTATTATAAATTTTGAGGGGTGTTAATTTTGTTATTTTTTTTAATTTATTTTGAATCATAGAAAAAGAAGGATTTTTGAGATGGTTTCCTTATCCTAATTACAAATTACGAAATCATCAAGGAAGTTTTTAATTATGAATACTTACGTATCTTCCTAAGAGTGTGCATTATTTGATGATTTATATTGCAAGATAATGCGAAAAGAAGAGTGAGAGGAGAGTCAAATCACTTTGCTAAAGTTGTCCATTTCTTGAGCAGTGCAAAGGAGTTGATAGGGCATGCATGTGACACTATTGGGAAACAATTAGTTGTTATCAGTTAGAGAAAAGGGTTATCATAACCTAGGTAGTTCATATTTTACTAATTTCTTAGATTAAAATTAATATCGATAATTTGATTTATAAAAATGAGTTAATTAAAAAAAATTATATTATTTTCATAATTATTTTACTATCATTGTGATTAAAATATTTTTTTAACCGGAGTAAATTAAATTTTATCATGTAATTAAATTTTTTTCTCAATAATAAATTTTAACTTCCACTTTTTTATTTTAAAATTTCAATAATTTTATTTCTTAATATGTCTTAGAAAAAAATCTAAAAACAAACATTAATAATTTTTCTACTAAATGATATTTTTCTTGAGTTACCTTATATATAAATTTAGGTTTATTGTCACTTTTATTATGTAAGTCCTGTAAGTCTTTTGAATATTTGTTGGTATTTTTGTATGTAAAATATAAAATATGTTTTCTTTTACTTAATATCTTTGTCTACATCTTTGTATGGTACTTTACTTGTGATTAATATTGTACACACTCACCTAGATTTTAATACTTTGTATGATTGTATATTATACACACTACGGGGTGGTTAGGAGCATGTAGTTTGATTTTAAATCATGTTTTTACTTGCATTTGATTTTTACTGTTGGTGGGTGTTTGTAAATTTTCAAACAGTAAAGTTTTTTCTTAAAAAAACTTGTTTTTAGTAGTTTACCGTTAATCTCACTGAGGTTATCGCTAGTGGCTTGCCGAGGTGGTCAGCTAGAGGTCAGTGAGTTTGCACAGTGTGGATTGTGGCTTGTTAGACTTTGTTAATATCTCGCGGGAAGTTTATCGAAGTGGTAGGCAAGGATGTTTGCTAAAGGTCGACGAGGGTTTGGGTAGTTGAAAAATCTCTTATAAATAGTCACTCTCTTTCTCTCTCATATGACATCTTTTTACACAATTTTTTGAGCTAATTTTTGTGTGCATGAAAAATCTAATTTTGTGAAAATATTTTCTTGAGCTTTTGCAAATGTTTTACTATTCTTGGATGATTAATACGTTGAGGGTTGTTCGTATTAGTGGTTCGAAATTGAGATAAATATCAAATGGATATTTTGGAGAAAATATGTTTTAAACGAAGTTTTCGTATTCTCAATACATCGAGTGTTCTTTTGTATTGGGGAAATTGAGGCAGTGGTGGAGTCATATTAACAATATATCGAGTATTTTTTTATTGTTAATACGAGATAGATTTTTCTGCAAAATCATTATTGGGTGAATTTTATATTGTTTAGGATTCACACTAATTTAAGCACATGTATTTGTATCACACTATATGTTGGTATGGCTCTGTAGTTGAGTTAAATCTTGTACGAGTCAAAGTAGCTATGGTGATAGCTGGCGAGACCAGCCTAGGTAGTTAGGACGGGTGGTCTCAACTGATAGATGTATTAGCATTTATCTTTATCGAGTTTGTATAGCTGTTTATTTCTTGGTGAATTTGGCTAATGAGTGGTTACCTTAAGTAACCCGTTAATGTTACTACTAAGGATTGGAGCCTAAGAGTTTATCACGTTATATTGCTTTGTTTGAATGCTCTGTTAATTTAGTTAGTACAATCACTGTATCTTTAGCGTATGTGCCAACATATAAAGATTATATTATCATTGAAAAATATTTACTGTTTTATTCTATTTTTGTTGTTTGCCTTACTGTTTATCTATTTTTTTGCTGCCTGTATGAAAAGGACGAGTCCTAAGGTATTCGTATCACCTTAACCTGGTAGTTTGTTGAGTTTAGACTCTTTTAATTGGAATTAAAGACTTGTATTTTAATTCTATTTTATTTATATAACAAAAAATATTTAAATAAATTAATAAAATAAGAAATTTGTTCTTAGTATGCCCTTTTTTCAAAACGAATAGAAAAAATTGTTAAAAATTTTTGGTCACTGATGTGATAAATTTAGTACTCGCAAGTGTACGAATCACTCATAAAAAAGTGACAAGCAAACCTCTAAGGTCGATCTCTCAAAAAATTGCAGTGGTTCTAAATAACCGTCTTCCTAATCTAAATAGAGTTCTAATGCAAATAAAATACTAATTAAATAGAGTTCTAGTGAAACTAAAATTTTAAGTAACTAGAGTCTTAAATCTAGTAAAACTGTAAAAAAATGTTTGTTTTGTGACGAGAACAATGGTACAAACAATTAAACAAAATCAATATCGCAAATTAACAATCAATTCAGGTAGATTAAAAATCAATAGAGGATGTATGGACGTTTAGCTTGGTTGGCCATGCTTGCATCGAAAAGTAATGGTGAAATAACATGAACGTTCTAATAAACAATTTTATCGGCTTTCCTTTTTAATTACGAGACTGCCTACGGTTGGGGTAAACCTCTTTGTTGATTAACTAATTAACTGCCTACGGTTGGAGTAAATCAAATAGCAATCAAATTATGCGCAAGGAAATAAATGCCAATCAAACTAATGCTATGACTAAGTCACTAATTTGAAGCTTTGATTAAGTGTTTCGGAATAAAGTTAAGGTGACGTTCCTAAAACTATATTCTCAGATTTTTCAACCTAACTATGAATATCAAATGGGCCCATGAAAATTCATAATTAAATATCTAAACATTCTCTTAATCAAAAGGTAATTTATTTATATTAAATCAATAAAATATTCACCCTACACAATTCTAGCAAACATGGCAACACAAACTAAACATCCATAATGAAATTAGCCACTCATGTTCATATTAAAATTCATAGACAAATATAATATGATCATACACTTAAAGAAGGAAGAAGAAAATATAATTCTATAACAACAAGGGAAACCTAGATCTAAATACCGCTAAATGGATGGGATGACGTTCTTCTCCAAAAGCTTTATCTTCGATCGTCGACGGCTTCCTTGGATCCTTAGAATGGTTTCTCTTGCTTCGTTTGAGTGTGGCAAAGCTCCCAAAACTAAATGAATTTCTTGTTTGGTCGCAAAATTCTTGTGTGTAAAAGTTGTACTCGAGTTGTTCGAGTTATATGTAAGGGTGACTCTAAGGGGGTATTTATAGATGTAAGGGATTTCACAAATCCAGATTGCATTAGGAATAGGCGCGCCGCAACACACATTTTCCCTGCCGCGACGCAACACAAATTCTGAAAATAATGTCAAAACCCGAGAGCTCCCCGCCGCGGCATGCCTTTTCCTTTCTTCATATTTACCCCTTTACATATGTGATGGATCGTTATGTAAGGCTTACATATTTGACTTGTTTTGCCCGTAACTCGTGATCCGAGCGCCGTAAGTGTTTCGTCTTTGCGTGCTTGCATTATTCAACTCATTTGATGCTAAAAACACCTGAAATGTACTAAAACATACCCATGATTCTGAATTGATAGATTTATGAAAATAATCAAATAAACAATCATAACAAATCTAAGTTTTAAACAATTAAGCACAATAAATCACGAAATATTAGTATTTTTCGAGCACTCATCAGTCACCAACTCTCTCAAAAGCTTAAGCTATTAAAAAAAAAGCAAATTATACTTTTATACATTCATCACTCTTTTACAAGCGTTGGTTCTATGCACCATGTAGACCAAACACTTGCCCCTAATAATTGGGGTTGCGAGACCTTGAACATATGACCTTAAGCTCTGATATCATGTTCGAAGTTTTTAGTTACCAACTCTTTCAACAGCTTGACCCAACTTCTAACATGATATCACAGCTTGAGGTTCTGTATTTAAGGCCCAACAATCACAATTATTGATTGTAAGTGTTTGACTTGCATAGTGCATAGAACCAACACTTTTGGGAGACTGATAGATGTATAAAAGCATTGTTCGTCCTTCTCCTAACAGCTTAAGCTTTTAGAAGAGTTTGTGACCAATAGCTTCTAACAAAAAATAAAGGACCAAACGATACAAACTGTCTAATATAAAGGATTTTACGACCCCCTCCCTTTTAATTTATATTGTTCATTTAAAAAAAACTATAAGTGTGAAGAGGGGTTTTGCAAGATTTAGTAATGTAACTTTACTCGAGTATTGCTTTAGTCCAATAATTGTTGGGATATGTCTATTTATTTTAATATTTATTGAAAAAATAACTAATATAACATATTTAAAATTCATAATGAAAAAAAATAATACCTTTAGTATTAATCCAATGCTAACTCATATTTCCTCTCAATTCAAAAGAGTGATATTATTTTTTTTATTATGAGTTTTAAGGATGTTATTTTAGGTAATTTTTCAAATTAATTTCAAGCATAAAAGTTATTGAAAAACAAGCCCTATATTAAGTAACCCATTAATTAAATGCACAATTTTTTTGGGTTACATATATATATACACTTCATTTTTCATTAAAAGTAGACATTTTCTATCAATGCACTAAATTTTTGAAGTTTTTGGCTCCTTGGCAAAGAATTCCACCATTTATGCTGATTTTGTAAAAGTTCTACCAATTTTTTGAAATATGTTATTGTAGACAGTTGTGTAGTAGATAACAACAGTGTATAATAATAGTTCAACACAAATATACAATAGGTTAGTTGTTATATTGTATGAGGAAGGAGCTACTCATACTATTATTTATATATAATATATATGTACCCAAGATCCTAATCAAATCATAACCGAAAAACATGTGAAAAGGGCTCAAAAGAAATATATATGGAAACATTCTTACAATTTTTCAGAATAAAGTAAATTGTAATTTATATTTACTTTTTTTCTTTAATTTTTTTAAATTTCTATATAAAAGCAAAACAAACATGACATAAAAACATATACTTAGTTTGAATATATAGTCTAGTTATAAATGTTGTGTCCCATAACTTTATATAGTGAGAGCAATAGTTATAATTAATTTACCCTACTATTAATGGTATTTTAGAAGTTTCACCCTCACTTAACTTAGATGAAAACTTACCTTGATTGAAAAGCATATACCTCATTCTAATATCTAAATGTTTGGAAACTTTTATTATTTTCTTGGGCCAATATTATTTATGTATTTATTTTGGTAAAAAAATAACTACTTCATTATACTAAAAACCCAACCATTACAAACCTAAAACTAAGTGGAAACAAAACAAAAGGATTACTAACATGAGCACCTTAGACCTTAAACATCTATAGACTCCATCTTCAGGAGTAAGAAAGCTATACAAGAAATCTCAATCTACCAATATCTAGCAATATGGCAAGTACCAAGTGTTAATGAAGAAAATCCATATGCACATGTGGATTTTCCGGCTGAGCAAAAGCCAAGAAAACATCTTTAGAAATACAGGAAAAAAAAAAAAACAAAAACAGCCATGAAGACACCATAAGAGCATATAACAAAACAGATAAAATTAAATAAGAATTAGCTCAAACCTAAACATAAAATTGGAAGAAAAAACATAAAATGTAGATTGCAATAGTAAAAAAAAAATAGAGGAACAATTTCGATAATAAGGAACTGCAAAATACCAACAAGCACAAGTTATGACCATTAGCACACCAAGCTCTACATTACCAAATCTGCTATGGTTTTCTCCATATAAGTCGTATCTCATCCTTAAGGGTTCTCAAGAGCTTTCTTATGCACGAGTTTTTGATTCAGTAGCATCTTCAAAATAAAATATAAATATCCTACGATCCACAACCTAAGCCCATACCACCATTATTTGTCCAATACATACAATGGACCCAGTGTAAAGCCTTCACATTCATAAGGTTTTAAGAAATGATGTGCACAACAATCGACAGCTCAAAATCTCATTTCTCGTATTTTAGAATGTGATTGGTGTGTGCGTGTAGTCTTGTGTACTTGTGTTGTAGAGGATTAACTCTCTTAGCCATGTCAGCATGGTTGTTACGTTGTTAGCACTGTATCAGTCTCTTATACACACTGGAATAAAAGTGTGCTATGTACAAGAGAAAGTATTAATCAAGAAATAAACTATTCAGTGCATTCTTTTCATATCTTCTTTCTCCTCATCTTCATTTGCTTATGTTCATAGTCTTTCATGGTATTAAAGCTCATGGCTTAAAGCAATTATGAATCAACAAATTCTGTTGAAGCACATGCAAACACATTAGTACAATTTGCTTCGAGTAGTTTAGTTTCCAAAATTTCGTTTCCTGTGCGAAACATAATTGATTAATCCAAATTTGTTGACCAAGCTTGATGAATCGAACTATTTGATATGATGTTAACAACTTAAACATGTGATACAATTCAACAATTTACCAAACTTCATAGATGACTCGATTACTGCACCTCCTCAATACATCAAGAAAACAACTTAAATCTCCATTGGAATAGTCTCAAAAACTCAAAATCCTTGAAAATAATTATGAATACGATGAGTGGGATACTAAAGATAAGATCGTCATGACCTAGATCTACAGTTATGTCACACAGAATTATCTCAAATACTTGATTGAAAAGGGTAAAGACACGACTTCTTTTTACTAGAAAGCCCTTGAAAAAGTTTTCTCAGATACATCACAAGCGCAACTCATGCAGTTGAGATGGAAATTACAAACATTACAAAATGGGCAATGCCTATGAAGAATTATATCATCACTGTAAAATGATTGATTGATCATATAGTAGCTGTTGGTGATTGTATTTTTGATAGAGAAAAAATCCTCTGTTCTTAGAGGTCTAGGAGGTGATTAAAACTTTGTTCTTACTAACATTGGTGTTTTCTCTCTTGATGAAGTCTTTAGTGTCTTGAGGATTCATGAAAAATAATTAGAGAGACAAAATGGTGTTACTACACAAATAGTGCAAGCTAATGTGGCAATATTTATTTCTAAGGGTGAAGGATCAAACACTCAATAATTTCATCATCCTATGCAAAACCAATACTCTAATAACAATTTCAACAACACACAAGAACAATCTTTTCAAAATCAGAACTATAATCATAATAAAGGCAATGGACGTGGCAAATCTGGATCAAAATACAAAGGCATTTGTCAAATTTATAAGAAACAAAGGGTATAGTGCAACTCAATGTTTCTTTAGGTACTATGATTCCAATAATTCCTCTAGAAATGCTCCAAAGAATCCTCAGAGAAATTTTTCCCAAGTTCAAGGTTCTGAACAAAATGAAAATTTCTCAAATCAGTTACCTTAGCAATCTCAGGCTCAAGAATCATAAGGTTCATCCTTACAATTTGGAATTTTTTTTCTTTCACAAATGATTTTCCACCTATTGATTTCTTTATGCCTTCTGTGCACTTTATGGACAAGAAGGTGGATCAAACATGGTACTAGTGTATGGACATAGTCTTAAAAAGAGTATTTGAGTGCTCATGTTGTCTTTCACGAAACCTTGTTTCCTTCTTTGTCCATTGGTTCTTCTTAGGTGCCTTCTTCTATACCTGTGTCTACACCAACTATACAACTAACTTTTGTTGCTTTACCTGACTCTAAGCTTGTCTATAATTAACTTTTATGTTCAGTCTTCTCATTTGTCACCATCATTATCTTCTTTACTTCAAGCTCTACCCTCAAGTTCCCTATTCCAGTCACATTGTTACTATTCCACCATTATTAGAGCCTCTTTGTCAAGTGTTCAATAATAATGGTATTCAGCTTTCTATTCAACTCTTCACCCTTGTGGCAACACCTTTTGTGCCTATCAATACTACCAATACACACAATATGGTCACACGATCTAAGCTTGGTATCTATAATCCAAAAGCTTTTGCTATACAATCCATTTTACTTGAACCTAAATTAGTATCAGCTGCTTTGCAAAGTCTTGAGAGACTTGAGTCTATACAAAAGGAGTATCATGCTTTTATTACAAACAACACTTAGGTGTTCATCTCACCACCTCAGGGTGCAAAGATGAAAGGCAATAAATGGGTGCACAACGTCAAGTTAAAGGCTGATAAAATCTTCAAAAGGTATAAAATCAAGCTTGTGGTAAAGGGTTATGATTAGACCTATGACATTGACTACACAAAGATTTTTAGTCCTGTTGTGAAACTAATAACCATAAGGATTTTGCTCACTCTTACTCTATCTAAGGATTGGGTGGTTAGGCAACTTGATGTGAATAATTCATTCTTGAATGGGGATTTGGAGGAGAATGTATTCATGTGTCAACTTGAGCGCTTTGTTGATCAATCTAAGCCTCAATTTGTGTGCAAACTCAAGGAGGCCTTGTATGGCCTCAAGCAAGCACTTAGGGCCTAGTTCACAAATTTAGTTGCTACTTGATTAAATGGGTGTTCAAGTCCTCACAGTCAGATACTTCTATGTTGGTTTATGTGACTAGTGTGGACATGGTCATTTTTTTCATCAATGTAGATGATATTGTTGTCATTAAGAGTAATTAGGAGCTCATTCAAAGGACGATTGATAAGCTACATAGTACCTTTACTTTCAAGGACTTAGGCAATTTAAACTTCTTTCTTGGCATTGAAATGGTGAGAACTAGTGAGGGTTTCATCTTTCTCAATAGAAGAATATTCATTATTTCCTAAAGAAAGCTTATTTGTTAGAAGCCACGCCAATTAGCACTCCTCTTCCTGGTGGGAAGACAATTTCTAAGTTTGATGGACAAGCCTTAGAAGATTGCACTCAATATAGGTCATTGGTTGGTGCATTGCATTATGGCACACTTTCTAGGCCTGATATTGCTTACTCTATGAACAAGCTGTGCCAGCTCTTACAAACTCCCACTAATGTGCACTAGTTTTTTGTAAAATGGGCTCTCAAATACTTGGCTGGTACCTCAAGTCATGGAGGTTACTTGCAAAAGATTGCTTTACTTGCAATGAGTGCTTATAGTGTTCAAGATTAAGGCATCATGCCTTGATGACAAAAGGAGCATTGGTGGTTTCTGTGTGTTCTTGTGGCATTCTTTGATCTCATGGTCTTCTAGGAAGCAATGTGTGGTGTCTAGATTCTCTACTGAGGTTGAGTTTCGATCACTTGCTTGTGTGACAGTTGATGTATCTTGGGTCTTGAAGCTGCTTAAGGAGATTTGTGTGTGTTTGCCTCAAGCACCAACGCTATTAGTGTTGGATGTTTGGCCAAAAATTCAAGTACTTCACTCAAGGACTAAACATGTGGAGATTAACGTTTATTTTGTCAAGGAAAAGGTCTAAGCAGGGAAAATGATTGTTGAATATGTTCCAAGTGAAGCTCAAGTTGCAGACATTATGACAAAAACCTTGCACACTTTTCAAAACTTGAAGGTTAAGCTCACCTTTCTTGAGAGAATGTGAGCTTAAGGGAGGATATTAGAATGTAATTGGTGTGCGCATGTAGTCTTGTGTACTAGTGCTGTAGAGGATTAACTCTCTTAGTCATGTTAGCATGATTGTTAGGTTGTTTGCATTGTAACAAGTCTCTTATACACACTCATATAAAGTGTGTTATGTACTACCAAAAGTATTAATCAAGAATTGAAGTATTCAGTGCATTCTTTTCATATCTTCTTTTTTCTCTTCTTCATTTACTTATCTTGTTCATTGTCTTCCAACTCATGATTTTTATAGATTTTCATACGATATCAAAGCTTCAGTCCATTGATGGATCAAGAAAAAAAATGAATGGTCTCTCTCACAAAACAAAACAAAAAAGAAAAAGAAAATACATGGGCCTTGCAAAAAGAAGTAGGGTCAAATGACCCACATTTGAGAGAGAATGATTAAAGAAAATGAATGTTTTACATTGATAAAAGACAATGCTTATGAAAGAGTTTATAAGAAGAATTAATATTTTTATTCATTGTGTTAACCTTTTATGTTTGGAGGACTCATGGTTATTATTGATTTTCATTTCAAATGAGGATTGGGGTTTGTAAATGATTGAATCAATTTAAACTTGAACGAGTGAGAAAAAGTTTGAAAGAAGAGAAAAGCCAACAATGGGTCGGGAGAGGAAAACAAAATTGATGAATATCTCTTGGGAAAAGTTTATCAGATTAGGTCATTTCCTAGATTATTGTAAGATTTTCTTCACGAAGGTTGAGTTTGCAATTGCAATGTAATAGGTGTGTGTTTAATTTAAATTTTATAGACTTTTATGAATTTTAATTCTAAAAAAGTTTATAGATTTATATAAACTTTTTAATATTTCATATATAATTTTATAGATTTTTTTTATATTTTAATAAATTTTATTAGACTTTAATTTTAAAACTTTCATATAATTTCACAAATTTGCAATAATTTTTACATAATTTCATATATTTTATTGTCAATTTTTTTTCTCTTTTCTTTTCTTTACCTTTTAAAGATATTCACAACCTAGTCATTCTTGTAATCTAATTAATACTTTCACATTCAACTCTACATTCCAGTAAAAATTTTATATTATTTATGTTTTACTAAATAATAAAATATAAAATATAATTCATAAAAGAAATATTTAAAAAATCAATGATGCAATTAGTTTACATTAAGTATACAATAATGCTAAAAATAATAGAAAAAGAAACAATTACAAGTTAATAAAACTAAAAATTAAAAAATGTATAAAAGTCAAACTTAATTAAATATTAAAGAGTTCATTGTTAAATAAACTCATGCACTCTTAGAAATAAATTTAAAAAGAAAAAAAATTACACATAATATTAGATTTTATGACGTTATTATCAACTATAAATTATATTGTTTTATTTTATTTTTAATAAAATTATGCGCTTTCACTTTCACGAGAAAAAATAATAATAAATAATAAGAGAAAAAGATTATCTGTATTAAAATAATCAACTTTATATACTACTAAACTCATAAAATATCAAGTACTAAGGAATATAAGGAAAGAGAAGATAAAAGAGTATTACTTTTTTTTGTTCCTAATTTTTATTTTTTATTTTGGAGCTCCTTCTAACATAATTCGTAGTTGAATATGCAATATCTCTCTTTTTTTTTAAAAGAGACCATCACATATGCCGATGAAAACGATGATATTCAGATGTAGGCTTGAAGATGAGACTGAGAAAAAAAGTTAAAAAAAAGTCTAAAAAAATTTCATGGAAGAAAGTGTTATTTGTGGTAAACTTTATATATACATAACAAAAAAATTAAAATCATTAAAAGTCTATAATTAAATAAAATTTTTAAAAGTCATGGACATTTTGTATACCTTAAAACTATCGTAAAATTTTAAAAAATAGTAATAGAATACACTTATATAGATTTTTATAATCTTTTAAAAAGTCTTAAAAGATTTTAATTAAATACTGTTAAATTTTTATATATTTTTAAAAAGTCTTAAATATATAAACCCAAAAATTTAAAAATTTATAAAAATCACTAAATTTTTTAATTAAATACACCCAATAATTTGGGCCAATATTATGATTTTATTATTTTGTAACGTGAATGTTATATACCTGTGTTTTCACTGTAAAAGAAAAGTTTTAAATATGATATTTTGAAATTAAAATGATAGTGAAAAAAAATTATAAAAGACTTTTTCTTAAATTGGTTGATTTACTTATTTTTATATTTAATAAATATTTATTCTGGAAAAAAGTATAACAAATATTCTAAGTAGTAAATGTTTCGAAAACAATAATCTTAATTATTAGAATAATTTAAAGGGTAAAATAATAATCAAATTTCCTTATTTAATGTTAATTTAACATTTCAATATTATTGTAAAATACATTGTATTTTAGTTGATTCTAACACAATATTAATTTTTTATTTGATTTTAGACATATAATAGTCAAACTAGATACAATAATAATAATATATAATAATATTTTATCTATATTATATATTAAAGTTTAGATCATGCCTTATATTTTAAATTATTGATATTAATTATCTTTTTAAAATCTCTTATTACATTAAATAAAGACTTTAAACATGATAATTGAATAAGAATCATATCCATTAAGAACTATAATTGTATGATTATTATCATATCCGATAAGAACTTTAAATATTGTTTAACTTTTACAATTAGTTTAGAAGCATAAGACAATTAATTTCATATTTATTTTAATTATATTGTAGAAATTTAACAAAAATAATTAAAATAAGTAAAACAATTCATGTAAAAAAAAAAAGTATTTTTAACTAGTAATAATGTATCATTTTTATCCAATTTTATTACATTATTATTATAATTATCATTATCATTATCATTATTTCTTATATTATTTCTTATTTTGTAAATCAAACGTATAAAAAAAATGGTATATGTATTTTCCCATATCCCACATAAATACTATGTTAAAAAATTTCACCTCCATCTCTTTGTCATGCTGATCTCATTAGCCTATTTTAAATCACAAACATAATTCAGTTGTTTGAATATTTGTTTGGAATGCAAAGCGTTACTTTATATTTTACAACAAAAAAGTTTTTCTTTACCGTTTAAAAGTAGCATTTTATGTTTGATGTAAAAAGAATATTAAATTGCAAATCCGAACAAATCTAATGCATCCAAAAACATCTACAGCTTAATTACAAGAATCATCTGCCTCTTATTTTCTCAAGTTAACTTGTCTTGCACAATTTCCCTTTGTAGTTAAATTAGAGACAACTACTTTTATCTTTAATAATTATAAAAAAAAACTTTTTTGAGCATTAAAACAGTAAATATATGGTAATTAATGTTGGAGGAGGCAAATCTTATCAACAAGATATGGATTTGTAGCCAAATTCTCACACCAAAAAACATACATTGACAACCTAGCTATAAATATATATATATATATATATATATATATATATATATATATATATATCTATAGGAATACATAGGACTACAACCTAGCTATATATATAGAATTAAATAGGACTAGGGTAGCATCAATAATAACTGTTTAATTTATTTTACAGTTTTAATTTTAAGTAAGAACAAAAACATTATAAATAAATATAAAGAGAAAAAAGTCAAATGTTAGAAAAATGGAACATCATATTATATCATAAATAAAATAAAATAAAATAAGAATAGTTTGTCCTAAGCATGAATATCCATTTTAATTTGCTTGTGTTTTGCATAATAAACTTTCTCCAAATTAAACAATATATATTTTCTCTTTGTATCGCAAAAAAAAAAAAAAATTTGTCTTCTTCGTTTACGAAAGTCTTTATTTATATCGCTACAAAAATATTTTATTTTTATAATATATATTTAGTGACCAATAATTATTTATTATAAATTGATATAGTTATTTATACAAACTAAATTTTTTTATCCATATTTTTGATTTATTTTTAAATAATATATTAATACTACTAATATACTTAAAACTATATTTATGGATACTAATACTACTAATATACTTAAAAATATATTTATATTTATATTGATAAATATAGTTAAATATTAAATAATAAATATATTATATAATTTTTTTTCAATTGTTATTAAATATTTATTACAAAATTTAAATATTTTTGTAGTGCATGTAAAATGTGTATCTCAAGCATCTATAAAAAAGAAAATAAGTAATAGAAATTAATAACAAAATTTTGACTAATGTAATAGTTCATGGAAGATGATCAACTTCATAATGGAAAATATTTTATCACAATTTCTGGAAACAAAAAAGTAAAATTAAAAAAAATATATTACTTCTAAAACTTAAAAATAATAAAAAACAGTATATCTAAAATTTAAAAATAATAAAAATAACCCTCTCTAATAGTATTGAACGAGGTTTAATTGAATAGAATTTATGGCCATAGTTTAATTCAAATGTCGTTCAATATAAAATAATGAGCTAAAAATTTCTTAATAGTTAAAATATATGAATTTAAAATAAAAGGTGATATTTTATGATTACAAATTTTAAAGGTACTATTTATATTATTTTTTCTAAAAAAAACTAGTCTTACAAAAATTCAACATATAAATAATAACCATGTATTAATCTTCTAAATTTAATTGAAAAATTACCATAAATAATACTCTTAAATTTATAAAAATAAAAATATTATCTAAAAATATTAAACGGTGTTCAATTGGATGATGATAATATTAAATGAGTTTAAATTAATGTAGTTCAACTTGAACATTTTTTAATTGACTGACGTTCAAGGAAAAATGATGTAACAATCTTAATCTTTTTTTTAATAGTAAAAATATATGATTTGAATATAATAGATGTTATTTTTGTTATTAAAAATTTTGAAGAGTGTAATTTCCTTTTAGTTAGCATAAAAAAGTAATGGAAAAATAAGGAAACAAATGTTGAAATCGATTTTTGTTTTTCATATTTTTTGCTTTAATTTTATAAAATAATGAAATTGACAATGATTTAATGTAAATCCTACCTGCCTAAGTGCCCATATCTAGCAGAAATGGAAAGGAGACATATTCTTTCAATAATATTGCTAAACTTTTGAATATATATATAATATATATATATATATATATATATATATATATATATATATATATATATGATAATGCAAATTAAATACCTAATCCAATATGTTAAATAAAGAATTCTACACAGTTCTCTTCTTTTAAAAGTAAAACAATTCATGTAAAACAATTCATGTAAAAAAAAAAAGTATTTTTAACTAGTAATAATGTATCATTTTTATCCAATTTTATTACATTATTATTATAATTATCATTATCATTATTTCTTATATTATTTCTTATTTTGTAAATCAAACGTATAAAAAAAATGGTATATGTATTTTCCCATATCCCACATAAATACTATGTTAAAAAATTTCACCTCCATCTCTTTGTCATGCTGATCTCATTAGCCTATTTTAAATCACAAACATAATTCAGTTGTTTGAATATTTGTTTGGAATGCAAAGCGTTACTTTATATTTTACAACAAAAAAGTTTTTCTTTACCGTTTAAAAGTAGCATTTTATGTTTGATGTAAAAAGAATATTAAATTGCAAATCCCAACAAATCTAATGCATCCAAAAACATCTACAGCTTAATTACAAGAATCATCTGCCTCTTATTTTCTCAAGCACAATTTCCCTTTGTAGTTAAATTAGAGACAACTACTTTTATCTTTAATAATTATAAAAAAAAACTTTTTTGAGCATTAAAACAGTAAATATATGGTAATTAATGTTGGAGGAGGCAAATCTTATCAACAAGATATGGATTTGTAGCCAAATTCTCACACCAAAAAACATACATTGACAACCTAGCTATAAATATATATATATATATATATATATATATCTATAGGAATACATAGGACTACAACCTAGCTATATATATAGAATTAAATAGGACTAGGGTAGCATCAATAATAACTGTTTAATTTATTTTACAGTTTTAATTTTAAGTAAGAACAAAAACATTATAAATAAATATAAAGAGAAAAAAGTCAAATGTTAGAAAAATGGAACATCATATTATATCATAAATAAAATAAAATAAAATAAGAATAGTTTGTCCTAAGCATGAATATCCATTTTAATTTGCTTGTGTTTTGCATAATAAACTTTCTCCAAATTAAACAATATATATTTTCTCTTTGTATCGCAAAAAAAAAAAAAATTTGTCTTCTTCGTTTACGAAAGTCTTTATTTATATCGCTACAAAAATATTTTATTTTTATAATATATATTTAGTGACCAATAATTATTTATTATAAATTGATATAGTTATTTATACAAACTAAATTTTTTTATCCATATTTTTGATTTATTTTTAAATAATATATTAATACTACTAATATACTTAAAACTATATTTATGGATACTAATACTACTAATATACTTAAAAATATATTTATATTTATATTGATAAATATAGTTAAATATTAAATAATAAATATATTATATAATTTTTTTTCAATTGTTATTAAATATTTATTACAAAATTTAAATATTTTTGTAGTGCATGTAAAATGTGTATCTCAAGCATCTATAAAAAAGAAAATAAGTAATAGAAATTAATAACAAAATTTTGACTAATGTAATAGTTCATGGAAGATGATCAACTTCATAATGGAAAATATTTTATCACAATTTCTGGAAACAAAAAAGTAAAATTAAAAAAAATATATTACTTCTAAAACTTAAAAATAATAAAAAATAGTATATCTAAAATTTAAAAATAATAAAAATAACACTCTCTAATAGTATTGAACGAGGTTTAATTGAATAGAATTTATGGCCATAGTTTAATTCAAATGTCGTTCAATATAAAATAATGAGCTAAAAATTTCTTAATAGTTAAAATATATGAATTTAAAATAAAAGGTGATATTTTATGATTACAAATTTTAAAGATACTATTTATATTATTTTTTCTAAAAAAAACTAGTCTTACAAAAATTCAACATATAAATAATAACCATGTATTAATCTTCTAAATTTAATTGAAAAATTACCATAAATAATACTCTTAAATTTATAAAAATAAAAATATTATCTAAAAATATTAAACGGTGTTCAATTGGATGATGATAATATTAAATGAGTTTAAATTAATGTAGTTCAACTTGAACATTTTTAATTGACTGACGTTCAAGAAAAAATGATGTAACAATCTTTTTTTTAATAGTAAAAATATATAATTTGAATATAATACATGTTATTTTTGTTATTAAAAATTTTGAAGAGTGTAATTTACTTTTAGTTAGCATAAAAAAGTAATGGAAAAATAAGGAAACAAAGTGTTGAAATCGATTTTTGTTTTTTGTATTTTTTGCTTTAATTTTATAAAATAATGAAATTTACAATGATTTAATGTAAATCCTACCTGCCTAAGTGCCCATATCTAGCAGAAATGGAAAGGAGACACATTCTTTCAATAATATTGTTAAACTTTTGAATATATATATATATTAATATATAATATATATATATAATATATATATATATAAATTATAAATTTATATAATAAATATATATATATATATATATTATATGATAATGCAAATTAAATACCTAATCCAATATGTTAAATAATAGAATTCTACACAGTTCTCTTCTTTTAAAAAATATATTTTTCTTTTTTACCAATTTATGATAAGAAATCTTATATGCTATTTTTTTTTTAATGCAATATAACTTCCACTTATATCTACATTATATTCTGTTGTATAATTTTACAATTGGTTTTATCGTTAGTCATATTATACATGAGAATAATAGGTGGGTATGCACATTAATTTTTCAAAGAATCTATTAGAGAATACGAACTATGAAGATGACCAATCGATCTATCAAAAGATGTACAGCTAACATTGTATACTACTAGCTTTTAACCTCTGTAACCTTCTAAAAAAAGAATAATCAAATATTTGAGTAGTTGTGCTCTATGAAATATTCCCATAAAAAGTTATTATAAAAATATTAAAATAATCAAATAAAAAAAATTAGAAAGATTTAAATGTTAAAGAATAAAACGAAAAAGGTACTTAAATTCTTACTAGAATTATTAAGATATAAGAATGCCCATATCTTCACAACCAAGCATCCAATAATGCAAAAAGCTGAAAAAATAAATAAAAGTAAGTGAACAAAGATTGATCACCATTATTACCAACTCTTATGATTGATCGTATCAAATTAATTTGTCAGCATTTACAAATTGATCAATTAATCGTGTCAATATATGAATCGACTTAGATCATACCTTCTATATGGTTGTAGCAAGCAAATGCCAGCTAAGATTTTTATAAATAATATTAATAATAATAATAATAAATTATTTCTTATTTCTGAAATTTTCCACTTTCTGAAGTTGTTATACTTTTGATTAATAAAAGTGAACATTATTCTAAGTACAAATTTTTTATGCTTGAAATTTTTTAAATAATATAAATTCTCCACTAATGCTTTAGTGGGAATCCTACTGAAAGAATCAAGATAAAGTCTTTGTTTTTTTGATAAAAACAGGTATCCTTAACTGTAACAGATCTACATCAAATACTATTTAATTATATTTTATTAATTGAATTCCATTAGGGCTTACATACACTATCTCTCTACTTTTTTTTTTTTTTCTCCTTTTTAATAGTATCTCTCTACATGTTTTGAAATGCTTGTACTTTTAAAACATTAAATATTTCAAATCCACATGCTTTGGGCATCTTAATTAAGCTTTGTGTCATGGATTAATTTAGTGTCATAGATTTAATTATTTTCTTAATTATGGAGAATAACAGTACGTTCAAATCTGTACTTGAATAGTTTGATAATTCTTTTTATTATGAATTTTAGAAGTAAGAAAAATGGTTGCAGTTTTTTGAGAACTAAAAAAATGGTTAAAGCTGAAATGTATACAGATTCATGAGTTGTATTTATATCTTTGACAACCAAATGATCCTCTCTTTTCTTTTTTGATTTTTTTTCCTTTTGTTAAATAACAATCCAAAGTGCTCTTGCACGATTAAGAATTAACTTGATTGATTTTTTTTTTTTTCCTCAAGAAAGGTTGTAGTTGTAAGGTCGTATTAGCTGCATATTAAACAACTAAGTTGACACTTATTTAACGTCTTTTTTATTAAATTTTTCAATTGCGAGTATTATTAAATATTAAAAAAGATATATAAAATGATTTTCAGTAAAACTTATTATTGAGTTTGCTAATAACATCAGAATGTTTAACTGAATATATCTTCTAAACAACATATATTGATTTAGCAAAACACATGCTCAAATGATACGAATATATGTTAAATTTTTTTTAAATAAAAGGTATATCGGATGTAATTCATATAATGTTTTTTTGGGGACAAAAGAGGTAATTCATACATTAATACTAGAAGTTCTAGAACTACCAAAGAGTGCAATTAGAAAGAAGTCTAAGAGCTAAAAGAAGACCGTATAGAAAGGCAAATGATCATTGTACGTTCATATACTTTTTTCCCCTAATATGTTCTTACTTGTGTTATGGCAAATTACAGCTTCTTATTTTTTTTTTTTTTTTTATAATTTTATTTTGGGAAATTACTTGATATAACACCATAAAATTTATAAAGGTAAAAATAAAATTCTAATATATTAAAAAAGTTCAACTTAGGGTTTAAAACTTCACAAATTCTTTAACTTTGTAAAAAATATATTTTAGTCCCTCTTCTTTTAATTAGTATACTAAAGTCTCCAAGCTTTTTAGAATACACTTTTTTTAAAAAAGGGAAATAGTTCATAATAAATTAAACTTAAATGTAACTTTTAAAAAGTTAGGGATCTATAGGATACTAATTAAAAGAAATAAACTAAAATATATCTTTTAAAAATTTAAAGGACTTGTGAACTACTAAAACCTTCACTTTAAACGATATCTAACTAACTCTCGTTCATTGTGGAATTTTTATGCTATACTTTTTTTATAGTAAAAATATATAAATTTAATATATGTGTTTTTTTTTTTTTTTTTTTGTGATAGTAAGTTTTAAGAGGGATTATAAACTTTGTCACCTCTTTATTCTTCTACAATTAAAGACCAATGTAACTTTCAAATATATAATTACAAAGGGGCAAGGGAGGGGCAAAAAGAGTAGTGGAGGTATGAATGAGTTGGATTATAGGGATGTTGAAAGTTGACCTTTAGTGGGAAAATTGACAAAAAAGGTGTGTTGTGTTTTTAATTATGAAAAATTATTTGTCGAGCTAGTGGGGTTTGGTTTGGCATCCATATGTTCATGTTAGTTATCATATCATATGCATTTATATTCATATATGTTTTTCTTTGCATCTCTAACTTTTGCTTAGCTCTCCATCCCCTTTTTGTCCCTTTCACTATTTTCTTCCCTCTAACTCCTCTCCTCAATTATGTTTCTTCTTTATCTTTTTTTCTTTCTAGGGTTCTTAATCATTAATTTGCTTTCATTCATCTCAATTTTTGTCACCTCCCTTTTTTTTTTTTTTTTTTAATACATCACATTAAACTATAAGATTAATACATATATAATTTATTTATTCATATAGTTTCATTTTTAACATAAATTCTATAAAAAAAACTTATGTATTATGTGTGTGTATATATATATATATATTGTTTCACGTTGTAAGTAAAATAATAACATATGATTTTTTTTTTCCTAAAAATTTTAAAAATGAAGCTTTATAAATATGATTTTGTTATAGAATTAAACCTTACATTTATACTTTCTCTATGAAAAACCCGGTTCTGTTTTGGACTTTTTTGAATTTTTTCTTCTTCCAATAATTGTAATGTAATAATGGAGAAAAGTGGTTGGCAGTTAGATTAGAGAATTGGGAGAAGTTTATATTTAATTCAATAATTAGATTAAACTGATTACATTACAATAACAAAGGAACCTATCAATAAGCAAACTAAATCTCTAAAAAATAAAGATAATAATAACTGGATTTCATAATAAATCTCTTTATATAATATCCTAATTAATATTCTTAAAAATTATTTATTTATCTACAAAATTTCCTAAATATCTATGAATATTGAATAAAATATTTTATATGATATGGTTATCAAGGATATAATGAGAAATAAAATAATTAGAAGCAATTTAAGAAAAAGAGATGACCCTCTGCATATGGCATGCATGTGAGGTTAAAGCAACCATTTATAATTTGGTGAAAAATCACAAATCAATCAAAACCAAAACAAAAGGTTCAAGAGTGATTGTAATTTTAGTGGAAGAAATTTAAAGCTGCTTGTATTAAGAAAATGATGTTTGATATTGCCAGAAGGAAAAGCACCAAGCATATTATTGAGGAGGATAGATCATATGGAGTTGTTATGTGCTAAATAGAAAGCCAATTGCTAGCTAGTACCTTTGTACTAAAAGAGAATATTGATGACAAATAAAATTGGGTAAACGAATGGATACGCTCGGCAATGTATATAACAATGAAATACTTTTTAATTAAAGAGTTGCAAGAGATGTGAGCTATGAATTTCAAATCCTAATAATTGAGTAAGTAATGTAGTTATTTAAAAAAAATTTATCAAAAATCAAGTGCTTCCAAACGGATATTAGAAATTGAGAAACAATATAATTAAGGATTTTAATATTATGTCGGCCCCTAACTTTTACTAGTAAATAATATTACTAATAAATAATATTTAGTCCATAATTTTTTAAAATACATAATTTAGGATATAATCTTTTAAAATTTAATAATTTTAATCCAATTTCACAGTTTTCGTTAAAGGTTATGAATTATATTATGTTATTGTGAAAATTATATGGACCAAATTTTATTAAATATAAAAGATACTATTTAATTTTAGGGACTAAATTATACATTTTAATATGATATCGATTAAATTTTATTTTGAAATAAAAGTTAGAAGCTAATAGAATATTAAAGCCTATAATTAAAGAAAATGAATAGTTCAATTGGGTTAGATATTGATATTGGGTCCTTGAGATGGAGATTAATGACATTTAATAGAGACGTTTTAAATTCAACGTGGCTTTTTGACTGATCTCGCTGTACGACAGCGTTTTCAACACGTCTTTTTTTTTTTTTACATTTTTGCCCATATACGTTATACACCTTGTCTATTAGTTTCTTAGCACTTCTAGAATATTGCGTTTCTCTCTTCCTCTCTCTGTTTTGTTACTGCTTAACGTCGGAGCAGGGTGGTTCGTCCTTTAGGCCAATGAGGCGGTCGCCTTAAACCCCCCAATTAAATAGGGCTCCATTTTTTTGTAATACGTATTTTATATTTAAAAAATTAATTTTAATAAATATTATGTAAATAATTTAATATTATTTTACATATTATTAATACATAATAAAAAAAAATTAGTTAGATAATACCAAAAAATAAATAAATAAATAAAGAATTAAAAAAAAGAAGGTAAAGAAGAAAACCTTGTAAAAAAAAAAAAGGAAACTAAAAGGCCACTGTCTTCTTTATGTCCTTGTAGAAAAAAAAAACCAAAATAAATAAAGAATTAAAAAAAGAAGGTAAAGAAGAAAACCTTGTAAAAAAAAAAAAAGGAAACTAAAAGGCCACTTTCTTCTTTTATGTCCTTGTAGAAAAAAAAAAGTAAAAAGGAAAAGAAAATGAAAGGTTTTTGTACCGTTAGTTAATTAAACAAAAAAGAGACTTTATTATGAGCACAGAGCACCAGAGGATTGTCATCGAAAAAATCAGTTCTTTCACTCTCTTCTTTTATCAATTCTTTCTTTCAGTGACAATATATTCAACTTCATATTTTTTACTCTCAATAATACAATTAAACAATAAATCATTACTTCATTCATCTTTTTATATACCAAATATCTACCATAAATCCATAATTCTCTTCAGTCGTGTCGAAAGTGTTAGAGCGATAAAATTTCAAGCTCCACAGGTAAGAGATGCTTTATTTTATTTAGCAAAAAATTGTGACGACCCGAAAACAAAAAGTGAAGCTTTTTCTTTAGCAACATATGAAATTGAAAATTTTGAATTTTTGCTAGGCATGACTATTTGGTATGACATATTACATGCGGTTAACTCAGTTAGCAAATATTTACAATCTGAAAATATGCATATTTCTTCTGCTATAGTTTGTATCAAAGGTCTTATTTCTTTCTTTGAAAAATATAGAAATAATGGATTTGAATTTGCTATAAATTTTACTAAAGATGTTGCAGCTGAAATGAATATAGAAGCAATATTTCGTGAAAGACATGAGATTCGTAGAAATAAAAAATTTGATGAGAACGTCAACAACGAGGTAAGAATATCTGCTGAAGAATCTTTTAAAGTTAACTATTTTTTATATATAATAGATAAAGTTATTTCTTCTTTTCACAATAGATTCAAGCAATTTCAAATTTATGAAATTTTTTTTGATTTTTTGTATGATTTAGAAAAATTAAGTTTATTAGGTGATGATGATTTGAAAAAAGTTGTTACAATCTTGAATTGTTTTTGAAACACGATCAAATTTCTGATATTGATGGTTTAGATTTATTTTTAGAATTAAAAGTTTTGAAGGAAGTTATGCCAAAAGAAATAAGTGCACCTATTGAGGTGTTAAGTTTTCTCAAAAAGTTAAATTCTTTTTCTAATACATGGATTGCATATAGAATATTATGGACTATTCCTGTTACAGTTGCTTCTGCTGAAAGAAGTTTTTCAAAATTAAATTAATTAAGTCTTATTTGCGTTCGACAATGTCACAAGAAAGATTAAATGGATTAGCTATTTTATCAATTGAAAAAAATTTGTTTTCAAAACTAGATTATAAAAGTTTAATTGATGATTTTTCTTCTCAAAAGGCTAGAAAAATAAAATTTTAAAGCACATACTTATTGGAGCTAAAGTCAGAAGATTGAAGTGTGAAAAGAAAATTGCAATGCGTTGACTTCAAGATGATCAAAGTAAGTGCTTTATTATTTTCCTATTTTTTTCATAATAGTGTTTGAAAGTTTAATTAGTGATGATAAAATTAAATATATATTTGTTATTTGTACGTGTTTAAATAGATTATTAAAAATAAAAAAAATATATTTATATTTAAAATTATTTAAAAAAATATAATTAAGGGCTTATTTTTATACTTCGCCTTAGGCCACAAAAGTTCTTGAGCCGCCCCTGCGTCGTAGGAGGTAAAGATTGACTAGGGAGTAGTGGGTTTGGTGGCATGAAGATTGCAAATTTAGCTAGCTTCTGACAACAACTTGCAACAGACCTAAATTTTATTTATTTTCAAGGGATAGTTTTGTAAAATCATATCTAAATTAGTATATAAAACGAATCGTTTGGTCACCCTTCCTTGCTATTTTTTGCCCATTTTGCATTATTGATGAACATTGAAGTGATAAGCAATAACTATTTATTTGGGAAGTTTTGTTTTGAAATTTTAGTTGGGATGCTATTTAAAAATAAAGTAGCTAGATTCATAAAACTTCTCTAGTGAAGAAGGAAACAATATAAAGCCTTGCTTGAAAGAGATTGATGCTTTCTACTTCACAATCCAAGTCTAAGCTTCCTTTGCAAATGAGACTGAACTTATAATTTGTGTAATAACTATTTTGTGTAATAACTAGTGAAGGGGAAGGTACGACAAAGACTCACAACAACCTCAGATTTGAACATTTATATTATAAAACACATTTTTTTCGATCAAAATTGAAGGAACGAGGATTTGAATCAGAATTTTCAGTAGGTATTAATTGAAACTTACCTTTTTAGTAGGGTGGATTGATTATAAGTGAATATCTTCCTTTAAAAAACATAGTTCAATTATGTTTTTAAAGGTGCCGACGAAGATATCGTGAAAATTTTAGGAGGCCAAATGACAAATAAAAAATTACTCTCGGTGCATAAATAACCTAGTTATTTAACTAATTTTATTTTTAACTGAATTAAAAATAAAATTCTATTAAAGAATGTTATATTATACAATTAAATCTAATAAATATATAATTACTCAATAAAAGTGTAAAAATTAGATTATTTTTTTTTTATATATCTTTATTATGCTTCTAAATCATTGTTGTTATGAAATGAAAATGAAAAAAAAAAAAAAAAAAAAGGGAGGGGGGGAATTTTCGAATATATTTTTACACATTTACTAATGCACATGGTTGCACTTGGATCCTAAAATATGCACAATGAGTAATAAAAATAATATAACTTTGTTTCATTTAAAGATAAAATATATTTTTTAGCAACCAATAGTCACTAGTCAGGGTATAAAAATTCAGAAATAATCAAGTGAGTAACGGTGCTTACCACTTAATTGGCAAGATAATCACTTGTTTAAACTAAGGTAATATAGATCAAATTTAATTTTTAAAGTATATATGAGGTTTAGTTTTAACATTTTATAGTTTAAATTTTATTATCATAATAATTGATATTTTTTATGTAAGGTATAAAATTTGTTTTTTTTTTTTTTATATGTTTTATGTTCATTTTTAAAATAAGACTATGTTTTCATTATTGTGCTATTTTGTATGGTGAACAATGGTGTGCATTGGATCATATCTCATAAAAATTTAACTAAATATACCGTAAAGAAATATCAACTATCAAACCTTCGCTATTTTACTGGAAGCACCAGTAAAAGGCACAAAAGAAAAGAAAAATCTATAACTTAAATTTTAGAAAAATGCCACGCATTTAAACTTTATAAATATAACCCAGAAATTGATATTATAAATATTTATTAAATTTATTATTAAAATTTCAAAAAATATTAAAATTAATATAATATAATATGAATAAAAAACTGGTTGAAACTTTTTGCAAATAAAATTTACCATTTTATTTTATTATATTTGATATCATAATAGATAAATTGTATAATATATTAAATTATAAATTTTTAGTTTTGATTTAAGAAAGACTTAATTTTTTTTTATTAAAAGTATGATTATATATCTATTTAATATATATATATATATAATATATATATATATATATATATAAATAATTTAAATTAATAATATATAAGTATTTATAATTAAATTGTTTAAAATTTATTTGCCTTATAATTGGACAAATTTTTTATGGGTAAATTTTACGGGTGTCAATTCGTATGAGTTAGGTTAGTTTAAATTGACCCAAATTAGTCAAGCTCAAATTAGTTTCCTAATTCAATTTAAATTTAATTTGAGTTAACAAATGTGAGCTTGAACCCAAACTAAACACAAACGAGCTGGCTTAAACTGGCCCAAATTGTTAATTATATATATATTTTTTAGTTAATATGACTTTTTTTATTAAAAAAATATGTTTAATAATTAAAGCTCAAACAACATTATATAAAATAATAATAAAAATATATATATGAATATAAGAAAAAATTAATTGTTAAAGCAAAAATTCAATTACTAAATTAATTAAGCAATGAGTAAATGCATTAAGTCCCATAAATGTAAAAGTTAGAAGCCGTCATATCCTCATGAAAACTCACATTTAGAATAAAGAGTTCTCAATTCTAAATAAAATTTATTCTAGCTATTAAACAAAATAAATAGAGATGAGTAAATTAAATAAATATACTTACTAAAAAATGAACAGTTAAAATAAATTAAAATGTTACACGAGAATAAATTTTTTTTTTTATATACACAAGAATAAAACTTTGACTATTACATAATATATAATTCTCAAGACAATGAATAAATGGAAAAGAGAATACCATAACACAAATTGATAAAAAAATTAAAATTTTTATTTCAAAAATTAATACCTAATCGATTTAAAAATAAAAACTTCATAATACTAATTTAAATTAAATATAAATATTATTTTTTGTTTAAAGAGTTAGGTAGATTTAAACGCTAAATGCATTAACATCAAAGAAAATGTAGCATAATATTGTGATAAAATGAATAAATTATAACTATTTATTTATTATTAGCTTATTTTTCAAAAAAAAAAAGAGGAAGAAAAATAACTAATATATCATAAAAGAAAAGTAATGAAAGAAATGAAAGATTATTTTAATTTTAATGTAGTCTTTTTTATTTTTTTATTTAAAATTTTATTTTATTTCGAACTAATAGGCTGGCCCTAACCCAACTCAAATTTTTTAAAATTATTTGAATTGGGCTAAAATAAATCTGAATTTAATACAATTTATATTCTATTTATATTTTTTAATTTAAATTCGATTCAATGAATCCAACTTTAATACAAAATATTACCCCTAATAAATTTCAATTTGAAAGACACGAAGGTAATTTTTTTCAAATGTATGAATACACAGGTAATATTTACTTTATTGACAAATGTAGAGGTTAGGTAGTTTGGGCCACTCCTGGGCCAGATAGGTCCGTTAATAGTATTATTAATTTATTGAAGAATGAGAAAAGATCACTAGATGTGAATATTAAAGGACTTATTTTATATTATTTAAATATAATATTAATATAAAATTTATAAATAATTATTAAATTTAATTATCTTAAAAATTAATTTTTTTAAAAATAGATATTTCATATTATCTATTATTATATAAAATTTACAGTAAAAATAATGTTAAAGTAATTTAATTTTGGTAATCAAATACAAATATCAAAGCTTTTTTATTTATTTATTTATTTATAAAAAAACTCAATATACTTTTTATAAAGTATTTAAAAAAATAATAAATATAAACTTTTTAAAATATATAATAATAAAAATAATATCTTGAATAATAATTAAATATTAATTCATATTTTATAAATTTTAAAAAATATTATTATAAATTTTAAAAGAATTTATTTTAAATAATTTTATAAATAATTATTAACTAAGAGTGCTTATTAGGCATTTGCAATAAGTCAAAGGTACTCTAAAATCTAACTCACGAAGGAAAGGAAAGTCCTACAAGAAGTTAAAGACAGGATAGGATATGGTAGACAAAAACTGTTTCAAAGGGCCCACTAAATGAGAAGAAAGAAAAAATTGTGGGGCATATGCTACTAAATTATTGAAATTACGTAGCATCTAGTATATCTAAATCTGTGTGATCTAAAAAAATCCTAACAAATAAATCAGTCTCCACACTTTTTTTTACCTAACAATTAGGTGTTCAAACTCCTTGAAGTCTTAGCGCGGCGGTGGTTAATTTAGTGAATAATATTATTAAATTATAAATTTTAGAGATAAAATAATTATAATAATATATAAAAATTATTTTAAATGATAGTATGAAGTGCTAATTATTGTTAGTATTCTCAAAATAAGAAATTGATTCGAATAAATGGATAATAATAATTGAATTATATATTTGAGATTATAATTTAAGAGATAAAAAAATTAAAATTATATACAATTTTTTTTTTATGACAGCTTAATGTTAAAAATTTTAATATAGGCTTTAATTCGAGTAAATTATAAAAAGCAGACATTATTCTCCCTCTCTTAAATAGCTATTTTTTTTGTTATATATATATAAAAAAAAAAAAAAAAAACTCCATGAAGTCTTAGGCATGTATTAATGTCCAATGTCAGTTCAACGAAAAAAACACTCAGTCTACAGTGCTTCAATTTCATTAAGAATCAATTGTCCAAAATAAATGGAATTTGAGTAGTAACCTACTAACATATATGCATAAAAAATCAGCTCTGGAAAAGTATTCAGGACTCAAAGAGATGTCCATCTTTTTGGATTCTCCCTCGAGCTTTTTGCTTCTGTTTTTCTTTGTTAAATTTGGTTAATTTATAGTTGAATTCTGTTGTAAATATATGTCTACGTTTTAATGTTCTTTTGACTCTCAAAATTGAAAGAATGAAGAGCATTGTTACGAGCAGTGAAACACAATGTTTTGAGCCTTATATGAGATGTTGGGTCTGCAATTTATGTCCTTAAAATTTTGAAGCTACATTTTTCGTTATGAATAAGCGTACGGACGGAACCTTTAGGAGGCGAGAACACTTTGGGACTTGAATCGAAATGGAAGGCTTTGGGTAAGAAGCTATAATAGAAATTTTGATGCTTATGGGGCACAGTATGTTGATTGAGTTATTTAGTATGAATGAAAGGCCTAAAAGGAATGAATAAGTCTTTTCTCAAATGTCATTTTTTGTAATTTATTAATTTTTTTTATAGTGGGTGTTTTAAGAGAAAAGGAGGGTGCAAATAGCATCATCCTAGAATTTATCTGAAATCTGACGTATAATAGCACGGACATTTTACATTGGGCTGGGCTTTTGCATGTTTGGATCAGAAGTGATTTGTCACATTAAGGGGTCATTAACAAACTGCAACTTTATACATATTAGTAGAAGCATATGCAACATTGTAACATAGTATAACTTTACTGAGAAAAAGATGAACCATTTTATTTAAATTAACAATTATTTTCTTTTATATTTGTTTCATCAGTTGGCTCTCTCAAAAATTATGTCCAACCAACTTATTAAAATAAAATAAAAAATAATAAACACTCTACATACATGTTGCATTAACTTATAGCTCACTAATCAGGTTGTTAAATATACAATAAATTACCCATGAAGTGAACTACATATAATTTGATTATTTATTACTGTCTTTATTGTTTATAGCTAATATACAAAGGAGTAAATAATCTAGAGAGACTCTTTTAGCTCGAAAACGGAGATATATTTCGTTGATTTTCTAGGCGAGTCATTTTTCATACTTTGTCTCCAATTTTCTGTTTAATTGCTATTAATAAGAGTAAGCTTTACAAAAATAAGCATAAGCTTAAAGTGTATAATTTGTTATTTAACAATTTTACTCACTTTTTCAAAAGATACTTTCATTTATTTATAATATTATTGTCATATTTTAATACATTTGGTAAAAACTTAACATTTCATTTTCACAATTTTTTAATTTGAATTCCACCCTGCTATATATCTTCCCAACTTCCTTTTGCATCCTTTTTTTCATTAAATAAAATCACACTTGTTCCTACATGAGACATAAAACAGAGTAGAATATTCTTATCGAAGTGAGTAATAATATTCTTACTTGAGTTTTTGCCTTACATTTGGCATAAAAACATATATAAGGCCTTATATTCAGAGAATATGTAATACTTTACATAATTTGTAAACATATATAAGGCCTTATATTCAGAGAATATGTAATACTTTACATATGGTTCATAGAGATATGTAAGACCTTACATTTGTTGACTTAATTTAAGTTCGTCACTTAATGTAAGGTCTTACGTATTTTTTATGCTGGAATTATGTAAAACCTCTGGTGACAGTAGTTGGAATTCCATTTTATTGAAGTTATGGTATGTGAGTCTTTTGATATTTTATTGCATAATTTGATATAGCTTTGAGTTTTGAGATGAATTTTTGTTAATTAGGAAAAATTGATCAATTTTTTCCTACTACTCTTGTTGATCAATTTTGTCTTTTCACAATCCTAATTATTGTTCCCACTACTCTTGTTGCTGCATTTGTTGCAGCAAGAAACGTAATGGCTCGTAGCTTCATCAACATCTACATAATAGTAAAAACCAAAATGATAAGTTCATTTATAATTCAAAAATATAATAAACTCACAAATACTTATTGAAAAATGTTAGATTAAGTAGTGGTACAAAACATAATTCTAAAATCATACTCTCGAATATTACTCTTATTAAATTGCGTTGAATATCACTCTTGGAGACATAGTTATATACATTTTGAAAATCTAATTGCTTTAAATTCAACAATTTAAAAGTTGGAATTTGAACACCAAATCATTAAATCCAATGTCTTATTAGATTGTGTTGACCATCAATACCCCAACAATTAAGTTATTTGCAAATTGCGCATTTATTTTAATGATTGCTACAATAAAAAGGCTAATGATTGAATAAATTTAAAATAAAATTTAACATGATAATATTCAAATTTCTCCAACAACAAAAAAATTTGTTGTTTTTCATCTAGCAATATCACTGTCATTTTATTTTTCACCTACAAATATACTGAAAATAAGTTTAAAACAAAGGGAATAAAAATTAATAAATTAGAATAGTAAAAAAAAAAAAAATTAAAGTACCTCTAAGTGAATTTAAAGAAATGTCATGATCGCAGTGAAGAGAACAAGCATCAGAAGGAGAAGCATTAGAGCTGCATTTGGAAAAACAAGCAGGAAAACATTTAGAATCAAAGTGAAGTGAACAAGCATCGGAAGGAAAAGCATTAGAGCCACATTTGGAACACTTAAGTGAACATAACCTAAACTTATCTACGTGACCCACAAATTGTGATATGTGATGCAAATCTATGGGGGATGTTTGAGAACCAAATATGGGTGATCAAGCATCAAGGTTGGACTAAGGGCATTACATGACATCAAGTGTGGAGAAACAAAGTTATATCATTGATGGATCGATCCCACTCCGAGCGGGATTCAATCCCACCCATTTTGCGTAGTTTTTGTGGGAAACTTAGTGCCCAGATAACACGACGGATCGTTCCCCCTAAAAAAAATCAATCTCCTTCAAATCAGATCGATTCCTCTCTGGTCGGATCAATCTCTCTCTTACAGACAGTTTCTATTTTTCGTGAAAAATAGAGAAAAAGACTTCTAAGGACATGGAATTTGTACTGGGTAGCTTGGATTAGTTTGGGCACTGTTGTAAATGTCCCAAATGGGTTTATAAGCTTCCTTAAGTGTTCTTAGGGTTAAGAGAGCTCATTTTATGCATATGATTGTAAGAGGCTAAAGAGAAAAAAGAGAGGCAAGGAAGAAGAAAGGGCATTCTCTATTGTTGGTGGAGTGGAAGCTTGGTCATTTTTGGGCAACTCTTGAGTTAGTCTCCTCTCAAGGTAAACTCTTATTTGTAATTCATTTTTAGTCTAAAAATCAAAGTATATCTCCATTTGAGGGAGTGTAAGGCTTTGGGTATGTTCTTGGGACTAAATGGGATTTGGGTATGAGAGTTTTGTACTATGAAGAGAGTAGAGTGGATTATATTACTTATTAATAAGTATAGGTTGTAATCCTCTTGATTCATAGTAGAATATTGCTTGGGTGCTTGGCTTGTGTATGTAAGCTCCAAAATTTGGAGAAGAATCATGTTAAATCTTGTGTGTTGATTTATCACTTTTATTGCTCGTTATTTCCATATTGTTTAGTTGGTGTGTGGACTGCGTATATATTGTTTTCATTGTAGTTAGTTTGAATTGGTTTTTATTTGGTTCTCCAACTTCTCATTGTTTGATTGGTAACAATCGATTCATGGGTAATTTTATTATGGGCCATAACGAGACTCTGGCACAATAGAGTGATATCAAAGCCTAAGGTTTTAGTTTTGGGTAGTTTTTTGTATTATTGAATTCCACGGTTTGTTGTAGAGTTTTATTGGTAGAAGTTTTGTGAAGGTTGTTTAAAATTTGTTTGAAAATAATTTTCAGTGTAATCAATTATGAGTAAGGTTGAGATAGAGAAATGGGATGGTTTTGGTGACTTCCACATAAGGAAGGCAAAAATGAAGGGCATCTTAGTACAACAAAAGGTAGCGTAAGCCTTGAAAAGTAATCTAGAGTTTTCGAAGGGGTTCACCAATTATCATAAGAAGGAAATGAAAGAAATCGCTTCTACCTCAATTTATTTACACTTGCATGATGATGTTATTCATGAGATGCAAGTTGAGGTGACCGCAAAGAGTTTATGGAAGAGATTGGATGAGATCTATACTCAAAAGACTTTGCCTCAAAATTTCATTTGATAGAACAATTGTTCGGTTTCAAGATGGATATGTCAAAGGATTTGGAGTCTAATCTTTCAGAGTTTCAAAGGATCACTAGTGACTTAGCCAATATCAAAGACGGTCTTGGTGATGAGGATCTTGCACATCTATTGTTGCATAATATATTGAAGTCATACCGTGAAGTGAAGAAGGGGCTCAAGTATAGAAGAGATAAAATCTCTTTAGAGCAAGTGGTCTCTCACTTGAAAACACAAGAGTTAGATTTGAAGATGAAAGGTCTATATCTTGGTGGCGATGGTAGTGGTGATGCATTGTTTACCCATGGTCGGAAAGGTGATAGAAGCGAAGAGTTGAATGATAAAGTTCGTTCACGGTCTAAGTCTCAAAGAGCAAGAAAGAATGTGAGGTGTTATAATTGTCAAAAATATGGTCATATTAGAAGAGATTGTCTGGAAAGAATAGGACACAAGATGGAAGCATCAAGTAGTAGAAGAACTTTGGTAGTGGATGAGGAGACAAGTTGTGAGCATGTCAAAGCACTTGCAATTTCGGTAGATGGTGGTGATAATGGCACATAGGTTTTAGACTCGAGGTGTTCATTCCATATTACATCTCATAGGAGTTGGTTTGTTGAGTAGAAATCATTGAATTGTGGTGTTGTGAATATAAGGGATAATCATCCTTGCGAATTTGTTGGCATTGGCATAGTAAATCTTCGACTTGGTAATGGTTCAGTGTTTATTCTTGAGGATGTGAAACATGTTCCGGAGTTGAAGAAAAATTTGATCTCCTTGGGTATGTTGGATAGCATGGGTTTTAATTTCAAAGGAGAACAAGTTCAAATTAAGGTGTGCAAGGGCTCGTTGGTTTATTTTTGCGGTAAGCGAAAGAACGGCTTGTATATTCTTAATGGTATTGTGGAGACTAAAAATGCTATAGGTACCCACACTGAAGTTCATGTAAACTGGTGACACAAGAGGTTAGGCCACATTAGTGCTCGAGGATTGAAGGAATTGGACAAGAAAAAAGTCTTGGTGAAGGATTAATTAATAGGATTGTGATCATTGTGGAATTAATAATGACAAGAAAGTGTCATTCTATTTGGCAAGGAATAAGGGAAAAAGCATATTAGAGTATGTGCATATGGACTTGCATGGGCCAAAAGAGATACCTTCAATTAATGGTGTCAGGTATATTCTTTCTATAATTAATGACTACTCTAGGAAGCTTTGGATTTATTTATTGAAAATTAAAAATGAAGCTATTGAGAAGTTTGAAGAGTGGAGGTTTCTTGTTGAAAGCCAAACGTGAATGAAGGTGAATAATCTTTTGATAGAAAGTGGTTTGGAGTTTTGTGGTGAAGTGTTTGTAGGACAGTGTAGAAAGAATGATATTATTAGGCACAAGATTATTCTTAAGATTCCTTAGAAAATTGGGTTGGTAGGAAGGATAATGAGAACTCTTTTGAAGAGAGTTGAATGTATGTTTTATGGTGCCAACTTAACTCCACGTTTTTGGGGTGAAGCTGTTGCTACACCTGGATATCTTATTAATAGATGTCCATCAGTGCCTCTTGACTGCAGGGCACTCAAAGAAGTGTGGATTGGAAGTTCAATTGAATATGATCATTTGAGAGTATTTGGTTATGTTGCTTATGCACGGGTTGGGTATGAGAAGTTATAGAAGAAGGTACTAAAATATTTGTTTTTAGGTTATCTAAGTGGTTTTGATGGTTACAGGCTCTGGTACGATGATAGCAAGAAGTGCATCATTGGTAGAGATGTAATATTTGAGGAGGATGTGGTGTTCATACAAGTTGGTTACAAGGATTCCATTAGCTCACCATGTCTGGCCATACGAGTTTGTTGTGAAGTGGAGCAATTGGAATATGCGCAACGAAAATTCGGTGGAGATGCATAGACATTCAAAAAAGAAACTTAGTGAAGACAAAGAACATTATCAAAATAATACAAAGATATTGATTGACACTATGCCAACTAAGCCATTTAGGCTAGTAGGTAAATGCTTTATAGCAAGAAATGGAGTTTGTCAAGATAAAGGGACTCTTGGAATATTAGACCTCGCCTATATACTGTGTGTGGAGTCAGTGATTTCTAGGGTTGCTATGAGTAGGGACGATACCCACATATGGCATGAGGCCATAGATGAAAGAAAATGTTCTTTGTATGAAGACAAACCATGTGTACTTATTCCTAAACAAGCAAGCAATAGTAAAGAATATTGGGAGAGTATGTTAGATAATGGTGTTGAGTTTGATTTGGCAGGATATCAAACCAGTGTTGGTGCAACAATGTTTGTACAATAAAAAGGTATCATATTTCAACACTTTGACTTGTTTATTGCATTATCTCCAATTACTAGTTATGTGGATGTGGAGTTGGTAAAGTTTCTAGATGCTTTTGAAGTGGGAAACTTTGGATATGCAATGAGTATAGTGTTAATGTAATTTAGAGGTACGGTTGGAGTTGGTCATAGGTATGATCAATTTGTTTATGTGAAGTTTGGTATGTTGGGTTGTGTGTTTTTGAACTTCATGGATGTTTTTAGTTTAATTAACTATGAGATCAAGGTTCAATTAGTTGAGGCTTGGTATTCTACCATAGTATTTGTTACTAGGTTGGTGGATGTGAAGAAAGCTTCATGGTTAGTGTGTTTGATTTGGGAAGCTATTGAATAACATTTTGAGGTAGAGTTGGTGATAAATCACATGTTTGAAGATTCAATAAGTATCAGACTTGTTACCTTAGCCGAGTGGTTTTACTTGGTAGAGGTGTCCACTTTTTCATGATAGTTGAAAGGTGGTGGAGGATCCAAGCAAGAAAGTATTCTAAGGATTGGCATCAAGGTGAAAAATTATGATATGTGATGCAAATCTATGGGAGGATGTTCGAGAACCAAATATGGGTGATCAAGCATCAAGGTTAGACTAAGAACATTACCTGGCATTAAGTGTGAAGAAATAGGGTTATAGAGCATGCATGATCGATCCCGAAAGACAGATCAATCTCACTCTGAGCGGTATCCGATCCCATCCATTATGCATAGTTTCTACTAGAAAACTTATGCTCAAATAACACGATAGATCGATCTCTCTCAAAAACAGAACGATCCCTCTCAAATTGGATCAATCCCTCTCTTAAGGACATTTTTTGTTTTTTTGCAAAAAATAGGGAACAAGACTTCTAAGGCCATGAAATTTGTACTGGGAGCTTGAATTAGTTTGAGCATTATTGTAAATGTCTCAAATGGGTATATAAGCTTCCTTAAGTGCTCTTAGGTTTAAGAGAGCTCATTTTATGCATATGAGTGTAAGAGGCTAGAGAGAAAAAAGAGAAGCAAGGAAAAAGAAAGAGCATTCTCATTGTTGGTAGCGTGGAAGCTTGGTTCTTTTTGGAAAACTCTTGGATTTAGTCTCCTCTCAAGGTAAACTCTTATTTGTAATTCATTTTTAGTCTAAAAATCAAAATATATCTCTATTTAAGGGAGTGTCGGGCTTTGGATATGTTGTTGGTACTAAATGTGATTTGGGTATAAGAGTTTTATACTATGAAGAGAGTAGAGTGGATTGTATTGCTTATTGAGAAACATAAGTTGTAATCGTCTTGATTCATAGTGAAATATTGGTTGGGTGCTCAAGTTGTGGATGTAAGCTCCAAAATTTGGAGAAGAACTACGTTAAATCTTGTGTGTTGATTTATCATTTTTATTGTTCATTATTTCCATATTGTTTAATTAGTGTGTGGGCGTATATATTGTTGTCAATGTAGTTAGTTTAGATTTGTTTCCATTTGATTCTCAAATTATTCATTGTTTGATTTGTAGCAATCGATTCACAAGTAACTCTATTGTGGTGCATAATGAGACTCTCGCACAACCTATAGATAATGAAAATGATGAATCTTCTACTTTCATTAAACCCATAGAAACAATCATCATTATTATAACTAGTTTCACCATTTTACAAATAGATGCCATAGCTAAAACTACTCTAGCTACCCACTTCTTTTATTATTTTTAATTTTTTTTCATAGATCGATTTGTATCTTAATTGATGGCTAAAACTTTCACTTACAAAAGTTTATTTTCTTATGAATGAATATTTATATAGGTAAATTGTAGGGCAAATGAGTAATGTTCTTTGAAATTATTTCAAATTAATAAATGAAAAAAAAATTTATTTTTTCATAGTGAGTGACTCTTCAAGTGTCAGTTCATTAATAGTGTTGTTTCTTCTCTCTTTACTTTTCTTTTCTTTTTTTTTTTCCAAAAAAACTTTACCAATGTTAGGGCCATTGTCAGACTCTTCAAATCATCGGCATTTATTTAAATTTGTCAACTACAAAGAGTACCTAAAATTATACTTAGACTCAATATTAAAAACTAGGTCTTAAGCTTCAAACTTGCATCCCAGTGTCAATTATGACCACAAGCTTACTCATAATTACTGAACCGTTTGGATTACTTGCTTATGGCCGAAAATGTTGTTTCTTGACCTTTGTAATAAGGAAATAGTTGTAGTCCTTTGATTTAGTTGGAGATATATAATACATAAGAATCAAAAAGCCAAGTAAATATAAATATTAAAAAAAAAAAAAAAAAAAGAGGGAATTTGAGATTGAATAGAAAACGTGTCCGTGGATTATTCAATTAGAAATTTATTATATTTATGTATATAATTTACTTGATGGCCAAGTCTTATTAGTTGCTGGATAATATATAGTTACATACATTGTTGGCCAAATTTATTATATATACCCTATTATATTATATTATATTATATTATATTATATGTGAGAATGATCTTATTTTCTTTATCTATGTCATTTAAATTATATAATTTGGGTATGATATATATAGATTGCTTAATTTTTAAAATTGGGATATTTGAGTGTCCCTTTTTTATTATAAAAAATGGACATTTTAATCGCATAAATTTAAAAGTATATGATTCAAGTATTCTAATTTTAAAAATTGAGTGACCTATGTGTATTAAATACAAGCTATATGAACAAAGTGTCTAATTGACATAAATAAAGTAACTTACAGAATTAGTCACCATTATATATTTATAATATAAGATAATATAATATATGTAAAAAAATAAAAATTTAAATCACGTGTAATTTTTTTGGACAAAATTATCCATATATTTTTATGATCAATAAATAAGAATTTTAAATATGATAATGGAATAAAATCACATTTTATAAGGACTCTAATCATATAATGATTACCACATTCAGGATAGATCTATACCTCATTCAAAAGGAGCTTGTGTCCTACCCTAACTTTCGAAAAATTAAATTTTAAGTGTAATATTTATAAAAATGTAGATAAATTAAATACACAACATAATTTTATCCGGTCTATATTTAAAATTTTAATCTTTTAAAACTCAATAATTTACTATAAATATAATACTTGATATATATATATATATATATATATATATATATATATATATATATATATCCCTTTTTAATTAAAAATAATTAGCAATTGAAAATACCACTACTATTGTATATGTAAAGATAATTGTCCCTTTAAATACAAATAATAAATTTGTCGCTTATCACATTTAATTAAAACTTTATTATTATTTTTTGGTAATTAATTTAAAAATATAAAAGAACTAATTTTAGATTTATTGTTTTTGAAATTAACTAAATAAATGGATTAAAATAAGTAAAACAATTTACATATATGTCACATATTCTTAACTAATATATATAAGTTTGAATCATATTTAATATCTTTTTTTTTGGATAAAATTATATCTATATTTTAAATTATCGACATTAATTGTTATTTTAGGATCTATTATCACATTAAAAAATACATTAAATATGATAATAAAATAAAGATCGCATCAAATAATAATAATTATCAGATTTAATTAAGACTCTAAATATTATTTTATTTTCACAATTTATTTAAAAGCACAAAAAATTAATTTTGAATTATTTTAAATATGTTGTAAAAATTAATCATAGAAAAAATTAAAACAAGTAAAACAATTCAGATATAAAACACATAAATTTAACTATTATATATTATGCATCAAAGCGATTAATAAAACAATGGATTGCCTTAAGATCATGTTTGGTTGACAATAATAAAAATAGTAATGAGAATGATTTAGTTATTCTTGTGTTTGATTTAAGTATTAATCTATAATATAATGTAAAATATTTTAATAATTTTTCCTACACTCCTCAAGAATATGTTGCATTAACTTATTACAATAAAATATAAAATAATAGACACTCTATATGCATGTTGCATTAACTTGTAGCTCACTACTTTGCATGTTAATTATAGAATAAATAACCCATGAATTACATATAATTTGATTACTTATTAACTGTTTTTATTGTTTATAACTAATATACAAAGGGAAAAATAATTTAGAGAGATTCCATTAGCCTTGGCCTTTGAGCATTGTGGCCTTGGCTTGAAAACGGGGATATATTTCATTGATTTTCTAGAGAGTCATTTTCATATTTTGTCTCCAATTTTCTATTTAATTGCTATTAACAAGAGTAAGCTTTACAAAAATAAGTATAAATGTAAGTGTATAATTTGTTATTTAAAAAATTATTTAACAATTTTATTCACATTTTCAAAAGATATTTTCATTTATTTATAATATTATTATTATCTTTTAATACAATTGATAAAGACTTATACATTTATTTTTCACAGTTTTCTAATTTGAATCCCACCCTGCTGTATATCTTCCAACTTCTTTTTGCATCTTTTTTTCATTAAATAAAACCACATTTGTTCCTACATGAGACATAAAACATAGTAGAACATTCTTATCGAGGTTCAAGTGAGAAATAATATTCTTACTTCAATTCTAGCCTTACATTCGGCATAAAAATATATGTAAGGCCTCATATTTAGAGAATATGTAATGCTTTACATATGTTTCATAGAAATATGTAAGACCTTACATTCATTAAATTAAGTTAAGTTTTAGAAATCGTCGGTGAATGTAAGGTCTTACATTTTTTTATGTTAGAATTATGTAAGACCTTGGCGATAGTGGTTGGAATTTCATCGACAGTCATCGAAATTCCTATGAGATTTTAGTTTCATTTAATTTATTGAAGTTATGATATGAGAGTCTTTTGATTTTTTATGGATAATTTAATGTAGCTTTGAGTTTTGAGATGAATTTTTGTTAATTAAGAAAAAATAATCAATCTATTAAAATGAAGCAATTTAGGACAAAAACTATTGGCTCATTAGTGTTCTTTTATTTACCATTTGGCTCAATATGGTCAATATAATCGATGCAAATTTATATGAAATAACCATTTCAACCTTCATAAAAAAAATCAAGATAGAATTGATAAAAAGTAGTTCAAATTGTTGATCAATATATTTCTTTTCTTTTTAGAATCCTAATTATTGTTGCTTCTACTCTTGTTGCTGCATTTGTTATAGCAGGAAATGTAATGGCTCGCAGCTTCATCAACATCTACATAAATAGTAAAAACAAAAATGATAAGTTCATCTATAATTCAAAAATATAATAAACTCACGAATACTTATTACAAAATGTCTTAAGTAGTGGTACAAAACATAATTCTAAAATCATACTCTCTAGTATTACTCGTATTAAATTGTGTTGGATATCACTCTTGAAGACATAGTTATATACATTTCGTAAATCTAATTGCTTAAAATTCAACAATTTAAAAATTGGAGTTTGAAAACCAAATCAAATGTCTTATTAGATTGTGTTGACCATCAATACCGGAAAAATTAAGTTATTTACAAATAGCGCATTTATTCTAATGATTGCTACAGTAAAAATGCTAATGCTTGGACAAATTTAAAATTTAACTAAACATGATATTATTCAAATTAAAAAAAATTGTTGTTTTTCATCTAGCAATGTCACTGTACTTTATTTTTACCTACAAAATATGTATACTGGAAATAAGTTTAAAACAAAGGGAATTAAAATTAATAAATAAGAAGAGTAAAAAAAAAATAATGAAAGTACCACTAAGTGAATTTAAAAGAATGGCATGATCGCAGTGAAGAAAACAAGCATCGGAAAGAGAAGCATTAGAGCTGCATTTGGAATGACAAGGAGGAAAACATTTAGGATCAAAACTATAATTGCACTTCTTAAAACACTCAAGTGAACATAACCTAAACTTATCTAAGTGACCCATCAATAATGAAAATGAAGAATCTTCTGTTTTTATTAAACCCATAAAAACAATTATCATTAATATAACTAATTTCACCATTTTGCAAATAGATGACATAATTAAAACTACTCTAGCTAAAATGAAGAATCTTCTTCTTATCAATCAAATATGTTTGTATCTTAATAGATGACTAAAATTTTAACTTACAAAAGTTTATTTTTTTATAGTGAATTTTATACAGGTGAATTGTAGAGGAAAGGAATAATGTTCTTGAAATTATTTTAAATTAATAAATGAAAAAAAAAAAAATCGTATAGTGAATAGTGAGTGACTCCTCAAATGTCCTTTCAATAGTGTTGTTCCTTAACCTTTGTAATATGGATAAAGTTGTTGTCCTTTCATTCTCTTAGAGATATATATTACATAGGAAAAGTCGTATATCTATTGGGATTGGTAGTATATATATATAAATATAAAAAATAAAAAATGAGGAGGGAAATTGAGATTGAAAAGAAAACGTGTCCGTGGATAATTCAATTAGAAGTTTATTATATTTATTTGTATAATTTACTTGGTGGCCAAATTTTATTAATTGCTGGCTATATATAATTATATACATTGCGGGCCAAGTTTATTATATATATTTATTTAGCCAAAAAAATTTTATTATATATATTTACATATTTGTATTATATTATATATAAAAATTTAAATCACGCATAATATTTTTAGATAAATTTATTTATTTATTTTAAATTATTAATATTAATTACCCATTTATGATATATTATCACAAAAAATAAAAATTTTAAATATGGTAATAAAATAAAGATCACATTACATAAGGACTCTAATCATAATTTTCACATCTAAGGTGGATCTATACCTCAGTCAAAAAAGAACACATATCCCACGAGAATTCGGCATAAATAGCAAGGATTGTGAATGGAAATTAGTATTTCCATAACTAGCAAAATCAGTAACAAAACTGTACGTTTTTGTTACCATATTTTATGTAGATTACATTAATACCCTTTAGGTCTAACAAACAACTACAAAACAAACCAGAAAACAGATCTGCCGCGCTATTATGCTTTCACAATCGCTCCTTTTTGCGTGATATACAGAATCAGCATATAAAAAAGATTGATTTTCACACGATACTGTATCGCAACATAAGATTGATTTCGCAAACAAGAAGAAAATCAGATTCTACAATTCTTGCAGGAATTATGAACCAAAATCTTGAAGATATATCATCAACTAGTAAGATTCATCGACTTCCTATTCATTAATCTTGTTACAGGAATTATTTTTGCATGCGTAACAAGTAATTCCGATTGTAGGAATGCATATATTTTGTATATGTAAATCATTCAATAAACTTGTCCTACCAATACCTTCCTGTGTTAATCGTATATCAGAAATCTTCATTACAAACTGAATTACATAACAAGTTTCACAAGTATGTAAATCAGTGTACATACTTGTGAAACCTGTTCTAACAGGTTTCATAGAAAAAAGTATGTAAATTAAACTATGTTTCATAACAGGTTTCACAAGTATGTAAAATAAACTCTGGTTTAATAAGTATGTAAAATCAGTTTACATACTATGTAAACTCTCGTTGAGAGAATGTACTTAGTATTGTAACCTGTTGCAACAGTTTACATATTGTAACAGAGTATTTTTGAATGTACATAGTATTGTAACATACTATGTATGTACATAGTATTGTAACATAGTATTTTTGAAACCTATTGCAACAGTTTTACATATTGTAACAGAGTCTACATAGTATGTACATTCTGTTTACATACTAGGTAAGCCATTGTATGTACAGTCAATAATAGTATGTAAACTGATTTACATACTAGGTAAGTCATATTATGTACACTCTGTTTTACACACTATATAAATCAATGAGTTTATATAGTATGTAAATCAGTTATATACTATGTAAACTCTGTTAAATGAGTGTGTAAACAATGAGTTTGTATAGTATGTAAATCAGTTTACATACTATGTAAACTCTGTTAAATGAGTATGTAAACTGATGTACATAGTATGTAAATCAGTTTACATACTATGTAAACTCTGTTAAATGAGTATGTAAATTGATGTACATAGTATGTATATCAGTTTTCATACTATAAACAGAATTTACATAGAAGAGATCTTAATACCAACTGTTGCAAAATGTTTACATAGTATGTTAAATATTATTATTTAGATAGTGTTTACATACGAGTTTGTATTAATATCTCTTCTATGTAAACATATGCAACAGTTTTAAAAAACTCTTACATACTACGTAATAGAATTTACATATTATTGAATGAATCATATATGCAACAGTTTTAAATAGTTTTACATACCTGTTTTGTACTTATCATTGTAATATATTTAGGTGACCTAAAGTTTGGAACACTACTTATGCATAGTGGGAAATGGATATTTGAAAATGGAGAGGATATCTATGTAAATGGCATTCCAAAGGGAATATGTATAAGAAAAGATGTGACCATGCTGCAATTGAAAGAAGAAATATGTTCTGCTTTACATTATGAAGGAGATATCAACATCAAAATGAAGTGTAAAAGTGTTCATATTGCTTTAACCATTGTAGATGATTGGGATGTGGAATACTTCCTGAAAGTTAATGTAGGCCAACAGTCTGAGGAATATAATAAATTGTATGTAGTACATACAGAAAAGCAACCATCCCAACTTTTGATAAGTCAGACTTCAAGTGCAAAAATTTTAACTGCAGATTCAGATACAGAAACTGAAACTGACTCGACAACAAATTCAGAAGATGATGAAGGCTTATATATTGGAAAAGTGTATACGAGTAAGGAAGAACTCAAGTTATATGTTTCAACATTAGCCATAAATAGAAGATTTCATTACAAAGTTAGCAATTCCAACAAGAAAACCATAAGAATGAAATGCAAGGATGATAGGTGTCAATGGAAGCTTGCAGCAAACAAAATTGGTGAATCTAATGCATTCAAGGTAACAACTTATGTTGAAGATCATACATGTTCACAAATTTATAAAGATCAGCGTGGAAAACATGCTACTTATAAATATGTAGCCGAAAACATCAAAGACATTTACATAGATACCAGCCGGCAATTAAGACCTAAGGATATCATTTCTGACATCAAGATCAAAACTGGTGTGCAAATCACATACAAGAGGGCAATTATGGGAAAAAGAGAAGCAATAAGAAATGTTAGGGGCGATCCAAAGAATTCCTACATGAAACTTCCAGGGTTCTTCTACAAGTTGGAAGAAGCTAACCAAGGTTCCTACACAGAGATAAAAACAAACGTTGACTCCAACTTCAAATACGGATTTATGGCTATAGGTGCATGCCTTAATGGGTTCATAAAATATATGAGACCTATAATAGTTGTTGATGGAACATTCCTAAAGGAAAAACAAGGGGGAGTATTACTTGTTGCTGTTACAAAAGGATGGGAACAACCAGGTATTACTCATTCAATAATATGTAAAACATTGTCTCTATGTATGTAAACTGATTTACATAGTATGTAAACTGATTTACATAGTATGTAAATTAGTTTACATAATATGTAACATAGTTTACATACTATGTAAACTGATTTACATACTATGTAAACTGATTTACATACTATGCAAACTGATTTACATACTATGTAAATAAATGTACATATTATGAGAACCAGTGTACATACTATGTAAACCCCTTTACATACTGTGTAAACTGATTTACATACTATGTAAATAAATGTACATATTATGAGAACCAGTGTACATACTATGTAAACCCCTTTTACATACTGTGTAAACTGATTTACAAATGAAAATACTAATAGTTAAATATATTATGTAATGCAGATTTACCTCATTGCATTTGGAATAGTTGATGGGGAAACCACAAAAGCATGGAAATGGTTCTTCAGAAGACTAAAAATGCTTATTGGAGAAAGGGAAAAATTGGTCATAGTCTCAGACAGAAATCCAGCAATAAAATCAGCAATCAATATTGTATTTGAAAACAAGGCACACCATTGTTATTGCTACTATCACATGAAACAAAACCTTGTGACTAATTTCCATAACAAAGCAGTTAACAAATACTTCAAGCTAGCAGCTTATGCCTACAATGAAGATGAGTTCAACAAGAATGCAAATATGATATATGAGGCATCCAAAGTAGGGGTGTCAATTCGTGCGAGCTGGGCTAGTTCGAGCTGGCCCAAACTAGCCCAGCCCAAATTGGTTCAACCCTAGCTCAATTCAAATTTAATTCGAGCTGGCAAATGTGAGCTCGAACCCAAACCAAACACAAACGAGCTGGCTCAAACTGGCCCAAACTAGCCCGAATTATTAATTAAATATATATTTTAGTTAATATGACTTTTTTTATTAAAAAAAATATGTTTAATAATTAAAGCTCAAATAAAATTACATAAAATAATAAAAAAATATATATAAATATAATAAAAAATTAATTATTAAAGCAAAAAGTCAATTACTAAATTAATTTGGCAATGAGTAAATGCATTAAATCATACTCATGTAAAAGTTAGAAGTCGTCATGCCCTCATAAAAACTCACATTTAGAATAAAGAGTTATCAAATCCAAATAAAATTTATTTTAGTTATTAAACAAAATAAATAGAGATGAGTAGATTAAATGAATATACTTATTAAAAATTGAACAGTTAAAGTAAATTAAAATGTTACACGATAACATAACTTTTTTTATATACACAAGAACAAAATTTTGACTATTACATAATATCTAAGTCTCAAGACAAGGAACAAGTAGAAAAGAGAATAGCATAACACAAGTATCAATTTAAAAATAGAAACTTCGTAATACTAATTTAAATTAAATATAAATATTATTTTTTTTTGTTTAAAGAGTTAGGTAGATTTAAATACTAAATGCATTAACATCAAAGAATGTAGCATAATATTGTGACAAAATGAATAAATTATAACTATTTATTCATTATCAGCTTATTTTTCAAAAGAAAAAGGAAAAAAAAATAACTAATATATCATAAAAGAGAAGTACTAAAAGAAATGAAAGATTATTTTAATTTTAATATAGTATTTTTTATTTTTTATTTAAAATTTAATTTTATTTTATTTTAGTTCGGGCTAATGGGCTGGCCCTAACCCAGCCCTAACCCAGCCCAAATTTATTCGTGTTATTCGAGCTGGGCCGAAACAAGCCCAAATTTAATTCGATTCGTGTTCGATTCGTGTTTTTCAATTCGGGTTCAATTCGGTCAATCGAGCTATAGCACAAATTGCCACCCCTAATCCAAAGGAGCAATGAAATACTTACTAAAAGCTAATTTGTCTGCATGGGCAAGGATCAAATGTCCAACACCAACAACAAGGTATGATTTCATGACATCAAACAATGCTAAACACGTAAATTCAGTTTTGAGACATGCTAGAGACACCCCTGTTACATACTTATTGGGAGAAGTACGAGATATGATACAAAACTGGTTTGCAAAAAGAAGAATAGCTGCAACAGGGATGGGGATACTTACAAAATGGGTAGAAGATAAGATTGCAAAAAGAAAAATCAAAGCAGAACAAATGCAAGTGGTTTACATTAGCAACAGTATATCACAAGTCAAAATAGATAATGATAGTTACATTGTACAACTTGAAGCTAAAACATGTAGTTGTAGTAAGTTTCAAGCACTACAAATACCTTGCACACATGCAATTGCAACATGCATGATAAGGAAGCAACCAATAGAATCCATGTGCTCAATATACTACCACACAAGCATCTTGCAACTTGCTTATGAATCTCCAATATACCCAATAGAACACGAAAGCAAGTGGAACTTACCAACTTCAGTAAGAGATGTCTTAGTGTTGGCACCCATTATACAGGGAAGTGATGGCATGTCGCAAGAAAAATCAATAGGAAGGTTAAAGAAGAAAAGAATGCCCTCCCTTGGTGAGTTTCAAGAATTGAAAAAGGCTGCCAAAAGAAACAAGTCTACAAACACAATTAAAGACAAATAAGTCTTACCCTTTTGTATTTTAGGTCTTACTATTCCTCAACGATTATTACATACATTTTAAAACTATGTAATAAATTTTACATGATACAATTAATTCAATTTCTTCTTTCCGTGCTATTTTTTATATTGTTAATATTAGTCAGTTTTATTATTACATATCAAACTAATAATTACGTATTCACATGGTATGTAACTATGTATTTATTATGTATATAGTATGTAAACAGAGTGTACATACTATTTAAAATCATTTTAAAACTATGTTGCAAATGATTACATAGTATGTAATCAGTTTACATACTATGTACATTCAATTAATTAGTATGTAAATCAGTTTACATAGTATGTAAATCAGTTTACATACTATGTACATTCTCTCACATAGTATGTAAATTGGTTTTACATAGTATGTAAATCAGTTTAGATACTATGTACATTCTTTCACAGAGTATGTAAATCATTTTACATAGTATGTAAATCAGTTTACATACTATGTACATTCTATTACATAGTATGTAAACTGATTTACATACTACGTACATTCTCTCACAGGGTATGTAAATCATTTTACATAGTATGTAAATCTGTTACATAGTATGTAAATCAGTTTACATACTATGTACATTCTCTCATATGATGTAAATTCGTTTACATACTATGTAAACTCGTTTACATACTATGTAAATCAGTTTATATATTATGTGATAGGTTTACATGGTACGATGCCATTGGTTAACTTTGCTTGCATAGTTTATGAAAACATTGTAACCACTTAGTCGGTTAAAAAAATATGAATTAAAACTATCTATGGTGTATAGGCAAGTGATGGCATGTCGCAAGAAAAATCAATAAGAAGGTTAAGGAAGAAAAAGAATGTCCTCGCTTGGTGAGTTTCAAGAATTGGAAAAGGCTGCCAAAAGAAACAAGTCTACAAATACAATTAAAGACAAGTAAGTCTTATCCTTTTGTATTTTAGCTCTTACTATTCCTCAACGATTATTACATACATTTTAAAACTATGTAATAAATTTTACATGATACAATTAATTCAATTTCTTCTTTCCGTGCTATTTTTTATATTGTTAATATTAGTCAGTTTTATTATTACATATCAAACTAATAATTACGTATTCACATGGTATGTAACTATGTATTTATTATGTATATAGTATGTAAACAGAGTGTACATACTATTTAAATTCATTTTAAAACTATGTTGCAAATGATTACATAGTATGTAATCAGTTTACATACTATGTACATTCAATTAAATAGAATGTAAACAGGTGTACATAGTATGTAAATCAGTTTACATACTATGTACATTCTTTCACAGAGTATGTAAATTGGTTTTACATAGTATGTAAATCAGTTTACATACTATGTACATTCTCTCACATAGTATGTAAATCAGTTTATATACTATGTACATTCTATTACAGAGTATGTAAACTGATTTACATACTATGTACACTGATTTACATACTACGTACATTCTATCACAGGGTATGTAAATCATTGTACATAGTATATAAATCTGTTACATAGTATGTAAATCAGTTTACATACTATGTACATTCTCTCATATTATGTAAATTCGTTTACATACTATGTAAACTCGTTTACATACTATGTAAATCAGTTTACATACTATGTGATAGGTTTACATGGTACGATGCCATCGGTTAACTTTGGTTGCATAGTTTATGAAAACATTGTAACCACTTAGTCGGTTAAAAAATATGAATTAAAACAATCTATGGTGTATAGGCAAGTGATGGCATGTCGCAAGAAAAATCAATAGGAAGGTTAAATAAGAAAAAGAATGCCCTCGCTTGGTGAGTTTCAAGAATTGGAAAGGGCTGCCAAAATAAACAAGTCTACAAATACAATTAAAGACAAGTAAGTCTTATCCTTTTGTATTTTAGCTCTTACTATTCCTCAACGATTATTACATACATTTTAAAACTATGTAATAAATTTTACATGATACAATTAATTCAATTTCTTCTTTCCGTGCTATTTTTTATATTGTTAATATTAGTCAGTTTTATTATTACATATCAAACTAATAATTACGTATTCACATGGTATGTAACTATGTAAATATTATGTATATAGTATGTAAACAGAGTGTACATACTATTTAAATTCATTTTAAAACTATGTTGCAAATGATTACATAGTATGTAAATCAGTTTACATAGTATGTAAATCAGTTTATATACTCTGTGAAAGAATGTACATAGTATGTAAACTGATTTACATACTATGTAAAACCAATTTACATACTCTGTGAGCAAATGTACATAGTATGTAAATCAGTTTACATACTATGTACATTTTCTCACAGAGTATGTAAATTGGTTTTAAATCAGTTTACATAGTATGTAAATCAGTTTACATACTATGTACATTCTTTCACAGAGTATGTAAATAATTTTACATGATATGTAAATCTGTTTACATAGTATGTAAATCAGTTTACATACTATGTACATTTGCTCACAGAGTATGTAAATTGGTTTTACATAGTATGTAAATCAGTTTACATACTATATACATTCTTTCACAGAGTATGTAAATCATTTTACATAGTATGTAAATCTGTTTACATACTATGTACGTTCTTTCACAGATTATGTAACAGGGTTTACATAGTATGTAAACTGATTTACATAGTATGTAAATCAGTTTACATACTATGTAAATTAGTTTACATAATATGTAAACGGGTTTACATATATATAATGAATTTTATCTACTATATTTTATGTATTACATACTCAAGACAAAGCAACTAAACCTAGACAAAAGCTGATTACATACTCAAGATAGTAAACTGTGTAGAAATGAAATTAATATATTTCAAATGAATATTGTCATTACATAAAAAATGAATTGAACCAATATTTCAAATGAAATATTAAACACTATCTAAAAATTAGTATGCTGGATCTAGCATACCATCATTACAAAAAAATTGGATACAATACATACTTCTAATTTTTACAATAGGAATAGAACCAATCATGTCCAGTGTCCATCCACGGATAAGAAATTCAGCAAACTTCAAGCACCAAATACCACAGTCATGGTTGCACAAGTAAAAAATGAGTAAACAAACAGTATCAAAATTTAAAAAATAAAAAACAGACAAAGAGAAAAGTATAAGTATTTACTTGTTAGTTTGCTTGGGGACACCCTCAACAACAAAAATCGGCCAAGCTACATAAGGATCAGCCTGACAATCTTTGCCATAACCATGGTACCCAATCGTGTAGAGCAAAATTGGAATAACAACTCCTAAATGACTACATTTTTCTTTCACACTGGGTGTGTTCATTGAATCATAGATTTTAATAAATCTTTTATCTAAATAAATAACACAACACACCCAGTGGTTACCATCAACATTGACTGGGACATATAATTTCTCCAATTCCTTCCAGTCCTCAGCCCACTGCTCAACCAAAGATGGTGCACCAGTAGCAAACTCAAACAAATATTGGGCAGCTCTAATTACAATAGACTGTAGATTTTCTTCACAGTCAGAAACTAATCTCGAACATTCCTCCTACAAAAAAAAAAAAGATATGTAAACTGTTACATACTCAACATGATATAATTGATTTGTAAACTGTTACATACATGATCTTTTATATGTCAATTGTGTTACATACTCACCATGATATGTAAACTCTGTTACATAGTATGTAAACTCTGATGTATGTAACAGAGTTTACATACTATGTAAGATACTACATACACTGAACAATACCAAAAAAAAGATTATAAATCTTACACTGAACAATGTCTCTAGAGTAGTATAAGGCTTCAAACGAAAAGTGTCTGGATACCTAGCCCTCCAAGCTCGAATCTCGTATAAAATGGCATCCATATGCTGCAACAAAGACGGTAAATTCATGAGTAATAAAAAATAAAGTAAATGCTATAAAATATATTTGTTGACAAGAAATTACTTAATAGGTTAAAAATGAAACATTTAAAACTTACTGTACTATGTAAATTTCCAGCTTCACTTTTCAATGGAGCAAAAAAATACTTCTTACCAACTTCCAGGTCACGATATTGAAGCTTAATAGGTTTACTACAAATAAGAGCAAAAGTTAAAAAAACTGTCAAAAATCCAAAATAAATAATAGCAATAATGCAATTTGTAAAATTCTTACGGTGATTGTCTCCTCATCCAATTTGTAAAATTCTTTTCCCAACCAACAGGTAATGGTTGATATGGGCAAGAGGGACGCTCCAAAATATCATCATCATCGCATATATCTGAAACCTGAGCTGAAGTACCAACACATCTAACTGAATCAGTTTCAAGTCTGCCATATGCAACAGGAATACCCTTCTTATCAGTGCAAAAATATGGACTACAAATAGCTCTTGAAGGTTTAATTTTTCTCTTATCTCTCTCCATTACAAAACTATATATAGTTGTTGAGCAATGAAATATAGGATCAAACCTTATTTTAGAATTAGATCTATACAATTCTGAAAAATGATCTAACTGATTGAGAGTATCGCTATCAAAATTGGGGTCAGAAGAAGCTGATGGAGATTTGGTAACAACAATCTGAGAAGATGCAAATTCTACCCCAAGGTCAAAAGAAGGCTTATCTACATCATCTGCTTTGCTTGCCTTCCCATATGTATCTGACTTTTTAGAAGGCAAGGGTGTAAAACATACATTTGATGGAGAACTACTAGGCCTGGTTGTCCGCTGTGAGTCCAAACAATCAAATTTAAAAAAAGTAATTAGTTATGTAAATATTTGAATTAATAGTAAGCTCAAACACTAACAAAAAAAAAAAACATACCGACTGAGATAGTTTTGAAGCAAACATGTTCATATTTGAAAGCAAACCATCAAGAAGTTCTTCCTGACGGCGAAACTTTTCATCCATATATGCCTGATGCTTCTCAAACTTCTCATCAATGTATGATTTCTATTTGTCAAACTTCTCATCGATATAAGATACCATCTTTCCGAACAAGCTCTCTAAGCCATCTGATTTATCCTTTAAACCTTCATCAACAGGTTCATAACTATCTTTCAAACAATCCAATTTTTCCTTCAATAATGACTCTTCAATTGGTTGTTCTTGGGATTCATTCTTCTGACTTTGACACATAACAATGTCGTCAAAATAGGCAGCTTCAACATGGGAGAGAAGAGATCTATAACAAGGAGCATTATCGTGTGACAGAACAGTGTTCACACGAAGCTGCAAATAAAAAAAACAAAAAATAATTACTATGTAAACACAAACAACATAAACTACTACATGTAATTCATCTTACATACCATACAAACATATCTTAGACAAGTTTACATTATCATATAAACGAATTCTCATATTATGTAATCAGTTTACATAGTATGTAAACTGTTTTACATAATATGTAAACTGATCTACATAGTATGTAACATGATTCACAGAGTATGTAACAGGTTTTACATACTATGTAAACCTGTTTACATACTATGTAAATACTATCACATAGGATGTAAATCAGTTTACATAGTATGTAAATCAGTTTACATACTATGTAAACCTGTTACATACACTATGACACAGTTTACATAGTATGTAAACTGGTTTACATACTATGTAAACTCATGTACATAGTATGTAAATCAGTTTACATACTATGTACACAGGTTTACATCCTATGTAACTCGTATACATACTATGCAAACGGATAGCCAGGTTATATAAAAACATACATAATCATGTAATTCATAAATGTAATCATAAATGTACCCATAAATCTACAAAACAGGTTAATGAATTTACCTGGTATGGCTTATTAAGAATAGCTTGCACAATTCCAAAATCTGGAGTGAGTGTTGATGACCACTTCAGCATTGTAGGGAACCGATCACTCACACAGATAGCCAAGTCCTTTGCAATGTCAGGAATGGCATCATAGATCCACACTTGGAATGCTAAACTTAAACCAACAATCTGATAGCGGACCCTCTCATCTTCCCCTGATTTTAGTAAGTTGTGCATCTTCCTCTCAATCAGGTCATTGGCTACCAGACGCATGTGGATGTAATCTTTCCTCAAACTATCAAAAAGATAGTTGAATACCACATCACCCCAGGGATAACTATTAAATTTATCCCAATTGGAAGCCAACAACAAAGCTTCCCTAGATATGGAAAGCCTCTTCAGCCTTCCAATTAACCCACACTCCAAGAAATATATGAGGCAGATCATAACTGCATCTTCAGGGAAGACATAAACAAAGTTGAAACCAGAATGCTGCTTCTTAATAGGGGATTCACCAACAACCACAATACTTTTGCAGGGTTTTTTCTTCCTCTTACTCTCAGATTGTGGATCTGGCTTCCCAATACATCCAACCAAAAACTCCAAATATTTAATGGATGTATATGTACCAAAATATTTCTCCATAAAGGCATTAGATCCTTGGTCTACCTCTACAACACAGGAATCATCGTCATTCACCATATGCAGACCAGTCGCCACCCAAAATTCGGTTCTGGAAAACCTGATAACCTTAGAATTGATCCTGAACCATAACTCCTTGACAGTCTTGCATGGCAAGCATCTTTTGAGGAGGATAGAATGAATAAGCTGCCCACTAAATTTGCAGACGGGTAAATTGAAAAAATTCCCGAAACAAGATTGCAAAAATAAATCCTTCTGTTCTTCATTCAGAACACTCTTTATACGAGACATGACATTATGTGGTTGTGAACTACAACCACAACGAATTTGAAAAGCCTCTTCAGGTGACAACAAATTGGAAAAAGATCTGTTGCCTTCAAGAAATGAAGCCTACAAAAGAAAAACAACATTATGCACTGGTGTTACATACTATACAAATATGTATGTAAACTAGGTAAACCATTTCTGTGTAGACATATCTGATTTACATAAGTATGTAAACTAATTACATACTATACAATGTAAATCAACATATCTGTTTTACATAAGTATGTAAACTAAATACATACTATACAATGTAAATCAGGTTTACATAGTATGTAACATGTATCACATAGTATGTAAATCAGTTTATATACTATACAATGTAATTTCTAAAGTATGTAATTAGTTTACATACTATCTACTCTGTTCTATATCTCCAAAACTGAAACAAAAAGAAGTACTAGTTACATACTATGTAACTAGTACGAGACAAGGCATTATGTGGTTGTGAACTACAACCATGACGAATTTGAAAAGCCTCTTCAGGTGACAACAAATTGGGAAAAGATCTGTTGCGTTCAAGAAATGAAGCCTACAAAAGAAAAACAACTTATGCACTGGTGTTACATACTATACAAACATGTATGTAAACTAGGTAAAACCATTTCTGTGTAGACATAACTGTTTACATAAGTATGTAAACTAATTACATACTATACAATATAAATCAGTTTTACTATGTAATTAGTTTACATAGTATGTAAACTACTTACATACTATACAATGTAATTTGTTTACTATGTAATTAGTTTACATAGTATGTAAACAGAGTTTACATAGTATGTAACACAGTTTACATACTATGTAAATAGGTTACATACTATCTACTCTGTTCCATAACGCCAAAACAAAACAGATAGAAAAAATAGAAAAATTATTAAACCTCGTTTAAGTCATCACCAACTTCGTGACGAGACTTCTTGATGTAAGGAGAAGCCAATTTCCTCTTAGACATCCTACAAGATTGCAAAAAAATTGATGAACTAAAACAACACAAACAAAAAATAACATAAAAAAAATCACAAAAAATAAAACTAAACAAACTTGTTTTACAGTAAAGCACATGTAAAGCACAAATGAAAAACGTAAAAAATGAAGAACATCAAAAATGTTCTGATTACGAAATCAACAACGATTCAAACATTAAAAAAAAAAATAACGAAAACAAACATAATACAAACCTGTTTGTGATATTGCAAAGCGAAATGGAAATCGAAACCAACGACAACAATGGAATAGCGAAATGAAAAATCGAAAACCCGCGCGAAACCCAGAAGAAAACGAAAAGGCGTAGAAGAAGTTACGATGTCTCAAACTGTTTCGTGTAAAGAAGGGAAAACGGCTCATTATGCTTAAAAACCCATAGGGTTAAATTCGTAAAATAACATAACTTAAACGGTGTCGTAAAGCGATATTGGGAAAAATTAACTATAAGCCCAAAACCAGGCTACACCGGGTCATTAAATCCATATCCCACCTCAATTTTTAACAAATTAAATTTTAGGTATAATATTTATAAAATTATAGAAAATTTATATGCACAAAATATAATTTTGCCCTATCCGTATTTAAAATTTTAATCTTTTAACACTCAATAATTCACTATAAATTTAAGGGTGAAGAGCCACATTAGTCCTTTTGTTTACACAAAATGTATAATTTAGTTCTCTAGTTTAGAAAATGTGTCATTTAGTCATTTTGTTTGTAAAAAAAGTGCTAAGGAAGGACATTTGATATTTTTTTAACATTATTTTATTATTAAAGTCTACATATGATTAAGCAAAAGTGAACAGAGTGGTTATTTTATCCAAATTAAAATTCCTACCCATTTAAAAGCCCCCAAAGCATATGAAAATCATTTTTTTAATATCTTACTTTTTACCATCGTTTTAGTTCATATTCCTCTTTCTCTGTAAAAATTTATTTATCTCTATTTTCATATTCATCTCCAACTCATACGAAAACTCCACCTTCACCATCTCCTTTCTCTCCATCTCTGTTTAGTTTTTCTTTTACAATGAAATAAAACATGAAAATAGCCTCGTATTGCTTTTGTGGGATTGAGAGTGAAATGTCAATTTCGTCAATTCTAAAAGATCTTGGCAGGCAATTTTTTTAGTTATTCAATGGTATGTAATGTTTTTTTACAAACTATTTTAGATTGTTGGTTAGGGACTAATAAATGTGAATCTCTTATTATTTTTGTATTTTTTAAGAGATTAATAATACTGATAGTTCAAATATAATTAAACTATTTATTTTGTTAAGTTTCACCAAAAAATGATCTATTAAATGACATTAATTTTTTTTCCTAGTCAGATAGTTAAAGAAGCAATTTATTTTCTGTTTAATTACTCTGTTGTAATATATTAATTTTTTTTCTTCAATATCGTCTTTGAGAGTTTTGTCATTTTTTTAAAGGATTCAATTCTCCTTACAAATATTGAACAAGTCTTATTTATTTTCTTTTCCTTTGATTATCTATTTTATTATTAGAAATGAGTAGAGACAGTTTACGAATGGCAGGTTAAAGGAGTTTTTGAATTTTTGCTTAGGTCTAAGGGACGAATGGGTTAGTGGGTATCAAGGATGTTATATTATTGGGTATTGAAACTTTTAATTTTTTTTTTATTATTCAAGAAATGACAATTTTATCCTCTTTAATATTTTAACTTGAAATATTTTAATAATAAAATATTAATCACAAATACAAAAAATTCTTATATGGCTCTTTTTTTATAAACAAAAGGACTAATGAATATATTTTATATAGTAGAGGACTAAATACTACTTTTTACTAAAGTAAAAAAACCTGTATAATATTTTTCTTTAAATTTAATAATTTACATGTATTTTTACTTAAATAATATATATATTCAATTAAAAATAATTATCAACTGAATATACCTACTACTATCATTTATTATGTATATAAATATAATTTTTCAGCCAAATATAAATCCTAAATTTACTACTTATCATATTTAATAAAGATTTTATTATTTTTTTCACAATTAATTTAAAAATATAAAAAATTAATTTTATATTTATTATTTTTAAAATTTTCTAAATAAAAGAATTAAAATAAATAAAATAATTCACGTACATATCATATATTTTTAACTAGTATATATAAGTTTAAATTACACTTAATATCTTTTTAAAATAAAATTATATCTATATTTTAAATTATTGATATTAATTATTTTAGGATCTATTATCACATTAAAAAATATACTGGTAATAAAATAAAAATTACATCTAATAATAATGATTATCACATTTAATAAAAATTTTAAATATTATTTTATTTTTATAATTAATTTAAAAATATAAAAAATTAATTTTATATTATTTTAAATATATTGTAAAAATTATTAAAAAAATTAAAATAAATAAAATAATTTAAGTATAAAGCACGTAAATTTAATTAGTATATATATAGTCAGCAAAGCAACTAATAAAACAATGAATCACCTTGGTCATATATAGTCAGCAAAGCAATTAATAAAACAATGAATCACCTTACGGTCATATTTAATTGACCGTAATAAGAAAAATAATTAAAATAATTCAGATTATTTTTATATTTAATTTAAATGTAAATTTGAAATAAATGTAAAAAAATTTTAACAAAATTAGAAATACTTATTTCTCTTACTCTTATAAAGAATGTTGTATTTCTTTACATATTTATATAATCATTTATTATTATTTTTATTTTATCTTATTTAAAAATAAAAATAAAAATTATTTTTTAATTTTCATTCATTCATAATTTTATAAATATTACTTTAATATTTATCATTATTTTAATTTTATTTTTTCTGCTCAAGCAAATACAATAATAATATTACTATTTTTATTAAATTCCATTCCTAGTACCATTTTCATTCTTAATACGTTTTAATACCTAAATATCAATATTGAAGCGTTATCAATACTGTAATTGGTATTCCCATACGAATGCAACTATGGATGACCCACGACACTAAACTTCCTTTGGGTATAGACTAAATGGTTAAAACAATCACATCTTGGATCGGACTTTCTCCACAAGCTCTCTTCTCAAAATCTTTCCTGAAGCAGATTTTGGGACGCTATTTACAAATGTAACTCTCCTCAATCTTTTGAATGGTGCAACCTGCATAGAGCCAAGGAATTAATCATTTTCAGATTGATTAAAAGTTGTTAAAGAGGCACCTTATGTCATAAGCCCAATAATAAAGAAAAATGATTTTTTGTGTCTCTGGAAAAAAGCAGCATTAAACCTTATGTGATACATGGGACTAACCCATTCTTTTTATTTCATCGAACCGTCCATTTCAAAGATATCGTATAGCAAAGAATAATACAATATATATGATAATTTCAAATAATGTATCAACTCTTTATATACAAAAGCCTACATAATTTAAGTTGGACGGAGTCAGAATTTTTTTTTTTTAGGGAGATTGAAATTTAATTTTTTTATACAAAATAAAAAATTAGTAAGAATTACAGTAAACTATATTCAATCCAACACTGAATTTTTTTATATCATATTATTATAGAGACATATAGTTAACACTAAAAAAATATAAAGTTAACACATTATAATTAACTTATAACAAAAATTAAATAAAAATATAACAAGTTAATAAATATTAGTATCATTTATAAATAAAAAAAATTTATTAACTAAAAAATCTAAGCAAATAGAAAGCTCAATCAAACACATCAAAATTTATAGTTGTTAAAACTAAAACTAAAATAAACATATGAAAATGTAAAAAGTAAAATATGATTTAGAATTTTAAGCTTGAGACTATTTTAAAAAATATATATTTATAAATAATATAAGAATGACTTAAAATAATAAAAATTTTATATAAAAACATTTCAAATAAATTCTAAAAAAAAATATTAAAATAAAATATCAAATAATATAATATTAAACAAAGTTAAAATTTAGGTTGAAATAAAATATGATAAACATAAACTTAAAAGCTTTAATATGAAACTTATCATAGACTTATTTTTTTAATTTTACTTTTATAATTTTGAATCTAAAGTTAAATATTTAACTTTTTTTAGATTATCACATTTAAGAAAAATTTTTACATAGTATACGACTATAATTTAATTTATTTTACTAATAGTTACTAAATACATAAAAAAAAAAGTATATACTTAACCACTTTATTTACAATTCATATCATTTTTATCTACATATTTATTAAATATTGTTAATATATACCAAAATATGTACATAAAATTAAGACACAATATATTACTACAAATAATATATTTATTTAATGCTAAAAATATATATATAATTAATTTTTTGTAAAAAAGTTGAACGAAGCTGTAGCCCCTCACATAGCTCAACCTTCGATTTTAGTATCGATCATTCTTACATTTTTAAGAGCCACACATTTGTGATCTATTAAAAATTTGTGATATTATGCATTTTCCACGACACATAAATAAATTAGAAATGACAAAGGTCTGAGATATTCTAAATCACATATTAGTTTTTTTTTTTTTTTTTTAAATTTAGCAAAGAATAAATAATGAATCCAAGATGGGTTAAAAATGCCTAATGTGTTGGCAAAGTGTCAGTTGGTGTATGTTTGGAGGAAGATGACAAAGCATATTATATGTCTAGATTCCCTAAATAATTAATTTAAATTCCCCTAAATAATTTGGTTGCTGATTGACAAATTGAATTGTGCTAGAGAGGTATCTGCGACCATTATTTAAGCAGTCCGTAGTGCAATGCTTCATGGAGTGTTATTATATCCCCGAGGATGAGAAACGTTTAAACTTTTATTTTAAGATTTCCACTTGATTTATAATTTCCTTTCTATCATATCAGGCATCAGCATTGATTGCAGTAACCTAACCTGTTTCTCAACAAACTTCTGAACATCTTCTTCAGTTATAGAGCTGGTAGATGAGCGAACAATAAATGCAATTGGGACCTCTCCAGCTCTGGCATCAGGAAATCTGCAAATGCACATTGATGCTCAAATACAAGTAGTAATGGATGGATATCCTGTGTAAGTCCTTAATAAGATAAAAACAAAGTACAAAAACAAAATTACAACTCACGGGATCACGACAGCATCTAATATTTCAGGATGAGAAAGTAACAATCCTTCCAACTCTGCAGGTGCCACCTACAAAAATTCATCAAACTTGAGCCCGTCTAAAAATGGCAGATTTAGAAAGTGCTAATATTGCCCAAGGGAAAAAACACACTAAATGATTAACGTTCAATCTCATATCATATAATTCATATCCACATGCAATCATTAAGGAAGCATACTTTTAATATTTTGGTACAAAAGGACCACTTAGTAAACTGATACAAGTTGTGCTCTAATTCATTGGAAAAAGCCAGCTCATGATACAGCTTACTAGAACTAGAGACTTTTTCTTTTGTTCAAGCAATTCAATACTCATAACTGAAATAGGCTACCTTCATAAATGGAAGTTTAATTACAATAGAAATGATCAACTACCTACAATACCAATATCCAACAAACTTACCAAGTAGAATGCTACAATTACTATATGTAGTGAAAGTAAAAGCAATTATCATAACTATTGACTGACCTGATAACCATAACACTTGATGAGCTCTTTAATCCGATCCACAACATACAACTGTCCACATTCATCAAAATATCCAAGATCACCTGTGTGTACCCAACCATGTTTATCTATAGTTGACTTTGTGGCTTGTGGATTGTCAAAATAACCTGTAAGGTATTTAATTTTACATAGTCATTCCTTCAAATCATGAATGATTGTTTTTGTTCCCAGTGGTTTTTTCTGTTCTTATATAGTTGAGATGGAAGATAAAACACTGATATAATTTCGATATTAAAGAAATAATTAGAAGCATATTTAAACGTATATTTGTGTTTGCAACTGCTTCAGTGAGTGCACATATTGAATGTTGCATAACATATTATCTCACAATTTTGGGACAGAGAACACTTATCTAATTTCATGTAACACATCAGTGACCATTTGCATAACCCAATATGCGCTATTGCTATCGCTACCTTTTAGATGCTACAGTAGTAACAAAAGCTCTATATTATCAAAATCATAGAGTGATACAGAAACTGCACTAGCATTAGAAATTTTCAATTCTAAAATTCACGGCTGGATTAATAAGGGAAATAAAATGCGGGACAAATTGTAATTCGCTGACCAAACGTACTAATAATATTGCTATAACCATCATGAGCTCTACCACTATGAGTCTATGAGGATAGGACATTTGAAATAAGCGTCAAAGAAAAAATATTAAACAAAAACATTGAAGAAAAACTACCTTGCATCATATTTGGCCCGCGAACACATATCTCACCCAACTGTTTTGGTGGAACAGGTTTTTGTGTTTCTACACTGATTATCTGGGATTCCACTCCAGGAACAAGAACTCCAGCTGAACCAGACAAGCCAGGCCTATCCATTGGGTTTTCCAAGGATATAACTCCACAACTTTCTGTCATACCATATCCCTGCCATACTAGTAAAACTAGCATTTAAAATCATTATATGGCTAAAAATATGTGAAAAAGGAACTTCCCCAAACATTATTAAGCAAGAATTACACTCGGGGAATACGTAAGACAAAATATTTTCTGAAAGCAGGGGATTTCTATGTCATGACTTTGAAGTCAAAGACATAGAAGCAGGAGCCTATGGAAGAGGTCCTCTTCAAGTAAGTTCGTTTTCAATTTTTGTTATAATTCCTGAAATTGGAAATCCAAACAGAATGATCCTCTACATAGTCTAGTTTGCTTAGCCAAGATGAAGTTTTGTCACCAACAATCCCAAAAATCTTTAAAAAGTTCACTAATGTCTCGTTTTCTATTTCTAGTTCAACATTCCTCTTCTATTTTAGCAATCAAAATTCAAACAGACCTGATTCACCAATATCTAAAGAGCAAAGATTAAACTCATTTACCTGAATGATGGCAGCATGAGGAATATTCTTAGCACACTCCTCCATTAAATCTTTCCCTAGAGGAGCCGCACCAGAACCAATTTGCTTCAAAGACGACAAGTCGTACTTACACATAACACTCTGCTTCGCTAACGCAATCATCACCGGTGGAACAACAAACAAATGGGTCACTCTATACCTCTGCACAGCCCCTAGAACCTTGTCAACCTCAAATTTCGCCATTGACACGACCGTGTTACCTCTCTTTAGCTGCGAATATACAATAATCGACAGACCAAATATGTGAAACATAGGCAAGAAACACACAAACACGTTGCTCGCTTCTCCATAGCGCTCCTGATCGGCAGTGACCATCAACGACGTTGTAATGAAATTCCCATGCGTCAAAATCACTCCCTTGCTTGTCCCAGTCGTTCCGGAAGAGTACAGCAACGCTGCCACATCACTTTGTTTCACATTAGTCGCCGGTAATTCCGAAACTTCGTCCTCGACTTTAATCAAGTTGGAGTAGAAACTAACTCTGGATCTTAAAGTTGGCCCAAAAGAAGTAGAATTCGAAGAGCCTAATATTATTGTTGGCAAATTTAATTTCTCAATTTTGTCCCAAAGTTCAGGAACTGTAATAGCAAGCTTCGGCCTACAGTCCTTGACTTGCTTCGAGAGCTCAGCAAAGGTATAAGAAGGATTACACGTCGTCGCAATTGCGCCGAGAGCGACGATGGAGAAGAAGCACACAGGGAAGTGAATAGAATTTGGAGCGAATATTAAAACGACGTCTTCTCTGTTAATGTTTAGTTTAAGTAAGGCATGAGAGAACCTGGCGACTAGAGTTTTGAGCTGAAGGAAAGTTAGGGTTTCGCCGGAATCGGCATCGATTAAGGCGAGATTGTGAGAAAAAGCAGAAGAGGAGCTTTGGAATAAGAAGGAAGTGAGAGAGAGGTCGGGATTTGCGGGAAATTGAAGTGAAGGCCGTGGAGATGTGTAGACTTTAGTCTCGGTGTTGAATGATTTCGCCATTGGCGTTTGGAAACTCAGAAAATGGGATCTACAAGAGACGTTTTTCTCGGGATTCAGTTTTCTCGAGAATGTGGTATCGAGGACGAAGTTTTGATAGCCGAAAAGAATTTAATAACAGAAGAAATCGTTGCTGTCCCGCCTTAATTAAAACAAGTTGGTTAATATGCTCCGGTCCAAAAAAAATTCGGTTGAGGACCATCAATGACGTAGAGATTAGGAGAACGTGCCACTTGGGTTTGGGTTTCTTGATTCGAGCAATGTGCAGCTTGGACAGGACGCCAATTTGTCCCAAACAACCTAAATTTGCGGAATTTTTTTTAATTTTGTTAGTGGTGAAGAATGCAAATTAATTACCTAAACTAGCACAATTATAGAGCTCACGTTTGTTTAGACAAAAATTATAGTATGATCACGTTTCATTAGTGTCAATTTACTTTTTTACCCTTCAACCAATTTATTTAATTTTATTTCAACTTTCAAGTCTTATGTTGGTGAACGATGTTCATCTCCTCTGCAATCTTCTTTCGATCACCTCTAAAATTAATTAATTCTCTCTACCACTTCCTTTATCCCCCATTCCCACATCTTTCGTCGATCATCAATCATCATTGCTTGAACACAACGACCCTTGCAATCTCCATCGCAAAACACCCAAAAATTAGTCGTCATCCAGAACCACCGACCACTGTCGCAGCCTAAACCCATTCGCAATTCCAAACATCAAATGGGAGGTTTTTGAGTTGATGATGAGGTTTGGTGAAATCCATATTTTCTTGTCTCAATACATGTGTTACTGTAAGAGCTTTTGATTTTTTCGTAATTTTCCTTTTCATTTTCTAGTTACAATAGCTTGTTTGACTTTGTTGTTATTTCTAGGTCCAAGCAATTGAGTTTGGTTTATGCAATTTTGAATTTATTTCTAAAAAAATTTATCTGAGTTGTTCTTATTTTCACTTGATTCTTGTTGATTTGGTTAAATGATTAGTCTGTCAGCTTATATTATTAAATGACTAGTATTATTTCCAAGCTCCTATAGAATCCATAAAGCATCTCTAGGCAAAAGGGAAGGCAATATATAATACCAGTGTGAAACTACAGGCATATATGTAAATATAAATAAATATTCATTTATTTTCAGTCTTTATGTTTTTGGATAGAAAGAGAGTTGTTTGCAGTTTTTTTTTACTTGTACAACTTTATTAAATCTGTTACTCCAAAAAAACATCACTGATTTAATTGTAAATTCATTGTTTGTTTTGTATCCAATATGCTAGTTAGCTATGGCTATGAGTCTCTGAAAAAAAAAAAAAAAACAGAGAAAAAGAGGCTATGATTGTAATACGAGTTACATACTAGATGTAGGTATGTAACTTATTATATACTGAGATATAGGTATGTAACATGTATTACATATCATATCTATGTATGTATTACATACCTATAACATTAGTGTGTAACTTGTTATATATTAATATCACGTGACTAAGAAAATTTATGTAATTTATCTAATTTTGATATAAATAAACACAAAATTTTAATCCTATTATTGTTAGTTTTAAAAAATTTAATTTTTAACCAAAATGTAAGTTTTTTTTTTTTTTTTTTAGATAAATTGCTCTAGAGAATGCACCCTTGAAATGGGGTGATTGAAAATTGTCCTCTGTCCCATCTACTTTATAATTAGAGATATAAATTGTGGCAGTTTTCAAGCTCGAAATTTTAAGTTCGTACCTAACTTAAGTCTAATATTATTTGGTCATATATATTTTTTGGACCAAATTGGAACGAGTTTTTTGAAACTTTGAGCTCGTACCTAATTCAAGTATAATGTTATTGGGCAACCTACAAAATAATAAATATAGTAAGAGAAGACGAGAGCACTCTCTTCAACATTCAAGTCGGACATTGAAATGGAAAAAAAGTCGAAAAACCATGGAAGAAGAAGAAGATGATCTTCCAAGAGCATAAATCAATCCCTCCACAATCTCACTTCCTCTTTTACAAAGCCACCCCTTAATGGACCAAGCATATATTCAAATAAATATACTTAAGATTTAATTTATAGGTCCTCAGGTACTATTGAATATTCAATTAATTTTAATTTATCTACTAGTTGAGAAACCTAATATCTAAAAAATTAAAAACTCGAATCTCTAATTCCTTGCACCATCACTCGCAATATTCAAACAATGATGGCGATAGTTTGTTCGCCACTGTCCCACTCATTAACATCCCTATGCATTGGTACTAGGTTGGCAACTTATGTCCTTTACATTTCAACTTATCTAACCTCTCTAATTACAATGTTAGTATCTAATTTTTTAATTTTAATGCAATTAGTCTTAAATAATTTTAGATTGAAAAATAGGTTAAGTTGGACCCTTTCACTAATTTATTTAAACCTAACCCCTCACTTGCACTTTTTAAAAAAAATTGAGGTATTCTATTATGCCTATCTCTACTATTCCTCTTGCTCAGCGACAATAGCAACTATTTCTCATATTAGGTTCACAAGTTCAAATTGTCTATAGCAATATATTTTTGTCTCTATATCAATTCATCTACAGGTGGTCGAAATCCTTCGCTTTCATCACCTTCAGTCTAATGCAATAGTAAATAATTGACATATATATTCAACAATTTTACATAAATATTATTTGAAAATGTATCAAGATCAACGATACGTTTACGTAGAGGTTCATTTAAAGCTAGCAAACTATAAAGAAATTTGAGCAGAGATCATGACCCACATTAATACCTAGAGAACAATTGCCAGTGGCTGCCAGCCTTCCACAGCCAATATTGGAACTTGATTGAGCACATGATGACAATCATGACCGTTTACTTCAGTTAAGTTTTCGATTTTAAACAGAGGCTTCCAAGTAGTAGTACTATTCAATTTTTTGTCTTCAACCTTTGATTTTATTTCTTTTTTGTTGATTATATATGTCAATTAATTATTGTTGATTATATCTAATTAATCACTTAAAAATTTTGCTCTAGCTGTGGACCGGTCAAAATTGGTTTAGTGGCCGATTAAAATTCAACTAGTCGGACAACTGTTTAATTAGTTGAACTTGTGTCTTACTCGCCTTCTATGAGTGGAGTCACCAACCAATCAAAATTTTACCATTTGACCAACCGTCCAATTTTAGGCAGTCTAATTGAACAATATTCAATAAAAATTTATCACAATTAATCAATTAAAATTAAGGACATTTTTGTTACAATAAATGAAAATTTTAAATGGAGGTCATATTTGATTTTTAATAAATATAAAATTATAACAATATATAACCCTTTTAAAATTAACAAATTTAGTTAATGATTTCAGTTTTCATAATTTATTTTATGGTATTACACTTGATACTTAATTATCATTGGTTCTCGACTTAAAACTCAATACATGATTTGATCGCAATATTTAAATTATTGATAGTTAAAATAAATGTGTTCAATTAATTTGATGAAAACTAAATATTGGACTATTTTTTTTTTTTTTTATAGTAACTTAAAGATGAAAGTAGGTTGATCGGCTCAATTTTTTATCCAAAAAAACTAATTGAACCAACTTGATTGATTAGGCATTTTTATAAATTAAATTGACCTACCAATCAAAATTAATCTGCAAACCAACTTACTTAATTAGTTTGTTTGGTTCAATTGGTCAGTTTGAACCTATTATATTTATTTAAAAAAACTAAAACATACATATAAGCATATCAAATTACAATATCATTTCATACTCAATTGAGTAAAATTATCAAAATTAAAGTCACCTAATAAATTTTAAGCTCATAAATATATCATGGTCATATTTATATAATCATTTATTATTATTTTTATTTTATCTTATTTAAAAATAAAAATAAAAATTATTTTTTAATTTTCATTCATTCATAATTTTATAAATATTACTTTAATATTTATCATTATTTTAATTTTATTTTTTCTGCTCAAGCAAATACAATAATAATATTACTATTTTTATTAAATTCCATTCCTAGTACCATTTTCATTCTTAATACGTTTTAATACCTAAATATCAATATTGAAGCGTTATCAATACTGTAATTGGTATTCCCATACGAATGCAACTATGGATGACCCACGACACTAAACTTCCTTTGGGTATAGACTAAATGGTTAAAACAATCACATCTTGGATCGGACTTTCTCCACAAGCTCTCTTCTCAAAATCTTTCCTGAAGCAGATTTTGGGACGCTATTTACAAATGTAACTCTCCTCAATCTTTTGAATGGTGCAACCTGCATAGAGCCAAGGAATTAATCATTTTCAGATTGATTAAAAGTTGTTAAAGAGGCACCTTATGTCATAAGCCCAATAATAAAGAAAAATGATTTTTTGTGTCTCTGGAAAAAAGCAGCATTAAACCTTATGTGATACATGGGACTAACCCATTCTTTTTATTTCATCGAACCGTCCATTTCAAAGATATCGTATAGCAAAGAATAATACAATATATATGATAATTTCAAATAATGTATCAACTCTTTATATACAAAAGCCTACATAATTTAAGTTGGACGGAGTCAGAATTTTTTTTTTTTAGGGAGATTGAAATTTAATTTTTTTATACAAAATAAAAAATTAGTAAGAATTACAGTAAACTATATTCAATCCAACACTGAATTTTTTTATATCATATTATTATAGAGACATATAGTTAACACTAAAAAAATATAAAGTTAACACATTATAATTAACTTATAACAAAAATTAAATAAAAATATAACAAGTTAATAAATATTAGTATCATTTATAAATAAAAAAAATTTATTAACTAAAAAATCTAAGCAAATAGAAAGCTCAATCAAACACATCAAAATTTATAGTTGTTAAAACTAAAACTAAAATAAACATATGAAAATGTAAAAAGTAAAATATGATTTAGAATTTTAAGCTTGAGACTATTTTAAAAAATATATATTTATAAATAATATAAGAATGACTTAAAATAATAAAAATTTTATATAAAAACATTTCAAATAAATTCTAAAAAAAAATATTAAAATAAAATATCAAATAATATAATATTAAACAAAGTTAAAATTTAGGTTGAAATAAAATATGATAAACATAAACTTAAAAGCTTTAATATGAAACTTATCATAGACTTATTTTTTTAATTTTACTTTTATAATTTTGAATCTAAAGTTAAATATTTAACTTTTTTTAGATTATCACATTTAAGAAAAATTTTTACATAGTATACGACTATAATTTAATTTATTTTACTAATAGTTACTAAATACATAAAAAAAAAAGTATATACTTAACCACTTTATTTACAATTCATATCATTTTTATCTACATATTTATTAAATATTGTTAATATATACCAAAATATGTACATAAAATTAAGACACAATATATTACTACAAATAATATATTTATTTAATGCTAAAAATATATATATAATTAATTTTTTGTAAAAAAGTTGAACGAAGCTGTAGCCCCTCACATAGCTCAACCTTCGATTTTAGTATCGATCATTCTTACATTTTTAAGAGCCACACATTTGTGATCTATTAAAAATTTGTGATATTATGCATTTTCCACGACACATAAATAAATTAGAAATGACAAAGGTCTGAGATATTCTAAATCACATATTAGTTTTTTTTTTTTTTTTTTAAATTTAGCAAAGAATAAATAATGAATCCAAGATGGGTTAAAAATGCCTAATGTGTTGGCAAAGTGTCAGTTGGTGTATGTTTGGAGGAAGATGACAAAGCATATTATATGTCTAGATTCCCTAAATAATTAATTTAAATTCCCCTAAATAATTTGGTTGCTGATTGACAAATTGAATTGTGCTAGAGAGGTATCTGCGACCATTATTTAAGCAGTCCGTAGTGCAATGCTTCATGGAGTGTTATTATATCCCCGAGGATGAGAAACGTTTAAACTTTTATTTTAAGATTTCCACTTGATTTATAATTTCCTTTCTATCATATCAGGCATCAGCATTGATTGCAGTAACCTAACCTGTTTCTCAACAAACTTCTGAACATCTTCTTCAGTTATAGAGCTGGTAGATGAGCGAACAATAAATGCAATTGGGACCTCTCCAGCTCTGGCATCAGGAAATCTGCAAATGCACATTGATGCTCAAATACAAGTAGTAATGGATGGATATCCTGTGTAAGTCCTTAATAAGATAAAAACAAAGTACAAAAACAAAATTACAACTCACGGGATCACGACAGCATCTAATATTTCAGGATGAGAAAGTAACAATCCTTCCAACTCTGCAGGTGCCACCTACAAAAATTCATCAAACTTGAGCCCGTCTAAAAATGGCAGATTTAGAAAGTGCTAATATTGCCCAAGGGAAAAAACACACTAAATGATTAACGTTCAATCTCATATCATATAATTCATATCCACATGCAATCATTAAGGAAGCATACTTTTAATATTTTGGTACAAAAGGACCACTTAGTAAACTGATACAAGTTGTGCTCTAATTCATTGGAAAAAGCCAGCTCATGATACAGCTTACTAGAACTAGAGACTTTTTCTTTTGTTCAAGCAATTCAATACTCATAACTGAAATAGGCTACCTTCATAAATGGAAGTTTAATTACAATAGAAATGATCAACTACCTACAATACCAATATCCAACAAACTTACCAAGTAGAATGCTACAATTACTATATGTAGTGAAAGTAAAAGCAATTATCATAACTATTGACTGACCTGATAACCATAACACTTGATGAGCTCTTTAATCCGATCCACAACATACAACTGTCCACATTCATCAAAATATCCAAGATCACCTGTGTGTACCCAACCATGTTTATCTATAGTTGACTTTGTGGCTTGTGGATTGTCAAAATAACCTGTAAGGTATTTAATTTTACATAGTCATTCCTTCAAATCATGAATGATTGTTTTTGTTCCCAGTGGTTTTTTCTGTTCTTATATAGTTGAGATGGAAGATAAAACACTGATATAATTTCGATATTAAAGAAATAATTAGAAGCATATTTAAACGTATATTTGTGTTTGCAACTGCTTCAGTGAGTGCACATATTGAATGTTGCATAACATATTATCTCACAATTTTGGGACAGAGAACACTTATCTAATTTCATGTAACACATCAGTGACCATTTGCATAACCCAATATGCGCTATTGCTATCGCTACCTTTTAGATGCTACAGTAGTAACAAAAGCTCTATATTATCAAAATCATAGAGTGATACAGAAACTGCACTAGCATTAGAAATTTTCAATTCTAAAATTCACGGCTGGATTAATAAGGGAAATAAAATGCGGGACAAATTGTAATTCGCTGACCAAACGTACTAATAATATTGCTATAACCATCATGAGCTCTACCACTATGAGTCTATGAGGATAGGACATTTGAAATAAGCGTCAAAGAAAAAATATTAAACAAAAACATTGAAGAAAAACTACCTTGCATCATATTTGGCCCGCGAACACATATCTCACCCAACTGTTTTGGTGGAACAGGTTTTTGTGTTTCTACACTGATTATCTGGGATTCCACTCCAGGAACAAGAACTCCAGCTGAACCAGACAAGCCAGGCCTATCCATTGGGTTTTCCAAGGATATAACTCCACAACTTTCTGTCATACCATATCCCTGCCATAATAGTAAAACTAGCATTTAAAATCATTATATGGCTAAAAACATGTGAAAAAGGAACTTCCCCAAACATTATTAAGCAAGAATTACACTCGGGGAATACGTAAGACAAAATATTTTCTGAAAGCAGGGGATTTCTATGTCATGACTTTGAAGTCAAAGACATAGAAGCAGGAGCCTATGGAAGAGGTCCTCTTCAAGTAAGTTCGTTTTCAATTTTTGTTATAATTCCTGAAATTGGAAATCCAAACAGAATGATCCTCTACATAGTCTAGTTTGCTTAGCCAAGATGAAGTTTTGTCACCAACAATCCCAAAAATCTTTAAAAAGTTCACTAATGTCTCGTTTTCTATTTCTAGTTCAACATTCCTCTTCTATTTTAGCAATCAAAATTCAAACAGACCTGATTCACCAATATCTAAAGAGCAAAGATTAAACTCATTTACCTGAATGATGGCAGCATGAGGAATATTCTTAGCACACTCCTCCATTAAATCTTTCCCTAGAGGAGCCGCACCAGAACCAATTTGCTTCAAAGACGACAAGTCGTACTTACACATAACACTCTGCTTCGCTAACGCAATCATCACCGGTGGAACAACAAACAAATGGGTCACTCTATACCTCTGCACAGCCCCTAGAACCTTGTCAACCTCAAATTTCGCCATTGACACGACCGTGTTACCTCTCTTTAGCTGCGAATATACAATAATCGACAGACCAAATATGTGAAACATAGGCAAGAAACACACAAACACGTTGCTCGCTTCTCCATAGCGCTCCTGATCGGCAGTGACCATCAACGACGTTGTAATGAAATTCCCATGCGTCAAAATCACTCCCTTGCTTGTCCCAGTCGTTCCGGAAGAGTACAGCAACGCTGCCACATCACTTTGTTTCACATTAGTCGCCGGTAATTCCGAAACTTCGTCCTCGACTTTAATCAAGTTGGAGTAGAAACTAACTCTGGATCTTAAAGTTGGCCCAAAAGAAGTAGAATTCGAAGAGCCTAATATTATTGTTGGCAAATTTAATTTCTCAATTTTGTCCCAAAGTTCAGGAACTGTAATAGCAAGCTTCGGCCTACAGTCCTTGACTTGCTTCGAGAGCTCAGCAAAGGTATAAGAAGGATTACACGTCGTCGCAATTGCGCCGAGAGCGACGATGGAGAAGAAGCACACAGGGAAGTGAATAGAATTTGGAGCGAATATTAAAACGACGTCTTCTCTGTTAATGTTTAGTTTAAGTAAGGCATGAGAGAACCTGGCGACTAGAGTTTTGAGCTGAAGGAAAGTTAGGGTTTCGCCGGAATCGGCATCGATTAAGGCGAGATTGTGAGAAAAAGCAGAAGAGGAGCTTTGGAATAAGAAGGAAGTGAGAGAGAGGTCGGGATTTGCGGGAAATTGAAGTGAAGGCCGTGGAGATGTGTAGACTTTAGTCTCGGTGTTGAATGATTTCGCCATTGGCGTTTGGAAACTCAGAAAATGGGATCTACAAGAGACGTTTTTCTCGGGATTCAGTTTTCTCGAGAATGTGGTATCGAGGACGAAGTTTTGATAGCCGAAAAGAATTTAATAACAGAAGAAATCGTTGCTGTCCCGCCTTAATTAAAACAAGTTGGTTAATATGCTCCGGTCCAAAAAAAATTCGGTTGAGGACCATCAATGACGTAGAGATTAGGAGAACGTGCCACTTGGGTTTGGGTTTCTTGATTCGAGCAATGTGCAGCTTGGACAGGACGCCAATTTGTCCCAAACAACCTAAATTTGCGGAATTTTTTTTAATTTTGTTAGTGGTGAAGAATGCAAATTAATTACCTAAACTAGCACAATTATAGAGCTCACGTTTGTTTAGACAAAAATTATAGTATGATCACGTTTCATTAGTGTCAATTTACTTTTTTACCCTTCAACCAATTTATTTAATTTTATTTCAACTTTCAAGTCTTATGTTGGTGAACGATGTTCATCTCCTCTGCAATCTTCTTTCGATCACCTCTAAAATTAATTAATTCTCTCTACCACTTCCTTTATCCCCCATTCCCACATCTTTCGTCGATCATCAATCATCATTGCTTGAACACAACGACCCTTGCAATCTCCATCGCAAAACACCCAAAAATTAGTCGTCATCCAGAACCACCGACCACTGTCGCAGCCTAAACCCATTCGCAATTCCAAACATCAAATGGGAGGTTTTTGAGTTGATGATGAGGTTTGGTGAAATCCATATTTTCTTGTCTCAATACATGTGTTACTGTAAGAGCTTTTGATTTTTTCGTAATTTTCCTTTTCATTTTCTAGTTACAATAGCTTGTTTGACTTTGTTGTTATTTCTAGGTCCAAGCAATTGAGTTTGGTTTATGCAATTTTGAATTTATTTCTAAAAAAATTTATCTGAGTTGTTCTTATTTTCACTTGATTCTTGTTGATTTGGTTAAATGATTAGTCTGTCAGCTTATATTATTAAATGACTAGTATTATTTCCAAGCTCCTATAGAAATATAGAATCCATAAAGCATCTCTAGGCAAAAGGGAAGGCAATATATAATACCAGTGTGAAACTACAGGCATATATGTAAATATAAATAAATATTCATTTATTTGCAGTCTTTATGTTTTTGGATAGAAAGAGAGTTGTTTGCAGTTTTTTTTTACTTGTACAACTTTATTAAATCTGTTACTCCAAAAAAACATCACTGATTTAATTGTAAATTCATTGTTTGTTTTGTATTCAATATGCTAGTTAGCTATGGCTATGAGTTTCTGAAAAAAAAAAAAAAAAACAGAGAAAAAGAGGCTATGATTGTGATATCACATATCATGTAAGTAATACAAGTTACATATTGAGATGTAGGTATGTAACTTATTATATATTGAGATATAAGTATATAACATGTATTACATATCATATATATGTATGTATTACATATCTATAACATTAGTGTGTAACTTGTTATATATTAATATCATGTGACTAAGAAAATTTATGTAATTTATCTAATTTTGATATAAATAAACGTAAAATTTTAATCTTATTATTGTTAGTTTTAAAAAATTTAATTTTTAACCAAAATGTAAGTTTTTTTAGATAAATTGCTCTAGAGAATGCCCCCTTGAAATGGGGTGATTGAAAATTGTCCTCTGTCCCATCTACTTTATAATTAGAGATATAAATTGTGTCAGCTTTCAAGCTCGAAATTTTAAGTTCGTACCTAACTTAAATCTAATATTATTTGGTCATATATATTTTTTGGACCAAATTGGAACGAGTTTTTTGAAACTTTGAGTTTGTACTTAATTCAAGTATAATGTTATTGGGCAACCTACAAAATAATAAATATAGTAAGAGAAGACGAGAGCACTCTCTTCAACATTCAAGTCGGACATTGAAATGGAAAAAAAGTCGAAAAACCATGGAAGAAGAAGAAGATGATCTTCCAAGAGCATAAATCAATCCCTCCACAATCTCACTTCCTCTTTTACAAAGCCACCCCTTAATGGACCAAGCATATATTCAAATAAATATACTTAAGATTTAATTTATAGGTCCTCAGGTACTATTGAATATTCAATTAATTTTAATTTATCTACTAGTTGAGAAACCTAATATCTAAAAAATTAAAAACTCGAATCTCTAATTCCTTGCACCATCACTCGCAATATTCAAACAATGATGGCGATAGTTTGTTCGCCACTGTCCCACTCATTAACATCCCTATGCATTGGTACTAGGTTGGCAACTTATGTCCTTTACATTTCAACTTATCTAACCTCTCTAATTACAATGTTAGTATCTAATTTTTTAATTTTAATGCAATTAGTCTTAAATAATTTTAGATTGAAAAATAGGTTAAGTTGGACCCTTTCACTAATTTATTTAAACCTAACCCCTCACTTGCACTTTTTAAAAAAAATTGAGGTATTCTATTATGCCTATCTCTACTATTCCTCTTGCTCAGCGACAATAGCAACTATTTCTCATATTAGGTTCACAAGTTCAAATTGTCTATAGCAATATATTTTTGTCTCTATATCAATTCATCTACAGGTGGTCGAAATCCTTCGCTTTCATCACCTTCAGTCTAATGCAATAGTAAATAATTGACATATATATTCAACAATTTTACATAAATATTATTTGAAAATGTATCAAGATCAACGATACGTAGAGGTTCATTTAAAGCTAGCAAACTATAAAGAAATTTGAGCAGAGATCATGACCCACATTAATACCTAGAGAACAATTGCCAGTGGCTGCCAGCCTTCCACAGCCAATATTGGAACTTGATTGAGCACATGATGACAATCATGACCGTTTACTTCAGTTAAGTTTTCGATTTTAAACAGAGGCTTCCAAGTAGTAGTACTATTCAATTTTTTGTCTTCAACCTTTGATTTTATTTCTTTTTTGTTGATTATATATGTCAATTAATTATTGTTGATTATATCTAATTAATCACTTAAAAATTTTGCTCTAGTTGTGGACCGGTCAAAATTGGTTTAGTGGCCGATCAAAATTTAACTAATCGGACAACTGTTTAATTAGTTGAACTTGTGTCTTACTCGCCTTCTATGAATGGAGTCACCAATCAATCAAAATTTTACCATTTGGCCAACCGTCCAATTTTAACCAGTCTAATTGAACAATATTCAATAAAAATTTATCACAATTAATCAATTAAAATTAAGGATATTTTTGTTACAATAAATGAAAAATTTAAATGGAGGTCATATTTGATTTTTAATAAATATAAAATTATAACAGTATATAACCCTTTTAAAATTAACAAATTTAGTTAATGATTTCAGTTTTCATAATTTATTTTATGGTATTACACTTGATACTTAATTATCATTGGTTCTCAACTTAAAACTCAATACATGATTTGATCGCAATATTTAAATTATTGATAGTTAAAATAAATGTGTTCAATTAATTTGATGAAAACTAAATATTGGACTATTTTTTTTTTTTTTTTATAGTAACTTAAAGATGAAAGTAGGTTAATGGGCTCAATTTTTTGTCCAAAAAAACTAATTGAACCAACTTGATTGATTAGGCATTTTTATAAATCAAATTGACCTATCAATCAAAATTAATCAAACTGCAAACCAACTTACTTAATTAGTTTGTTTGATTTAATTGGTCAAACCTATTATATTTATTTAAAAAAATTAAAACATACATATAAGCATATCAAATTACAATATCATTTCATACTCAATTGAATAAAATTATCAAAATCAAAGTCACCTAATAAATTTTAAGCTCATAAATATATCATGGTCATAACATGTTAATATAATCATATATAAATGTTAATAAAAATTAAAAAAAAATGTCATTTTATAAATTAAATTATATTATTTTAAATATGTAAGTTTGATTCGGTTTTGTTTCAATACTTTTTTTTTTTTTGTAAAAATCAAAATTGAATGATTTAATCAATTTTTTTCAAAATTAGAATGAATTGAACTGAAATAAACTTACTAAACTAACAAAAACTAAACTAAAACATTCGGTTTAATTATAATCCAATCGATTCAATTTTTATGAACTTGTGCCGCATGCTTATAATTACCTCTAAAATCATAAAACTAGTGGTGTGAATTAAAAGTTACAAACTAAATTTTAATATTTTAAATAAATTAAAAATCAAATGAATAAATAATCCTATTTAATATTTTAAAATTTGAGATTTATTTAAAAATTTTAAAAATTATAGCATTAAATAATATCATTTAAAAATTCAAAACATGTATATAAAATTTTAATATTTTAAAAAAGGAGTCCTATATTTTAAAGTTTTAGGAATTTTTTTTAAACTAATTAAAAATACATATTTTATACGTAAATTATTTTATTTATTTTAATTTTTTTTTATTTTCTTTAACATATTTAAATTAAATAAAAAATTAATTTTTTATGCTTATAAATTAATTATGATGATAAAAAAGTATTTAAAATTTTTATGAAATGTTGTAATCATTATATTATTAAAAAATTTATTATATATAATTATTATTTTATTATTATATTTAAAATTATTATTTAATATGATAATATATATTAAAAAAAATAATGTTAATAATTTAAAATAGGGTCATAATTTTGTAAAATTAAAAAGTTAAAGCATAATTTATGTAGCATTGGTTGAGTTGATGTTTAATAGAATATAATATATTAAATATTTATTTTAATAAAATAAAATAAAAATAAGACTTTATAAAACAAATCCACGTGGGCTTTCATTGTGTGGCGTCCCTCCCCTTTTTTCTTTGTTGGTCGGTTATATCTCATTGCTCTTTCTATCTCTTGACTGTAATTTTCTTTATTTCCTTCCCTCTCTTAAATGGCGGAAGCCACCGGAGCTTTGTGCTTCTCCACCTTTTTTAGGTCCTCGGTCTCGTACATCTCTTGTTCTAAGAAATTTGGAGCTTTTTGGCCCAATTCCTCTCACAGATCGTCCTCTATATCGCGTCCTCAACCTTCTCGCCATCTTCGTCTGATCGCCAGAGCTTCCTCCAATTCGGGGAACTTCTTCGCCGATGAATTCTTCCCGTGGTCCAATGGTGACACTGGTACCTTCTCTGCTCTCTTTTTGTAATTAATAAGTATTTTCGAAGTAATCATTAATTAGGCTGTAGAATACAGTGTTAACGTAATTACCTGTTTCATTTCAAATTTGGATTTTGTATACTATGAGATCAGATTTGTATGCCATTTATAGTTTCATAATCTTTAAGATAGTTTTGATATTTTTTGACGGTTCGATTATATTTTGTAGGTGGTAATCTGATACGATCCGTTAATCCAACACAAAACAAATTTACAAAATTTGTTAGACAAAAGAATTACCAATTATTTTATGTAATTTAATATTCCCGACCATAGTAAATAGACAACCCATTAAAAATGATGTTATTTTTTTTTTCATGTGTCATAATACCCTATTAAAGTTTTTTGTAAACCAAACATTCCAAAAGTTTGAAGCTATTATGATAGGGTAAATAATACTTTTATAGATATGTCATTTCTTACAAGTGTGAGCTCTATACATTGTGCTCGCAGGTGTAAATACTTGAAATGTTATTGAATTTAAACATAGATGCAAATTTTTGATACCATGTTAGAGTGTATTGGTTATCAACTCTCCCAATAGCTTGGGTTCATAATACTTTTAGACATCTATAACCCAATTTAACAACAAACATTATTTGTCACCCCTAATATTTTGGTAGATGATGACACTGTGGCTTGCTGTCTGTTGGACCTTCGTCTTCTTATCTAATTTGAAACTTTTATGTAATGGTTGATTCATTATGCTCTAGTGAGACTGTCTTCCTTCATAAATTTGGCTGCAATACATTTGTTAGCCTTATTACAAACATGGAGTATTTTAATTAGAATGTGTGATAAAATTCATGCTTGATGACTAAAGAATCCTCTATATGACATTTTTCATCTTGTCCTAACAAGTTTTCATGTTCTGGAGAAGAAATGTATTAATTTCTAGATTGAATTAGATACCGTCTTGTTTTATTTGTTCAATCCATTGTGTTCAAGGATTTATTATGATTTTAATTAGCAATGTAGTTGAACTTAACTGTGCTTCCAATCAAGAATATATTCTTTTAGAAGATATCTAATACTTTTTTATTCTTTCTGTTTTTTTCCTTACTATTTTTATCTTTGGTTGTTGACTTTTTCTTATGTGCAAAAATGAGAATCACATTAAGATTGTTTTGCTCCTATGGCATAACAAATTGTTTATAAGGTGTTAGGTGTGCAAACAAGTCTTATATTGGAAAAATATGAATAACAAATTGGTTATATAATTGAAATGAGCTATTCCTCCCAAAAGATTAACCTTTTGGTTTAGAACCTCAGGCCCAACAAATGGTATCAAAGTTAGGGCCCAATTTGCATTGTGTGGATGCATACAAGGCGGATCCCCAACTTGAAAGTAATCCCGTATAGGTGGAGCACGTGACCCAAGTCTAAACAAATTGTGGGCCCCTTATTAAATCGCGTTGGAAATTCTACGATGTTGTTATATACTCATTTAGAGTCCCCAAGGTTTGATTAAGTTGGCGTGAGTTATGTGGCTATTTCTTACCTTGCGTTTGAAATCGATGGAATATAGATGCCCATTTAGAGAATACGGCTAAATAGTTGGTCCTTGGTATTGGGGCATATTTGGAGTCTAAGGGGAACTAAATGTGTTTTTGTTAAAGGGAGGTTGTTAGGTGTGCGAATAAGTCCCATATTAAAAAAACATAAATAGTAAATTGGTTATATATTTGGAATTAACTATTTCTTTTAATAGGTTAGTCTTTTGGGTTGAACCCAATATAAAGATTTTCTTCTGTGCATACGAGTGTTTTTGTTCTAACATATGAGGAATACTTTGAAAGATTTTTTTTATGCATGTTTGGTATATTACCCGGTCAACTGATTTGTGGAAGCTATTACAGAAATCCAATGGGTCCCTGAGCCAAAAGTTACCTTATTCACCACTGATGGACTTGTTCAGATAGGAGGTACCCTGGTCCCCCAACGTGTTCCTTCTTCAGATGTATGTCATTTGTATATTTCATGTCAATTCTTACATATTTTTTTGGCTATGCTTTATTTTTTTTTTTTCGTATTTACATATGAGCTGTTCATACGTACTTGCCCTCATTTCTTTTTGTATGGAATCAAACACATTAGTATGTGTTGGATGGTCTATAAAAAATATGGATATGTGGCCCCAAATAGAAACACAATGAAAAAAGAATTCACTTAATACTTATTAAACTGTGAATATCTACACTGTGTCTACGTTTAAAAGAAGTGGTTAGTAACATAGGATTTAGAAGAACGAAAATTGACAATAGCATAAATACATATGTTGACATTTTTATTTTAATCAAATACACATTATGCATGTGTTCTAGATGAAATTTTAAAATGTTCATTTTTTAATTACACATTAATGTATCCACATGATATTTATGTACTGGAAAGTACTTGGTGTCACAAATTTTGTGACAATTTTCATATTATTATTGGTTGAGTAATTGGATATGCAACTTATGGATTGGAACCCAAAAATTTCACCTAATGATAGATTGCCATGTAATTCCAGATCTGTACATGTAGCATTGCTGGTATGTAAATTCATGTTCGAATGCATGCTTCTGATTGTTGTATTTCGAGATCAATCTCAGTGTTCATTTTGTATTCACTTCATGACAGAAGAAGCAAGGGAGAGAAAAGTCTGCTCAAAGATTTCAGCGTTTTCAAGAGAATGATTACATGGACCCCAATCAGAGCCTATGTTTGGGGGCGCTTTTTGATATTGCAGCCACAAATGTAATTTATTCCCTTTCATTATGACAATCATCCTTTTTGGAAAAATGTGCTTTAACTTTGTATGCCAAAATTGCTCATTTAGGGACTTGATACTGGTAGAAGATTGTGTATCTTTGGTTTTTGCCGCTCCATTGAGATGCTGAGCGATGTGGTGGAAGATACTGTCTTGGAACATGGTGGCGAGGTATGTCATGTATTGTTAACATGTTGTATGCGTACTATATTTTTTCAGTTACTTCATTGTTTCCATATGATTTTTGCAAGAGCTGTGAAAGCATTGTTACAGTATTTTTCTATTGGTTATTATTCATATTAGGGCAAACTATATTTTATATGCTCCAAACCTTTTAGGCTGGTTGCAAATTTTCCCTCAACCTAAAATTTTGTTACATTTGAGGACTTCCATTTAATTTTTGTTCATTCAGCTAACAAAGTTAACAGAAAATTACACATGTCACATTTTCTGTTAGATTTGTTGATGGAATGGATGTTTAAATGCAGCATAGATCATTAGACTGGGCACGTTCCTTTTAACATATCAAAAGTTTGGGGCAAATTTGCAAAGGATACAATAGGTTGAGGTCAAAAAACTTAGTTTGCCCTTCATATTATTAGAGGTTGAGAGTTGAAGTCTGTAGAATCATCATCGGTAAGGATTCTTCAGGAACTTTTACGAAAGTGATCAGGTGGACGAGAGCTTAGGTTCTAAATGTTGGTCTTGGCATATACCTGCGTATCAATTATGAATTCTAAACTACTCAAGTACTTCAGAAGGTTTGACTTGAAGATTATTGCTTGTTCAATTTTTAGGTTGTTTCAGCCGAGAAGGCAATAAAAGGGGGTTTGCACGAAAAACTTAAGATGACAGTAGCAGTGCCGTTACTTTGGGGGGTCCCTCCTGCTTCTGAAACTCTTCACCTTGCTGTTCAGAGTGGTGGGGGGATAGTTGAGAAGGTTTATTGGCAATGGGATTTCTTGTAGATGAACTGATTGCAATTTCTTAACCATTAATTGTGCATTCTGTAAATAATATTGCTGTCAACTTGTCCTGTGTACAAAACCCAATTTGTTGTATTCAATCTGAATGTCAATAGCAAATTGATTACTTCTTATCCTTTTCGCAACGATAAGGTAACCTAATCTCCTCAGGAATAAGACTTTTTCTTTTGAGAGTTGGGAAAATCTCCCTCTTTGACCCGGAAGCAATTGAATTGAAACACGATTGTACCAAAGCAATACTCTAAAGTCGTATTTGTATTTTTTATTTTCACACTTTAATTTTTACTTTTTTCACCTGTGCGTTGAATTTAGTTCAGATTAGACAGTGTTTATGCTTTATGGCACTTGAATGAGCACTATGTGAGACTTTTATATGAGACGCAAGGTCGTGACAGCTTTTTGAACAAGCACTTTAGAAAATGATAAATAGTTCTCTACTAAGCACGAAGTGGAATTTTCTGTGCAATAATAATATTGTTCATACAAACTAAAAAGGCTGGCAGAATTGAATGTGGAAATGGGGGGAATTAACTAACTTCTTGATACTGCTGACGCACTCTATATATATATATTCTCTTGTCACGGAAATCTCGCAATTATTTCATCATCTTATATCTTTAATTTTATATTTTAATGAATAATTAATACTTTATTTATATATTATTCGATGTTATTTGAGTAAAAAAGAATTGTTATTCGAGTTACAATTCATCGACCACGTGTTTAATGGAACTATTTATCATCCATCTATTATCTACCTTTCTCCCCTCCAACTCCCAAGGCTCCACTTTTGGACAAGTGGATTTTTTAAAATTGCATTATACGAGTGGACTTTATTTATTTATTTATAAATCAAAGAGAACATAGACCATAGACAAGTGGACTAATTGAAGACAACTTAAAACATTAGTTCAAACACAACTTGTGAACTTAACAAGGACCCAATAATTCTGAATAAGTTATTTTGTTTTATGACGTTAAAAAAATATATATATATATATTAGGTAAATAGTAAAATCAAATATGCAATTTGATTATATTAAAAATAGAGAAAAATTTTATATACCAATCCTCATATGTCACACTTAAAATGGGTTGTTATCATTTGAATTCAAAATAATAATTTAGGTTGGATTACTAAATATAACAATATATTTTTCCCATTAATTAAATATATGTTTGACGTAATTATATCAAGGGTTATCAATTTAATTTAATTGACAGGGAAAATTCATGCAGAATTCTCTTATTGGTGGAAATGATGGGATAACAAAGTGAGAAATAAAACTTGGAATGAGAATCTACATTTTAATAACGTGAGACGGAGCAAGGAATAAGATTTAAATTTTATACGCCATGTTTTTCTAAAATATATACTTTATTTTAATAAATATGTAGTTGTTTATATTTTAAGAATATTTTATAATTTATTTACGTTAAAACTCAAACTAATCATAACTAATTTATAATACATACTGTATTTCACAGTAAACATATTTATAATATATATTATATTTCTCATTTTAATAAATATAAATTTATTTATATTTTTTTGAATATTTTATAATTTGCTCAAATTAATCATAACTAATCTATAATATATATTATATTCAAATGTAAAGCTAATGTTATTTATTTTTTAAAAAAATTTGTGAAAAATTATTTAAGTTATATAATTAAATTCTAAAAAATATATATATAATATTTTTCATTATTTTATAATTTATTTAACAAAATTCTTTCAAATATGTTTAATATTAAGATATTATATATGTATATGTATATTTGTGGTCAAATATTTTTTTTTTATTGTTTATTATTGATTTTCCTTTTTTTTTTCTTTACTTTTTCCTTTGTAATAAAAATAAATTACTAAATTTTTTAGAAAAAACAACAAAATTAGCACCCCTTAAAACTTGTAATAACAAAACTAACACCCCTTGTGTTCAAACTTATATTTTTAGAATTAAAAAAATAATTAATATGTCATTTTTTCTTTGAACAGCTATTCAATTAGAATTGAACGACGACAATTTAGACTCATTTAATATTGAACGTTTAATATTTCATGTTCAAATTAAATGTTCAATTTTATTGGAGGTGCTAGTTTTATTAATATAAATTTTAGGGGTGTTATTTTTGATAATTTTTCAATTTTTTAAAATATTTAAAATCTAACTTTTATCCCCTTTTTCATTTCCACTAAAGATCGCCGTATATACCTATTTAGGTGAAGGTAGAAGATAAATAAGTGCCATCTCATAGTCATATACAACCTTCATTTTATATCTTATTGATTTCATCCTGTAATAGTGATGGTCTATGCCCATTCATGATCATAAAACCAACATGCAAATTCTAAGATTACATTTGAACTTAAAAATGATTGTTGTGCCGGATGTTACCTCTAAACTTTACTAGTTAAAAAATCCAATTAAAAAGATTATCTTTTTTTTTTTAATAAGTCAATGGGTAATCGAAATCAGTAGGTGCATCAGGTTGCCCCATCAGAATGGAAAGCAGTCCTTAGCACCCTCTTCATTTTCCTACCACCCACAAATATTATTAAATAAATAAAATTTAGGATTACATAACTTTGCATCAGCAAAACCTATAAGAAGGTCTGCCGACCAAATCTGAAATAGTAAAATGACGCGCAAATGATGGTACATCCCACCACCAAGTCGCGGAACAAATACTAGGTGATCTGGAAGCCAAGCTGTCAGCCGCAGAATTACCTTCTCTGTAGATATGAGAACAGTGAAAATCCATGCTTGCAATTCGATCCAAACAATCTGTCCAGGATGAGAGCCATCGCCATGGCACCATTTTAGATTTATTGCGGAATAAGTTTACCACATACTCAGAGTCAGACTCCAACCAAATCTTCTTCCATCCAAACCTGTCTGCATATTGTATTGCATGAATAGCCCCTGCTAATTCAGCCTCATAGGCATAAGAAATCCCTAAAGGAGCACAGAAACAGCCTTTGACAAAAGATCTAGACGTTCGAAAAATTCCCGCACAACCTGCAAGACCAGGTGCCCCAAACGCTGCCCCATCTGTGTTTACCTTTAACCATCCTGGAGGAGGAGGATGCCAATTAACTTCAATCACCTTTGGGGATCTTGATGGTATACCATGAACTCGTAAACGACTTAGTATCTGCAAATCATTCATAGTGTTTCGCATTGCACCATTTTTCATTAATCCTGCTTCTCTAATAAAACGCCAAAGAGTAGTAAAAGATGAACGTAGAGGTAAAAAGATTATCTTATAAAGACAACATTTTTATTTAATTTGTAGAGAATTATTTGAAAAAAAAAAAAAAGTTGGTTGGAAACTTCATGGGCCAGCAAGTGCATTCATTACCTTTTGACCTTTTTCACCCCACTATGTAATACATTCCCATGAATATCTAATTCCCACCTCCGCAGTTTGATAACTTATACAAGTTAATTATAATTCGTTTTTTTCAATATCCAATATATAAAAAACGTATATTGCTGCCAAAAACCCAATAGTCTTCTTCCTCAATATTGAAACAGACAAAATGGGTGAATGGGTCAATGCATTTATCTTCAACGTGGGAAAAGAAAGAAAAAAACTATAAAAAAGAAGAAGAAGAAGAATCAACTACATCTATGTTTAATCAAATTATCCATCTACCAATGACCTACTCAAGGCATCATAATCCTGATATCATGCAATTAGAAAACATCTTCTTTTAGACTGTTTCTTCCCTGTGATGGGTTTTTTAATAGGTTTAATTTTATAACATAATTTGATTAATATATGAAGTTTTATTTTTAATTTCATAAAGAAATATACAACTTAAAAATAAACATGTTGTCTATTATATGTTTTTTTTTTTTTAAAGAATTTTAAAATAAAATTACGTAAATAATTGAGTGAGTTGAAATCTTTTCGATAACTTGTATTTATAAATATTTCTCAACTTTTTATTTTTATTTTTTTAATATTAGCTGTTCCCCAAGCTTGTTTTTTTTATTATTTATTTATTAATATATTTTATAGTGAAGCACTATGCCTTTTCTCTACCGCAAAAGTCATAATCAAATAGTGATTATCAATTATTGAACCTCTTCTCACTGCATGTAGATCGATACAGAGAACAATATGCAATTATGCATGCCATTATATTTTAAGTAGTCAGTCCCAAAAAATATATGCTGATTATCTTCAGGCTGGTATTAAAGTATTAGTCATGAGATCCATTCAAAATATAACTCTAAATTACATATAATTTTTTTAAAAAATTATTTTATGTGATAACTATTGAATAATGAACAAAATAGTTAATCTTCCTTTGTGACCCAATTTGTTTATCTCCACTAGGGGAGGTGGGCTACACCTCATCATCTTGATAAATTTATACGGCTATGTGTATATGGCTGAAACAATTTTAAGCATTTTATCCCTCTATTCTGCAATAAAATTATTTGTTTTTATATGTAAGTCAATATAATGTAAAAAAAAAAAAACCTTTTTGAGAATACTTCATTTTTTTTTTCTCTATTATTATTTTCATACTACATAATTTTAATATTTGATAATATAATCAACTTCATATATCTCATTTATGGTTCATTTTGTAAACTAATAATACGACTCATCATTCCTAGTTTAAAGTAATATTCAAACAACACCAATTACAGTTTGAACTTTTTTTTAAAAAAAAGTTCATATATCTTTTTGTATATATCACACAAAAAAAAATTATAAAACAAATAAATATAAATATTATTATAAATATATACGCATAATATATTTTAAACTTTTTTAGTCCTTACCGATTTCCACTTTATGGCCCATTCAATACACTTATTTACTCTATTTAAGCAACCTTTACTTGATGAACATTCAAAATTATTTATTCAATCCATATGATATGTAAGAGACCATAGAAAATATCTACTTAATTTGATTACCTTTTAATAACTTGAAGTTTTAATAAAATTAATTACTAACAATCTTTTAATGTTACAGTATAACCAAATTCTACGTTATAACTAAGGTATACGAATGTGGGATGAAAATTATTTGTATCATTTTTGTTGTGTCAATTTATAAACTATCAGTTATAGTTAACATATGTACAAAAGTTTCACCTTTTTATGCTAAAGGCCTAAATTTTAACTTTTTTTACACACATGTTTATCGCATATTAATAGTGCATATAGTAATATGCCGAAAATGGAAGAAGAAAATTTAACTCATGGACATGTAACCATCAACATTTTGAAAATACACATATCTTGTATTATAAGATAAATTTATAACAAACTCATGCTTCATATTGTGAGGAAACAAAATATTAAAATAAGGGATATTAAGACATAATATGTGAATTAAAGTGCACTTTTCGTGAAAGCTCAAAAATGGCGGACTAGTTCAACGATAGGGACTAAACTTACTCTTAAGAAAAGCCAAGGGGTATGCAAAAATAAATTGCAATATGAGAAACAATGCATAGTTAAATTACATATTTTGCCACTCAAATTTGAAGTACTCCGAATCTAGCTTAAGAGTTTTAATTCTCCAATGCAACTAATAAAGAAACTAGACTAGTCGGTGATTCAAATCTTGGTTATTAAAGAGACGAGTTTCTGAATTTGATGGAGTAGTTAACTGTACTTAAAACATTGCATATAAGTCTACTTAAATCATTTCCCAAAAAGAAAAAACATAAAGTAAACTTTTAACCATGTAATGTACTGCAAAAAAAAAAAAAAACGTGCTTTTGGAACTGAACACATCAGACACCTACTACCACTACTAGTTTCTTCCTAAACTTAGTACAAATCTCTGATTTTCTGAAATCCCATTTCTGATTCTCCATATCTTTTTTGATTTTACACACTGTCAGCATCAATAATAGTACATCACTCTTTCCTCTGTTGTCGACTTGTTTTCATCAAACAAGAAAATATTATTATTACTATTATTGCTAATCAACTGCTTAATCTCCTCCAAACTGTAGTCTAATGATGATTCGTCGTCCCACATCGCTTTTGAGAAAAATAGTTTCTGATTCTCTCCAACCACTTCATTGTACAAACCCTTGTCATACTCTGTTTCTCTCCCCTGTCTTATCTGATTGTTGTAACTTCCATCAGAATTAGAACTACAACTTGAATATTGATCACTCGTCATGCTCTGTTTCAATGAACCCAGAAAACTTTCTTGGGGTACTTGAAAAACTGCTGAAGCTGAATCAGTAGAAGCAGAACTACTCATAAGAGTTTGTGAAAAAGACATGGGTTCAAAGGAGCTTGGTTGATTATTGTGTTTGTAAGATGGTGATGAAGAATATTGAAGAAGAGTTGATGAAATTGTTGAAGATGTTACTTGGGGTTTTCTTTGATTACATGAAGGAATTATTATTCCCATGAGTTTCTTCTTGAGTTTGGTGTTCCAATAGTTCTTTATATCATTGTCAGTTCTTCCTGGCAATTGAGCTGCTATAATTGACCACCTTCAATTTTTTTTGTCGTCAATTAATTAACTGATTAGACATATATTTAAATGATTTGATACCCTATGTCGGATATAATATGACACTTACAGTATTTATGATAAAATTGAATTATGTGATCATATAACTTGTGCGATTGAGAGTTATATGATCATGAAATTGTTAAATAGAGAAGGTAAGAAAAAGTTTAGAAGTACCTGCTTCCAATATTAGTAAAGAGGCTGCAGATGATTCTATCTTCCTGTTCAGTAAATTCACCATGTTTAATATTAGGTCTAAGATAGTTGAGCCATCTTAGTCTGCAACTTTTTCCACATCTTTTAAGACCTATAAAGCTCAACCAAAAGGGTTATATATAGTTAATTTCGTGAGCAATTAAAACAGAAGAATATTAAAAATAAAAAATAAAAAACTTACCAGCTTTTTGTGGGAGAGCAATCCAATTACCTCCAGTTCCAAAATTTTCAATGTAGTGTTTGAGTTTTGCATCTTCTTCAGGTGACCATGGTCCTTTCTTCACATTTGCTTTGTCACAACAAGGAGCTCTACCCATGTTTAATGTTAAGTATTCTACTGCTTTGCTTTCTCTCAAAACCAGATGGTCTCTCTTTTAAAGAGAGTTTAATTGATATCTTGACGGAGATATATTTGAGAGGGTTGGCTTTTTCTTTGTTTGATTCAACAGAAGACTTGGGTTTTGGACAATGTGGGATAATATTTATTGAGAACGAGCCGAAGTCAAAGAACAGCCTCTAATGTCAATCATGGTTTTTAATCTATCACTAGTGATTAGCTGAGAGAAACTTTCATTTCTAAACAAATCAACTTGTAGGGACCCCCTTTTTCCAACCCTACCCTTACTTGGTATGGTCTTTTCCTTCTATTACAACATAAAGAATCCAAAGCCTCTTCTTAAAGTAAAATTGAAATAAAAAATAATTTCATCATAATTTAATACAAAAATTAATTCACATAAAATAATTTAATTAACTTCTCTTAATTAATTTTATAATTATTTTATCATCCTATTTACTAACGTTACATTTAATTAATAAATTACACATTATTGATACATATAACAAATATATATATATAATTAATAGACATAATTTATTACCTAATTTTTACATCGCTATCTCTTGACGGTTAAGATTTAGAAAAAATAAGATAAATAAAATTATAAAAATTTATTATCCTAATCTCAAATATTAAAAATTAGTGATATAAAAAAAATTAGGTAATAAATTTATCCCCTAATATATATATACACACACTTATTCAAATATAACATGCAATTGAAAAGATTGGGCTTTACCTTTAAGTTGGTAAGGAAAGTATCACATATTAAAAGTTTGAGTGTCAAGTAAAATAAAATTTGTAATTTATCTCAATTTTAAAATGAGGTGGAATTAACTAAAATTTTCACACATACACACATTCCTCTCGCCTCTTTAGAACTAGGGTTTTAATTTCTTGCTAGTGGTTGGCCGACAACTAGTCTTTTCGTTTGTTGGTACTATCATTTTGTTGTTGTTTGTGTGGGTTGATATCGATTACTATTCATGGGGGTTGATTTTAGGTGCTATTTCAGGTGGGTCGATTTTGGCCTTCTCTTCAGTCACCGTCGTTGGTCGTGAGTGGGCTGTGTCGACATTATTTTCTTCTCCAGTGTCTGGTGTTTTCTAATGGCGACATTGTTTGGTGGTTTGGCTCGTGTATCTTTGTGAGTCTAAGTGGGAGAGTTGGCTTGTGTAATAGTTTTGTCTGATTTTTCGACGACCCTCACCTACTCTACTTCCATCGTCAGTAGCTCAACTATTTGGCTCCATCGTCGATGTGGTTTCCACCTTGTTTTTATGTTTCTGTTTGCTGGATTGTGTTTATTTTCATTGTTATTGTTGTTTTATTTTGGGTGTGTGATTTTGTCCTACAGCTTTTAAGTGTTTTAGAAGCTTATAGGTGCTGCTGTTGTTGTTTAATTTTTGGTGTTATCTGTGGGTGTGAGGTGTTTGTTTTTGTTGAGACCAACATATTTGTAGAAATGTCTCAAAGGTTTATAAGCGGTTTGGATGATCAGATTTTGAAGATTAGCAGCAGGTCTGTGAGTAATTATTTTGAGTACAAATACCTACATCCACTTGATAAATCATTAATGACATTAGAGGTTGATCAGTTGAAGGAGCTTTTAATTGCCATGTTTCACTACCATTATGTGACTCCATTCACGATTTTTCTCCTAGGGATGTAGTTTTTATTTTTATGTGCTTTTTTGATATTTGGATGTGTATCTCAAATCGAAATTCACTATTTTACGTACTTTAAAGATTTGATGAATGAGACTTTTATTAAAAAAAAAAAAACTTAAATGAGGTGATTTTAATAAGTAGGTATTTTAAAAATCTTATGCTCCATTTGGAGGTATTTTTATTTAATAACATTTAGATATCCAAACACGTATACACTTGCGGACAAGCATATATCCATGCCCTATATGTATATTAAACAACTTCAAAATTATTAAAAAAAAATACTTGTTAAAATTTTGAAACTATTTTTTATGAAAATTTCTAAACACTTTTAGAATATTTGTGCAATTTAAAAAAACTTTCAAGTTTCAACTAAAAAGGAAAACAAATTCAAACAAGCCCGAGTCTCATCATCTTTAAAATGGAGAAGTAATTATGACAGAAAAAAAGTGTCTTCTAGTTTTCTTATATGTAATTTTATTTTATCTTTGTATAACCCACATGCCAAATCATTTTAGCTTCTGTTTTTTTCTTCGAATTTATATTGGAGGTCCAATTATATGATAACAGGAGTAACAATTTTTTTCTTTTTTTTCTTTTTATAAAGGTAACACTATTATATATAATTGTTACGCTTTGACGTAAATTTTATTGATTCATAAATCATATCAAACTTTTGAGATCCATGTTTGTTAAGCAACTTTTAAAGATTATTAGCTTGTTTTCTTTGATAAAAAATGATACTTTTTAAAGAATCAAATTATGAGAATACAAAATAAGTATAGATAAAATAATAAACAAAATTTAACTATAATTATTTCAATATAAAAAAGGAACTTGAAATCCCTTAAAAAATAAACTTTACAAATTTTCTTTTCTTTTTCTTTGTTCTTATTTTCTTATCTCTCTTTCTTTATTTTCTTTATGGCTATCAGAGCTTCGCTAAAATATTATGATCTAAAGGCAATCATATTTGAGTGGGAGCAATGATTGTAGATGAAGGAAAGGTAAAACTTGAAAAATTCGACGGTGCAGACTTTGAATTTTGGAAAATGCAAATAGAAGACTATTTGTATCAGAAAATCTATATCAACTTCTCTCGGTAGAAAAGCCAGAGGAAATGAAAGATGAAGAATGGGCTCTTCTCGATAGGCAAGCCTTCGGAATCATCCGATTGACATTATCATGTAATGTTGCTTTTATGAGGTGATTGTTCAATTTTTAGATGACAAAAGGTGCGTCGATGGCTCAATATCTAAATGAACTTAATACAATCACAACCCAATTGAGTTCAATGGAAATTGATTTTGATGAGGAGGTTCAAGCCTTAAGTCTTTTATCATTTCTTCTAAATAGTTGGAATGCTACAGTCACATCAGTGAGTAGCTCTTTAAGCAGTAATAAATTAAAATTTGATAATGTTTGGAATCTAGTCCTTAGTGAAGAAATCTGATAAAGAAAGTTGGGTAAAGCATCAACTTCTTCAATTTTACATACAGAGTTTCGAGGAAGAATTAGAGGAAATGAATGCGATAGATATAGCTATCGTAACAGATCAAAGGATAAAAATCCAAAAATCATAGTAATTCTCATAACTCTAAGACTGTTGAGTGTTGGAATTGCAAGAAGATCGAACACTACCAAAATTAGTGCAATAGTGCACTGAAGAGTCATGTGGCAAAGGTAGAAACAAATATTAAAATTTGGTTATTATTTTATCTATATTTATTTTGTATTCTTATTATTTAGTTGCTTAAAAAGTTGTCATTTTTTTCTCATTCTTTATCATCAACTTTTCATATTTTCAAATAAAACATGTTTTAATTTTTATTTTTTTTTAAGAAATCAAAATATGTCAATATGTTAACCCAAAAGTAATATATATACGAATTTGAAGAACTAGCTCGTATGAAAGTAATAAGTTACTCTAAAAAATATGACGCAACAAGATACATACACATTATTATCTAAAGCAACGTTGATAAGGCCCGCATAAAACATTTGTTAAATCTGCCTAAACTTGCAAACAATATTACTTCACAAGTTAATGTCACACAAATAGGATATAAACTTGCGTGCACACATATTTAACAAGACATTTTTATTTTAGTCGATGTGTAATGAGTAATTTCTAATATATAATGTCGATTAAAATATTAAAACTTAAACTTGACAAAAATAATAAATATATTCTATTTGTTGACAAAATTTAAAACAAAAAATACTATCAAATTTATGAAATGTTTTAAATAAAACTTCATAAAGCACGAAAGCAAAAAAAATAAAACGTATATATATATGAAAAAAGAATAAAATATTGTTCTAAATTTAAAAAAATAATCTTTTGAGTGAAGATATGATGATTGACTAAACAAAGACAATGAGGGCTGCATAGAGAGAAAAGAAAACCAAAAAATAGTAAGAGAGCGATACACAACATTTCAACATCATTTTGTGATTACAATACTTTGATTTTAGCTTAGATTTGGATTAATTTTAGGGTAAGCTCTACAATTCTACGGGCTCAAACTTTAGAAATGCTCCTGTTTGGTTGTGCAATTAAAGCTTGTGCAGGTTTTTGGGGTGTAAGCGTGTATGCTATGAAAAAAAAAATATATGAGTTTGGTGCATAAACATGTAGTACTTAAGCGTCTTCGAATACAAGGCATACCACGACGGGCTCCAAGGATTATAGAGGTCATTTGGAGGCCACCGCCTTCGGGTTGGATAAAAGTTAATATAGATGGTGCTGCTTTTGGAGCACCAGGATTATCTGGTTATGCAGGTGTTTTTAGAACTTCCAGATCATTTGTTAAGGGTTGTTTTTGTATTCCACTTGGAGTATCTTATGCTTTTGAGGCTGAACTAGCGGCAGCCATTCAGGCGGTGAGATATGCATATCAATTTCGATGGAGGCGACTATGGTTGGAATCAGACTCAACATATGTTGTCGCTCTCTTTCATACTCGATCTTCTTCGGTACCTTGGAGATGGTATTCTGCTTGGGCGGATTGTTTAGATAAAATAACCAACATGGAGTTCCACTGTTCACATATTTACAGGGAGGGTAATGCTGCAGCTGACAGTTTAGCTTCTAGGGCTCCTAGTTTATGTACAGCGACTTGGTGGTGGAATGCCCCATCTTTCGCTACTTCATTTATCCATTCAGATGCGAACAACAAACCTAATTACAGGTTCTGTTGAGAACATTTATTTGTAATTTAAATTTTATTGTTATTTAATAATATTAATAGTTGAGCGGTTTCATGAAGAAGGTGCTAAGGAGGTGCCAACCTAGTTGGGATGTCTCGGTGCACTCACTGAAAACTGCTAACTATAACCTTTATTGAAAAAAATGTAGTAAGCTTTTATAATTTTAAAAATATATTATTAATACATACATAAAATAATTTATTTTATATTTAAATAAATATATTTATGTAAAATAATTAATAAATAAATTCTCCACATGTCAGGCTCATCTAAAAGTTTTTCTTAAACTTTCTATTTGAGTTTCATCATTTTTCATTTATTGGCGAAGATTGTCCATTGGTTTTCCAAGAATATTATTTTCTTAAGATTGCGTGTACTGTTTTCCAGATTTTCTAGAAAAGACTTGGTGTATCACTGTATCTGTTATTTTTTATATAGCGGAAGCTGAAAGCAAACAGTAGGTACACGTACGATAATATATAATAATAATAATAATAATTAATTCTTCTTTTAATTAAAATCTTACTAATTTTTAATATTATATTAATTTTAAAATTATTGTATTCAATATTCAATAATCTTAATTATTAAATGGTAAATATTTTACCGTTTAGAACTAACACTTATAAAAAATAATACATGTATAAAACATAATATTCATTTTAACGGTTTAAATTTTAAAAATAATTAACTTTTTAACAACTATGTATACTAAAACTGAGTAACATTTATTATTTAAATACAAATTAGAAAAAAAAAAAAAAAAGTTAGAAATCAAACAAAAAATTGCAAAATGTATGTTTGTACTTTATGTTTAAGATAGAAGTGAATTTTAGAAAAGAAAAAAACACTATTACAGAAAGAAATACATGTAATGTGTTTTTATATTACAAAAATCTGATATTTTTTTTAATAAATTTTAAAGTTATTTTTTTTATTAATAAAAAAAATTTATTTATATATTCAAATAAAATTTAAATTTAAATTTGTGAGAATTATAAACTTATCACATCAACCATCAGAAATTTTCAAAACACATCTGAACCTTGAAAATGCTTTGGACTAATTTTTTCTGTTTTGATTGTAAAGCATTTTTTTTTTTTGTTTTCCTACCATAAATCCTTTCACATGACCTCGAAAGTACAAATAAATTGAATTTAAATATGTTATTCATCTGAGTAATATATTGGAAAATAATAATTATTTATGTTTACTTGCAAAATCTTTATAATAAACAACTTGGAAAATATCCATAAAATGACAAAATAGATCTCGAAAAGCCTGTCGGGCATTACCTTTTTCTATGTTGTTGACCTAAAACTCTTTTTGGCAACTAAAAATGGGTTTGTGGCTTTGTGCACCTAATCTACTTTTAAATTCTAAGGCCTAGTGTGATGGGTTGGGATCGAACAAGGATAGCACCTTAATTTTAAATAATTTTTTAATTATCGAAATCTTACGTGTCCTTCCCAATTTTGAATGTCCATCTGACTAATTAAATATAAATTATGTATAGATTCATATATTTAAATACAATTTTTTTGCTAACAAGATTATGACCAATTTAATTAAGGTATAGAAAGTTTAATGTTCGAATCTTAATTTCAGTTATATGTGTAATGAAATTATTTAAAATATATATATATATATATATTACTGTTTTTATTTTTTGGTTTTTTCGAAATAACCATTGCTATGTATTGCCAAATGGTAATCAATGACTGGTGCTACTCTGGCTAGACCAATTAAGGGCTAGAATTACTATTAACATGTGAGCTACAATTTTCAAATTTTTGTACATAATTGCCTCATTTTTAGCTTATACTAGTTGTAACATCCAAACGAGTCACTAAGACCTTTATAAACAAATTTCAATAATGTTAGCACTTTGCGTATTTGTTTTTAGTTTGAACTTTTTGGCCAGAGATTCTATATTAATTGTACTATGATGCCTATAATTTGGAAATGTATGTCACTAGGACTTAAGACCCGAGAAAAAGGCGTAAAGCTAATTGAAACTAAATTGTTAAAGTACACATTTTTTTCGTTTTTCATTTCTTTCTTTGTTTTCAGCAGTAGTAATAAATTCATAAAGCTGTAAAGACTCTCGTTTTTTACACTATAAATAACAAATTTGAATTATACTAGATAAAATTTAATAAACTATTAAGTTTTTGCCCAAGTCAAAATGGTAATAAAAAATAAATAAATAAATAAGCAGTCCACTTTTGAAAGAGGGAGCTTAGGACCTCGGGTAAATTCCTTAGACTTAAATACCAATTAGACTCTTCTCTTCTAATTTGCCAAGGATTTTCCTGCAAGATAGCATCTCCTAATAGTAGATCGGAGAGCTAATTAAGTATTTAAACCAGGCCTTTTAAGATTTGAAGCAAAACAACTTAACAAAATTTTTAACTTATTTGATAATAATTTTAATTCTTGATTTTTAATTTTTTTAAGTAATTTTTAATCAAGTATATTTGATAATAATTTTTTATTTTAATTTTTATATTTTTAAGAAATCATTAGCAAAATATCAAATGATTCATAAATATATAAAAATAAGATTTTTGAATTTGATTTTTTTTTCTTTTCATTTTGACAAAATATTTTTTATAAAGAGTAAATTAAATATGATAATTTTTGTATATATAAGTATTCAGAAAAAAATGATTAAAAAATTAAAATTTGTAATAATAAAGATAACCATAATTTTTCTTTATTTTTAAAATTTTTGAAAAAAAAAACAAAAAAAAATATTACCAAACAATATAAAGGTTCTTTTTTTAATGTTCGTGGAATCGAGTGCGAGTCTAGAGAGAGATTTTTTCCTCCTTCTCTCTAGATTTTAGTGTGTGTTTCTTGTGTGGTTTTGAGAGTCATTTTTCGATTTTGGTTGTAAGGGCGGAGGCGTTGTTGTCGGTTGGGTGTTTGGGACGACTTTTTAGCTCTGTTCTCTTTCTTCGTTGCCATGGGTTTGTTGTTTGGACGCTGCCGGTGCTTTTGGGTTCTGGTGTTCCTGGGTTCTAGTGCTTGGTTGCCGATGTGGGCTGTTAGGCCACCGTTCGTTGGCTTGTTCTAGCGATTTTTCTTCCCATTTTGGTGCCGACAATTTCGAGGCTATTTTTGGTTGTCTGAATGATTTTTCAATTTGGGTTTAATAAGAATCTTGTTTATTTGTGTATTTTGGTTGTGTCCTAAAATTTTGCTTTGCTAGAATTTGTAGTGATATCTGTTAAGTAGCTGGTTATGTGTGGTAATTTTGTGTAATCGATGCATTTGTGAAAATGTCTTTAGGAATTGTGTGTTATATATGTAGTCATATTTTAAAGATCATCAGGATTTTTGTGGGGTTTAATTTTGAGTACAAATTTTTGTATCAATCTAGTATAACATTGTTGTACATGAAGCGTTGTTGACTAAAAGAGCTTGATTTGAAAACTCATTATTTACTATCAGATAGTGATTGTGATCGCAATTGTTCTCCTTGAATAATTCTTTTGAAAAGTTTTTTTGTTACTCTAATGTGTAACTTAATATTGACCTTACTACTTCACGTATCTTTTAATAATTAATGATACATTTTTTTTATAAAAAAATAACTTGAAAGTAATTTTTACTTTTTTTCTTAAAAAATATTAAATAAAAATTATTATTATTCATTGATGATTATTTTTATAAATAAATTAAAAATTATAAAATTAATTATTTAATTATAAATTTTAATTTACAAAAAATAGTATAAAGGAAAAAATAAGATGGCAAACTAGGTTGCGATTTGCGCCTAATGGATTAAGCCTATTGCACTTTTACTAGTAGATTTGGCAGCTCACCCTTTGCAGAAGGTATTAATTAAAAATTTTTTTTAATTGTATAATATAAAAATATTTTCATACATAAAATTTTATTTTTATTTTTATTTCTTTAAAAAATATTTATTTATTTAATAATATAAATAAAAATATATTTTTTAATATTGTAAAATATATTTTTTATTAAAATTTAAAATTAAAATTAAAATAATTAAATTATTTATGTATTATAGTATTTTTTTTTCTTTCCAAGTAAGATACTTCATTAATATGTAACATAAGTTTTATGCAGCAATAAAACATAATGTAAGAAGTAGGCATATTTATGGTCTCATTTGATCTAATTTTTAGTAAAAAAAAGCCAAATTGGATCATTTAGCTTATAAAATTGTTGAAACAAGACAGTCTGCTCTGATTCGATTAACAATTTTTCATGATTTTTTATTTTTAAAATTTTTTCATCGAAATCATGTTGTTAAAACTTGAAATTAACATTAAAAAAAATTTAAATCTAACCAAATTACTTTATATGTGGTACAAATATAAATAATATAATCTCATATAAATTAACAATTAAGTTAATAAAATTTATTCAAGATAAAATTATCATAATATACATGCAACTAAAAAATGTATATTGTATGTTAAAAAGTTAAAATTGTAAAAAAGAGTTTAAATATAATATTTAATTTTTAATAATAATATAAAATAATTTTTATTTTTCAAAATAAATACTAATATATTATATTTAAAGGAAAAATATTTTTTATATATATAATATATAACGGTCTAGTCTGATTTGGATGGTTAAAAAATTCATAAAATCATATCGAACTGTTTGAGAAATTGTTTGAAAAAATATAAATTGGATCAGACCATTTAACTCATATAATTGTACGGTATGATTTGGTCTAATACTATTTTTTGGTTTAATTAAATTTGGTCCAATTTTTAGATACCCTTAATAAAAAGTAAGAATTGATGAATTAGGTCAAATAATTCAGAAACTGATGAGGCCGAATGATTCAAGAATTGATGAATTTATATCTAAAAAAAAAAAATTTAATTTAAAAATATATATTTTTATTGCATTTTTTATAGTGATATTACAATAATTAATTTTGAAAAAAAAATATTTTGTTAAATAAGATCATAAACTAATTTATTTAAATTTATGAGTTAAATAAAATGTGTTTCTTCGACTCAGTAGCTAAATCTTAAATGAATAAAACAACGCTAATCATTTTATACTATTAACCTCAACAAATAAAAATAATTATTTGGATAATAATGTTCAACTTTTGAATAATATTTCTTTTTTTCTTTTTTTGTCCAAAAAGGTTTCATCAATATTTTAAGTATGAAGTTACTGTTATATACTTACATCATTATAATTTTTTTTTATTATAAAGTGAGCTCTTATTATAAAAAAAATTTGTACTTACTAAAAAAAATGTAAAACTTGTGTATAGGTTTTATACTAAAATATAAATTTTAGGTATTAAATTCGTATTTTATTGTCTAATAAAACTATAAATTCTATGCAATTATCAAAATTAGTCTACGATCTGCGCTAAGCTATTATTAAATTGATGGTATTTATAATATATTATCTGAATAATGCAATTGACCGGCTAAATGTGACATGTGGTCTAATGAACAATCTATTGTTCTAAGTACATGTTAGTAAATACAGACAGAATAACTTTATATTTATCAAATTATTATATATATATTAATAAATTTATGATTCAATAATATATAAAAGATATGTGATTTAAGTTTTAATAGCTAATATGTAAAGTGATATATCAATATTAAATTAAATGTTATATTTAACATGTTTTGATGTTAAAGTAGTTCACGGGTTCTATAGGATGTAAGTAGCTATTAGTTAATATAAGCGACATATATTTGCATGGGTCGTGCAGGTGGTAAATAACGTGATACGTGATTTGCATATATTAGACTGAATTCATTTAATTTGTCTTTCCCCAAAAGGTTACTTTCTGATGCAGAAAAGCAAATCACATGTAATTGGATTAACAGATGAGAATATAAACTTTAGTGCCAATTATTAAAACTATTTTCAAGTAATGAAATTGATTGATGTCCTTATTATTCGCGTATTTGCCATAATATATACAGGGTCTTCTAGGACGTTTGCTTCTGTCCAAACACAAATACAGAGCTATATTATGGACTATAGGCGACATGTATAATTTCAATAATAGAAAACAAAAAGAAGTAGACGAAAACAAAGAAATAAAAGCACTTGCGCCATAGAGATTTAATAAAGTAAGCTTATCTTTAAACGAAAAAAATAAATCCTCCAATTTTTTATGAACCAATTATTTAATTTAATTCTTAAAAAATTATGTATTTTTTACTTTAAAAAAATTGTGCACCATTCTTTTAAGCAGGTTAAAAATTATATTTTATTTATATAGAGTTTTAAAACAAAAAATTCCATCAATTAAAAAATTTATATTATACAATTAAATCAAAAATAATAAATTAAAATAGTAAGCATGCATAAAAAAAAAATTTACCATTGAATGTTTTTATTTATTTTGGTTCCAAAATATGATATGTCCTACCTAAATTATTAAAAATTATAAAAGTGTGTCAATTAAGAGTTAGTTGTTTGGCCTAATCACGGTTTGCAATGAAGGTCTGCAACTATCGAGATTCAATCTGATGGAGTCCGCCTCATGTTTTCTTTCTTTGAGATGGTGTTTGGTGTAGCCATCTTTAAAGAAGAAGAAAAAAATCTGCAGTTAAAATTGGGCGGTGTAGCAATTGTTGAAATGTAAGGAAAAATCATATGTAAGCACTGCTTATATTTCTCTATCATTAGAGATAGAGAAGAGTAGAGGATGAATTATCTCATAATTTACAACTGAGAGCAGAGAGAAAAGTTGAGAAGAAAATCAGCTGAGAAAATACTACAATAAAATTTAAGTTGTGAGATAAAAGTAACTATAGAGATAAAATAGTTAGAAATTTACCACACATTTGTGAGTGTGAGAGACACTTTATGAGTGTAATATTGTAATACCTTAAGTTTGGGCATAAATTTGAGAAAATTATTGTACCTACCTTTTAATATAGTGGAAGTTTTTCGGAGTCGTTCCGTAGTTGTTTCCTTCTTATATTGAGTGGGTTTTTCAACGTTAAATATTTTGTGTCACTTTATATTACTCCTGCACATTTATTATTCATTATTCTCAATCTGTTCAACACTCTTCTACGCCACATATCCCAACACAATCCATAAATCTTTCAGACTAAGTAGACCACATGCCACATGCAACAAATCTTCCAACTCGACTGTCCATTGATCCATTGAATGTTTTATGAAAAGGATCACATTACAAAGCAAATAGTACTTCAGAGTCAAAGTATAGATGGCATGTGAAGCCTAATTGGTCAAGCTTATATGCCATAAATTTCCTCTTCAACTTCAACCAATTAATGATGTCATTGGCTTTGCTGTTCAACCAACTTCCTTTTCAACTTCAACCAATTAGTTCTACTCTCTTTTCTTCCCTTGAGGTTTGACGGTTTGAAAGCTTCAGCAACTAGACCGTTCATATGCAACTAGAGCATAGAGAGATGAGAAACAAATGACAGTTTTTTTTTTCCCTCTATCAATGGCAAAAATTGGCTAGATTTGGCTTAAGCACAGCCCAAAATTTTGTCCAAAATAACATATTAGCCTCTTGCGCACATATAAATGATCATTTCATTTATTTTAAATAAAAATTAGGTAAATTCATTAACATGTAGGAAATAAATACAGCTTATTTTTGTAATGTTTAACGATTAGAAAATAATTATGCTAACGTGAGTCATGTAATTAGTGTATATGTATCTGTCTGTAATAAAGTTTTAAATTGTATATAGTTCTATTTTATTTAGGACTCTTGTATTTTATCTTCTATATATACCTCTATTGTAAGGTAATAATACAACAAGAAATATATTTCATTCAGTATATTTAACTTGGTATCAGAGCGAAGGTTCATAAAAAAATTTTATCTTCTTTTTTCTGTCAGCGTCACCATCACCTTGTCAGTGCTGCCACTCCGCGCCACCTCCCTGTCCAACGCCGCCTGTCGCACTCTGCCTCCTGTCCAGCGCAGCCTTTCCAGCGCCGCTCTGCCCTTCGCGCGTCATCCGAGCGCCTGTCCCTCAGCTGCTCTCCAAATCCGCGTGCCTGTCTCTGCCGCACCGCATGCTGTCCGTCCGCGCCAGTCATAGGCCTCATCGTGCGCCACCCACCAGTCTCTCCCACAATGCACCGCGCAGCACCCGCCTGTCACCTGTCACCGGCCAAATTCAGATCCACCTTCAGCGCCGAGTCTCTCCCTGTCGCACTCTGTCCAGATCCGCCGCCGTCCATTCCGGCGTCCACCTGTTCTCGTGCCACCTGTTGCCGCCACCAGCCGCCTGTCTTCTAGATTTCCTTAAGGCTACAAAACCCTAACCCAAGCCCAAATACATCAAACCCTAGCCCAAATACATTAAACCCTAGCCCATTCCTCACTTAGCCCAAAAAAAGGGGAAAAGGGGTCCATTCTAGTCAGCAACAATTAACAGTCAATGGTCAACTCAAAAAAAAAAAAGGGAGATAAATAATTTTTATTATTATTCCGCTGCATCTTATTATTGTCTCTTTCAATGGGAGATTCAAGAGAAAATCAGAGTTCTAAGACACCTGAAATTCCAAAATTTGAAGTCTCTGTCAAGAGTTCAAAAGGTGGCTCTTTCGGTGGTACCAAACTCAATGGTACCAACTTTCGAACATGAAAAAAGGTTATGTCCGTCTATATCCGTAGGATACACAAGATGGGACATGTCACTAGAACAATCAAGGCTCCTCGTGAAGATGATGTGGAGGCCTATACTATGTGGGAAGATGATGATGGCCTCGTTATGTCTATTTTATTTAGAGCCATCACTGATGATGTACTATAGATGGTGGAAGAATGTAACACAGCTGAGGTCATATGGAAGACTTTGGGAGACCTCTACACTAATGAATCTGACTTTATACAAGTCCACGAATTAATGTGCAAAGCTGCCAGCATGCAACAGAATGGACAACTAGTGTCTATGTTTTTTACCAAGCTGAAGAATATATGGGCTGAAATTGATCAGAAACGTTCGTGCAAAATCAAAAATCAAGAAGACCTTATATGGTACCAGAAAGAAAAGGAGCTTGAGCGAGTTCATGCATTCTTAAGAGGATTTGAAACAAAACATAATAGTACTAAGGGCGAATTGCTTCGAATGCCAGACCCTCTGAGCTTGACCATAGCTTTTACATACATCTGTAAGGACGAATCTCAGTAGGAAAGTCTTAATCAGGCACAGGTTGAATTATCTAGTCTAGTCATTCAAGCCAATTCAAAGGCACATTTTCTCCAGCAGCAGAGTTCAGTTCCACTTCATTAGCAAGGACCTCCACCAGGCTTTGCCAATGGTCCTTGTCCTCGTCCTCATTGCTCTTATTGCAATGAAGCAAGACATATCCGAGAGACTTGCTATAAACTAAACCCACACCTTAGACCTAAAAGGCCAAATTATCGTTCTAAAGCAAAAGCAGCTGCTGTACAAGTAGTACAAGAACCAGATTTCTATGGAGTGACTGGACAGGATCATCGTGTGACATGTGGAGGTACCCCTATAGCTTCAATAGCTGGTCGTGGTAAGTTTGGTATGGCCTTAAACGTTTCTCACTTTGTTGGGTCTAATACTTGGATTATTGATTCTAGTACGTTTGATCATATGACTTATGATAAATCATATTTTACTGAGTTATCTTCCCCCCCAGTGTCTTATGTTACAAATGCTTACTGTGAAGCTTTTCCTGTCTTAGAAAAGAGGTTAGTTCGTATCACTCCAACTTTATAGCTCTTAATGTTTTATATGTGCCTGACTTATCCCATCACTTAATATCTGTCCCATAGTTGAATACTGAGTCTAAATGTTTTGTAACCTTTTATCCTATGTATGTAATTTTTCAGGATCTTCTTACCAGGAAAATAATTGATCGAGAGTATTTGAGGGGCAGATTGTTTCATCTGGATCAGAACTACACAAGGGAGAAAGTAGGAGCATAGTCCCGCACCGCATTGACCTCGAGTTCTGACAATCTAAGTGAAATTTAGTTATGGCATCGCCGCTTAGGGCATCCTTCTTTTAGTCTTATGAAAAAATCTATGCTTACTTTGTTTATTGGTGTTAGTGAGTCTGTTTTACATTGTGAAACGTGTGTTTTGGCCAAGAGCCATCGTATTACTTATTCTCCTAGTATTTTTAATAAAAGTACTGTTACTTTTGAATTAATTCATTCTGATGTTTGAGGACTGAGTAAAGAGCCCACTGTATCGGGCATGAGGTATTTTGTATCATTTATTGATGATTGTACAAGATTGTCATGGGTTTCTCTTCTTAGGACCAAAGATGAAGTTTTTTCAATTTTTCAAAACTTTCGTACTCATGTTCAAACACAATACAATAGCACTATTAGAGTCCTACGTTCTGACAATGGGAGAGAATATGTTAATCGTATGTTTCAAGATTTTTTCAAAACACATGGAATTGTTTACCAAACTACTTACCCACAAACACCATAACAAAATGGGGCGTTTGAAAGAAAAAATCGTCATTTACTTGATATAACTCGTGCACTCCTATTTAGTGCTCATATGCCAAAATACCTTTTGGGTGATGTTGTACAAGCTTCTGCCCATCTCATCCATCGTCTACCATCTAGTGTCCTTCACAGCAAAATCCTATTTGAGGTTCTCGCATCTCATGTATCATTGTCATCATTTCATAATCTTCCTGCCCGTGTATTTGGTTGTGTTGCATTTGTACATGTTCCTAAAAATCAGAGGTCCAAGTTAGATGCCCGAGCAATCAAATGTGTGTTTGTTGGTTATGGAGGTTATCAGAAAGGGTACAAGTGCTTCCATCCACCGACCAGGAAGTATTATGTCACTATAGATGTTACCTTCTTTGAGGACATGAGTTATTTTTCCTTACCTAATACTGCTCGTCAGAGGGAGAATTCATATTTCGAAGAGCTATATCATGGTGAGGGGGAGGAATTGGAAGAATTACCTATCGATATTTCGATGGGTCCAGTTGAGATTCTTAACCCATTGAATCCAATAGTGGAAGAAACAGATGCTCCAAGTGTCCAAGCACCAGTTCCAACCATTGAAAATGAAAATGAAGATACTGATGTTCCCTTAGGCATCACTCATACCCTTGATCAACAGCTCCCTAGTACTGAAGGTCGCTCATCTGAGGTATGTATACCTACTAATACTAATAACGTTGAGTCTAGTGTTGAACAGTATGTGTTACCAAATAGGTCTACTCGAGATCAACCACCCAAAAGATATGAACCAAGTATCCATGCAAAATCAAAATATCCAGTAACCAACTACATGTCTACTAAAAGATTATCTAAGCCATATGACTCATTTGTAAATCAAATATCTACTGTATCAGTACCTAACAAAGTGCAGGATGCGTTGGGAGACCCAAAATGGAAAAAGGCAATGGAGGAAGAGATTGAGGCATTACAGAAGAACGATACTTGGCAACTTGTGCCTCCACCACAAGGCAAGAAGGCAGTTGATTGTCGATGGATGTTTACTGTGAAACATAATGTTGATGGATCTGTGAATCAGTATAAAGCTCGCCTTGTAGCAAAAGGGTTCACTCAGACGTATGTTGTAGACTACGATAAGACTTTTGCTCCGGTTGCCAAAATGAATACTATTCGAGTTCTGCTTTCGCTTGCTGCAAGCTTTAATTGGCCACTTCAACAGTTTGATGTCAAGAATGCGTTACTTCATGGAGAGTTAGTAGAAAAGGTATACATGAATCTTCCACCTAGGTATGTAGCTGCTTCTCCTGGTAATTTTGTATGCAAATTGAGGAAGTCTTTGTATGGTCTCAAGCAATCCCCTCGAGCTTGGTTTGGAAGGTTTTCACAGTTCATGCAGAAGGTTGGTTACAGGCAGAGTAATTCAGACCATACGCTATTTCTCAAACATCAACAAGGGAAGGTAACAACTCTAATTATTTATGTTGATGATATGGTAATTACTGGAGATGATGTTATTGAGATAGATAAATTACAGAGACAGCTAGCCTTTGAGTTTGAGATGAAGGATTTGGGTGAACTGAAGTACTTCCTAGGAATTGAGGTAGCTAGGGGGAGCAAAGGAATCTTTCTATGTCAGAGAAAATACATTCTTGACCTATTAACTGAAACAGGTATGTTGGATTGTAAACCTATCGACACTCCTATTGAGCAAAATCATTGTCTAGCAGAGTATCCAGATCAAGTACCAACTGATCGAGCTCGCTATCAGAGGTTGGTTGGGCGCCTAATTTATTTAACACATACTAGACCAGATGTCTCATATGCAGTAAGTGTGGTAAGTCAGTTCATGCATAACCCAAGTGAGAGTCACATGGATGTAGTTGTGAGAATTTTAAGGTATTTGAAGTCAGCTCCAGGGAGAGGAGTAATGTTCACTAAACACAACAATCCTCTTGAAGTTTGTGGCTTCACAGATGCAGATTGGGCAGGAAGTATTACAGATAGAAGGTCGACATTGGGTTACTTTACCTTTGTGGGAAGTAATTTGGTTACATGAAAAAGTAAGAAGTAGAAAGTTGTGGCGCGGTCTAGTGTTGAGGTTGAGTATAGAGGTATGGCTCATGGTGTTTGTGAACTGCTGTGGATAAAAAGTTTATTGTTTGATTTGGGTCTCAAACTCAAAAATACTATGGAGTTGTATTGTGATAGTCGAGCAGCCATTAACATATCACAAAATTCAGTACAGCATGATCGCACTAAGCATGTGAAGATTGATCGTCATTTTATAAAAGAAAAGCTAGATGCCAAACTCGTTAGCTTTCTTTTTGTTCCCACTGAGAAGCAACTTGCAGATGTGCTCACCAAAGGAATTTCCAAGAAGGCGTTTTATGACTCACTAAGCAAGTTGGGCATGGTCGATATATGTATGCGCCAACTTGAGGGGGAGTGTTAGCATGAGTCATGTAATTAGTGTATATGTATCTGTCTGTAATAGAGTTCTAAGTTGTACATAGTTTTATTTTATTTAGGACTCTTGTATTTTATATTCTATATATACCTCTATTATGAGGTAATAATACAACAAGAAATATATTTCATTCAGTATATTTAACTAATTACTCTTATTTTGGAACAAAACTAGTTTTTTATTTTATAATTGTAGTTTATTTTTCCTTACATTTGTAAAATATAAGGATTATATTTCTTAAATTATTTTAATTCTAAAAATAAAAAAATGACTCACAATTTAAACTATAGATACATAATGAGTATTAAAAAGAATTTATACAATCAAATATGATTTTAATAAGAATAATGATGATTTTTTTTAACATGTAATCTATTTTTTTTATAAATTAATTTAATTTATAAAACCTCTTAACTATTAAATACTACATTTTACTTATTTATTACTACGTCTAATAATATTCTTCTTTATAGTTTTTTTTTCTCTATTGAATAATTATATTAAAAGATTCTATAAGATAATAAAATAATAACAATGATTTATTCTATATTAAAAATATTGATTATAATTGTGATTAGGCTTTAAATAAATATGAATAACCGTGAAAAATATTCATTTTTTTACCAATTAAGATAATTCAATTGAAAATTTTTCTTTATAGGGTGAGGTTAGAATCATACTCTTCGCCCCATCCATCATCCGAAACCCGATTTCTTATAACTTTATACATTTTTTATATATTTTCTTAGAAATTTAATTATTTTTATTTAAAAGTAAATTTTATTTTAATTATTTAACAATAAAGAAAAATTGTATATTATTATTTGTATCCAAAATATAATATTTATTAACATTAATATCAAATTCTATTATTTTACATTAAAAATTTATCAATTTTGAGCATATAAACTATAAATAAACAAGTGTAGTGCTAAAATAGTCCTATAATTTTACTAAAGGTCAAGTTTAGTTCTCCAACTTTTAGATTAAGCAGAATAAGAACAATAATTATTCTAAATGTGCAATTTAGTCCTGTAATTTTTCGTTAAGCATAAAAATGACACTAACTTTATAAAAGCACCGAATAAGTCCCAAAAAATGCCAAAATAGTAGTCTAAATATGACTTATTTGAGATTTTTTATAAAGTTAGTATCCTTATTATACTTAACCAAAAAGTTACAATACTAAAATGTACCTTTAAAATAATTACTGCCTTAATTCTGTTAGACTCAAAACTTAGAGTATTAAATTGGACCTTTAGTAAAATTATAGGATCATTTCAACTATTATTCCATAAATTAAACCTATAATTTTAATTAGCTGTAATCATTAAATGTGTGCAAATATATAAAACTCTGGTAGAGAATTCCCACCTTACTCTTGTGAACATTTAGCATGGGAATGATTACCAAGAGTACAATGTTCACAGAATGGCAGATCCTTAGTCTTTATCTCCCCCAACAAATCTTGTTTACACAACTCATGAAGCGCTCTCTCACTTATGTGAGATAATCTCCTGTGCCACAATTGTATCTTGAGATTGTCATCAACTTTTGCAATAATCACAAGTGGGCTTTCCACAACACCTTTAAGAATTAAGTACATTCTATTTCTTTTGTCATCTCTAAAAGGACCATCGAACCCCTGGTGACTTTTTACTTAGGGCCTCTTCCTTTGAAGTCATAATCTTTACTTGCCAAGACTCCCAAGGAGATAAGATTTATTTTTAGTCGTGGTATATGTCACACATTATGCAAGATGATTTTGGTTCCATCTGTAAGTTTATTTCTAGTGAGCCTATTCCCTCTACTTTGCATTGTTGTTCATTTCATACGTATACCACTCCATTTACCATAGGCTAGTAAGAGACAAACCAATGCCTATTGGGTGTCATATGGTAGGAACACCCTGAGTCCAAGGTCCATTCCTCATATGACACCTTATCACTAACTCTCAAAGCATCAACACTTTTATAGCCATGTTGGGCCACTGAGGCTTTTGGATTTGTGGCATCTGTATCTTTATCGCTATACCTGCTTCTCTTGTCAGGGAAATCTTTCTTGAAGTGTCCTTCCTTGTGACAAATGAAACAGCTATACACTTTGACTTGGATCTTGAGTGAGCATTACTGTTCTTGTACTCCCTCTTTTCACTCCTCCCTCTCACATTCAAGGAATCACCATTTCCAAACATGGTGTTATTCTCTAACTCCTTAGATCTCAAGGCAGCAACAACTACATTCAAGGTTAGGCTATTTCTCCCATACTCAATTGCAACACAAATTGCATCAAAGGATCCTGGTTGAGAATTCAGTAGGATCACAGCTTGGTTCTCATCACTAATGGACTCACCAATGTTTGCTAACTTTATGGTGACGTTCTTGAACTCTTCAAGATTCAACTCCAGTGCCTTGTTGGGATCCATTTTGAATCCAAACAGTTTCTTCTTCCAGAAAATCTTATTAGAGAGAGTCTTTATTAAGAATAGGTTTCCAACTTAACCCACAGCTCATATGTTGTGGTTTCATCATTGACTTGGCAAATTCTAGAATCAGAAAGATTCAATAGGATGCTTGTGAATGCTGTCTCAAGAACTTTAATTTTCTTCTGTGCCGTTGTATTGTTTGGAAAATGTGGGGATTTAGAGAGTGCAATTGCTACCTTCTGTTGAACAAGGATTGCTCTCATTTTCTTGCGCCATATCCCAAAGTCACTTTCTTGCCTCACCAATTCTCACCCTCCCTTAGAGTCTTAACTACAAAGCATCCAAGAACATGAACCCTCTCAATGCTTCAATCGCCTATTCCTCACTTATCTTCAAGATGATTACAATGACTAAAAGCTACCTGCACACACCTAAACACCTTCCCTATTTATAGACTCCTAGTTCTTAAGTGATATAAGTATATCAGTTACCACCTCAGTATATATTGCTATTAAACAAACCTTATATTCTTTAAGGGTGTGAGAGCAAGACACTTGCTGCAAGTGTAAGGCTTATACTGGCGTTCTTCTTGGAGCCACATCATTACAATTTGCTATTAAAATCCATTACAATTTGCTATTACAATTTTGTATGTCACTAGATTTTAGACTACATGGAAAGGGATTATTTTTATTTTTATTTTTTATAAACGATTTAATCAATTTTTTTTTTTTTTTTTTTAAATATGTTTATTTTTTACAATATTAATTAACATATTTTCATTTATACCAAAAAATAAATTAAAAATATAATTTTTTTTATTGAGGACTACACCTACAACTACAAGTCATGCAATTAATTGTTTTTCAAACCAGTTAACTTTTGAGTCGTGTCTCTTTCCAGGCCTTTCCCTCTGTCCACTTTCCACTATCCACTTTCCACTTTATCTTTACTGTTACAATATATAACTTTACCAATTAAACTGAACTTCACTCAGGCCTTTGTTCTCTGTTTTGTTTGCCATTTCTGTGGGCACAAATGGCTATAGTTACTTCTTCTTTAGGCCTTCGCATGAGCATTCCTTCACTTATATTGCCCTCAATTTCACTTCCCAATTCACCATCTCTCTTAAATACCCATGTTGGGTGTTGCTTCCCTTCGGCATTGTCTTCTACAATAGGGACAAGAAGAAGAGGATCTATCCTTTCTTCTTTTGCAATTAAGGGTGAAGTTTGTGAAGCTCTTGATGAGATAATCGTTAAAGAGGAAGAAGAAATGGGAAAAAATTCCAGTGAAACTGTTCTGTACTCCTTCACTCCTCTGCCACTCTTTTTTGTGGCTGCTTTACCTGGAGGTACCTTTCCTTTAACTCTTTTTTTTTCTTTTTCGTTTCTTGATTGCATCCAATAAACATTCCTTGGCTAAAGAGAATAGGTATTCAAAAAAAAAATTGCAATTTTTAACTTTCAAACCAATAAAATAATAGTAATATTTTTCTGTTCTCAATTATATTCCTACCAGTGTAGCATGATACTTTATTTTTATAAATTAGATATATTGGTCAATTTTCTTTAAATTAGTGCATATTGATAATATAACTATTACAAATGTGAATACTTTAGCTTGCCAATTTTAATTTTTTTTGATATTTTTTATGAAAATACTTGAGTTGGATCAAATTAAACCTTACTAACAATGAACTGTTAGATGCTTGAAGCGAAAAATATCATAAAAAGTTGAAAAAAATGAAAAATAAAGTAACTAAAATGACAAAAATTGGCCTAAAATGACTAAAATGTTCACATTTATAATAGTTAAATGACTAATATGCACCAATTTTAAAAAAATGATTAATATATTCTATCTGTAAAAGCTAATGGCCTCAACTGCACTTTTTTCTTCCTACCAACCGATTATGCAAGGTTTTCAACTTAGTTCAATCTTAAGAAAACTGTATTTCTCATTTTAGATATTGTTCTCTAGAACTTGCATTTGAAAACAAGATCCTCACTATAGTGTATAGAAAGAATGACAAAACATGAACTGGGAAATCGGCTACACATAATGTCAGGCTGGTTAGACAATACATTATGAAAGGATTATTGAACAATCTTGAATCTCCCATTATTAGTTTAAGCTTCTGCATATAGTTGTGTAACCAACATAATTTTAAATAATATTCTCATGACGATGGGACTTTAAGTCAATGAGTCTAAAAATGTATAGAGCATGAGAGGAGCATTGATAAATCTTTTAATAAAACAAATGTTGGTATATCTCCTATCAGATTTTTTTTTTTTTTTGTTTAATGCTAATCTTCACAAGATGGGATGATCCCGAATTGGTATGTGACGAATTATGATTGTATTACACCTCATGAGATCCTTCTTACTAAGGATCACACATGACTTGAGATTATCCCAATTTGGAATAAAAAGTGTACTTTTTTATGGAAAATAGTAATATCACAAATTTGTGACCACCTCAATGAAGTGGCAAATTTTCATTGAACACACAATACCCATATAGCCACCTGTTATGTCAGGCGAAAACCAAATTCCAGCACCTCATTTGAGATGAACACCAATTTGTGATATATGCACTACTTTTTTGTTTTGGGTGGAGTTATGAGCAACACAACAATTTTAAAAGCTCGCTGCTAACTGCTGCTTTTGTCTCTACAAAATGGTAACTGCTTGGGGCTTCTTTCGTGTACGTTAGATTTCTTCGTCTCTGAAGAACATCTGCTAATTTATCATATGCATAATTGGCTATGTGTTTGATGATCATGAAAAACTCAAATATTTGTTGGATAACAGCTGGGACTATAAGAACTTTGTTTGGACCTTTCGTCGAGCTCATTAAATCATGGAGTCTTCCTGATTGGCTTGTGCATTGGGGTCACCCTGGGAATATGGTGTTGTCATCTCTTCCTTCCATTTCCCCTAAAACTCTTAATCAAACTTTCTCCTTAAAAATATTCCAAAATTGCCTATATATATCTGCACAAGATCATTGTCTTTCATTTTTTACTGATTCAGGCAGTTGTGCTCTTTGCTATGGGTGGATATGGAACCTATTTGGGTTTTCGAATACGTTACTCTGATGATGTGGTAAGCCAATGAAACATCCAATTTGGATCTTAAATAGTATGTATAAGTTATACATAGTCAAACTGATCACAAAATAGCATTCCAGATACATAGCACGTACATTTGTTATATATAATTACTATACATAAGATACATTCATTTTTTAAAATGTATATAAACTAAATATGTACATATTTACACATTATGTACAAACTAATTTATTATTTTGGGAACAATTCAATTATGTAAAATATATCTTAATTTTAAAGATTAGTTAACTTTGAGCAGAACTAAAATCTGTAATTTTCATCTCACATTTACCGGTATAATATGCAGGAGGAGAAGGCAAACGCAAAAGACTTACATCCAAAGCTTTTAGGTGGGATGTTTTTCTTCTTTGCTCTTGGAGCAACTGGTGGAATAACTTCTCTTCTCACTTCAGATAAACCTATTCTTGAGAGGTAATCCAATATATATCTCATCTTTTTACGCCATTAATTCAATGTCTTTATATATGAGGTTGACATTTGTGTTCTGTTACATTGGTTTGTTCTCAATGCTTGTTCATTGGTTTAAAATTCTAATAATCCCAGGTAGAGGTCCTTAGAGTACTCAAAACAATTGTTTGCAAGCTTGTTTTGTCCTGCTACGATTCAAATGCTTCATTATCTCCGCATATTTTTTTTTTTAGTTCAATCGTTACATAAAGCTTACAAGATTCAAACTTCTTGACCACCATATTTTTTCATATTGAGACTCAAATTGATGTACATTTTTTTTTTCTTTTTTCTTGCAGCCCACATGCTGTTACAGGTTTCATTGGTCTTTCTCTATTGACAATTCAGACCATATTACCTGCATTGTTTGAGGTAGTAAACAACGCTCTTGAGGATCTGTGCTCTCTTGTCTCATTGTTTTTCTTTTTTCTCCATTTTTAATTAATTTCTCTTTTTCTTTATCAATATTTTTGTTTTTGGGGTTTGGCAGGGGAATCCTGGATTACGAAATGTACATGGGATATTGGGAAGTGGGATTATGACACTGTTTCTCATACACGCAGCTCTTGGACTTCAACTTGGCCTAAGCTACTAAATCATAGGCTCCACTCATTCCTTCTTTTACCTTGCACCTTTGTCTGGATATGTCAATGTGCATTGTTCATGATCAATTTTTTTTTTTTTTTTTTTAATTCTCTTAGGTCTTTTAGTTATGTTGCATTGGTGCTTTTATAATCAGTTTTGGCAGTACAACTTATTGGAGCCCAAAGGTGCCTACAATACAAGAACATTTATAGCATTACAAATTTCAATTTTTACAAATGGACCAGAATGTGCAACAAAAAAGATATTGATCACCTCCTTTTTTTTAAATGAGTCAGGTGATAAAGCTGGCTATTCATGAATTGGCATTGAAGGTTCTATCCTCTATAGTCTATAGTACAAGCTTTATGAGAATAACATGAGTTCACAAAAAGGACTCCTTAAGAACCTAAGATTTATAAGTTTATTTAAATTTGAGAAAATGGGGATCTTATTGTATTTTAAAAATATTATTTTTAATTCATAAAATACAACATTGGCATATAAAATTATTTAACAAGGACATTAAAATTTTAACTTTTTTAGATATGTAACTAGTAAATTCAGCACAAACTATGTTTTATGCTCCAAATTATTGGAATGGTAGTTAATTTGTACTCAATTTTTGATTTATTAAAAATGTCTCTAAAAGCTATGATTTATTAAAAATGTGTCTAACCTAACTAGGGGTGGCAATTTTTAACACAACACGATAGCACGATCCGAACACAACACAATAGTACGATCCGAACACGACACGATACGAATTTTTTTTAGTAAGAATTGATCAATAATTTTTTTATGTTCTTAAAAATTTTGTTATTTCTTACTATTATAAATAAATAACACAAAAAAAATTTAAGTAAATTTTTTAATGTGCCAACCAATACGAAAATACGACACGAACACGAACAAACATGACATAATTGACACCCCTAAACCTAATGATTGTATAATATGTAGGGTTGTCAAACGGGCCGGTACGGCACGGCATAGCACGGCCCATTAAACACTTGGCCTGTTGGTCCACCGGGCCGGCACGGCACGACACGGCACGACATGTTAGCTAAAAAGAGTAGCACGGCATGGCTCATGGCCCATGACCCTTAACGGGCTGGGCCGGGCTGGCACGGCACGGCACACGAAGCCTTATTATTTTAAAAATTAATTTTAAAAAAATACCAACAAATAAATAATTTTTTTTACATTTAAATAAAACTGAACATAATCTAATAAATTTCTAATAATCTATTAAATGAGAGATTGAGAGTTCGACTCTCACTTTTAATTTTTTAAAGTATTATTAATAATTTTTTAACTAAATAATTAAATAAATATATAATAAAAATAAAATAAAAGGGTCACGGGTCGTACCTACCTGTTAAGCACAGCCCAACAGGCCAGGCACGTTAAGGGCCACAGACCAAGAATAGAGGCACGGCACGGTACGGTACATATAAGAGCCAACGGCCAACACGACACTCTAATTTGACGGGCCGGCCCGTCCTTTTTGACACCTCTAATAATATATAAGGATTTTCATTCATTTTATCAAAATGATGCATGGCATTCATTTTCATGTGACATATGAATCTTTTTATGACAAAATGTTAAAAAAAAAAAAAACAAAAAGAGAGAGAAGAAAATAAACGAAAATTATTATATGCAACACAAATCATTAAGATGGGAACATTTTTTAAGTTTACAACCATTTCAATAGGTCAGGATATAAAACATAATTTACCCATAAATTAATAACTCATTTAAAATAAAATAAAAAAGTCTAACTTCAAATTACATTCACTACCATCATTATTTAAATAAAATAGCTTATTTAAAAACTTAATCATTAATATTAACTTAACCAATCAAGAATGATGCACAATAGTCAACATATTCTGTACCGACAGATAGCCCAATAATTTATTGGACTATCATACACTAGATTATGAATTCAAGGAATGTAACAGTCATAATTGTATCTAAATACTTCTTTGACGATAACCTGAGGTACTAGCTACTGTTGGTACTCTCAAAATAAGGCGTTGATATAAGTAAATGAAACATAATGAATATTACCTCGTCTTTCCTTAAGAAGCTATTTTTGAAAAAAAAAAAAAAAAAAGAAATATATATATATATATCCAAAATTGTGTCCCCTCAATTAAAAGTTGTAACATGTTACTTTTTTTTTTTTTACGTCCGACAATTATGCTTATTATCCATCAATTCACTACATTTTTCTTTCAACCTTCTAGTCTATTAATCAAAAAGGGGAAAGAAAAAAAAAATATACAAAAAAGCATATATGAACACCTAAATTTGATTTTTTTAATGCAATTTTTTTCCTTTTTAACAAATAATGTTCGAAGTTAAAAAAATGTGTAACAGATTGATGGGATAAGAAGCAATGTTGTTTAATGTAAAAAAAAAAAAAAAAGAATATATTTGACAATTTTTTATTTATTTGAGACAAAACATCATGACTAGTATATAAATGTTTAAATTATGTTTAAAATAAATTTAGATAAAATTACCCTTCAATTTGCAATGACATAATTTACCCTTTTTATTTTATTTTAAATTTTCTTAAAATTTAAGCTAATAACCTTCAATAAAAAGTCTTTACATTCCTAATACATATCTCGTATTTATTTTTTTAGAACTTAATGGACAAAATATATGTTTTTCGTTAGAGAGTTTTTACAATTTTGAATTGGCTAAGAATTACCGTGCTACTATAAGACCTCTAAACTCCTCCCTATTGTTGCGTTGCCCGAGGTAACTCTAACTTTTATAGACCCTTGATTTGCCCTTAGAATTGAGGTCCTTGCACAGTGTCTTACCCCTTAAGACTTGCTTGGTCAATATAGAGTGCCACGTGGTTCCTTAAGTGCCAGCTGCTGAGGGAAATGCCATCAACTAAAGCACTATTAGCCATTTTAACCATTCGTTGATTAGCCACTTGGGCTCTACATTTCAAGTTCGTTATCCTAATTGTCTCTTTTGCCCAATCGAGAGCCAGGATCCTTCTTCTATCTTATCCATTGGCTAACTCCTTGGCTCTCTAAAGCTCCGGCTGCTCGCTATAATAGCTTACTTATGAAATTTTTTATTTATTTATTATTTCATCACATAAATGTTAAATATAATTGTATAACTAAACAAATAAAAAATATATAATAATACTTGTGCAAGGCACTTTTTTAAAAGCTATAAAATATAATTAATTTGAGAAATTATTCATTGATCTAACATCAATAATTACAACTAATAATATAACATTGTTATAAGAAAAATAATACATTAGTCCTCTTATCATGGAGGGGAAATAATTAAAAGAGGTAAAAGTAACCTCCACTTTTTTTTTTCTTCATAAAAAAAAATGTTATGATCACATAAATTTATACTTATTTTTACAACTATATCAATCATATCATAATATATGAAAAAATATCTAAAAATTGAGCAATTTCTCCATTTTTTAAAATATTGTTGTCACTTGTCACAATATAATTAATTGGTTGAAGAGCCAAAATGGTCCATTTGTTTATGCAATAGGTGTCATTTAGTTCTCTAATTTATAAAATGTGTCTTTAAGTCTATCTGCTTATAAAAAAAGTATTCTGAAGTCACTTTACTTATAAAAAAAGATGTCAAATAAGGACAAAATTAATTTTTCATCTAATTTTTTGTTAAATCTAACGGAATAGTACATATGTCACATGCATGTTTATATTTTTTGATAGATATATATCAAATTAAAAAATTACTTTAATTTTTTACAATTTTTTTCTATTAAACTTAAAATAAAATTTTCATTGTCTAATTTGTGATTTTAGATATTAAATAATAAAAATTTTATTTAAATTTTATTGAATTCGATCAAACTTAAATAAAATTTTTATTACCTAAGTTGTGACTTTAAATATTAAACAATTAAAATTTTATTAAAAATTATATTTAAATTACATTGCAACTTTTATTTAAGTATTTTTTGAAAACTAAAAAAATTAAGTAATTTTTTAATTAAATATTAATTTTTTTTACGTATATATATATATATATATATATATATATATATATATATATATATATATATATATATATATATATATATATATATATATCGAAAAATATAAATATACATGTGACATATCTGCTATTCCATTAGATTGGATAGAAAATTAACTTTATTTTTGCTTGACACATTTTTTACAAGTAGAATGACTTAAAAACACATTTTTTTCAAAAATAAAAGAATTTAAAGACATTTTTTATAACCTAAGGAACTAAATACCATATTTTATAAAAATAAAAGGATTTTTATAACACTTTTTTTAATTTAATATTGATGCAAAAATAAATATAAATTTATGTATTTTTAGCTTTTCTCATTTTCACCTTTCAAATTTGGAATAGCAACTTTTCATTGGTTTAGGATAATAGTAACTTTTCATTGATATTAAACGAATAGACACCAGCCACGTATTAAAGCAATTGCAATTTTGAGCAACAAGCCAAATTGAGAACGAGAGCGAGTCAGACGTTGGGATCCCTCAAACTATATAAGGAGTTTCATGTAAAAAACGTGTACCTCTTTTCTCCTTATTCTTCGACTTCGAGGTTCTCAAACTCTCACATTTCCAGGTTCGTCTTTCATTTTTCATTCTCTATCTTTCTTATCTCAAACTTTTCACCTTTGTTAATCGTTATGTGTAGTTCTTCTATTATTTAGATCCATAACCCTGTGTCACTTGAGTTTTTGTTATTGCGTATTCTTTCATTATCCTGAAATCTGATTTTATTCTATAAATTGTTTCATATCGCCGTACAAAGTTCATATACAGGTTATATTTTATTATTATCAATACTCGTTTTTTCGTCTAGTGAAATCATAATTTTGTAAGATAAATTACTTAGTTTTGATCTTTGAATTGGGACCTGGTAAAGTCTATATCATGAACTTTTAAAGATTTCCTAAAATAAATTAATTTCTTTAAGATAACATTACATTATGATCTTTGTTTACTCTTCTATTTTTCTGTGTTTGGAATCGTGCATGGACATGGTTTAATACATTATTTGGAAGGCTTTGATATTGGAATCATAATAGGTATGGCAATGTGGAAATAAATGGCTGGCTATATAAATGACAAATCTATTTGTCCTTCCAAATCTTAATAATTACCATTATTTTGGAACTACGATTTTTCCCTCTAAATTATAAATGTTATTTATGCCTGCTCCTGGATTTTGTAATAACTGAGGCAAATCATTTCATTCACCATCATCTTTCGAATTGTAAATACTATTAAGCTCCGTCAGCAATTATAAATGATGTTATTATATTACAATTTACCTGTTTGTCTGCATTTGCTTGTACCCCTCTCTAAATTATAAACGGATGTGAAATTTACGTGCATTTGGTGTATGGCAAGTTGGCAACTAAAGTATTTGCACATTTCAGGATAGAGATGGATACCTTCCTCTTCACCTCTGAATCCGTCAATGAGGGACATCCCGACAAGATATGTGACCAAGTCTCAGATGCCATCCTTGACGCCTGTCTTGAACAAGATCCAGAAAGCAGAGTTGCCTGTGAGACCTGTACCAAGACTAACATGGTTATGATCTTTGGCGAGATCTCTACGAAGGCTAAAGTAGACTATGAGAAAATAGTTCGAGACACTTGTAGAGGTATTGGGTTTACCTCTGCTGAAGTAGGCCTTGATGCTGACAACTGCAAGGTCCTTGTCAATGTTGAGCAGCAGAGTCCTGATATTGCTCAAGGAGTTCACGGTCATCTCACTAAGAAACCTGAGGAAATTGGAGCTGGTGATCAAGGCCACATGTTTGGCTATGCTACTGATGAAACACCCGAATTCATGCCTCTTACTCATGTCCTTGCTACCAAGCTTGGTGCCAGGCTCACTGAGGTTAGGAAGAACAAAACATGCCCTTGGTTGAGGCCTGATGGTAAAACTCAAGTGACTGTTGAATACCTAAAGGAAAAGGGGGCAATGGTTCCTGTTCGAGTGCACACTGTACTCATCTCAACACAGCACGATGAGTCGGTCAACAATGACCAGATTGCAAAAGATCTTAAAGAACATGTTATTAAACCTGTTATCCCAGCCCAGTATCTTGATGACAAAACTATTTTTCACCTCAATCCTTCTGGTCGTTTTGTCATTGGTGGACCCCACGGTGATGCTGGCCTCACTGGCAGGAAGATTATTATTGATACCTATGGCGGTTGGGGTGCTCATGGTGGAGGTGCTTTTTCAGGAAAGGATCCAACCAAGGTGGACCGAAGTGGTGCATACATTGTTAGACAGGCTGCAAAGAGCGTGGTTGCTGCTGGCCTTGCCCGGCGCTGTCTTGTGCAGGTTTCTTATGCCATTGGTGTTCCAGAACCACTGTCAGTTTTCGTTGACACCTATGGAACTGGGAATGTCCCAGACAATGACATATTGGCTCTTATTAAAGAGAATTTTGACTTTAGGCCTGGAATGATTGCCAAGAATCTTGATCTGAGGAGAGGTGGCAACTTCAGGTACCAGAAGACTGCTGCTTATGGTCATTTTGGCCGTGATGACCCTGACTTCACTTGGGAGACAGTAAAGAAGTTGAAACCAAAGGCCTGATTCAGAGAGTAGTGTTCTTTCAAGGATGGTTACTATTGTAGCCATATCATTTTTCTAGTTGTGACGAATAAAGAAGCTTTCATATATTTGATATCCTGCTCTACTTTTAGGGCTCAAGTGTTGGCAATAGGAATTTTGTTCAAGTTGACATACATTTTCAAGAATAGGATATATTTTAGCACTTGCTGCCCTTCTTTTCTTGCACTGTTTGTGATTTGCTTACTGTTTAGTTTTGGTTTACTGAGTTTTCATTTCTGTCTGAGTATTGTTTCTTAGGCTAGCTGTTGGCTGCTTTAAGGATGAGTATTAATTGATTTGATTTGAATGGATTAATTTTAATTTTTTACAAGAGACTCTCTATATCATTGGAAGCAAAAATCATCTTCTAACAATTGCTTATATTGTTATTATTATTATTTTGACAATTAGCAGCTTTTATGTATTCTCTTTTAGGCTCACAGATTATTACTAATGGTAATGCTTCAAAAGGCAATGGGCTACATAAGCAAAAGTAAATCGTACAAGAATAGCTTATCAAAAATAACCTCAGCATAAAAAAAAATCATCTTACATAAATTGTTATAAATATTTTTCCAACATGACTTCTCAAGAGTGCAACCACAACCGGTCATGAAGCCGCTCCTCTCCAGTACCATACATCTCATCTACCCTTTCGCCATCTCTGTAAAACTGAAAGGTAGGTGTATACCGAATATTTCGAGTCGTTTCTGGACATTCATCGATGTCGGCATAGATGAAAGAAAGTTTTGGGAAATCGTTACTTAGCCTGCAAAATGCTGGGAGGATCTGGCTACAAACACGACACCTGAAATTAACAATGTAGGAGTTCATTAAAAAGAACAAAAGGAAGAAACTTATAATGCAGTCAATATTGTTGCTTTTCATCCAAACATTCCATGGATTGAATATATGAAACGTAGGTAAGACAGAGGACAAAAAACTAGAAATGAATAACAGTTTGCTATCTTCATGAAACCCTTTTTATTTTGAAGTACTAATACCATAGCAAAACATAGTCTATTAATCTTTTGTCAAAGACAGTAACAATATTTTTACTGCTATATAGTCATAACTCATAAGACAATGATCACAATTAAACATTGCAGTTATCAAAACTAGAAGGCAGTGAGAAAATTAGAATAATATTGAGAGAGAAAAAAAAAAAAAAGAACTAATGTTTCAGCAACTCATTTGGTCAAATTCCAATATCTTGAAATACAAAATCTCTCTTTGCAACTCAGAGAAATACAGATCTCATATATAAATTACAAAGAGATAATAGGAGAGAAAAGATCTACAGAAGGTTCCAAAGACTAGTTACTTACCAAGAAGCCCCATAGTTAATGACTGCCTGGAAGCATAAAAAACAAACCATAAAAAAGGGAATAAAAAAACAATAGCACAATTGCATGAAGTGAAAGAGAGAGTTCTGATTATTTGGGTGCTTACAGGAGTTTTGGAAGACTTGATTTCAAGCAAAAGGTCCTTCAAGTTTTGGTCACTGGAAGCACTCTTCAAGTTGCCATGGCGGTTCAATGGCAAATCCAGACCTGTGCCCTCCAACCCTTTAATGTCATAGGCTTCAATGGTTCCCGACCCAACTCCACTCTCCATTTCAGGGGCGGCTCAAGAGCTTGTGAGGCCTTTGAAACGTATTGAAAAGTTGAAAATAACACAATTGAATGATTGAAAAGATCATAAATCCATATCAGATCACTAAACTAGCTAATATGACAATATCATATATTCTAATATAAAACTGAAACCACTAAATCAAGATAAGGCAGAGATTACCTAAACTAAAAGCTAACCACGCATAATACTTCACAGGATTGGGCCGGCAGCAATAGAGTTTGAGGATAGCGTTGGTGTGGAAAAGGGAAAGAGGGAAATTAGGGTCCGTGGAATCCAATAGATGGGGGTTTTCCGGTTTTTTTTTTCATATGATTTTTTTCCCCCTATTTTTGGGCAAACACCTTAATTAGGCCTTTCATGTGACTAATTACAAATTTATACCTTATAATAAATTTCTTGCAAAAATGAGCCCCTTACATAAGCAATAAATATATGGAATGCCTTACAAAAATTATAACACCTTACAAAAGTAATAAAAATCTGTAAAAGCTTACAAAACATACATAACTAAAAATGTCAGAGATAATAGAAAATCAAGAAATAATGGACGTAGAAACACAAGACATTTCTGAATATTTTTCACAAGAAATGATATTCAGTAAAAAGAAATTTGAAGAAATTCAAAAATCAAAACTAAATCTAAAAGAAAAAGATGGATTCAAAGAAGAATCATTCTCTAAAATAAGAAAATTATTCTCAAGAAAAGATATAATATATTACGGCATAAGTAATAAGGAAATGAGTGTAACTATAGCTGATGCAAAAGGAAGGTTTAATATACCATTAATTGATAAAGAAACTATTATGCAAAAATTATCAAAAATTCCTGAAAAAGATAGAGAAAAAATTGGATATATCCACTTAGGAGGAATACAAATTCTAATAAAAGCACACTTTAGAGAAGGAATAGATACACCAATTAAGTTAGCATTATTAGATAACAGAATAACAAACAGAAAAGATGTTTTGCTAGGAATGATTAATGGAAACCTAGGATATCAGAAATTAAAATTTACAGCATACCCTAGATTTGTTGTTAATATCCATAATCAAAATCTAAATCAAGTATTAAGTCTAGCTTATGACTTTGAACGAGGAAATTTAATGAAAGATGGAAACCACCCATTTTCAATCCATTACCTTGTAGGATATTCATTAACAAACAGTCACAATAGTTCAATATATGGACATAATGAATTTATAGAAATAGATAAAACTTTCAAAGATATAGGACAAGTAATAAAAAATCCAGAAAAATTATCAGAATATGAAGTACCTGATGAATGGAACTTAGACATTAAGGAAAAACCTCTGATAACATTAAAAAGAAATAATATACAACGAATAACATTTGTAGATACTCAAGCAGAAGTAAGTAAAAGAAATAGAGAAATAGAAAAACTAAAAGAGGAAATTGAAGAAGTAAAAAATTTAGTCTACACTATGAAATAATAATGATAAAGGAAAAAATATCAGAGATACAATTAGAAGGAAATAATAGTTTAACAAGTATAAATAAAAATAAAATATCCATAATGAAAGCCTTAATTCTTATAGCAGAAAAGATAGACACTACGGATGAAAATATACAAGAATCAAAAGGAATACAATTAGAAATGTATAAAGAAATTATAGAACTAAAAAAGGATGTTAACAACATACCAAGAGGAAATGGATTAAAATTTGATCCATTAAAAGGATTAAAAGAAGAACCCCCTAGAAGATCTAATGCTTTAATACCCATAAATGAAAAAAGAAAAGCAGAAGAATCTAAACAAATAATAACAATCTAATGAATTTAATAAGATACAGAAAAAGCTTAGAAGAACAATTTATGAATCCTGAAAATAAGGATATAGAAAAATTAATCAGTTTACTGACATTAACAGATAAAGAATTAGAAAAATATTATGAAGAAAAACTTTGCACAAATAAAGAAGAAGATGATATGACAATAATAAGTGAAGATGAATCTGAACAAGAAAATACAACCCAAAGAATTAATATGGAACCAGTATTAATACCTAGAACAAACCTAGAAAGATCAATCCCAGAAAGAGGAGAAACATCTGACCCACATAGAGAAGAAAGGTATAGGCCAGAAGAACCTAACCCAATATACAGAAGAAGACAACCGCCTAAAATGAAAGAATGATTACATTGGGGTACTAAAGGAAGTATTCCATCAGAATTCAAACCACATGAAAATTATAAAACAGATATTTTAGACTTAGATTGTATAAGAGATAGGAAAAAAGCCTTAGATGAATGGGCTAGTGGAATGAGTGTAATCATACAAACATCATCAACTACAAACACAAACCCTTCGGTGTTTAAAGTATTAGTAGCTCACAAAATGACAGGAAATGTAAAAGTTTGGTTTTCAAACCTAACTGATCAACAACATTTAAGGATGCAAGGAAATGCTACAATAGGAAGAGATTACTTAGATACTGTAATAAATGAAATATACAAGGAATTTATAGGAGAAGATAAATGAAGAAACGTAACAGAATCTAGTGAAAATGAAATAGAAGAAGCTAAGTGGCATTTAACAAACATGAAAATATGTGACATGTGTTACATAGATTCTTTCATATGTGAATATGAAATGTATTATCATAAATTACTACCATCCATGCAAGAAACTTATAAGGAAATGTTTTACCAAAAACTACCTGGAATATTACATAAAACTATGACAGAAGAATGGAATAATAGGAATAGACAAACTATATCTGATACTTTAGGAGGAAGAATAAGAGGACTTAAGAATTGGATAATAATAAAATGTCAACAAAGAAAAGAATTTAAACAAATAAAAGGAAATTATAGAATCTGTTGTGATTCGAGAGACTTCAAAACACCAGGAAAATATGGTTGTAACATAAAACCTTACAATAAGTATAAAAGACATAAGAAATTTAGAAAATTCAAAATATATAAATTTAGGAAACAAAACTTCCAGAAATATAAAAGAAGATATAATAAAAAACCCTATAGAAAGAGATATTTTAGAAGGAAAAGATATTATACACCTGAAAAGAAAAATTATTGTCCATCAGGAAAAAAGAAATGTAGATGTTGGATATGTAACGAGGAAGGACATTATTCTAATGAATGCCCAAATAGACTCCAACATAAAAAAGAATTTAAAAAGGAATTTTTACAGAAAGCAAAAATATTAGAAGAAGCCTTTAGAATGGAACTAGAACCAATAGAGGAATCTGATATAGATGATACATATATTATTTATCTATTAGAAGAAACTAAAGAAGAAATAACAGACTCAGAAACGTCTGACTATAATTCTGATTCTAATTCTGACCCAGAATAATGGATGAAATATTAAGCATAACAAATCCTAATAGTACATACATAAAAATAGGATTAAAATTTAAAGGATATAAAAATTATCATTTACATGCATATATTGACACAGGTGCAAGTATAGCTAGTAAATATGTATTTCCAGAAAAACTTTGGAAACAATCACCAAAAGAGTTAGTAGTAAGAATAGCAAACAATATCACGATAAATTTAAATAAAGTATTAAAAGATACAGATGTATCAATAGGAGGAGAAATCTTTCATATACCTACAATTTACCAACAAGAAATAGGAGTTGATATTCTATTAGGAAATAACTTTCTAAATCTATATCAACCATTCACACAATACTTAGACAAAATAAGTATAACAACCTTAGATGGAGAAACAATTTATGTATCAAAAATAAGGAAAGCATTAACAGTTTCATCGCCAACTTTTATGTCACAACATAAAAAGCGAAAACGTGGTGAGGATATAGAAAAACAAAAACCATACCTAGAAAATATTTCTTTAGACATAGAGGTTGACCAAAACCCCTTTCTAAATGAAATACAAGAAGACAAAGCCTTAACAGGAATAAGAAAATTATTAAAAACAGTATGCTCAGAAAATCCATTAGATCCAAATATTAATAAATCTAATGAAATAGCAAGAATAGAATTAAAAGACCCTTTAAAGGTTATAAGAGTAAAACCAATGATTTATACCCCAGAAGACAGAGAGAAATTTGAAAAACAAATTCAAGAACTTTTAGAATTAAAAGTAATTATTCCCAGTAATTCATCACATTCTAGTCCAGCGTTCTTAGTAGAGAAAGAAGCTGAGAAAAGAAGAGGAAAAAAGAGAATGGTAATAAATTTTAAATCTTTAAACAAAGAAACTATTGATGATGGATATTTTATACCAAAGAAAGAAGAATTACTATCATTAATTAAAGGAAAGAAATACTTTTCAAGTTTTGATTGCAAAAGTGGATTTTGGCAAATAAGACTTGATAATGAATCACAAAAATTAACAGCATTTAACTGCCCTCAAGGACAATTCCAGTGGACAGTTGTTCCATTTGGACTTAAACAAGCACCAGGTATGTTCCAAAGACACATGGATAATATCTTTAAAAAGTATCACAATTTTTGTTGTGTTTATATAGATGATATTTTAATATTCAGTAACGAATTACCAAAACACTATTTAGATATTATTAATGTTCTACAAGAATGTAGAAAATCAGGAATAGTGTTATCAGAAAAGAAAGCAGTAATTGCTCATCAGAAAATAAAATATTTAGGGTTAGAAATAGAAGATGGAAAACATCACCTACAATCCCATATATTAAACAACATACAAAATTTTCCTAGTATAATCAAAGATAAAAATCAATTACAAAGATTTTTAGGATGTCTGACATATGTGGAAGCATATATAAGGAAACTAGTAGAAATGAGAAAACCATTACAGGCAAAACTTAAAAAAGACTATGTCTGGCAATGGACTGAAGAAAACACTAAATACATGGATAAAGTAAAAGCACAGGTAAAAGATTTACCAACTCTATATCATCCAGGACCAGATGATAAAATGATAATAGAAACAGATGCTTCACATGAATATTGGGGAGCAGTATTAAAAGCAAAAGTTGATAACAAAAATGAATATCTTTGTAGATTTACTTCAGGATCTTTTCAAGGCCCTGAACTAAATTACCATAGTAATGAAAAAGAATATTTAGCTGTTAAAAAGGCTATTAAGAAATTTGCAATATATGTAATAAGTTCAAAATTTATTGTTAGAATTGATAATAAAAATTTTGGACATTTTTTAAGAACTAACATTGCAGGTGACTATAAACAAGGAAGACTTATAAGGTGGCAACAGTGGTTTAACTACTACAAATTTGATGTAGAACATTTACTAGGAAAAAAAATTGTTTAGCTGATGCTTTAACTAGAGAATTAGCACCTCTAACTATGTTTTTTATGGCATGAATGAATTCTCTTGACATAGAGATTCAGATTAAGGAAAAGGAAATTTCAATTCATGAAACACAGATCAAATGCCTCAAGGAACAGCTGGAAGTATTAAAACTTAAACAGAAATTAAGAAACAGAGAAACCATAACAAATCCAGAACTCCACATGGAAAGATCTGAAGAAGAGGAAGCAGGAACCTCAATAGGAACAAAGATGCAGAGAACAGAAATTGAGGAAACTGCCAGTAATAACCCAGAACCAATCAAAAATTCAGAAAAGAAAAAACAAAAAATGAATTGGGCTGATGAAGCCGAAAAAGAAGACTCAAAAAAGATTTATGTAGTCTATAATGGACCTAATTCAGGAATATATACAAGTTGGCCAGAAGCAAGTAAAGCAGTAAATGAGATTAGTGGAGTCATCCATAGATCCTTTACTAATAGGATTGAAGCAGAAGGAAGCTATAAAAACTTTAGAGTCCCTAAACTCTTAACCCCATCAGAAATAACAAAAAACTATTCTCAGATAGTACAGCAACCAGCAATAGGAACTAGTAGAATGAGGAATCTTGGAACAATCCACAGACCAATAATTTTTAAAGAAGCAATTAACAACTCATTCGAAGAAGAAAAAGAAAGATAAAGAAATTTGACAAAACAGGAATGGTTAGGATTATACAACCTAGCTAGAAAAACAACTGAAGAACATCTTGAAAACATGAAGTTTTATACAACAGAAAAAAATTTTCCTTCAGGTAGCAAATTTAATATTTTAGAAGGAGCTGATCCATCATTTGCCTATAAAGCATTTCATGCAGGACTAATAGAAAATATATATCCAGGAAATGAATTAAAAGAATTAATATATTTCCCTGATAATTTTAAGAAAGTAATCAGAAATTTTAAAAGAAAAACCAAGGCTACAGAAAAGCCTATTTACTTAAGGTGTTTCAGTTCTTTGATGGATTGGAACCAAGAAATACCAGTAAGTCCATATCATTTCATTAAGCTTGGTGTTTCAAGCAGTAAAAGAGAAGTAACTCGCCCAAAGGGCTTGCCAGAAAAGGAATTCAATATTGATGAATTAAATCTCGAAAGAGGACAAATGTTAAGTCAAATTTATTATGAAATAAGAAGAATCAACAATTCTTCAGAAGTAAAAGTAAATTACTGCACAAGTAAAACCATTATTACTTCTCAAAGTAATACGGTTATCAATAATGAGGACAGTGAAAAAGTAATTTCCTATGAAACAAACTTCAATTGTGGTAATATTGAAGTAAGTGAGGAAACTAAGAAAGTATTTTGTTACTACTCCAAACAACAATCGACAGACCATCAGTGCAATTATTGCCTAAAAGGAAAAATTCAGCTAGAGACAAGCTCTTCCAGCAGCTCCATGTCGGCAGAGCCCACCATGTAGGACCATCCTCAAAAGCTGAAGGCAATAATATAGATTAGGGGTGTCCGCGGTCCGGTCCGGTCCGGTTTTTTATTAAAAAAAAATAACCAAACCAAACCGAACATATTTATTTAACCAAACCGAACCGAACCGAATGACTAATAAAATTTTAAAACCGAACAATTTGGTCCAGTTTGGTTAACGGTTTGTAACGATTTTTTTTTTTTTTTAATACAAGTTTCTGAAGATATCTGCAGTCAGATACATCAAAATACATAACCTCAACTCTCAAGATCCATACTTCATATCAAAGTAAACTCAAAATTGTCTTTATCAAATGGAAGTTGACATGTCTTAAGAAGAACTACTTAAAAAGAGAAATTAGTTTGGAACTTTAACAGTGTTTATGATATAAAGAGAATCTAGAGATGGCAGCAAGTATGATAAAGAAGAGAGGAAGGAAATGAAGGGGAGATTGGGGGATAAAGGGAGAACAATACTTTAAAATTCAAGCATTCAAATATCAATTCATCAAAGTCTAACATTACAATACAATGAAATTGTATTCTATATATAATCTTTATCTAACAATGAACCTAATGGGACATTGGCCGTACTTTAGATAAAATCAGATCCTAAAAATGCTCCTAGGCTCATGGTGAAACCTAAAAAATAATAAATAAAATATAAAAATGTAGAAAGCTCCATTATCCTCATTATTGAGGATTAATAATTCAGCTACTCAGGATACAGCAGATCTACAACAATTACAAATTAACTAACAAAATACTTGGATTCAATTGAGAAGAGAACTAATGTTATTCATAAAAGAATACTGGTAAATGCAAGGGAGCAAAAGCATACTAGTCCTCGAGAAAGTAAAACAGAGAGAAGAAAGTAAAGCAAAGTAAAGTAGCCTCATTATTATATATATTAATAATAATTAATATTAAAAATAATTTTAATTTTCGGTTCGGTTCGGTTCGGTTTGGTTTGGTTTGAAATTTTGAAAAATCGGACCGAACCGTTACACAAACGGTTTGGACAATAACAAACCGGACCGGACCGGTCCACTTATTAAACTATCCGGTTCGGTTTGGTTCGGTCCGATTTTTTGATTTTCTTCGGTTTGGTTCGGTTTTTGGACACCCCTAATATAGATAGCAATAATGTAAGGCGTCTTAACGCCAAATAGGAAAAGGTAGGAATAGTGTATTCCCTTCATTGTAAATAGAGAACCCTTATTTTATAAAAGGGAACTCTTTAGCTCTGGGAAGGACACAACACGACCACCTATCATCTATATTTTATCTTTCAAGCTTTAAGCTATGTATTCTAAAATCAGGAAGAACTAAGAACCTCTTCAAGGTTACTAGTTCTCTAGTTTGTAATACTACCTGTTAAATAAATAAAAAGTCCATTTCAATTCCAAACTATCTTTCTCATTTTCAATTAAATTAAGTACGGATCTCAGAAGGATCAGCAGGGTCAGGAAGACTAAGAGCTTGGATCCAGGAGTGAGGCTTAGTTTTTGAAACAAGAAGATAGCAAAGGAGCGGAAGAACGCGGTGGACCCATATTTAGAAACAGGTTAGTTTGCAGGTAGAGACTGGTATACCTTGAAACTCCATTAATATTGTTCAAACTCTTTTATATTGCATGTGATAATGAATGATGAACAAATTAACATAAAAAAGAAATCTGAAACTATACTCTATAAAAGTAAAAGCAGAAAATATTCTGAAAATCAAGAAAAATTAAAAGATGCAATATATCTAAAACAATGCCTTATCTGTTTTAAATCATCTATAAAAGAAAACTTTGAAAAAAGTACAGGAAGGTCTAAAGTAATGAAAAATTTACAAGGATTAATTGATTTTTTCACTAAGCAAGAACAAAGAAATAATTTAATAAAAGGACAGGATAAAGAACACTTAGATTTAGAAGCAAGCTTTGAACTAGTACAAATGGACATTGAAGAAAACAAGGAAATTTTAGAACTAAGTCGTTGGATAGAACAAGAATTAGGAGAAAATAACTCTGAAATTCAATAGAAAAACCATGACTAGTATAGAATATTTTGAAGGAAAATTTATGGAATTGTTAGAGGAATATTTTGACAATGAAAGTTATGAAACATGTTTAGAAAATTTTAATAGGTTTGACACCCTACTAGATTATTATACAGACTATGTCTCCAGTATATTATTTTTAATAGACCATCCTGTAGGAAAAATACTAAGAAATTATTTTATACAAAAATTTGTACAAGTAAATAAAGCAGAATTTGATAATTTAATCTTCGAATTTTACCTATTCAAAGAACAGATAGGAAGATAAGCAATAAGCAACTGAAGCTTAAAATTCTCTTAAAATTCAGCCCAAAGTTGGTATCAGAGCCTAGAAATTAAGAAAAAAGATGTATAAAATAAGGTATATTCAACCAAATTCAAGCAGGAAAATGAATTATTTAAAATACTACAAAGAAGAAATAATAGAATTAATATTACAAATTAAAGAAATAACTAAATTACCTGAAGAAATAAAACAATTAATAATTTACAAAGTACTCTATAATTATAATAAAGATTTAACATGGTTACACCATAAATAAAAATGCTTACAGAAATACAAATTAATAATTTAAAAGAATTAATTAATCTAATCAGAAATACAGAAAATAATAGAGAATTTAATAAAGATTTTATAAGAATGTTTTTAGCATGTTTAGAAATAAAAATGAACAAACTAATCTTATCACAAGAACAAACAGAGACCTTAAAAGAAAAATTAGAACAATTAGAAAACATAAAAACAAAAAAAAAATTTATAAAGGAATTTAAAGTTTTTATAAACTTTATTCTAGAAAAATTAATAGAAAATATCTAATCCTTTTTCATAAACTACTATAAGAAAGCATTTTTGATAAAAAAAAACCACCTATGGGTACAAAAGTGTAATTTGTCCTTTCAAAAGTTACATTTAAGACAAATGCCCCCTATTTTTTCTATTTTTTTATTTTATTTTTTTTAACTAATTTATTCATTAATGTTATGCTGACTAAAAATATGTATCTTTTACGTAATTGTTTTATTTATTTTAAATTTTTCATTTTATGATATTGAGTAAATTAACTTCACATATTAATTTGTTATATCTGGTTTTTTAAGCATGTACTTATATAATAACACTATATGTGTATATAGTGGAATAAATTGTGTAGAATTTTTTTTTACAATATATTGAAAGAGGTCCTAAAATAAGATAGCCCTTAAAGGGTTGATACAGAGGAATTATTAGCAAGTTCATATTTAGGTTCAAGACAATTTTATATAATTTTCAGAACACGTCCTTACTTTTAGATATTTTTTTCTTTTTTGCTATGAACCAAGCGTAAACTCAAGTTTTTAACCTTTAAGATGGAAAAAAAAAAAAGTAAAAGAAGTTATAACTAAGGAGAGTATATTCAATTAAAATTTGAATAAATTTTTAAAGAACTATAGATTTCGATTTATTTTAAATTTTTTTAGACTTTTGAAGACTTAAAAATGTAGATTTTATTTCATAGAGTTTTATGAACAGAGAGAAAGAACAATGTGAAATTATTAAAATTTCATAGAAATCTCATGAGCTAAGAAAAGAATCTGTATAGATTTTTATGCGTACCATAACTTGAAATTTCATCAAAATTCATAAAAATTTGTGAGTTTTAAATTTTTTTAAAAATATTTATGTCTTGTTCAATACATCTAATTTTTTTAAAATTTATATAAAATCTTAATTCTTTACACTTAAAATTTGAAAACTTATATAAAACCTTAATTAAATACAATTTTTTTTTTTTTAGAAAAAGAAAGGGCCATATTATTAATTAGAAAAAAAAACATCATGGAGGTTCCTAAGATTAGATCATTTGTATTATTTAATTCCTTATATTATAAAAGGTATCATTTGGTGCCTTAATTTTAGAAAAATAGTCAATTAAGTACAAAACACATTATTTTAATATTTTTTAATTAAAATATTATTTTTTAAGAGTTATTTTAATTTAAAAATAATATTTTAATTAAAAAAATTATTAAATTATATATATATTTTTAAAAAAATTAAAAATTAATTAATATTACTTATAATTATAATTTAAAAGTTTAAATAATATAAATAATACAATTTAAAATACATAATTTCTATTAATTAATAATTGCTACGTCTTTATCAGTAGCCCCATAGCTTGACCCAAATGATTCTGAATCCCAGTAGCCCAATTTGGTCAGCACAAGCAGTGTCCACATTTATTTTCAACACTACCCCTGGCGGCGGCAGCCACCAGCCGAGTTTAACAGCTCTGTCAATACTGACCGCATATTGCTGGTATAACTCTAGTTGCACACTTAAAACTTTTAATAGTTTTATAGATTATTTAAAAAATTGAATTAAATATCTCAAGATTTTAAAAATCTTAATTGGTGAGTCGTTAAAGTTTAAATGTAAGTAATGGGGAAGGAAAAAAAAAAACATCAAACTTGTTACAAAATATATAGTAAATTAAATAAGAGAGTAACATGGAATAATTTGGATAAAATTTCAGTTGAAGAAAGTAAAAAAGAGCTAAGTCAAATGTAATTAATAACAATAAAAGTAACAACAAACCATTTCATATATGTTGTTAATATTGTTTTGCATCATGAACTCAAACAGAAGAATGACATACAAATACTCATGACATAATATCGAATTCACATTGATCGTGGTGAACCAGCAAAATAAATTAAAAAATAATAAAATTATTTATTTATTAAGAAAATATTATCATATAAAGCATTATACATTTACGATAATATAAATTTACGTGTATTTAATATTTTTTATACACCAAAAATAGTTGCTCTTTAACTCATAAATAATGGATCTATTCACCATCCTTATGGTTTTCTCCTACTAACAAAGAGCATAATTAATCGAGTGATAATAATTGATCATATGCTTTTCTTTTGGGTGAGGTCACACTAAGGTACCAAAATTTAAGATTTTAAAATATTTTAATATCTATATTTTTAACTGGTACACTTAAATTCTATTTTTAAGAACACAAAAAAGTACACTTAAATTTAGATTTTAGAAACTAAAATATCTCATATTTATAATATTTAAGAACTAAAGTGTCTCATGTTAATAAAATTTAAGAATTAAAATATTCAAAAAATAATTAATTAAGGACCTATTTTTATAAAATTTAAAGACTAAAGTATCTCCGAAACATAAATTTAAGAATCATAAAGTACTTTTTCCTTTCGAGAGTTTATAAATCACATGAAATGCTCCAAAATTCAGTAATGCGATTAAAATATAATTTTTTTCACGATATGACTTCATTTTTAAGATGCGAGTCTCATGACCAGTGAAAATGTAAAAAAAAAAAAAAAGAGGATAAACTATTTAAGTATTCAAATTTAGGGTTATTCTATAGAAACAATATCCAAATTATTTTTTCTATAAAAAGATGCTCATTCTTTTATTAAGGCTTGTTATGTCATCCGATTAGTATTAATACCTAACTTGGCACATGTTAAATTTTAACACGTGGCTATGAACAATGACCAATATGTAAGATACTGAAATAAGCTTAACTTAGATCCATTATAACTGAAGCCTATTTTTTGAATTACCCTTTCTAAATTTGACAAGAACTTCTTTTCTCTAGATCTGCATATAAAAAGTTTATATAATAACCAGGAGGGTCAGGATCTCAAGCCTCAAGCCACAGTAACATATGCAATTGGGGTAACCCAATTGCAAGAGACAGAAGTTTAAGAGCTGTCATCTATTGTTACTAAGAACAAGAACAAAGGCCTATGTTTATCTGAAAACCACTTTTAACCAAACTACTTTCATTTTAAAGCTACTAAAAAAGCACATCAAAATGTAATTAGAGTCTAGATTATTACTCATCCTCAAGATTTTCACTTACCCCATAAAGTTGATGCTAAGAAGCATATGTGAGCAATGTTATGCATATCAAGATGTATGAGTTGACATAAAACAAAAAAATATATTGCCACCTAACTCAATGCATTACAATCTTAGTGGGTTGCACTATGATTGAAATAGAGCTACAATGTACATTATTTTCTTCACTAAAAACAAATACAATGTCTTCCATTTCTAGTTCTTACCAGCTTCTTCATCATAACACTACTGCTAATAATACTGTCCTTCATTTTGAGGGCTTTGCCCGGTCATGGAGTGACTAGTTCTGAAGACTTTTGAAATTCAAATCCTTTTACTCCTTTCTAGTTCCTACTGCAACGATCTCCTTGTTCCGTGCACATCACCAAACTCAACGTATAGATGGCTCTCGTATGAGTGGCTGTTCTGGCTAGCAAATAAGTTGGAATCTGAAGCTTAGCAAACATCGTCTCCAATATAGCATCATCAACTAGAGTTGATTTCAGAGAAAGCCCCAGGATGGAATTTCTTGCACAATGACTCTACTGCTAATTCAATCCTTGCTTGCTCCTGTAATCAATTTTCACAATCAGGTTTGATTAAGAAAAAGCAAAAAAGAAGAAACAAATAACAATTCCGCAGCAAACTTCAGAGCACCCAAAAAAAGAGACCCAATGCAACAACTGAAATTAGAAATTGTTTATACCTTGCCTTCAAAACTAATTATGAGAGGTCCATATCTCGACTTGCGATAACCACCTGATATTCCATGTGAAAGGTTACACTTAGCGTAATCAATCAATGGTACAACCTCATAGCAAAAAACATATTATACAACATTCTCCGGAAAAAACTGCACTTGTCACAGGAGTTACCAATATGGAGATCTGGAAATTCAAGAGAAAGTCTCGATAAAGGTTGAGCAGCTTCTACCTGCAGTTTTACAATTAACGAACATAATAAACCATAAAATGGATATATTACCATATCAAATCACATTTTACTGGCTGCAAGTTGATGCTACTTTTTCTTTCCAATTTTGAACAAGCATGATATTAAATGCTTTGAGTGAATGAGAAACCTTAGCAAGTAAAAAACAAAAAAAAATTAAATGTGTGCTTCTCCAAATAACTGAATACTGAATTTGCAGCCTGAAGATTCTTAAGTCATTAAAAAAAATTGGAGAAATAAATCCTTGCATTACCACGGACAACTTCAATTACTCCCAATCATTGCATTTTAGATGAGTCAAGAGTTTAAAGTTCACATGCAATTCAGATAATAATTTTTAGGGTATGTTTGCACAAGCCTTTAATTGAATCAAATCATAAAGTTTAAGTACCAAAACAAATCATACAAAAATAGAGTAGTAAATTGATTCAAAAATGAAAGTTTGGGTAGTAATAGTCACCCTCATCGAGAACTAACTAATAATAGGCTTGAAAGCACGCAGATAGGCAAAATATCCTTGCAGAAAATAAGCAGCACTCAACCGGTCTAACTTATTCAAAACGAATGAAGCATAAGGCATAAGGCATAAAACATACATCAGAAAGGTTTGTAGTCATGCACTTTGAAACATATGGTTCCAATAAGCATAAGCCATAAAACATACATCAGAAAGGTTTGTAGTCATGCACTTTGAAACATATGGTTCCAATACTAATAAGCCGCTAGATTTTGTTAGTTCAATTAGACAGTCCCACTCTTTTCCAAGCTCCACAACATTTGTTGCAGTAAGGATGATTACATTCTGACACTTGATCTACAAAAAAGAAACATTATATGCTAAATCAATAAAATAGCAGAAGAGTTGATTAATAAATATGTGACTTAATTAAGAGAGATGTGAAGTCTAAGAAAGTGGATGAGTCAACTCGGCGTTTCAAGTTCCTTTTGGCCTTGCACTATGAGAAAGTAATTGTCATGTGCAAGACCGAGCACTTACCAATGGCACAGGCAATTTTTCATGATGCAATAATTCAGTGATACCTTCAGGTAATAGAGCCATCTGAAAAGGAAAAGCAAGTTTAAGATGAAATTCATGTACTAGAATCGTCAGAGAGTAGTAGATGGTATAAATTTACACTTGATGGAAACACCAGCCAAGTAAAAGCATCAGCTGACAATTGACAGGTGAAAAGAATGCAACCCTCATGCTTATTAAGGGAAATACAAAACTAATATAGCATATAACTTGGATTTGTGTCTGTTGGATGTGGGTGATTGGGTGAGTGACGAGAGTCTCTAGAGGTCACATTCTTCAATTTTTATATTTTGGATATGGACACAAGGCTGAAAATAGTCTGAATATAATACACGTCTTTAGACACCATGTGCATATGCATCCAAAAAAATACACCACATGCAATAACATAAAACAAAACATTGATTTTTTTTTTTACTCTCAAAACATTTTGAGCAAGGGTTCTTCTAATTGGTGTTATTTTGTTTATCTAAAAATTACCAATCATGCATTTGTTGTATCTATTTTCTCTTCCGTTCATATTAGCATGATAACATGAAAAAGAATTAAAAACCATAAAATGTGAAAAGACCTCCCTCCATCCCTCTCATCCAGATCACATGGTCATGAAATGTCATCCTTCAACAAGCAAGCATGCTAAACTTTCTTCGACAGAGATAATATTTTCTTTTTAGTTTGAATAGATTGCATCATGACAACACGAAGTCACATGATTGAGAACTCAACATATAATACCTCATTTCGATCACCAGTGCACTGGTCACCAATAAGATGCCTGAGATACTCTTCAAATTCTTCATCAGGCGCCTGTTATTGTCAACTGACTCGTTAAAATTCAGTTAACACAACATATAATCAAGAAAAGCATTAGAAATTAGATAACCTCAGCACTACACCTATGAACAGTGAACACTATTAGTGAGTCAGAGAAGTATACAGAAACTTGCTTAATTCAAGTTTCATTTGTCGAAGATAAAACAGTACTGACATTTCTCATTAAAACAATTTATTGGCAATAATGCACTATAAAATTCACTCTAAGGAAACAACGCACCAGACGAACACCGAAAGCCTTTGCAACACCTGCCAGAGTCATGTCTGCATGAAGTGGACCTACCCCTCCATATATGAACACCTATAATTTTGGTTAATAATAGAGCAAGCAAAAAAACCATGATTGTCAGTATGCAAAACTGTTGCTCCATTGTTCCAAAGAAAAAATGTTCCTGCCATCCATAAGAAATCCCCAAAATGGCTGCCAAAAAGTTTGCAAAGGTTTACCATATCATTAGCTGATTTTCTTCGCTCAACTTCTTCAGCCACAGAATCTATCTGGCAACAAAAATACCATAAATGATCTCAATATATGCACACTTAAAATCCCGCATTTACAAAAGAAATATAGAGGAGATTGAAAACAAATTAACCCAAGCGTAAATGAATTCCTTGGTTACAAATGAAATGTGCTCTCTACATCCAACATACAAGCAGGTCTAACTCAATAAGATAGCAACTAGATCAATCTAAATGCTCAGCTAAGCAACTTACATCATTCTGAACAACATCAATTTTTGATACCGACCAGCCAATAGAATTGAGCTTTTTGCACAAGGAAGGCCCCAATTGATCCTCAACAGTGCCAAACCTGAGCTATGGAGCAGACAAAATAGCACATAAAAACCTCATCATGAAGTGGGTCAAAATTATTTTGAATAAATCAATTTTGAAAAGCACCACCATGTAATAGACTTAAGATAGTACAATATGTGCATAAAACATTATAATCCAATGTAAAACCAACAAGGGGCTTACAGAATCTCATCCCCTACAGCAATGACTGAAGCTGTCAGTAAGCTTCTTTTTAGCTTATCCACAACACTAGGGCCATTGCTAAGCGCTGACAAGCTTCCACCAACTGGAGAAACTTTTTTCACTCTTCCAGCTCTCTCTAATCTTCCATCAGAAAGCAGATAGGCAGGTTTAAACTTTTCTTCTGTTCCCATAGAATTGTTAGCACACAACAATGAATTTGGAACTGTGTCATGTATGCTCCCAATTGATGTATAACTGAAAAAATTAAAGAAACATATTATCACACAAGTAAAACCTGACATGCTTAAAAAAATCCATCAATAAGCAGACCAAAAAGTACCCTACAAAACTATAAAGGACAAGCAATATATACAACATTAGAAGAAGTTACCCTTGATCATAAAGACTGCAGTACTGCACCTTGCAAGTTAAAATAAAGGCCCAGACGTCTCTGCCAAAGAAGCACACCAAGTCAAAAAACCCAAAATTGTTTTATATTTTTGATCGGGTGGATCCAAATAAAATTATGCCAGCTTAGCTTCATTTTGACCATTCATGATACAAACAATGAAAAATGAATTGTTTCCAAGAAGCAAGGAACGTCAATGTTGGAATGACACATGATTTGGCAGTCAGACAGCAAGTGCAAGCAGTTCTTGCCTTATATATCATAGAGAAAGAAACTAGAAAAGAAGCATATAGTATGGCAGATACCTGTATGACCAATCTAAGATAGGATTCACTCTCATAAAAGGAGGCCACCCAGGTGAACTAGGGGAGAATTGTTCTTGGCCGACCTGAAAGATTAAAACATACTGAAAGTATAAGGCATGAGTTTCCATACACACACACCACAACCACAACAACAACAAAAAAAAGAACTTTGAAGATATCTAGCACAATAGAGGAAGGATTTTCTCAAGATAGATAATATACATACCGCTGTAGGATCACCAATTCGGACTCCTAGGAAGATAGCCCTAATTGGATTAGCCTTCAGCAAAGCCTCCAAACCAGATTTAAAATCTGAACGAATAATGTCCAATTGCAGACCATAGCTGCATTAACAAAATAATGGAAAAATCAGTTAAGTATATCCTTCAACAAGTAAAAACGGTTCAAAAATAAATAAATAAAGGCTGAAGAGAAATAAGGGAAGAATCTCTCACGCAGTAGATGTGTCATGAGTGAAAGAGTTTATCTCGGGGAAAGCAGACAGGCTCTCAAAATATATTGTTCGGATCGGACAATCTTTTAAGCCACCGTTAGGACAACTTTGGTCACCTTTATACAAATAGTAGCCAGCCCTAAGCAGGTGCAGCAAAACCTACTCATCAAAGATATTGGCATAATCAATGACACAAAACAAAGCTGATGGGTTTCTGAAGAAATCACATAAAAACTTACAGTTGAGTCCTTCCCTCCATTAAAGCTGAAGGCAACCTCCTCAATTCTGTTGGAGAAAGCAACTTAATACTTTGGAACATAATGCAAAATAACAAAACTTTAAATAATTAACAATAGAATAAAATCTAGTTATGGCAGTTAAAATGTAAAGAAAGTGCCAGACCATTTTCCTTATAAATGTAACATGAGAATAACTGAGAGACAAGTGTTTGTTGACCAAATTAGTATGAAATTATATGTCACTTTTATTCATCAATTATTTCCATATCATGACCTAATTACCATTTTTTCCTTTTAGATACGGATGCAAACAAACGAGCACTGACAACAATGAAATAAAGAAAATACAAATTGATAGATGACTAAATGAAGCTTCATGACAATTGCACAATAGCTGAAACAATTAGAATAATGGACACAAATTCACTAAGTTGTACAAATTTGCATAACCTAGCTCTTTTAAATTTTGTACGATGGAAGGCCTAGGACATAGAATCATGAATCAAGATTACGTAGGAAAGTATACACACAGAACCAATTTTAAAATTCCAACAAGTTGCAGAACCTCTAATTTTTATTTGTTACTAAATTACCATGTAATTAGTTCTCATATTTGTTGGACTAGTGCTATGCTGCAAGAAGTGCTAGTATAAATATACAAGCATAAAGAAATCTATTAGGATAGATTTACAGTTTAGAAACAGTACTTGACAAAACAGTGACATATCAAACTGGAAGGAAAGTGGTTTCTTTTAAGATAGGATTCCATTTCTTCAGTTCTGTATAAGAATAAATAACGATGCCTCCGACATGCTATTTCAAATTCATGCAAAATTAAGCTTCCGAGAAAAAATTGCAAAACAGTATGACCATTGTTTGCCAGGAAAAGCTTTCTTAATAAGATGACTCTTAAAGAATGAAGCTGCAAAGAGTACGTACTCTATCAAACATCAAGAAATGGATTCTTGACAATTTGTGGACTCAGAATTTTGTCATCCCTCACCTGGGCAATAAGAGCAAGACACATAAAGCATGGTTGGTTGGAATAGACTCTAGAATAGAATATATTCTTATTCCTTTGTTCGTTAAAACTTTTAAGGTTAGGAATTGTAATTCCTTGAAATACCTATTCCCTATAGATTTAGAATATCTATTATTTACTGGAGGAAAAGAATAGCTATTATTTCTCTCAAAGGAATAGGATTTTAATATATATTTACCAAAAAATTTCCCAATTACTTATATAAATTTTTATATTGTTAGCTATGGAAGATATTTTGGGAAAACTAAATAATATTCATTCGTTCATTTTTTCTAATCATGTGGTAACTAGCAAACAAAGAAATATTAAATGTTAATATGTTATTCCTATTCCTAGTTTTATATTCCCAGTAAATAACTGTTATTCCTAACCAATTGGTAATTTTAATTAAGTGAACCAAACTTCCCTCAAAGAAAAGGGTGTTTAGCACTTAAGTATGTCTTTCAACCCTTGAACTTATCACAAATTATTACCCTCTAGAACACCGAACTTCCCACACCATAAAATTGAAAAGCTTTTTAAGAAAGCCACAACTATGTATTAGAAATTAGAACATTTCCATATGGGAAATTACCAACCTCAAGATAATGTTACCACAGATGTGTCAATGACTGGTTCATAACTTCATAAGAATCCTAAAATGGGTTTGATGATCTAAAGTATTTGATGCGATTAAAGACTAGATGAAAATAAAAAATGACAGATGCCCAAGAACTGAACAATGTATATTAGCAACACTCACAAAACATATAGCAGTCATAAAAAATGACAGATGCCCAAGAACTGAACAATGTATATTAGCAACACTCACAAAACATGTAGCAGTCAGATTAAACAAACCTACAAGCAACATATGGACAGCCATGACGAATCTTAATGGGATTATAACAAGCCAGACATGAAACGATAAGGAATGAACAAGGCGACAACAACCAATAAATGCATTCAATGAGATCCGAATATTGTCAACGAAAATAAGACTTTCACACATCCATTTGTGGACCTGTCCCTCTGTCTTCCATATAGAGAAAACAAATCAGGAATTGATCCAGGAATTTTTTATTCTTTAGTTATGTCTCAGAATAAAGACAATATCGTAGCCAGAAGCTTTCTTCTATAAAGCTAAATGCATTTTGAAATCACTTACAGCACTGCAACTGCAATTCATAAATAACAGAAAACATACCAGTTGAAGCAGACAAGATAAAGAAGATGAATTTTGTTCGTAACTTCATCAACTAAAAGAACTGAAAACACTTAACCCTCTATTCAACAAACCCAAACACATCTGCTTATAGGGCCTTTAACATTTCCAATTTTCCATTACCATATCAAAATTTAACAATAAATTTGAAAACTTTGTATCATTTCTCCATTCTCAGACGTCTTGGCAAACAAAGTGAAGGAGGTAAGTCTCAAAAGCTCGATCCATAAAACCCAATAAATTGGAATTAGAATATATAGAATACAAGACAAGTACCCTCAATGGAACAAAGAACTTACGAGTACAGAGCCAAAGCTCTCTGAATAACAAAGATAGCATTGTTGTACTTCGTCTTGAGCCTTCGATCATCGCTCTCTCTGATTGATTTATCAATCTCCATCACTCTAAAAGAAAAAAATACTATGAAATACTAACAATCATGATTGAACAGAAAATGGACTCCATTAAGATTCAGGGTTTTTTGTATTAACATTCTGGGAAACCAACCATGTGGATTCTATTATATTAAATCAGATTCGTCTTTTCAAGTAAATCAAGAAAATGGGTATTAAAAGATTTGCTTTGCCTACTAAGCTGCTAAGTAAAACTCACATCTGAATAATCTTACCACAGATGCGAAGCTTGATAGAGAAAGGCAGTATCAAAGCTCAAAATGTATGATAGATAATAACCAATTTCTAGGCTTTCCTTCTTCAAATCAAACCAATTTAGGAGAAAGATACTTTGGAGTCTTGTAGATGGGTTATCCGGTGCCACAGGATGTTTATCTAAGAGGGAAAAGGCTGGGTTTTTTCGTCTTGATCTGTGTAATCTTTATATGCATAAAAATACCGGGAGTGGTGCCATTGTGCCAATTTGTTGAAACGGAAAAACTTGGTGAAAACGAATACATTAATCACGAGGAAAAATTATACATTCTGGATTAATGATTAATACTTAATTTCTTTGACAAGTACATAAAATCACATAAAGTGATTTTAAAAATATATATATATATTTATTATTTTTTAATATTTAAAAATATACATTCATTTATATTATAAAAAAATAAACATATTTTTTTTAAATTAAAAATAAAATTTTATATATTAAAAAATTATAACATATAATGCAACATATTTAATTAGACCTATTACAATTTAAAATTACAAATTTAAATTAGTAAAAATAAATTTTTATTATTATTATTTTATAATTATGAAATGAAGAGTTATTTCTTATTTTTAAAATATTTTTTATTAATTAAATTAATTATTAAATAATTGAACCCTAAAAAAATTATTACACTAACTTGACATTTTTTTTTTTCTAAGAACATTAGATTTATTTAAAATATCATATTAATCTAAAAATAATAAATAATTTATCAATCACTATATTTAATAAAGAGTTTTGGGAGCCTACGTATTGTAACGGAAAATTGTGCAATATTATTTAGATAAAATTTTGGAAAAAATAATCTTCCATAAATTGCTTATTTTCCAACTATGCAAATACTTTTCTAATCTAACTGTTACACAAGTGAGAAGGAAATAAGAGATATATATGTATACGTGTGTGTATATAGTGCAATTAAATTATGTATACTAAATTATAATAAAAAATATTTTATTATGGTTATTTTCATCTAATTATTTAATTTATTTTATTTTTAAGTTTTAATCTCTAATAATACTTATTTTTTTCGTTATTAAAAAAAATATTTATTTTTTTATATTGTAAAAATAATATAATTTTACAGATTTTTAAAAGATAACAATAAAATTTTATATATATAAAAAAAAAAAGTTATGTTAAAAAAAAAACAAAAATATTTTTTGTTTTTTATTATACAATTAGCTCTCTGGTTATGTCATTTTAGCAACATAATTAATGTTGTCAATCTCTCTGTTGTTTACGTAATTGTGAATAAAACTCTATCTGTTCATCTATGAGATTACCGATAAAGAAAAATTTTCATGAGGTGAGGTTGAATATTATACATTCCACCTCCTCCTAAATACCTATTTTATATAAAAATGTAAATACTTGTTCAAAAATTCATCCTTTTTCATTAACAATAATAATTTTATTATGAAAATACAATAATATAAATAAAAATGTAATATATTTAACAACCCATAAATAAATAATTTTATCATCTTATTAATAAATATATTCTTCTTGTGTCATTAATTTTTTATTTGTGGCCATTTTATTCTTGATAAATTGTGTTTGAAATAATTTTATCAAATTGTTTACAATCTTTCAGTCTTTCGCATCATTTTCTATTTTAACGATTTTATCTTTGATAAATTATATTTTATATCTAATTACTTATTATGTCTTTATTTAATTACTAGAAGTCTTTTTGTTGAAAAAGATTTATAGGAAAACGTTACGTTCCTTCCTAATAATCCTTCAATTTTTTTTTTTTAAGTTTGACTTGCAATTTTCTTTTACGTGAAAGAGAAGTTTAATTCACGGTAGAAACAATGCGATTATCATGAAATTGGGAATTCTTTTTAGCAAAATGTCGTATATAATTATAGTTGTCAAATTCAATTAGTATATCTTAATAAAAATATTTTTCCTATTATTATCCTAAATAAAAGTAGATATATATTCACACATTGAATTACATATGATCTCCTACTCATATAATTGTTTATAAGTTTATATTAATAAAAATATTTTTATTTCTTGACTACTTTTTATTTATAGAAAAATTCTACATATTCATTTGCAAAAATAATATTCATGGTTTTTTGCCTTGTATTTTACCCTATAAGGATTAAGGAGTAGTTGGGTGTGAAAGTGAAATGTATTACTCCTCATTATTAGCAATAACAAAAATAAATAAATAAATAAATAATTGTTAAATCTTTTGTTTTTGTTTGAGTTTAAACTAAGTAAATGTGTAGGGTATATTTGTAACACATTCTATACGTTTTTGGCATAATTATAATTAAATAAATATTTTGTGTATTTTTATAATTCATCCCATATGTTTTAGGCATAATTGCAACTAAATAAATATTACGGGTATAAAACGTAATTAATTCTAAATATTTTTTATATTACATGAATATTTTTTATTTATTGAATTAACATACTCAAATTTCAAGTGCTTTTGCACGTGAGCTTGACTAGTAAATATATATATATATAATTTACTTTGCCTTTTATTTTATTTGCCCCATTTTTACTTAAAAATTCATTTTTTTAATTTCTTTTTTTATTTTTATATGTGAAAAGGAAAAAAAGAAAAAAAGAAGACGAACGTACAATGAACATTTGATAATCGCTTGAATCTTATTGTTATTATTGTTACTATATAAAAGTGTGAAGGAATTAAGATAATTTATTTTTCAATTTTGTTCCTATATAATTTAAAGATTTCAACATTGTACCCATATAATTTAAAGATGAATTCTGAAGTCTTTGCAATTTTTCACTTATAAATTCTCAACAATTTTTATCCAAATTAATTAGATAAGATTTTTTTCTAAGGAGCGAAATTTTCCAACTTCATCCAATTTATTTTACTCATATCACAATATTACCCCATTATTAGTTATAATTTTGACTTGTCTTTGTCAACAGAATTTAATAAATGTCACACAATTTTTATCAATAGCTAATTATGAAGAAGATAATTAAGATTGAATTGGAATATATATAACTTACGTATTTTTTTTCTTCCTTTTTTCTATGAAGCAATTATCCTCTTTAGTTTTAGTAAGCGTACTGTACATTGATCCATATTGCAAATACTGTATATAGATTTAATGGAATCGGAATCTTAGATAGATATGCTTATGTTTTGTTTCTTTCAACCGGGACAATATATTGGACTTCTAAAGTTTCATGCCTATCAATATTATAACAATGTATTGTGCCATTATTTATCACCATGGGTTCAATGAATATATATAGTTGGGGGATAATTAATAAAAGGATAATCAATACTCGTGGTTTCTTAACTTTTACTCATTCTATATTTTAATTTTTTAAGTATTTTTTTTTAATATTTAGTCCTTTAACTTTTAAACTTGATAATATTAGTTTAACTATTAATTTTCTATGAAATTTAACGTCTAATTTTTTTTCATCTTTTTTTTTTCCTTCTTCTTTTTAACGAAAAAAAAAAGATTTGAGGTAGTTCGATAGTTTTAGAGGGTTTTTTTTTTTTTTTTTTTGCAATATTTATTCGTTAAAAAAAGGGAAGAAAAAAATCAAACATTAAATTCCATAGAAAATTAATAATTTGACTAATATTGTCAAATTTAAAAAATTAAAAGATTAAATATTAATAAAAAATAATTAAAAAATTAAAATATAAATTGAATAAAAATTAAAAGATTATAAATATTATTTATCCTCAATAAAATAAATAGAGTGTACCTCGTAGCAAAAACTTTTGAATGGGATTTAAAACTATACGTTACATGAGTCTAAAAACCATGAAATTTTGTTCTACTTAAATAAGCAAGTAAAGAGAGTATTAATTTTCTAATAATGAAGCAAAGTAAATAGTTGACACTTTTTATTTATTTATTATTGTATAGATATTATGCATGTTAAAATCCTTATTTTGCAAAGTGACATAAATATTCAAAGAATGAACGTGCTTGAAAATTAATTGAATGAGATTTCTAAATTTCTAAATTTTGTTTCTAAATTAAATATTCTCAAGTTTCCTAGGGTTGGGAATACTACTCCACGTTTATTCTCCCAGGAATATAGGATGATTAATTAGCTTTTAATTATTTAAATATTAGTTAATAGAGTTGGTTTAAGGGTGTCAATTGTGTCGTGTTAGTCGTGTTCGTGTCGTGTTTGTTCGTATTATTCGTGTCGTATTTTCGTGCTGGTTGGCACATTAAAAAATTTACTTGAATTTTTTTTGTGTTACTTATTTATAATAGTAAGAAATAACAAAACCTTTAAGAACATAAAAAAATTATTAATCAATTCTTACTAAAAAAAATTCTTGTCGTATCGTGTTCGGATCGTAATATCGTGTCGTGTCAGAAATTGCCACCCTTAAGTCGGTTGCACAAGCAAATCAATGCCATCTAAAGGGTAAAACCTATTTGTAATTCCATTGTTGGTGATTAACTAACAATCATGATTTTTTTTAGGGCCAATTATTCTAAGGGAATTAACTTCTTCAAGAACTCTTCTCCGATCCTCAACGCTGTGTCCAAAATTTATCATAAAAAGAGTTTTATAATTGAGCTATATGTACTAGGTTATGGATTCGAGAGATGAAAAAGTCGTAATTGTGCATAAAGACCCCTTTAATAACAGCCTTAAATGCTAACCACTGTTGGTACTATTAAAATAAGGCGTTGATTCAAGTGAATGAATATTAACAGGCATTACTCCGTTCCACCCTCAAAGAAATTTTTTTCTATTCAAAAAAGATAATATATATATATATAAAATCTCTATCCCTAATATGGTAGCTCACAGAATTTTGTAGTTCATATAGCATATAAAATTTTGTAGTTTACCATATTAGTAGCATCATGGTACCATTAAGAACACGGATAATAACATGGAGCATATTTAGAATATTATTATTCAGTCTGTGAGCATATATCCCACAGATTGTTGTGTAAATTACTTTTATAATTTCAGCAAAGTTCAAACAGCAGTTGCCTTGCTTCTATTTTTTGGTTGATTATTTGGCAATTTAATTGAGATTTTTTTATTTTTAGTGAGAAGAGAATCTTGTTGCTTTTTGTGAGTCCTATTCGTTAACCATGTAATTTTAAAAATTAAGGTTATGTTTAGTTTACAAATAAATAAAAATATGCATTTTAATAAAAATTAAATTAAATAAAAATAATTTTATCATTATTATTATTATTATAATATTTGTTAAAACAATATAATTAAAATAAATAATAATATTAAAATAAAATTTATAAATGAAGCAAAATTTAAAAATAAACATTTTATTATTATTTCCAAATGAGATAAAATTAGCAAAACATCATAATTGATTATACAAATTATAAAAAAAAAAAAATAGAACATTACAACATATTCTTAATAGAATGTAGGAATAATGAGAATTATTACTATTATTTTAATTCTTTTATATTTTATTATAGATTATAGTCAAACAAAATACAATAATATTCTAAATAATTTTTATCACAATTATTATTATTATCAATTAAATATGTCATAAGTATTTAGCGTTTTTACTAAAAACTTTGCAAACTATAGAAACTTCATTATTTAACATTTATATTAGTTTCAAGGGTTTTTTTCATACCTAAGTTATATAAGTATTTTTATCGATTTATATAATTTTGTAAATATTTTATTTTAAAATAGCTTATAATGTAGGGAAAATGATAACCAAACTTCACGTGCAGAGCAAATTCTTACAAAATCAAAATTAAGCTGGATTAATTTATTCTGATTTGACTGTTGAACGAAACTCTCAGTTGACCAAAAGTCTTGAGCCTCTCACTAACTTTTTTTCGTCTAGTCTTTCTCTAATTAAGATTTGTTTAGATTGCGGCAATTTGTACCATAATTTAAGTGATTGAATCATATTCAAATCAAAAAATTTAAATTAAATATAAATTAAATTAAATTTAAACTTCTTTCGATTCAATTCGAATAACTTGAATAAAATTATGCTAAATTAAAGCCAGCTTATTAATCCAAAATAAAATTAATTATTTTTAAATCTATTTAACTCTTTAAAAAATGAAATTTCCTTTCCTTTCCTTTTAAAAAATAAGTTGATAATTAATTTATTTTGTTACATTATTATGTTACATTATTTGATGTTAATGCATTTAGTATTTAAATCTATTTAACTCTTTAAAAAAAAATATTCATATTCAATTTCAATTAGTATTATGAAGTTTTTATTTTTGAATCAATTAAGTACTAGTTTTTGAAGTAATTCAAACCTTTTATCAATCTGTGTTATGCTATATTTTTTTTTCACTTGTTTATTGTCTTGAGAATTATGTATTATGTAGTAATCAAAGTTTTATTCTTGTGTATATAAAAAAAAAATAAATTTTCGTGTGACATTTTAAGCTACTTTAACCTTCATTTTTTAGTAAGTATCTTTATTTAATCTACTCATCTCTATTTATTTTGTTTAACAGTTAAAAAAAAATTTATTTGAACTTAAGAGCTCTTTATTCTAAATATAAGTTTTCATAAGAGCATGATGTCCTCTAACTTTTGCATTGGTGGAATTTGATAACATTTATTTTTTGTCTAATTAATTTAGAAATTGAGTTCTTGTTTTAATAATTAATTTTTTCTCTTATATTTATATTTTTTATTGTTTTATGTAATACTGCTTGAGCTTTAATCATTAAATATATTTTTTTAATAAAAAAAAGTCATATTAACTAAAAAAATATGTAATTAACAATTCGAGCTACTTTGGGCAACTCGTTTGTATTTGGTTTGGATTCAGGTTTACCTTTGCTAGCTCGAATTAAATTTGAATTGAACTAAGGTTTGACCAATTTGGGCTAGGCTAGTTTGGACGAACCAGACCAAACTAACTCAACCCGCACGAATTGACACCCTACTCCTAATGGCCGTCAAGCTAGCGGCTTAACTCTCTCTACCTCCCTTTGTGTATGTTTTTTTTGCTTAATGACCAATTTTTTGTTTTTTGGTCTTTTCTCCTGACGGTGTTCAAGTTTCAGTGATTTGAGGTGCCAATTGTTGTGCTTTTTGATCCTTGAAGAGTGGCCGCTATCTAAAAGTTCCTTTTCTTTTCGATGCCTAAAGCTTCATATTCTCTCGAGTTTGGGTGTTTCTCCATTATCCAGAAATTGACCGGTGCCAATTTCTTTGGTGGTGGATGGTTTCTTGGAGACTCATTGGGATAGGTGGAGAGGATTTTTTTTAGTTTATTGGTAGTTTAAGTGTTACTGTATTGTGTGTTTTTTTGTGTGTCTTGCTATTTATATTGTGTTTTAAAATATATAGGTGATATATTTTGTGTTTTTATTAATGTAATAACTGATTATTTTCAATGTATAATTTTACTACTTTAAATTTTTTATTATTTTAATTATTAAATAAATATTAAAATAAATTATAATATAAAACTAGTACTTAAAATTCATGTAATATATTTATTGTCTACATCTCTTTTATTTTAATGAAATTGTCTGAATTTATCAAACAAATTAAATTATGTACTCTTGCCATCGTGATGACATGTGAGACAGTTGGGTCATGTTATTTACTTGTTTGTTGCCAACTCCATCTCACATGATGCTTAATTTAATAAGTTGATAAATTAATTATTTTTTAAGAGATTTACATTTATACATTCATAAATATCGACTATATACCAAAAATGAACGTAAGTGATGACCTGAAGGGGGCAAGGCTACCCTTAATTTTCGAAAAAATTATTTGGTTTCTTTAACCGCACTAAATATCACTTTAATTTAACTTGTAATATCCCACCAATTATAATCACTTTTTTAGTATAATAGTAAATACTTCATATTTACCCAAATAATGCATTTATTCAAGTTTTCATTCACAACTATCATTTGATAAAAAAGTACTTGTCATATTTCTTGTTTGGACCAGCACAATAATAATCACGCGTATGCATATATAAAAAAAAATATAAAGCAAACAATAAGAAAGAAAAAGTTTGAATAGTGCTCAAAATTATAGCTCTAACATTCATATTTATTTTATTTTATGAGTGTATATACAATTTTTTCCTTTTTTTATATATTCATATAGTATTTTAATATTAATATAATATCATTTGAAGATTATTGTAGAGAGTTTTTTTTTTTTTTTTTTATTTGTTGTTATTTTTATTATGATCTAAATTTAATAGCATAATTAAAATATAAAAAATTTAATTCAAAACACTCGTTCAAGAAATATTATTAATTCCAAAAAATTACTATTTTGTTTTTAAAAATTGAGTTTTGTTTTACTCGGCCTCCCTTTATTATTATTCATGAGTCAATCCCAACATTACACATCATATAAATTAAATACTTGTAATAATAATTATGATTAATTAGATTTGAACTCATGATATTTAATTTTAATATTAAGTTAGAAGGTACCGACAAACTAACCTTTTTAAAAATTTTATCAAGAGAGAGAAGGATCAAAAATATTTTTATACACTTACTACTTTTACAAGTATTAACTATATGTAAGGTAGGCCAATTACTTATATTTAATAATAGATGAGGAACATATTTAGCCCCATTATTTTTTGAAATAAGTAGTTTATGTTATAAAACTAAAAAAATAAGAGAAAAAAAGTAGAAAAAAAAAATAAATAAGTAAAAGTAATTTTTATTTATTATTGTGTAAATAATATACTGCTAAAGATCCTATTTATAAGATTTACAAGATACAATATGAATTTTAAATATAAAATATGATAGATATTGAATCTCTAATTATCTCTAAGTAAATGCAAATTTATGATATAATAGAGATAAATATTATTTTGAAATAAATCTAACCATAAGATAGATATAATATATTTAAGATTTGACATTCAAATTATAACACTTTCCCTGAATGTCAAATGCATTGAGAATATGTCTTGTAAAAAACATTGCTAGAAAAATCCAATGGGACAAAAACTAGCAAAAGAAAAAGAGTACATTATTCTCATACAATATACTTAAGTTGCCTCATTAAAACCTTTACAGGAAAACTCAGTGGGACAAAACCATGAAAAGGAAAAAAGAGCACAACGGGTATACAAATGTGCTTCCCTTGATGATGACAATCATTCAACATGAGATGCCCCTTTAATTGGCACATTTTAACATCACTATGGCAATCTCTCAAATGTTGAAGTAAATGTAATAACTCATATAAAGTAAGTCTATTTAGTCGTCACTTAATTTTATATGTAGTATAATTTCATAGTTGTAGGCTAAATGTAGTTACTTCAATAACAATAGTACATTTAAATACTAATTTGTAAGGTACATGTTATTTTACAAAATAAATTGTTTTGTCATATCCTTTTTAAGAGTACATGAAATAATAAGCATGCTTTGTATCCATAACAAAGTCATATAGCTTGTAAAAATATTAAATTTTAATGCTAATGAGAATGCAGAAGATAATATTAGAAACTTATGTAGTCCTTCATATTGTTTTAATAGTACATGTATATGAATTATCATAATAATAAATGACATTTGAAGTTAATGCTTTTATAAGCAATAAGTACTATTAATTTATTCAAATCAGTAACTATATATAAATAATATTATGTGAGCATTAGTCACATTTTAAAGTCATTATATATATACGGGAGTAAAATTTTGTATCTCACAACCTCATCATATTTTATATAAATTCATGTATTTTTAACATATTTTACATTTCTAGGCACTTGGACACCTAGTTATTATAAATATCTAACGAACATCTCAGATGTTCATACTATATCTATTTCACTTTGGGTATAAGTGAATGAATATGTGCTTGAAATAATATTTTGTATTTGGCCAATACTTTTCTTTGTCGACATTTAATAACTTTTAACATTATTCAGGATCCTTATCATCTCTTGCTTGTTAAAAAGATAATGAAATAAAATATGTTATACAACATTGATATATTAATATTTTATTCCACCCGTCATCAAAATGATATCATTTTATATCAGGTATCTGACACTCAATAGGAGTCAATAGTTATAATCTTTTTTTGATATTCATTTCTTAGAGTATTAACTATTTTATTCCAACAATAATAATATTATTTTTTTTGCACCAATATAATTAGCAAGCTTTAGATAAATTATGAATGTTTGTTGCTATTTCATTTCATTGTTCTATAGGAATTTCGATAATTACTCGAGCATTTTACAATTAAACTTTTCACTATCTAAATGCATCAACAATATATAGTACTCTATTATCGAGTAATTTTTTGAACCTCATGTTCTATAAAATGTATGCATTTTAAGTAATTTCACGCCATTAACTTTTTTTTCCTCTCCCCCTAATGAAAAAAATTATTTTTATTTATCAAAATTATATAATAAGCTTGCTTATTCTTCAAAGGATTCAATATAAATGAAAACTCAAAACACATATTTTAAAATTTATTGATGGGCTCATCTTAATGTGTTAAGTCTATGCCATATGATTAAAGTAACTTTATTTTGCCACTAATATAAGTTGTAATTAAAAATTAATAATAAATTTGTGGGTTAAACTGATCCCAAAATATCATGTTCCATAATAAGTCTGACAATATCATCTTCATAATTATGATTTTTCAGATGCGTGAGATTCACTATCAACTTTTGTCAAATATAATGAGTTCATTTTGCCTTAGAAACATATAACACATATAGTTATCAAATAAAGAAAGGTTTAAACTTTGGTCTACAACCATTTAACTTTCTATTGTATACTGAATCAATTTTGATTCTTCATGATAATTATTCAAACTTTTCTCTATCAAAATTTATTTATATTTGCGATATAAATCGAAAGAAACTTTCTAAATATTGACTTCTAGTCATGTATTTGTGGCATTATATATATTATATTATGATTGTTGTCTTCAATGTCACTGTCGCTAAATATATTCAAAATATTAAATTTTTCATAACTTTGAGAAATTTGAGCACAATTATATATAATAGAATTCATTATACTTTAGCTCTTCAAAGTCTTTTATTGGATTATACATAAAATTGTGCTAACTCATATATTATTCAACAATAATGAAACAATAATGAATATTGTTGTATTATCTTTGAGACACATAAGTGTTCACTATTTAAGTTGATAAACAATAGTTATAAGCCCACTTTATATTTCTTCATCCATCATTATCCATCAAGATCAAAAGGGGGTATATACTGGATAAGAAAAATATTGGACCTTAATTAATATTCTCTTGTTTTTCTTCTGTGGAAGCTCATGATCCATTATAAAATTGGAGCTCAAATACTTCATGATATAACAACTCCAAATAAATTTTATATATCTATATGGGCTTTCAATAATACAATAACATTATAACTACCATATTGACAATATTAACACAATAGCTTAAACCAAGTTCATGATCATTATATAATATTCACTTCTAGTAATGATATGATCAAAATGTCTTTATTTTCTTAATAATTTATACAAACACATAATATTTAAATATATATGTATGTTTCTCTATTGTTATTTTATAAGCAAATTTTACTTGTAAAGATAGCATATGAAGGATTCATAACTGTTGCTAATTTCACTCTTAATGTTGCATGTAAGCATACACGAGATCTATGTATATATTTCTTTTTGCTCTCAATAAAATATATGATTGCATAACTTTTTTTTTTCTCTAAAGTTTTTCAAATAAAAGGTTAATGATATTGAGATCTTAAAAATCTTGAATGATCAAGATTGGATATTGATTATCAAATTAATCACTTGCTATCCTTCAAGATATATTTTTTTTTCTTTAATTATATTCAATTTAACGTCAATAACAAATGACATTCATTTCAAGGATCATATAATCAAAATGCCCTTATATCCATAATCATATTTAGGATATATACTGTTTATATAGATGCTATTATCTTGCTATTTTAATAGCATATTTTACTCATAAAATAACATATAAATATTTTTATGATGTCAATTTTACTCTCAATATTGTTACTTAATAGCATACATGAGATACTGAATATATTTCATCATATATTATGTTAGCATTGTAACCTATGTGCTCTCAATGAATAACATATAAATATTTTTATGATGTAGTAACACAATTAATGCTCCCAAGAAAGAATGGTGGGGCAAGATCTCCTTAAAAATTATCCTTCTAGACAGAGCAATGTTTTCAGGAAAGACTAATAACACAAAGACTTTTAAGAACTAGTCTCTTAGACAGAACTCTCGTAAATCTTACTAATCATGTAGAGAAGATATTCATATCCTAATAATAATTGAATTTTCAAAAACTTTAGAGCTTGCTCTTGAGAGCTTTAGAAGCTTAATAACCCACATTGCAATCAACTGTGTGGGGAACATGTAAGCAAGAGGCCATGCTTTTTAATTTTACAAACTCATTATATGATAATTTTAGAAACAAAATTCAGAGAGTTACTAATACACATGCTAATAGAAGTATCCTAAATATTTGCAATTTTATTTAAATGTAAAAGAAATTATTTATTTATTTGTATTTTTTAAAAATTAATTTTTAAAATAATAAGGCTTCGCAACGTACCGTGCCAGCACGACCCGACCCGTTAAGGGCCGTAGGCCATAGGCCATGCCGTGCTACCCCTTTTGGCTAATGAGCTGTGCTGTGCCATGTTGAATATATGGTAGGTAGTGCCTCCCGACTCGGTGGGCCAATCAGCCAAGTATTTAATAGATTGTGTCATGCCAGCCCATTTGACGCCTCTACATGTGCCCAATACATGGCAATTAATTCAGGGTATTTTGTAGTATTTATTGGTCTTTTTAATTAATAAAAAAGGTAAAAACTATTCCATTATCTTGCTTCTTCTTCTTCTTTTCTTTTCTTTTTTCTTTTTCTTTTTTAACTGTTTCATTTTTCATTAGTTTGTATTAGTTTTAAAAATAAAATAAAAAAATCCCCTCACTTAATTGAAAATTGAAGTGAAAAACAATAATAACAAGTCCCAACAAAAAATATAGGAAAAAATCATAAGAACTTAAGTAGTTTAGTAATTAAATCCATCATCTTCATGCACATGGACGACAGTAGAACTAAAATATTAAGGGGCCAAGTTTTCAGTGATAAATACAAAATATTTTATTACATAAATATAAAATTATTATATAAAAATAAAAATATAAATTTTTAATATTTTTATTTTTCTTTCATATTATTAGTGTTATAAAATAAAATAAATAGATATTTTTTTAATATATGATCACACATGCAATTACATATACACACATAATTTTTATGAATAAATGTCGAATCTATTACTAAAATATGCATAATAACTAATAGTTAAAAATATAATTTTAATTTGAGTAAAAAATAATTACTTATATTAAAATTTAATTAATTATTCTTTGAAAGAGTATCAAATTTTTACAATTTTATGAATGTTAGCTAATAAAATTAAAATATAAAAAAGAATAAAATTACTATATTATAAATTTTATGAAAAAAATTACATATTTAATATATATATTTGATATTTTTTTTATTATATTATATACACATATGTGTATGTGTGTGTATGTATATACGCTGCGGGTTAGGGCCACTGGCCACCCAAGCCCAAGTTCGTCCATGTTCATCGAAAGAAGTAATTAGGTTTTTTTTTTTTTTTGATGACAAGAAGTAATTAGTTTGCTTAAACTCTAATTTGCCAAACTAGGCAAAACCCAAATTCTTAATTACACGGTAACACCCAAATTTTAGAGTTTGGGGTTACTAAGTTTATAATAAACTTTAATATTGGAAAGATTTAGGTGAGTTTTATTAGTCTTATAATTTAATATATATATATATATATATATCAATTAAGCTTAATTTTTCAAAAATGGGTATTTTAGAGGATAAAATTGAACTTTCTATTTTTTTTAAATTAAGGCAATAAAAAACAGTAAAAGATAAAAGTAAAAAAGAAAAAAAAAACTCCCTTTATGATCAAAGAAGCCATGAACCCCTATGTCACCAACCACCACCACCACTTTCTCCAGCAACATGGCCCTTGCTTGCAGTCTATGCCACTGCCTTATAGGAGCAATGAATAACTCTAGCAAATCGCCATTGATCTCGCTGTCCCAACCCTCTCACTAAACCAACCACCCATTTTCGGCCTCCACTTTCTTTTTGTATCTATCTCTCTGCTGCTATCATTGCTAGAATTCCTTTTCTCTTGCCATAACACAAATTGCTAACGTCAAAACTATGAACCCGAATTTGACAGCCATGACTGACGCAATGTGAGACTTCTAGTTTCCATTTTTTATTACTTTATAATTTATAAAATAGAAAGTTTGAATTTTATCCTAAAAATTACCTATTTTTAAAAAATTGGACTTAAATGTAAGTTTTTAGATTACGGATCAAATACACCTAGAGGGGGATGAATAGGTTATTTTCAATTTTAACAAATATTAATCATATAACCTAAACACAACGACCAGACATGCAATCGCGTGTAAAAATAAAATACGGAATTAAAGAATAACACACGAGATTTTTATGTGGAAACAACCTAGGTCACACCAATGACCTAAAAGGAAAACCACCTGTCCACCGAACCACCTAACTATCCATTATGAAAATCAATGTTCAATTACAACCACAGGTCTTAGACTATCCTTCACAGATAGATCCCCTCATGTAATTTACTTACGAGCCGTTGCTCCTTTTATAGCCTCCACAAGCTAGGTGTCTGGATCCTGACCAACGTTCCGATCTACTTGAGTCCCACAAGATCAATCGAACTCGTCAACTTCGGTAATTTTGAGTCACACGAAATACCGAGTACGTCACCTCAGTACCTGAAACGTTAGCACAAATAACACAAGTGCAAAGTGTGTCCTAGAGCAGATTCAATAATGAAAAACCTTAACTAGCAGATTCAATAAGCATATAACGTAAAAACCAAATCAGCTAGCAAACTCTAGAACAATCATGTAAAGCTCAATATAATGAAAAGTAATTAGGCATATGAATTATTCAAACATAACCACACAATATGTTTGAACAATTAAAATAAGAAAAGTGCCTAAGATTGATAGATGAAGAGAAGTAAGATTTTTCTTTAAAATAAAACTCAATCAAATGTAGAAAATAATATTTTGGTGTGGTTGATATTTTGCACAAACAAGCGTTGCTTATATAGAGTCCAATTTGATTTGAAAGAGGATTAATAATAGAGTATAACTCTACTCATATCAAGATTTAACTTTCACAACAATTCAACTCATGTTAGGATTTTGCTTTTACAACAATTCAACTCAAACAAGGACTCTACTTTCACAACAATTCTATTTACAACAATTCTACTCATATAAGGATTCTACTTTCACAACAATTCTATTCATACTAGGATTTTGCTTTTACAACAATTCTACTCATACCAAGATTTTGCTTTCACAAGAATTATACTCATACAAAGATTCTACTTTCACAACAATTCTACTCATACAAGGATTTTGCATTCAACATTAAATAAATCAAATTGGTAAAAGTAACATAATAAATGAATTAAAAATAGAGTTGTAGTAGAACTGAAAAACAGGCTCGATCGATCTAGCCACTGCTCTATCGATTAATCCAAACCTTGATCGATCTAACTATGCAATTTCAAACCCGAGAGCAGCTAGATTAAAGTCGGTCTATACTCGATCGATTGACTACTCGATCGATCGAACTGTCCTCTCAATCGATCGACCAACATGTGCACAGTTTCTTTTCGTTACGATTCATACTAAGTGTAGTGCTTAATTGTGTGAGGGTGTATGCATGAGAGAATATTTTACCTGTCATATAGGCATTGCAAGCTTGGTGATTCCATCATCATGTATCATCTGATTAAACGGTGAACGCTTATGCTAAATTACAATCAAACATTTTGTCTACGAAAATTGTCAATACTCATAAACCTTATATTAAATTTATCATTTTTTGAAATTATAGGACTAATAGAACTCACATGAGTTTTTTCGATGCCAAAGTATATTATACTATAATTACAAAACCTTGGTAACCCAAAACCCAAAATTTACTCTTCCCAAATACGCCGTCAAATAGCCTATTGACTCATCAAACTAACATGGTACGACACACTAAAAATTAGTCAAAAGATGACAAAGAGAAAACGGCATACATAGTATAGATTTTGTTTATAAATTATAATTTTTATAACTAGCAAAATTAATATCAAAATTGTGTATTTTGATTACCCATAATTTAAGTAGATTATATAAATGTCTTTTAGGGGCTAACAAACAATTACAAATAAACTATAAAACAGATCTATCACACTATTCTGTATATATCATCACCTTTTTTCTTGTGATGAACAAAAACAACAAAATCAGCACATGTACTCTGCGTGAATGATTGATTTCGCACATTACTGTCTCGCAAAAAAATTTGGGGGAAGTATCATTCAACAAACTCTGAAAAACAGATTCTACAATTTTTACAGGAATTATGATCCAAAATCTAGCAGAGATAGTTTCAAAGAGTAAGAATCATTGACTTGTTACATATGTAAAACTTGAATGTAAATATTTATATATAAAATAAAACATGAAAATATGTAATTCATACAATAATCTTCTTCTACAAATATCTTCCTATGTTAATTTCCTTCTCATTCAATAATCGTGTAACATACCCGTATTGCAGGTATGTAACGCTTGTTACATACATGATATATGATATGTAATATGTATGTAAATAAATATGTAACTTGGTTGCATAATGAATATCCATGTATGTAACATGTGCATACTATGTAAATAAGTTACATACTATGTAAATAAGTTACATACTATGTAAACATATATATAACACGTATTACATATGATATAACATGTATGTAATATGTGTTACATACTTCCACCAAAAGTATGTAACAATTTATATATGATATATGTAAATTGTTATATACTATGTAAACAGGTTACATACCAACATCTTAGTATGTACATCTCAGTATGTAACAAGTTACATATATCTCAATATGTAACAAGTTGTATACATACATCTCAATATGTACATCTCAGTATGTACCTTGGTATGTACCTCATATTACATACATTATATGTAATACTTATTACATACCTGCAATAATTTTGAAAAATAACAATGATAGTTGGATAATTACAGGCTTTCTGAGCCTATTTTTCTATTTTTGTGTGTTTATGAATTTTATAGAAATTTTGAAAAAGAGAATACAAGTATTTTTGCAGAGGAAATGTAATTGCAGGAATACAAGTACTTTTGCATACAAGTGTTCAACTAATAGAGAAAGTCAATCAGTAAAGCATAGGCAATTGCGAGCAATTTTCTTCAAACTAGTTTTTCAAAGTATATCTCCTAAATGATGTAATCAATAATGTTATAAGTTTTGATTCTATAACAGAAGATTTGCTGACAGGTAAAAAACCATGTCCTCGCCTTTTAAAATTAATGGACACCATTAATAATAGTTCATCTTGTTCAAGACAATGGAAACGGCCTCACCGATACAAAATCCAACAAAGAAGACAAGGGCAAAAATGTAAACTCTATGTGCAAAAATGACAACGTCAAGCAATTTTTGTAAAAGTGATCAAAAACTCTAAAACACTACTACACGAAAACATTTAATCGATGACAAGACCCGTGAGCATAAACAAGCAATATAATATAGCCCACAACATACAACTCATAATGGATTGAGCTTAATTGACATGCGAAGCTCAATTCTCTTAAAATTTAGGTGTGATCTAGTTGTTGGAAGTTGTTTTTATATTGAGTATATAAGAAATTTGACTCCCAAATGCCACATATTATTTCTAAATGTTAACATTTTATAGTTAATGAATAAATATATTAAATTTTGTTATATTTATAGTTGATATCTGTGCTTACTTCACCGTAGCTACAATGATCATGACTATTTTTGCTATAGGGTTTATCTTTTTGTTCACCATAGGAGGACTCACAAGAATAGTCTTAACAAATTATGGGCTAGACATTGATCTACATAATACTTATTATGTGGTTGCACATTTCCATTATGTATTTTCTATGGAAGCCATTTTTGCTATATTAGCAGGGTTTTACTATTGGGTTGGTAAAATCTTTGGTCGGACATCCTCGAAATTTATATGTATATACACACATATATATCAGATTCGTTCTTGTGACAAATAAATTTAACAAATGATATTAATAAATCATCATAACTATAAAATATTTTAAATTAATGGTTATGATGTTATTATATTTTCAAATTTAAATTTAATTAATAATTCTTAAAATCAAGGATATAATCAAATCAAACAAAAAATATATATATTTATTGTTAGATTAACTTAAATCAATAGTTAGAAATAATTTTTCAAAAATATTTGTCTAAATCATTTATATGGGGAATAGTAATCCATATACGTGTGTGTATGTATATAGACATAGATACACACATATATATACACACACATACATATATATGGCAAGAGTTATCAATACAAATGATTTAGATAAATATTTTAACAAAATGATTTAGACCTTTGAATTAACCCAATCTAATAATTTATATATTTTCTTGTTATAATTTTACATCTCCTTAATTTTAGAAATATCTCATTAATTTAAACTTCTAAATTTATTAACATCTATACCTTTAAATAATTTTTTCAAAGGCAAATATGATTTATCAATTTCATTTGTTTAGACTATTTATATCAAAACGGGCTTATATATAAATGTGTGTGTGCATGTAAAAATTGGGCAAAATAGGCCGAGCATAAAAAAAAGAAAAGAAAAAAAGAACCGACTAGCAATGAGAAGAGACACGACACAACTTGTATACAAGTTATGGAGGAATTTTTTTTTATATATATAATAGATATATTGAGAAGTAAGTATATCTCAGGAGAGAAATAAACTCAAATTTTCTAACACTTATATTTTAGGGTTTAATATTTTTTTCCTATCATATTATCTCCTATTTGTATCTATATTTTTTTTATTATATTAATAATTTTTATTTATTGATAGTATAAAAAAAAACTTTTTGTTAATGAGTAGCAATAGGGATGGTAATTTGACCCGATAATTCGGGTATCCGCAGGTATCCGACCAACTTGAGTTAGTTCGTGTAGGTGCAAAACGATTAGAAAATGGATCAAAACATTATCTATTTTATTTAAAACAATTTGATTCGGTTCGGAACATCATTCGGGTACTCGCTTATTTATTAAAAATTTTAATTACATAAAAATTTATAATATATTTTTTTTCAAAAATTTTTTTAAATGGGTCAATGGTTTATTTTTTGACCCACGGATATTACCCGAATCGAATTGAACCTGTTTTGTTTGAAATGATTCAGTTTAATTTGAACTGTGTGTCAAAACGGATTGGGCCTGACTCAAACCGATCCGTTGCCATCTCTAAGTAGCAATGAGGAGAAACACGACCTAACTCGTTTACACATTATAGAGTGGCACAACACGCTTATTGATCAGTGAATTACTAAAATAGCAAAGATTTGAAGTAAAAAGCTTTTTATACCTAAATAGCACTTTTTAGACTTAAACTCACCGTTTCATTTATATAATATATATGATTTTTACAAAAATATCCAGTTATCTGCGTATTCGTAAAAACCACGTCATTTTCGTGTTTTTGTATGTACAGGTTACATACATATTTATTTTGTATGTAACCTGTACATTCACATTTTGTATGTACAGGTCATGTGAATGTACAGGTTACATACAAATTTATTTTGTATGTAACCTGTACATACAAATTTATTTTGTATGTAAATTTGTATGTAACCTGTACATACAAATTTGTATGTAACCTGTACATACAAATTTGTATGTAACATTTACATACAAATTTGTATGTAACCTGTACATTCACATTTTGTATGTAGCCTGTACATTCACATTTTGTAAGCTGTTTAAAACAACAATAACATACAAACAATACAATGCATTTCATGTGAATGTACAGGTTACATACAAAATAAATTTGTATGTAACCTGTACATACAAATTTATTTTGTATGTAAATTTGTATGTAACCTGTACATACAAATTTGTATGTACATGTTACATACAAATTTGTATGTAACCTGTACATTCACATTTTGTAAGCTGTTTAAAACAACAATAACATACAAACAATACAATGCATTTCATGTGAATGTACAGGTTCACATTTTGCGGGAAGAACAGTTCGTATGTACAAGTAATCTGTACATACAAAATGTGAATGTACAGGTTACATACAAAATAAATGTGTATGTAACCTGTACATACAAAATGTGAATGTACATAAGCTGTTCTTCTTCTTCTTCTTCTTCTTCTTCCAGTGGGTGATTGCTCTACTACTCCCTCTCTCCTAAATCAAAATTCAAAAGAAGAAAAAATGGCAGGCATAGTCAAACAGTTTGTATGTACAGGTAACCTGTACATACAAAATGTGAATGTACAGGTTACATACAAAATAAATATGTATGTAACCTGTACATACAAAATGTGAATGTATATAAGCTCTTCTTCTTCTTCTTCTTCTTCTTCTTCTTCTTCTTCCAGTGGGTGATTGCTCTATTACTCCCTCTCTCCTAAATCAAAATTCAAAAGAAGAAAAAATGGCAGCAACAATTGCTCAATTTCCAATGCTCAACATTGAATCAAATCAAGATGCCGACGAACTCATCACCCACGAAATCTTCTCAATTCTGGAAAACAACTTCCTCACGCAGAACTGGAAATCCCATTAATGTCACGCAGAAAATAAACAATATTTGCTAACGCGAGCAACAAATGCGAAGCTTAAACAAACAATATTAAGTAGATTAAAAGATAGAAAATAGAAGAAGAAGACCTATCTCACGCAGGCGCAGAACTGAAGGTAGTCAGGCAAGCAAGGATGGTTAAAAATGTCATTTATATTCTTCCAAAGCACAATCGTTTTGCTATTTTAGACAAAAAATTAGTTTTCATTATATATGTATTATTTCAGGGAATTAATACCTTATTGATGGGTCAGTACTCACTACAGACACACCACTCTTATTAATGAATCATGGGTTAACATTGCACGGAAATAGATTAATTCGGCCTCGCTTGGCCAGGCTGGCCTAGTTTGACATTCATACGTAAAACGATCCCACTAATTTGAGTAGTAGCAAACAGAAACAAAGTAGTAACTTAATTGGGTTAAGTATCGAGTAACTAATTTATATAATTAGGACAATTTAGCCCGAACATTTAGTTCATCTTCTTAATAAAAATAAAATATTTTAGTTATTTTTTAATAACAAAATATTATTTTATTAATAAAATGTTTTGATATAATATTAGAGGTAAATTTAATAGGGCAAATTTTTTTATTTTATTTTAACAGCTTAAAATTAAACTTGAATAGTATAATATTTTTTTAAATTTTTTTGGTCAAAATTTTTTGTAAATTTTATAATATATAAATTTTTTTTATTTTTTTTAAACAATTTTCTACATCATATATATATTTTTTAAGTACCGTGTTTAAATATAAAAAACATGATAAAAAATAATATTTTATTATTATTAAAATCACTCGCTTTATAAAAAGAGTAACTTTAGTACTCTTATAAAAATAAAATAATTAACATATTAACTTTACACAAATAAACCAACTTAATTTCGGTACTTAAATCTGGATGAAAACTAATTTGATGGGGTATTCAGTGTCGGCGTAGTGGACCAAGACGAATAACCCTCTCTAAGCAAAACCAATTGTCTTCTCTGTGTATTGGCTGAATTACTTCTCACACCTACACTAATATTAAAAAATTGTTAAATTTACCAAACGTGCAAGATACACAATCATAGTTGTTATTTTGATATTGGGTATTCTCAATTTAAAATTAATCTCAATAAATAAGCACTGAAATAATAGTCAAAAGGCCGTGTGAGTTTATATACGTGTAGTAACATTGTTCCTAACATTAATATGGCTTATGTATTGTTATGCCTCTGCATATAGGTGGTAGCAACCTAGGGTTCTCAATTTTACGGAGCAAATTTCTTTGAAGATTAGCTGGTTGAAGGGCAAGAATAAGAAAAATAAAATAAAAAACAGCAACAGATGATGAAGATTCGTAAAAATACAAGATAAGGTAAGAATAAAAATTGTATTTTTTATCTTATTTTTTAAAAGTTATATACCTTATTTTAATAAATATATAAATTTATTTATTTATTTATTTTTATAAATTTAATTATATAAAACTTGAACTATTAATGGATTATATATTATAAATTTTATCTTTAAATTATGTTTTTATTCTTTTAAAATATTAATTATTTTTTTTTAAAATTATTTAAAATATTTACTTAAATTAAAAAAATCTAAAATTATATAATTATTGTATAATTTATTCTTATTACTTCAAACTAGTTTGTAAAAAAAATTTATTAATGCTATTTGAAAAAAGATTATGTATTTATTTTATATTTTATTTGTTTTCTTATTATATAATAATAATTTATTGATTATAAATTTTATTTTTTTTCTCATCATAAAATAATAATTTTATTATTGAAATTTTTTTTATATAAAAATAATAAATTATTAAAAAATTAAAAATAATAATTTTAATATTACTTGATATTAGTTGGTATTTAAGAGTTCTCAATTTTTACTAAAAATTTTCAATAAATTTCTACAAAAATTTTAAATAGAAATAAAAAATATATTCAAAATTGACCCGCCCCTCCCTTCCTGATAAACAGAGACGTACCTAGCTTAGGGCTGTACTGGGCTTAAGCCCGGGTAGCCTTTTTTTTTTTTTTTTATAAATTAATATTAATAATATAAATATAATTTAATATATTATATTATAATTATATCTTTTTTTTTTAAATAAAAATATTAAATATTTAAAATATTTATGTTTTAATTTACACTCATATAAATAGTTATGTATTATATACTCCTAAAAATTATAATTTTTAAACTTTTTTGATAAATATTGTTTAATTATTAATTTAAGTATATATTTAAGGATAAATTTATATATATTTAGCACTCTTTTTTTATAACAATTCACCATTATTTTATTAAATATGTTTTTTTTTATTCTTTAAATTATTAATTAGAGCTCTTTATTTCAAAATATATATTATATCATTGTTATATTAGAACATAAAATTTATTTTAAATTTATATACTATCAATTACTATTAATAGGTGAAAAATAATTAGGCATATAACTTATTTATTGATTCTTTAATTCTTTAGTTATTTTAATTTTTTGTTTAATTGTTGTTAGGTCTATTTAAATTTGTAATTTTTAATTTATATACTTTAATTTACATTAAATATTTTTTTTTGTAGGTTATAATAGATAAACCTCACAAAAATTCTAAATCATTTAAAACTCTTCATTTATTCTTTAAGAAAATAGATGACCAACAATCAACCAAGATACTTTTATTGAGGCTACTAATAAAAAAAGTAAGCGATCTCAAAAACTACTTCTTGAAGTTTGCAGAAAAAATTGAATCTAAATTGATAATCGATGAATTTTATGCTCTAAAGCGTCGTCGAGCACAATTTAAATAATTTTTTTTATTTTTGAAATTTATATTATTTTTTCAATATTAGCTATAAATTTTAATATTATAAATAAAAAAATTAAAATTTTATTTTAATATAAATTAGCCCTCCTAAAAAAATAATTCTGATTACGTCCCTGTTAATAAACCTTATAAGAACCTATGGGCATACAATTTCAAAATAGCCCGTTAAGCAATGATATGGTAACTTTTGGGAACATACTTCAATAAAGTTGTAAGCCAGTTAAATGCAATTGTATTTTTAAGATAAAAGATATAAAATTAACACATAAATTTAAATATATTTTTATAATTATATCTTTTATATTATAATACATATTAGTATTATGTAAAAAATGATTTAATTTTTAAAATAATTTAGACACATAATACTATATAAGAGATATATGTTCAAAAATTTATACAAATTTATATGATATTAACATTTTTTTTCTCAATTGAGTACATAACTTGATTAGTTCTCTATCATCATTATTACTTATTATGAAATATTTAGTCATGTTGCTAAGATCGATCATACAGCTCAATTTTTTGCTCATTGAGTTTCAAAATCTAATATTTAAAACTCTATCATTCTTGTTGTTAAGAAGCCGTGTTGATAGCAATAAAACTATTTATATGAAAGAGCTGCACATACTGAAGTGGATAATTGATCACTTCAAATCTTCAATATTATTGAAAAGGTCATTACAAATGATCTTACGTACTCTTTGTAATTTAGTTAAATGAGTTATAAATAGTAATTGATTATAATTGTTAAATTCATGTAAGTTAACAATCTTGCTAGTAATCGTATTTTTGCTAGTAATGTACTATATATAAATCCATGCTATGACTTTATTCTCAAATTATCTCTTTCTTGATTCTTGGAATTTGAGGTGAACGAAACAATATTGATTTTTGTCAATATTTATAATTGATTGTACATCTCTTTCTCATGATCCTGAAAACATATAATATACCATTAGAATCTCATACCACTATGAAATATGATGACTTTTAGCTCTATGACGATTAAGTAAATCTTAATAGGAGCGATAAAAAATATTAGCGTCTATATTATTGATCAAAGAGAGATTTAAAAAAATATTGAATATTTGTGTTAATTCAGCTGTTGTGTGAAGTGAGTAGAGTGAATATAAATATGAAAAAAAAAAAATTCACCTCATAATGACTTTTATCTATTATGATAGACTTATCTTATTATTAGACTTATCTTTTTTGTAATCATGTCTTTATTGGATAATCAAAAGATGATTACTAATTGATTATTCTATTGGATACTTATATGATTGGTTGTGCCATTGCTAACTCAGCGTCTACAAGATTGGTCTATGAGTCATAAATGTTATTAGAACATCTTGTATTATGCTATTTGAAATGAATTAATTTATCTCCAATAATTACCAACCAACCTATATAACCCAAATAAACCTGGCCCACCCATGCGGATTGGGTTGCGTGCAAAATTTATTTTGGAAAAATTGAGCAACAACCTACCCAAACTGTCAAATTACAGCCGGAGATGGGTTGAATCAAAATAATCATGGAGCACGGCCAACCCACTTATTTATTTTTAAAGTATAATGAATTCAATGGGATTTTAACCCATCACCCTACTTAAAGAATATCCTTACCACTAGGTTGCGCCTGTTTTTATTAACATTATTGTATATATTAAATTATTATTCATTATGTGCTTGTAGATAACTCTAATAAAACATCACAGTCTGACATAGTTTCTACAATTAATTTATCTTTGAACGTTTCTCTATCAAGAGTCAATCATACTCCCTATACTTAAGAAATCTAGTAGCTTTATTTTTGAAATGGGCCTTAGAGAACATGTTGGGCATGTGTTACATGGGCCATGAAATTTAAATTAGATTTTATATTTTAAAAATTGGCAAATTAGTTATTGCATTTTTTAAAACATTGGGCTTAATTATCTACCCAAGCCAAGCTGGTTTGGGTTAGTTTGGTTTTAGTCATCTTATTGGTTGGGCCCAGTTAGTACTCGAATGACTCCAGTTGCATTATATTTACTACAACCCAATTCAATCTAGTTTCTGTCCACCCCTATTTAGAGTTTTTTTTTAGTAAAAAAATTTAAATTAAGATAATGTTTGATAATGATTTTAATTTATAAATAAATAAATAATTTTATAATTTTTAATTCTTTTATAAAAATAATCACTGATATATTAATAGTAATTTTTACTTAATGTTTTCAAGAAAAATAAAAAATAATTAAAAAGTTGTTCAACAACATATTTTTTTCTTTTCAAAAACTTAATTTTTTTTATTTACTAATTTTAAGTTAATCATTTTCTTCTATACTTATACATATAAATTTCATAAGACTTAATTTACTTTCAAGAAAAAAATATTTCAGATTCAAAATACTTATTTTGAAGATTTATGTATCACTCTATATTTTTATAGTAAATCCTTAAAAATATAAAAAATTAAAATCAAAATCGCTATAAAATACGTTACCACAACATAATTCAAAAACCTTTGCCCGTCAAAATTAAATATATCTACGTTATCCTTGGTCATAAACATTAAGAACTTTTTCCAAATAACAAATTTTTATTTTATAAATAAAATACTAACTTGTTATAATTTGAAATTGTAATTTAAATAAGAATTCAACTTGATCTAAAGAAAAAATAGTTAAAATCATATTATAATTTTTGAAAAAGTGTGATTTAGTAACTTAATGATTTACTTAAATAAGATTAGTACATTAACTATAATAAATACAAAAAATAGTAAAAAATAACATGTGCTTGACACATCTTAATTTTTTAGGACAATTTTAACAATTTTAAAATTTGAATTAAAAAATAGAAAACTCAGCCCCCACTCCTTCACCCCCTCTAGCCTAAACCCTCTCTAGCCAAACCTACATCCCTACCCTAACCTGCAAATCCACACCCCCACTCCCACCCGTAAGCTACTAACAACCACCCCCTTTCACAAGCCCATCACACCCCAACCCTCTACTGTGAACACCTACCACAACTTGCTAGCCCTTTGCACCCGACCTGCTAGCTGAGCGCATCACATCCTTACTCCCTACTTATGAACCTCTACTCAACACCAATGAGTACCAACCTCCATCGTTAGTTGAGTTTTCTTTTTTTTTTTTTTAATTCAAATTTCTAAAATGTCATAATTGCCTTAAAAAAAATATAATATGTGCAAGCACTTTGTCTAAATATGATTTTTTAGACTTATTTGAAACTTTTATGAAGTTAATGTCCTTATTTTGCTTAACAAAAAATTATATACTAAATTGTACCTTTAGTAAAATTAACATCATCAATTCTGCAGCAAACAATTATCTAAAATATTAATAGGGACTACAAAATAAAATCTATCTTCCAATCAAGAAACAAATAATTTTATCACAAGTAATATTATATATATTAAGTGACGTGTAGGTTATTGAGAATGTAAATTTTAGAATATAATATTGTGAAGTGATTGTGGGACACTTACGAATAGTGGTCATTTAGTTTAATATGCCTTAATCAAGTATCAAGTTGTGATAAAAAACAGTTTTGTTTTACCACGTTTATCTAGCTTACCTTTTGGTTTTTTTTTTCTTAAGTAACGAAATAGTACCATTAAAATTTATAACAATAAAAATAGAAACTCTTACGTCAAACTCACTATTAAAAAAAAGGTCCAGCCCATAATTTTATAATAAATACCGTCTAATTTGAGGCCATTTAAGTTCATTTAATGTTAAATTTTGTCCGATTGAATCTGTTTAATATTATTGTGTGCTATTTATGTTGTTACAAAATTAGGGGTGTTATTTTATTTAATTCCCCTTTTTAGGTTTCTTTTCATATATTACCTACTTATTTCATATTTAGCTCATTTTAAAAAAATATGTGTTCATTTTTTTTATTCATTTTAAACATACGTTCAACACACATTTTCAATTTAACTTTTTGATATAAATATATTTTCATTAATAAAAGATTAAAAACATAAATACTCATATTATAATATAAACATCGAAAATATATATGCAATAAATATATATGCAAAATGTTAAATAAAATAAACATATATTTAATGCCTTTATGAAGGTTATATAAACATTCCTTCATCATATTACAAAAAGAAAAAAAAAATTTGAACATATCTTTAATGTCTGGTTGGAAATTAAAAATGCTATTTATAAAGGTGTAGGTGGCTATGTTTTTTAGTAAAAACACCCACAAGAGTGAGTGTAAATATAGCCACTAACAAAATCATTAGTAAGAACAAGTATTTTTAGTCAAAAGTTAAGTGAAATTGAGTGCTATCAAACTCAATCAAACCTTAAAACAACATCTTGGTCGAAAATTTACTTGTACATGATATCCTTATCACATTTCCAAATTTGCCAAAATCCCATTGGCACTTTAGCTAATAAATAATCATCATCACTGTGACCTCTCAACCAAGCAAGAAAGGACTTACAAAATTCCAAAAAGATCCAGCTCCCACTTGTTGGAAATTAAAGAGTGGGCAAACTGAATAAAGGATGGTACTGTTATAACAGAATTAAAAACCATTTCCCCTAAAAACTCTAATACTCTTTTGAATTAATAAGATCTTATTCGTTAGTTGAGTAAACAATTAGGATGGACTTTCATTTGTAAGTTGTGTGGATTATTTGGAAGGCACATCAAGTAAAGTTAGTTCATAAAGTAGGGTTAGTTTTTAGTCTCGGGTTATAGTAAAGTAACTTTAAAATTAATAAATATCAATTAATTAATGGGTTAATAAATTTATAATACTTTATTAGAGCTTGAAATTGTAGTTTTATTGGTCCATATAAACACTAAATGATGTTTCTTTTAATATAAGTGGTGATAATTGTGTCGTATTATTCGTATTGAATTTTCGTATTAGTTGATATATTAAAAAATTTATTTGATTTTTTTAATATACCTATTTATAATAGTAAGAAATAGCAAAACTTTTAAGAACATGAAAAAATTATTGATCAATTCTTACTTAAAAAAATTTGTATCGTATCGTGTTATCGTGTCGTGTCAGAAATTAACACCCCTTATATAAATATAAATAATTAATTTAAAATTAATTATTTTATATGATCAAAATGCATATTCATTTATTAAGAATTTAAAGATGATCATAAATATCAAATAAATATGTAGGGATAAAATGATAATTTGGCATAGCCATTTAATCTATGAAATTAATTAAATATTACTTAGTGAGACTAAATTATTATTTAAATTAATTAAAATATTAAAATGTAAATTTAAATGTTTGACAAACATTTAAATGTTTGTGGGACAAGTAAGGGCATTTTAATAAATGTCAAATTCAATTTGATTAATGGATTAATAAGATAATTTAATTGGATTAAATTGTAGCAAACCAAAAAGGAATGAGACTTCTAATTAGCGTGGATGGCTAATCTAAATAATAATAGGATTCTCATTAGCCCATATTATTGTGTGAATGACTTCTTGTTGGAGGGAGACTTTATATAGAGTTGGATTGGAATTCAACTTGTAGCCAAATCGGAGACTACATATATCACTCTCTTCCTACTCAGGATGTTCGGCCACACACTTGGAAAATTAGAGAATTTTCAACTCTCAATTGAGATAATTTTATGAGAACAAAATTCAACTCAATCATAGTATTCAAGGAAGTAGTTCTTAAAAAAGAGAGAAAAAAATTCTTGGAGAAAAATAATAGGTGTTTTAAGAATTTTCTCACACTAAAAATCACTAGAATGACTTGTTATGGTTTGGATCCCCTTAACAATAAATCTAAATACATATATATAGACAAAAGGGGGGTGTACAGTTGTCCCTTTTTAATAGGTATGCAGACTGGCGCTAAATATGTCAGATTCTGTCGGAGGTCACGTCAATGATGGTGACCAGCTGAGAATGTGGGAGTATTCAGGTTGATGGCGCTCCGCTTCGTATATACGACGTTGTAAGGTTAACTGCATGATGATGGACGACCTTATGAGTATGAGGCAGTTCGGAATACCAAGTACGACGTCTTGTTGGTTCCTTTAGGCGGCGAGGACGATGCGGGATCACTTCGTAGGGATGGAATCTGTCATTAGGTAGGGGACCAGATAATTACTTCGTCCGTACGAGGCTTTTAAACTACTTCGTCCATACGAGGCTCTTAAACTACCTCGTCCGTACGAGGCTCTTAAACTACCTCGTCTATACGAGGCTCTTACACTACCTCGTCTATACGAAGCCCTTACACTACCTCGTCCACACGAAGCCCTTACACTTCTTCGTCCATGCGAGGCCCTTGAAACTTTGGGATGATAATGCTAGGGTTTCTTTGCTCCATTTGAATGTTTTCTTCAAAGATACTAGGGACGACTTTGTATTCTAACATCAAGTCCCCCATTCTTGAACTTCGAGACGAAGTGAAAGAATGTTCTTCGGAGGTACTTTACTTCCATAATCTTCCTGTAACCATATTTATTATCACATTTGAAGAATTTATTGGCGGCAATTGTTTCCTTAAAACATTTTTATTTTAAAATTTCACTATTAGTCTCTTCCACTTCCCGAGGTAGCAACGTTTCAAATTGTAGGTTATAAGAAGGGGTTTCTAGCTTGGAAGAAAGTACCTTGAGCATTTTTGTTAAAGTTTTTCGAGAAATTAAAAACAGAGAAAACAAGATCGTATCCGTGGAGAACAACGTCGTGAGTGTGTCCGAAAGGAAAACAAGTTCGTGATATATTGGGGAACAAGGTCGTCTTTCTTGGCGAACTAGTCTTTTTTCCAACCAGGAGCTTTTTTCACTTTGGAAATTTTACAGGTAAAATTTTGTTCGATCTTGATTTTGCTTTGTCGTTTCTAGTCTTAGGTTTTCTTTGAACATGACTTCGAACGAAGAAATAGTGTCATCCGAAGTAAATCCCCCAAAAGAGGTCATAACTTCGGAGCGTTCAGAAGGAGCTGGGCCATTTCCCAGAGTATCCGAACCGGAAAGATCGAGGAAAATCACTTTTAAGATTAGTACAGATCAATCAGGGAAACATGCAGAAGTGATTTTTCCTCCAGGTCGTGCATCGTTGACATCGAAGGATCAAAATACCAAAGAGAGGGGTACTTCGTCGGTGGGTAAGGAGGTTTTAGAGCAAGCGGTCCTAAGAAAGGAAAGGGTCCTAGCTCTTCCAGTTGCTGGTGAATATGCCTCCACCTCAGCACATGTTGGGTCGTCTTCTTTGGGTCCTCCACCCAAGGTTAACCTCCCCAATGTAAAAGCCAAAGAGCCGAGGAAAAAATCTGGTACGAAGCTACCAGGAAAGAAACGGGGACCACCCAAGAGTCGTAGGGATACGATCTCAAAGCTTCCAAGTAAACTGGCGGTATCCGACCTGGGGAGGATAAGGTCGGTGTATCATATTTCTCCTGAGATCGATCTACAGCTAGTTCCTCCTCATTTGCGTGATAATGACAATCCTCCAGAGGGATGGTATGTGCTTCACGAAGAGGCTTTGAAGATAGGACTTCGGTTCCCAGCGCCTCGTATCGTCACTAGGTTCCTTGGTATGTACGATATTTGCCCTGCTCAACTTAATCCTAATGGCTGGAGGATTCTGTTGTGTCTCGCAGTTCTCAGTGGGGAGCTGAATTTGGAGATTGAAGAAAAATTAATTCGTTCGATGTACACCGTGAAGAAGAACGGAAAGGACATAGGGAGATCGTACATATCTCCTATTCAACAAAAGGGGCTGATCTTGAACCTTCCTGATAGTCAACACTCCTGGAAGGATAAGTACTTCCTCATACGAGGTGATTTATGGGAGTTGGATAGGGGCCGCACTGTCCGAGCTAACTGGAACCATAATTTTGTGAACGATCTTCCCAAGGGGGACGAGGTCCTTTATAGACTGACGTCCGAGGAGAGAGACAAACTTCGAATGATCAAATTGAAGAACTCCGAGTACCACTCATTCAGGAGTATATTGACACCGAAAAAACTGATGGAGTCAGGTGTCTGGAGCAGTGTAATCATACGACGAAAAGGTCGTATGTTTTGTGAACGCCGAGGTACCTTTTACGATTTTTAAATCATTTGTACTAATTTTGAACATTGTTTGTTGCAGGAATGGACTACTCTGGAGTTGACTGCTCGGACTTGTTGGTTGATGTCGAGGTGGAAAAAAGTGCTCAGGCTCGTGAGGTACGAGCCGGAATTGAGAGCGACCTCGGGCTTTCAACTGAGGTAGATAAATCTCTCTTCCAGGCCAGTTCGTCACAGACGAAGTCCGATCCCCAACCCTCCAGAAAAAGAAAGATGAAGGCAATACAAACTGAAGAAGTGTCTTCTCCAGTTCGTGTCTTGAATCCTGAGTCAGTGGAACTCAGCGATGTCTTCTTGAAAAATATCAAGTACGTAAACACCCCAGTAACCTACTTCGACGAGGGGATTTTTGGGAAAAAGGACTTACAGCTCGACCTCTACCAGCATTTTGGTAGTGCTGGAGAAAGAGCTCGTGTCCAATCAGCTTGCAAAGAAGAAGGGCTGACCCATGGAGAAATGGTTGCTCAGAGATTGATGGAGGTAATATCTTAGTACGATGTGTTTTGTTTTGGAAACGTTCAAAATAGATAGTAATAAATGTTGTGCTTGTAGGCTTTATCAATTGTGCGCGAGGGGGAGATCGCAAATCAGGCTTATCGTCAGAGGACGCAAGAGGCGGAGTCTCTACTGTCTGAGTACGAACAAGCAATCAACCAGAAGGATAATACAATAGGTCGTCTTCGTCTGAAGATAAACGACCTAGGGACTGAGCTTTTAGATCGGGTAGAGAAATTAAAGATAGCTGGGAACGCAGCAATGGATCAAACAGCCCGAGCTGATAATGCTGAGGAGGAACTGAAAGCTTCGAGGGAAGAGACGGCGAAGCTTCGAGACGAGGTGAATTCTCTTCGTGACTTGGTGGGCAAACTGAAAGAAGATTGCACTCGAGGCTATCGTGAAGGGGTGTCGTGGCTGATGTCAAATTTAAAAACTCAAGCGTCGAAGTTAGGTTTGACTAGTGCCTTTTCAAGTCTAGTACGAGCTATGCAAACAGGTGGAAGCTCGTCTCAGCCAAAGGAAAAGAGCAACTCTCCTATTCAGAGTGTGGCTGGGGCACAAGATGTTCACGATGATACCACCTCGTCTCCTCAGAAGTAGAGTTCACCTCGTCTCCTCAAAAGTAGAGTTCGAGGGTTGAAGTTTTAAGTTATTTTGTCTCCCTTGGGAGATTAATTTTTGTAACTTCGTCTGCTCTGACCACGATGTAAACATTTTATTAAAGATGGAATGGAAAAGGTTTTGAACTTTTATACTGTTGTGTTTTGAGTTGTGTATAAATTTGAAGTTTATACATTTATTATTATTTTAAGTGTACATATGTACTTATGTATATACGTATATACATTTATTTATATACATACACGTATTTATATATATATATATATATATATATATATATATGTATGTATGTATATATATGTATATATATATATATGTATATATATGTATATATATATATATGTATGTATATATATATATATGTATATATATGTATATATATGTATATATATATATATGTATATATATATATATGTATATATATATATATGTATATATATGTATATATATGTATATATATATATATGTATATATATATATATATATATATATATATATATATATATATATATATATATATATATATATATATATATTTTTTTTTTTTTTTTTAGGGTAGGGTAGTGTGTATATATATTGAACGATAGGTTTACCCAATAATACTTGTTTTTTATTTTGCAAGTATATTTTAGAGAATTCTAGTTCTGAAGTGAGAAAAGTAGATCTTATTTTAGAGTGTTTTAAGATCGTATGGATTTCTCTCAGGTTGATGTCAGGGACATCCTTAGGTCCTTTGACAACGATAGTTTGGGCGACGTGGAAGGAAATCTTTTACGAAGTCAAGCTTACTCACCTGAGGATTCTGATCTCAAGGATGAGAGGATTACAGATCGCTCGATTTATGTAATGTCCTCGGAATCAGATGGAGTCCCTTGTCCAGTTTGTAGGGATACGCATCTCCCACAGCTTTTTGAGACGGGATTATTTGGAAATAGGTCGGCACAGGATGACCTGTACTACCATTTGGGTCATGAAGAGGATCGTATTGCCATTGCTGAAAGCAAGAGAAAGGAGAATGGGTCTCTTTGGCAGATGGCAAGTCGTCGTATGCTCGAGGTGAATTTTTAACACGCATCACTTTGCCTCGTGTTTTTTACTTCACCTCGGATATCATATTTTACATCGTACATGCATCCTTTATCAGTTTTATTTAGATTATACATGCATCAACGTTCACTTTACCTCGTGTCTTTTTCTTCACCTCGGATATCATATTTTACATCGTACATGCATCCCTTATCTGTTTTATTTAGATTATACATGCATCAACGTTCACTTCACCTCGTGTCTTTTACTTCACCTCGGATATCATATTTTACATCGTACATGCATCCCTTATCTGTTTTATTTAGATTATACATGCATCAACGTTCACTTCACCTCGTGTCTTTTACTTCACCTCGGATATCATATTTTACATCGTACATGCATCCCTTATCTGTTTTATTTAGATTATACATGCATCAACGTTCACTTCACCTCGTGTCTTTTACTTCACCTCGGATATCATATTTTACATCGTACATGCATCCCTTATCTGTTTTATTTAGATTATACATGCATCAACGTTCACTTCACCTCGTGTCTTTTACTTCACCTCGGATATCATATTTTACATCGTACATGCATCCCTTAACCTCGTTTTTTTTTTTTTTTTTTTTTTTTTAGGCTATCTCACTGACCTATGATAGTGAGAGAGAAGCGTCCAGCCTGTATGATTCAGCTTTAGAGTTGAAAAAAGATTATGACAAAAAAATGCAGTTGTACTATGAGACTGCTAAAGAGTTTGATGAAGTGGTTGAGGATGTAGAGAAACTTCGTCAACTTAAGGATATGACGTTTGCAGAAAATCGAGACCTGATTGCGTCAAAGAATCAAATCTTGGTGGAGTATAATGTTTTGAAGCAAAAGAATGCCATTCTTGAGGAAGACAAGAAAAAATTATCTCAAGAGGTGGAACATTGGAAATCTTTGTATTATAAGTCGTTATCTTCTGCAAATAATCCGAACTTGTAATTTGTATGGCAAGATATGCTTTAACGTGTATGCACCCTTTATATTCAAGTTATTTTGAGTACATTTATGAGTTTCATTTACGCTGATCTTACTGCCCGACTCTTTGCGATGTAGTTTAAAATATTTATTTTATTCGTGATGAGGGACAAATGACCGATCTGAGTCTGTCGTCATCATGTTAATCCTCTAGAAATAGGTTCTCCATTTGGGAACTCTTCGCGATGTAATTCGCGATATCACGTTATTTTATTCGTGATGAGGGACAAATGACCGATCTGAGTCTGTCGCCATTATGTTAATCCTCTAGAAATAGGTTCTCCATTTGGGAACTCTTCGCGATGTAATTCGCAATATCACGTTATTTTATTCGTGATGAGGGACAAATGACCGATCTGAGTCTGTCGCCATTATGTTAATCCTCTAGAAATAGGTTCTCCATTTGGGAACTCTTCGCGATGTAATTCGCAATATCACGTTATTTTATTCGTGATGAGGGACAAATGACCGATCTGAGTCTGTCGTCATTATGTTAATCCTCTAGAAATAGGTTCTCCATTTGGGAACTCTTCGCGATGTAATTCGCGATATCACGTTATTTTATTCGTGATGAGGGACAAATGACCGATCTGAGTCTGTCGTCATTATGTTAATCCTCTAGAAATAGGTTCTCCATTTGGGAACTCTTCGCGATGTAATTCGCGATATCATCTGGTGAGGATAATAAAATGAACGTCTTGTATTTTGGTAATTCGTAAACAGACAAACAAACAGAACAAAAAGGGAAAACAAAATATATAGAGAAAAAAAAAAAAAAAAAAAAACAAATTTACAAAATTTTTAACGCATAAGGTACCTTGTTCAAAAGTTATATAATTTAAGCTGCTCAGCATTCCAGCTTAAAGGTTCTGGCTCGCCCCCCCTTGATTGGATGTTGTAGGCTCCCCCTGGAGTGACATTGATGATTTCGTAGGGTCCTTCCCAAGTGGCTGCAAACTTGCCATGTTCAGCTTGTACTTTGTTTCCGACTACTTTACGCAACACCCATTGTCCGATACCAAAAATTTTGGTTTTGACATTTTTATTGTAAGTTCTCTGGATCAATCTTTTCTGAGCTTCAATTCTAACCAACGCTGATTCTCTCAATTCTTCCGATAGTGTGAGGTCCACTTTTCTCAGATCATCATGATCTTCGTATGACAACTTCGACCGTAGGGTTGGTTCTTGTAATTCGGATGGTATTACAGCTTCGGTGCCATATACCAAGGAGAAAGGGGTTTGTCCTGTAGCTGATCTTGGTGTTGTTCGTGTCGCCCATAATACACCAGGCAATTCATCAATCCATTTTCCTTTCGCTCCTTCCAGTCTTTTCTTCAAGATGTTGATCAAAATTTTATTTGAGGATTCGGCTTGGCCATTTGCTTGTGGTCGATATGGAGTGGAATGAGAGAGCTTGATGTGTAAATCGTTACAAAAGGTGATGACCTTTTGACCTGTGAATTGTTTCCCATTATCTGTCACCAACTCTCTTGGTAGACCAAAACGGCACACAATGTTCTTCCAAACAAAACCCAAGACGTCCCTTTCTTGAATTCTTGCCAGTGGTTCGGCTTCAACCCATTTTGAGAAGTAATCCGTGGCTACAATCAGAAACCTTTTTTGAGCCAAAGCGAGCGGCAGGGGACCTACAATGTCCAGTCCCCATTTTTGAAAAGGCCATGGACTAACAATTGACTTTAATTCGCTAGTTGGTTTGTGTGTCAAACTAGCGTATCTTTGGCAGCGATCACATTGTTGGGAATAAACCATACAATCCTTTCTTAAAGTCGGCCAGTAGTAACCTTGTCGTATGATTCGTTGGGCTAAAGTTGTTCCGCCCGAGTGGGCCCCGCAATGTCCTTCATGTAACTCAGCAATAACTAACTGGGCGTTAGTACTGTCTAGGCATTTCAACCAGGGACCTCCATTATTCTTTCTATACAAAGAATCCTCATATAATACGTAACTTTGAGACTTAGTCCTCAGTTTTCGCGCTTCTTCTTTGTCTTGAGGTAGAATCCCTTGTTTCAAATAACGCTCATAAGGAGTGATCCATGTTTCTTCCACATTGTTTCCAATCGCCAAACTGTCTTGCACTTTTTTCTCGAAGGATATGCTCGGCAAAGTAAGACATGTGACTAGGATTGTTCTCTTCGTATTGGCCACCACAGCCGAGGCCAAGCTGGCTAGAGAGTCGGCGTGATGGTTATTACTGCGTGGTACTTGGACCAAAACAAAATCTTCTATTTTAGAGATTTCTTCTTGAACCAATTTTAAATATCGCACCATTCGTTCCTCTTTAGCATCAAAAACATTGTTGACTTGGTTCACAATTAACCGAGAATCACTGCTCATAATCACCTTTCTTGCTCCCAAATTATTCAACTGTCGAACTGCCAAAAGGACTGCTTCATATTCGGCGACATTGTTAGTTACTTGAAAATTTAATCGAATACATTGTTCGATCATATCCCCAGTTGGTGTGAAAATGACAATTCCAACACCTGCTCCTTTAGAATTGCTTGATCCGTCAACATGCACCTTCCATAATGGGGGTGGAGTACCTTCGATTGTGGCAACTTCCACTCGCGGCATTTCCGTCCATTCAGCTACAAATTCGGCGACAGCTTGACCTTTGATCGCTGTGGGCGATTGATATTGGATTTCGAATTCACTTAATTCAATCGCGATTTGTGACAGTCTTCCAGATGTCTCAGGCTTGCCTAGCACTTTTTTCAAGGGATGTGAAGTGATAACAACGATGGTGTGTCCACTAAAGTAATGGCGCAATTTTCTGGCCGCCATCCTCAGAGTGAAAGCAGCTTTATCTAAATCAGGGTATCGTTGTTGAGCTCCCGTCAATGATTGACTAACATAGTAAATGGGTTTCTGAATGGAATTTCGATTGACCATTAGAACGGCACTTACCGCCGTTGTCGTAATAGCCATGTATAAATATAGGGTTTCTTGAGTGGAAGGGCTGACTAAGACGGGAGGTTGTCCCAGGTATTGTTTTACACCTTGAAAAGCGTCTTCGCAATTTCTATCCCATTTATACTCTGTGTTTTTCTTTAAGAGTTGAAAAAATGGAAGACATTTTTCCGTGCTTTTGGATATAAATCGGTTAAGAGCTGCGATTCGACCATTCAACTGTTGAACTTCTTTAACACTCTGTGGGGATCGCATGTCGACCAATGCTTTGATCTTGTCAGGGTTAGCTTCGATGCCCCGAACCGACACTAGATACCCTAGAAATTTTCCTGAGGACACACCAAAAACACATTTCTTAGGGTTTAACTTCATGTTATGGAGACGGATAATTGAAAAAACTTCCTGGAGGTCGAGGATATGATTCTCCATGACCTTAGTTTTGACCACCATGTCGTCGACATAAGCCTCCACGCTTTTGCCAAGTTGTTTCTCAAACATCTTATTAACCATTCTCTGATATGTGGTGCCAGCATTTTTCAAGCCAAACGGCATACGCGTGTAACAAAAGGTCCCCTCTTCCGTGAGGAAAGCAGTTTTTTCTTCATCTTGGGGTGCCATTTGAATCTGATGATAGCCTGAGTATGCATCCATGAAACTCATAATCTCGTAACCGGCAGTTGCATCTACCAGCTGATCAATACTGGGCAGAGGGAAACAATCTTTAGGAGTAGCTGTATTGACGTCTGTGAAATCCACACACATACGGGGTTCCCCTCCCGCTTTTTTCACCAGAACTACATTCGATAACCAAGTAGGGTAGTTTACTTCTCGAACCCAACCGACTTGTTTAAGGGAATCGACTTGTTTTTTAATGATTATGTTCTTTTCTCGCGCAAACTTTCTTTTCTTTTGTTGTATTGGAGTTTTGGTATGATCAATATTGAGCTTATGTTGGCTGACTTCGGGGCTTATACCTGGCATATCTTCTGGTTTCCAAGCAAAAACATCCGTATTTGCCTTGAGAAACATAATTATGGTATTTCGCACTTCATCAGGGAGCGAGGCGTTGACTCTTAAGAATTTTGCTTCCTCTTTATTCCCTATAGGTATGAATTCGTAATCATCCAACGAAGCTGTCAAGACTTGTTTAGGAATTCTTGAGCAGTCTAACCCCTTATGAAGTGACCTAAACTTTGATTGCTATTGTGTCTCAGCATTCTTCATAGTCGAGTGGTAACAGCTTCTAGCCCGCTCTTGTTCTCCTCTGATTTCTTTAATCCCTTCTTGTGTGGGGTACTTCAGCAACTGATGATAAGTAGAGGGGACCGCTCTCATTTTGTGTAACCAACTTCGTCCCAGTATGACATTGTATGATGTTGGAGTATTTAGTACGACAAAATTTGTAAAAATGATAGACCCAACGACTGAGACGGGTAGTCTTATCGTTCCGATGGACATGGTGGTGCTACCATTGAATCCTACCAGCGGCATTTCTTTCCGAATGATCTCAGTGGGATCGATTCCCATGTCCAACAAGGTGGTTAGATACATCAAGTCGGATGAACTACCATTATCAACTAAGGCCCTTCTAACTTCACAATGAGCGATCTTCACAGTTATCAACAACGGATCGTCATGAAGTGGAGGTGCTTCACTTTCCTCAAAGCTGATTGAATAACTCGGGTCTGCTTCTCTTACTGAATAAGCTGGTCTGTTTGCGTCACAAGCTTCTCTAGCATATCTTTTCCTGGAATTATGCGAGAAACCGGACATGGTTGGGCCTCCATGGATAGTATGAATTATTCTTACATGAGACGACTGTCCTTGCTTGGGAGGATCGCCTCTAGGGGGAATGTTTTGCGCAGATTCTGAAGTGAAATTCTTTTGCTCTCTATGGGGTTTTGATGTGTTGTCATCAACCAGTTCCCGCAACAAACCTTTAGATAAGAGTTGCTCAATTTCCCACTTCAGGTGTCGACAATCATGCGTCCAATGTCCCGTATCCTTATGGAAAGCACAATATTTGTTGGGGTCGCGTTGAACAGCCCTCATTTGGGCGGGCCAACGAACCTGTTGGGTTTTCTCCATGTGTCGGACTGCTTCACTTACTGAAACGCGAAGTGGTGGTCCTCTAAAGGGAGATAAAGATCTTCCCCAAGTTTGAGTATGTTGATGTGAAGCATGGTTAGGTTGGAATCTCGAAGAGTACGGTTTAATGCCTTGATATGGTCTCTTTGTGTTGAGTTTTCTGTCGTATGAAAGTTTTCCTCCATCATTTCCGGCCTTTATGTTTCCGGCCTTTGTAGACGATAACTTGGCTGAGGTCATTTCCCTTTCAACGTTCACAAATTTGTGAGCTTCATCATATACCGCTTCTAATGACCTCGGAGTGATTTTTGTTAGTTCAATGAAGAGAGCAGAGCTTCTTTTGATTCCCATTCGAAAGGCCTCAATTGCCAAGGATTCAGGACAATCCATAATCTCAAGTTTTTCAATTTTAAAGCGTTTGAGATATGCTTCGATAGTTTCTGATGGCTCTTGTACTATTGTGAAAAGGTGGTGAGCTTCTTTTCTTATTGGTTTGTTGCTCGCGTAATTAGTAATGAAGATCTTTACGAATTCCCCAAAACTAGTTACACTCCTTGGAGTCAACCCGTTAAACCATTTTTGAGCAGAATCCTGCAAAGTGGAAGCGAAAATCTTGCACATCATTGCGTCTTTTTTCTCTATTGGAAGACACACTGGAGACATTATGGTTTTAAACTGCATGACATGGGAGACCGGATCTCTGATTCCCCTATAGGCGGGACATCTAGGGGAAGAAAACTTCTGAGGAGGTATGGTAAACTCAACTTGATCGGAGAATGGTGATACATTCAACTGATCACAAACTTTGTCAATATCGTATTGAGTCCTTCCCACTCCTTGTTGTTTAATCTGTTCTTCCATTTTCTTCATTCTTCCCTCCCATTCTTTCTCTATCCGTGGTTCGGGTTCACGAAGAGCCATGGGAAGAGAAATCTCCGGGGTTAGAGGAGGATGAAGAGGCGAATTATGTGCTCCGTGTGAACTCTCAGCATCTTGATGGAGATATTCTTGCGGATTTGATCTAAAGTTACTGATATTAGCCAAGTGATTCCTCAGTTCAAGATTATCTTTTTGACTTTGCAAGAAAGCTCGTTGTAACTCCGACAGTTGTCGTAGGAGGAGTGATAGAGTGTTGTCCCCTTGAGGAGGATTCGAATGTTCTGAAGAGTCAGAGTGTTCTGATGAAGGTTGAGCGGTCTGATCATGGGTTGGGGCTGATTCTCTAACGAGGCCTAAGTCCTCATTCGCCGTACTGGGTGCATGATTTGGTATTGGTAAGTCGTTGAGATCAATTTGCGACATAGTGTAATGAGCTAGATTTTCTATAGTGTGATCTAATTCTCTTAGTTATGAACTAGTTTCAAGGTCTCAAACGAAAATAGCAAGAGCTAAAGAGCTTGAAACCCCACGGTGGGCGCCAATTGTTTTAAGAATTTTCTCACACTAAAAATCACTAGAATGACTTGTTATGGTTTGGATCCCCTTAACAATAAATCTAAATACATATATATAGACAAAAGGGGGGTGTACAGTTGTCCCTTTTTAATAGGTATGCAGACTGGCGCTAAATATGTCAGATTCTGTCGGAGGTCACGTCAATGATGGTGACCAGCTGAGAATGTGGGAGTATTCAGGTTGATGGCGCTCCGCTTCGTATATACGACGTTGTAAGGTTAACTGCATGATGATGGACGACCTTATGAGTATGAGGCAGTTCGGAATACCAAGTACGACGTCTTGTTGGTTCCTTTAGGCGGCGAGGACGATGCGGGATCACTTCGTAGGGATGGAATCTGTCATTAGGTAGGGGACCAGATAATTACTTCGTCCGTACGAGGCTTTTAAACTACTTCGTCCATACGAGGCTCTTAAACTACCTCGTCCGTACGAGGCTCTTAAACTACCTCGTCTATACGAGGCTCTTACACTACCTCGTCTATACGAAGCCCTTACACTACCTCGTCCACACGAAGCCCTTACACTTCTTCGTCCATGCGAGGCCCTTGAAACTTTGGGATGATAATGCTAGGGTTTCTTTGCTCCATTTGAATGTTTTCTTCAAAGATACTAGGGACGACTTTGTATTCTAACAATAGGCTTCACGCATAGAAATTCTTGTTGGACAACTAGCTATAATCAAGTTTTTGAGCAACTTAAATCTTGCAAAAATACCCACATATTTCGTTTATTATCGTTGGAAGACAAGACTGAAAAACTTGAAGATTCTTAGATTGTTCACACACTACAAGGATATATTTTTCATTCAACTTGTTCTAATTATATTAATATCATAAGATTTTTGTTGGACAAATTTTGGTCGCCAAATATCAAAGCTTCTACAGTCTTTCGTAATTAGATTTTATCCGAAATAGAATTTTCAAATCTATATTAGGGATGTTGGAATTATACTCTGATAAACATGAGAATAGTTAACAATCAATGCTCTCAAAAATTTTAAATTATTAAGAGATTGATTAACTATTATCATCTTATATCTTATTTGGGTCTTAACATAACATTAGGACCTTCCAAACTAGTTTATCCATAGGAGATAAGCTGATTAATTACCATCATCAGCCGTGTCATAGAGATGGAAGACCATATGAAATACAATACCTTGATTGAACAGAATAATAAATTTGGAATGAAATGCCAAATAACATTATTTTCATTAGCAACCAGGTGATTAGGCAAGTTAATGAGCAAATAAACTTCATCACGAGGAAAGAAATTTTCCTTTTTTGCTTTTCTTCAGTACTTCCTCTATTTCAAATTTTACTATAATAACAGAAATATTTGTTTCTAGAGCAAAAATACTTGGGTAAATACCTTAAATAGACCCTTTCATATGATAAACTACAAATTTAGACCCTATGAGGAATTTCTTGCAAAAATAAGCCCCTTACATAAAATAATAAAAATAAGGAAGGCCTTACAGACATCTTACAAAAGAAATAAAATTCTGTAAAAACTTACAAAACTTACATAACCAAAAATGTCAGAAATAATAGAAAAGCAAGAAGAAATACAAGAAATAATAAACGTAGAAACACAAGACATCTCAGGATGTTTTTCACAAGAAATGATATTCAGTAAAAAGAAATTTGAAGAAATTCAAAAATCAAAACTAAATTTAAAAGAAAAAGACGGATTCAGAGAAGAATCATTCTCAAAAATAAGAAAATTATTTCCAAGAAAAGATATAATATATTATGGCATAAGTAATAAAGAAATGAGCATAACCATAGCAGACGCAAAAGGAAGATTTAACATACCATTAATAAACAAAGAAACTATTATAGAAAAATTATCAAAAATCCCTGAAAAGGATAGGGAAAAAATTGGATATATCCACTTAGGAAGAATACAAATTTTAATAAAAGCACACTTTAGAGAAGGAATAGATACACCAATTAAGCTAGCATTATTAGACAATAGAATAACAAACAGAAAAGATGCTTTGCTAGGAATGATTAATGGAAACCTAGGATACCAGAAATTAAAGTTTACAGCATATCCAAGATTTGCTGTTAGTATTCATGATAAAAACTTAAACCAAGTATTAAGTTTAGCTTATGACTTTGAACGAGGAAATATAATGAAAGATGGAAACCATCCATTTTCAATCCACTATCTAGTAGGATATTCACTAACAAACAGCCATAACAGTTCAATATATGGACAAAATGAATTTATAGAAATAGATAAAACTTTTAAAGACATAGGACAAGTAATAAAAAATCCAGAAAAATTATTAGAATATGAAGTACCTGATGAATGGAACTTAGATATTAAAGAAAAACCTTTGATACCATTAAGAAGAAGTAATGTACAAACAATAACATTTGTAGACACCCAAGCAGAAGCCAGTAGAAGAAATAAAGAAATAGAAGAATTAAAAGAGGAAATTGAAGAAGTAAAAGACTTAGTCTATACAATAAAATAATAATCATGATAAAAGAAAAACTATTAGAAATACGGTTAGAAAGAAATAATAGTTTAACAAGTATAAATAACAATCAAATATCCATAATGAAAGCCTTAATTCTTATAGCAGAAAAAATAGACACTACAGATAAAAACATACAAGAATCAAGAGGAATACAATTAGAAATATATAAAGAAATCATAGAAATAAAAAAGAATGTCAATAACATACCAATAGGAAATGGATTAAAATTTGATCCATTAAAAGGATTAAAAGATGAACCCCCTAGAAGATCTGATGCATTAATACCTAAAAATGAAAAAAGAAAAGCAGAAGAATCTAAACAAATAATAACAACCTAATGGATTTAATAAAATACAGGAAAAACTTAGAAGAACAATTCATGAATCCTGAAAATAAGGATATAGGAAAATTAATTAGTTTGTTAACCTTAACAGATAAAGAATTAGAAAAACATTATGAAGAAAAATCTTACATAAATAAGGAAGAAGATGATATGACAGTAATAAGTGAAGATGAATCTGAACAAGAAAATATAACTCAAAGAATTAATATGGAACCGGTATTAATACCTAACCAAGAAAAATCAACTCCAGAAATAGGAGAAACATCTGATCCACATAGAGAACATAGATATAGGCCAGAAGAGCCTAACCCACCATATAGAAGAAGACAACCACCTAAAATGGAAGAAGGATTACATTGGGGGTACTAAAGGAAGTATTCCATTAGAATTCAAACCACATGAAAATTATAAAACAGATATTTTAGACTTAGATTGTATAAGAGACAGGAAAAAAGCCTTAGATGAATGGGCTAGTGGAATGAGTGTAATAATACAAACATCACCAACTACAAATACAAACCCTTCAGTTTGTAAAGTATTAGTAGCTCACAAAATGACAGGAAACGTAAAAGTTTGGTTTTCAAACCTAACTGATCAACAACATTTATTAATGCAAGGAAATGCTACAACAGGAAGAGATTACTTAGATACAGTAATAAATGAAATATACAAGGAATTTATAGGAGAAGATAAAGGAAGAAATATAACAAAATCTAGTGAACATGAAATAGAAGAAGCCAAATGGCATTTAACAAATATGGAAATATGTGACATGTGTTACATAGACTCTTTCATATGTGAATATGAGATGTATTATCATAAATTACCATCATCCATCCAAGAAATTTACAAGGAAATGTTTTACAAAAAATTACCTGGAACATTATACAAAACCATGACAGAAGAATGGAATAATAGGAATACACAAATCACACCTGATACCTTAGGAGCAAGAATAAGAGGACTTAAAAATTGGATAATAATAAAGTGTCAAGAAAGAAAAGAACTTAAACAAATAAGAGGAAATGATAGAATCTGTTGTGATTCAAGAGATTTCAAAATACCAGGAAAATCTGGTTGTAACATAAAACCATATAATAAATACAAAAAACATAAGAAATTTAAAAAATTTAAGAAGTATAGATTTAGAAAACAAAATTTCCAAAAATATAAAAGAAGATATAAAAGAGAACCTTACAAGAAAAGATTTTTTAGAAGAAAAAGATATTACACACCTGAAAAGAAAAATTATTGCCCATCAGGAAAAAAGAAATGTAGATGTTGGATATGTAACGAAGAAGGACATTATGCTAATGAATGCCCAAACAGACTCCAACATAAAAAAGAATTTAAAAAGGAATTTCCACAGAAAGCAAAAATATTAGAAGAAGCCTTTAGAATGGAACTAGAACCAATAGAGGAATCTGATATAGATGATACATGTAGTATCTATCTATTAGAAGAAACAGAAGAAGAAATAACAGACTCAGAAATGTCTGACTATAATTCTGATTCTGAATATGATTCAGAATAATGAATGATATATTAAGTATAACAAATCCAAACAGTACATATATAAAAATAGGATTAAAATTCAAAGGATATAAAAATTATCATTTACATACATATATTGACACAGGTGCAAGTATGTGTGTAGCTAGTAAATATGTGTTTCCAAAAGAACTTTGGAAACAATCTCCAAAGGAGTTAATAGTAAGAATAGCAAATAATACTACAATAAACTTAAATAAGGTATTAAAAGATACGGATGTATCAATAGGAGGAGAAATTTTTCATATACCTACAATTTACCAACAAGAAACAGGAGTTGATATTCTATTAGGAAATAACTTTCTGAACCTATATTAACCATTCACACAATACTTAGACAAAATAAGTATAACAACCTTAGATGGAGAAACAATTTATGTATCAAAAATTAGGAAAGCATTAACAGTTTCATCACCAACTTTTATGTCACAACATAAAAAGCGAAAACGTGGTGAGGATATAGAAAAACAAAAACCATATTTAGAAAATATTTCTTTAGACATAGAGGTTGACCAAAATCCCTTTCTAAATGAAATACAAGAAGATAAAGCCTTAACAGGAATAAGAAAATTATTAAAGACAGTATGTTCAGAAAACCCTTTAGATCCAAACATAAATCGATTTGATGAAATAGCAAGAATAGAATTAAAAGATCCTTTAAAAGTCATAAGAGTAAAACCAATGATTTATACCCCAGAAGACAGAGAAGAATTTGAAAAACAAATTCAAGAACTTTTGGAATTAAAAGTAATTATTCCCAGTAATTCACCACACTCCAGTCCAGCATTCTTAGTAGAAAAAGAAGCTGAAAAAAGAAGAGGAAAAAAGAGAATGGTAATAAATTTTAAAGCTTTAAATAAAGAAACAATTGATGATGGTTATTTCATACCAAAGAAAGAAGAATTATTATCATTAATTAAAGGAAAGAAATATTTTTCAAGTTTTGATTGCAAAAGTGGATTTTGGCAAATAAGACTTGATAATGAATCACAAAAATTAACGGCATTTAGTTGCCCCCAAGGACAATTCCAATGGACAGTTGTTCCATTTGGACTTAAACAAGCACCAGGTATTTTCCAAAGACACATGGATAATATCTTTAAAAAATACCACAACTTTTGTTGTGTTTACATAGATGATATTCTAATATTCAGTAACGAATTACCAAAACACTATTTAGATATTATTAATGTTTTACAAGAATGCAAAAAATCAAGAATAGTGTTATCAGAAAAGAAAGCAGTAATTGCTCAACAAAGAATAAAATATTTAGGGTTAGAAATAGAAGATGGAAAACATCATCTACAACCCCACATATTAAATCACATACAAAACTTTCCCAGTATAATTAAAGATAAAAACCAATTACAAAGATTTTTAGGATGCTTAACATATGCAGAAGCATACATCAAGAAACTAGCAGAAATGAGAAAACCATTACAGGCAAAACTTAAGAAAGATTATGTCTGGCAATGGACTGAAGAAAACACTAAATACATGGACAAAGTAAAAGCACAGGTAAAAGATTTACCAACTCTATATCATCCAAGACCAGATGATAAAATGATAATAGAAACAGATGCTTCACATGAATATTGGGGAGCAATATTAAAAGCAAAAGTTGATGACAAAGATGAATATATTTGCAGATTTACTTCAGGATCATTTCAAGGCCCTGAACTAAATTACCATAGTAATGAAAAAGAATACTTAGCTGTTAAAAAGGCTATTAAGAAATTTGCAATATATGTTATAAGTTCAAAATTTATTATTAGAATTGACAGTAAAAATTTTGGACATTTTTTAAGAACTAACATTGCAGGTGACTATAAGCAAGGAAGACTAATAAGATGGCAACAATGGTTTAACTACTACAAATTCGATGTAGAACATTTACCAGGAAAGAAAAATTGTTTAGCTGATGCTCTAACTAGAGAATTAGCACCTTTAATTATGTTTTTCATGACAGGAACAAAATCTACAGGAATGGATTCTCTCGACATGGAGATTTTGATCAAGGAAAAAGAAATTTCTATTCATGAAACACAAATCAAATGCATCAAGGAACAATTGGAAGTATTAAAACTCAAGAAGAAACTACAAAATAGGGAAACCATAACAAATCCAGAACTTCATATGGAAAAATTTGAAGAAGAGGAAGCTGAACCCTCAATAGGAACAAAGATGAGAAGAGCAGAAATTGAAGAAACTGCCAGCAACAACCCAGAACCAATAAAAGATTCAGAAAAGAAAAAGCAAAAAATGAATTGGGCTGATGAAGCCGAAAAGGAAGACTCAAGAAAAATCTATGTAGTCTACAATGGACCTAATCCAGGAATCTATACCAGTTGGCCAGAAGCAAGTAAAGCAGTAAATGGAATTAGTGGAGTCATCCACAAATCCTTCACAAAAGAAGGAAGTTATAAGAACTTCAGAGTCCCTAAACTCATAACACCAGCAGAAATAGTAAAAAACTATTCTCAAATAGTTCAACAACCAGCAATAGGAACCAGTAGAATGAGGAACCTTGGAACTATCCACAGACCAGTAATTTTCAAAGAACCAATTAACAATTCAATCGAAGAAGAAAAAGAAAGGTACAGAAACTTGACTAAACAAGAATGGTTAGGACTATATAACCTTGCCAGAAAAACAACTCAGGAACATATTGAAGATATGAAGTTTTACACCACCGAAAAGGATTTCCCCTCAGGTAGTAAATTCAATATTTTAGAAGGAGCTGATCCAATATTTACTTATAAAACATTTTATGCAGGACTTATTGAAAATATATATCTAGGAAATGAATTAAGAGAATTAATATATTTTCCTGATAACTTTAAAAAGGCCATTAGAAATTTTAAAAGAAAAACTAGGGCTGCAGAAAAGCCTATTTATTTAAGATGTTTCAGTTCTTTAATGGATTGGAACCAAGAAGAACCAGTAAGTCCATATCATTTTATTAAGCTTGGTGTTTCAAGCAGCAAAAGAGAAGTAACTCGCCCAAAGGGCTTACCAGAAAAGGAATTCAACACTGGTGAATTGGACCTCGAAAGAGGACAAATGCTAAGCCAGATCTATTATGAAGTAAGAAGAATTAACAATTCTTCAGAAATAAAAGTAAATTACTGTACAAGTAAAACCATTATTACTTCCCAAAGTAATTCGGTTATCAGTAATGAAGACAGTAAAAAAGTAATTTCCTATGAAACGAACTTCAATTGTGGTAACATTGAAGTAAGTGAGGAAACAAAAAAGGATTTTTGTTACTACGCAACACAACAATCAACTGATCACAAATGCAATTATTGCATCAGAGGAAAAATTTCACTACAAACAAGCTCGTCCAGCAGCTCAATGTCGGCAGAGCCCACTGAACCAACCATGTAGGACCCTCCTCAACAGCTGAAGGCAATAATTCAAGACAGTAATCATGTAAGGCGTCTTAACGCCAAATAGAAAAAGTAGGAATAGTGTATTCCCTCCATTGTAAATAGGGAACCCTTATTCTATAAAAGGGAACTCTTTAGCTCTGGAAAAAACACGACTACACTAGTACACAATCAATACACGAGCAAATAACACAACCATCTATCAAGCTTTAAGCTATGTATTCTGAAATCAGGAAGAACTAAGAACCTCTTCAAGGTTACTAGTTCTCTAGTTTGTAATATTATCTGTTTATAAATAAAAAGTCCATTTCAATTCCAAACTATCTCTCCTATTTTTCATTAAATTAAGTACGGATCTCAGAGGATCAGCAGGGTCAGGAGGACTAAAAGCTTGGATCCAGGAGTGAGGCTTAATTTTTGAAACAAGAAGATAGCAAGGAAGCGGAAGAACGCGGTGGACCCATATTTACAAAACAGGTGAATCTACAGGTAGAGACTAGTATTACTTGAAGTTTCATTAATATTGTTTAAAATTGTTTATACTGCATATAATCATGAATGATGAACTAATAAACAAGAAAAGGAAATCCGAAACTATTCTCTATAGAAGTAAAAGTAGGAAATATTCTGAAAATCAAGAAAAACTAAAAGATGCAATATATCTAAAACAATCACTTATTTGTTTTAAAACATCTATAAAAGAAAACTTTGAAAAAAGTACAGGAAGATCAAAAGTAATGGAAAATCTGCAAGGATTAATTGATTATTTCACTAAACAGGAACAAAGAAATAATTTAATAAAAGGACAGGATAAAGAACACTTAGAATTAGAGGCAAGTCTCGAACTTGTACAAATGGATATAGAAGAAAACCAGGAAATTATAGAATTAAGCCGTTGGATAGAAGAAGAACTAGGAGAAAATAACTCTGAAATCCAACCAGAAAATAATGATTAATATAGAACATTTTGAAAGAAAATATTTAGAATTATTAGATGAATATATGGATAATGAAGATTATGAAACATGTCTAGAAAACTTTACAAGGTTTGACACCCTATTAAGTGATTATACAGATTATGTTTCCAGCATATTACATCTAATAGACCATCCAGTAGGAAGAATATTAAAAGATTATTTTAAACATTATTTTGTACAAGTAAACAAAGAAGAATTCGATAATTTAATCTTTGGATTTTATTTATTCAGAGAACAAATAGGAAGATAATTAAGTAACTGAAACTTTTTGAATTCAGCCTCAAGTTGTATCAGAGCCAATTAATATAAGAAACATGCTTTCAGAAATACAAATTAATAATTTAAAAGAATTAATTAAATTAATCATAAACACAGAAAATAAAAAAAGAATTTAATAAAGATTTCATAGGATTGTTTTTAGCATGTTTAGAAATAAAAATGAATAAATTAATTTTAACACAAGAACAAACAGAGACCTTAAAAGAAAAATTAGGACAATTAGAAAACATAAAAATAAAAGAAAAATTTATAAAGGAATTTAAAGCTTTTATAAAATTTATTTTAGAAAGAATAATAGAAAATACTTAATAATCTTTTCAAAACCTACTATATGGGAGCCTTTTTGATAAAATATCACTCAAGGGTACAAAAGTGTAACTTGTCCCTTCAAAGAGCACAATTAAGACAAAAGCCCAAAATACTTGGTGTTTCTGACGATAAAAACTTTACTATGATAATATGGCTACCACTAGCCAAAAATGGCTCTTAGGGATGATCGACTGTTTTTTTTTTTAAATAACCGTTATTAAAAATATGTATTTGAAGTAATGATACAGTCATAAATTTTAAATTACGATGATGGTCGTTTTAAAAATGACAATCATTAAAACTTCAATACAAGGAATAAATATTTTTTATGACGATAATTTAAATTACAATAGTCATCAAAAATTTTAAAATAAAAAATAAATATATTTCATAATTATTAATAAAAAACGATCGTCGTAAAAATCTTTTAAATTAATAATACAACATTTTTGTAATTAAAAATGACCGTCGTAAATTTTTTTGTAGCTTGATTAAAGATAGTACTTAAAAAGAATGAAACGCTATTAAAAATAATAGAAGACATTTAAAAATAAAATACATTTTTATTAATCACTGTTAATAATAAAATCTATTAACTGCGTTTAAAACGCCATATAAGGTCTCTTTTTTAACCAATCCAAGGTATTTAGAAGGTATTTAAAAAGGCTATATATGCACTTTTTTAACCCATATCAAAGGCATTTGTATCGCCTTCTTAAATTTTCTTTTAGGGCTAAACAAAATGAACATGCTTTCTTCTTCACAGTAAAAGGCGTTTCATGAACCATGAATTTGCAACGCCCTCTATGAACCAGAAAAAGTTTGATCTCGCACCTCAACATATGCCGCGAAATCAAAATCTCTCAACATCATGAACTGGTATCCATACTTATGTGATTCACTACTCTTATCGTTTCTATCACACAATCCACCTCTTGCTGCCCTCATTCTCATCCCTCAGTCTTCGTCTACGCCTCTTCTGTTCGCAGGTAAGACTCCATGCAACAAATTAATCTGATTTATGCATCTTGTCTATTTTCATATTCATCATGTATGCTACTAGATTAGAGTTTTTCTTAGGTATTCATTGCGTTCCTTTGAGTTTTTGAAGAGATTTCTCTTGTTGCCCCTAAAAATTTAAGACTTGAACTTAATGAATTGATTTTGTTACATTAATCAATATTGATTTTATTAAAAAAGACAATAAAAAGGGATGAACAAACATTCTAGATTCTGCTTTGTTTGTGAAAAAATTGTTCGCAGAGCCAAGGTTTGTTGCTATACCATGAAGGATAGTGAAATACGCATTAGGCAAATAATGTAGAAAATCATGTATGTGCTATGTTTTTGAAGTGTTGTTGATGATACTGAAACAGAATATGCCTCTTTTTTTTGGGAAGGATGACTCCAGTGATCTCATGGATATTTTGGAATGGGATCAGGTTTTAAGTTACTCATTTCTTTTTCTTTTTTATGGTTATTCCTTTAATGATTTGTGCCTTATTAAGTTTGTTTATGTTTGTACGAAAACAAACATGGGTCATTTAAATGAAGGGACAGTGCAAAATTTGGTTCTCGTCCATTTGATGATTTGTTGGTGAAATCGCTAGTTTGAACTTTGATCTAATTAATTTCATGGTTTCGTGAACATTTTGCTCATAATTTGTTTTTTTTCTTCTAAATCTGGCTGGAAGGATCTTTGTAGGGGCATATTCTAAATCATTTACCAGTTAGTGGATGCTTTTCTTACCAACTAGTGATGTACTGCAACCAAGAGCTCGCTACTGACATTAGATCAAATAAATGCATATTTATTTATATTTGTTTTGTGTTGTTTAAAAATTTCTTAATTTGTTTGTCTTTTTTTCCCCACTAGTGCTTGCTTCTCAACTGTCGGAAGTTTGATGCAACTCGAATGATATACTTGCTTTTGATCCATATTTAAAGGTATTATCATTGATATTCTGAATATTTTTGTGCTGATGGGTTATATTGGCTTATTTTATGATATTTTTGTGTTGATGGGTTTCATGATTTCATAAATTTCATTGGAAAATGAAATGAATATATACTTGCAAAATGTGTTAATGAGTTAAGACAAAGCTAGTGTCATTATGTCTATAATTTTCTTTTGACCCATGAAAATGATCATAATTATTAGAAGGTATATATATATATATAGATATATATATATTTAATTGATGTGTTGACCTAGATTGTTATATATTTTTTATTGCAAGATAATATGTAAGTTTGAAGAATTTAGATCTCAATTGGATAAATTATTTCTTTAATTGTGCTTCAAGTTAGATTCATTTAACATATATGTAAAACATTTTTCTTTTGGTATACTTTCAAGTTAGATTCAACTTTGTTTTGTATCTAATGTTTGTAGTGGAAGCACAAGTTATGCTATACAAAGGAAGAACTATTTCAATTGAGGTAGAAGTGGTGCATATATGTGACAATGTATATTCGTGGATAGTAGAACATATAAAATTTTACTTTTATTTTAGCTAATGTATAGTGAGGTTATTTTAGATAAATATATATTTTTCATTTTAGGTATAAACCTACTTATGTTTTAAAAAATTAAAAGTTAATTAGTAATTGTAGATGTACTACGAAAGCTTATATATATATATATATAGATAGATAGATTTATTAGCATTTATATTTATGATTGTCAAAAATTTGAAGATTACAGATTTATTAATAAAGTCATTGATATTTTATATATATATATAGATTTATTAGCATTTATATTTATGTTTTGAAAAATTAAAAGTTAATTAGTAATTGTAAATGTACTACGAAAGCTTATATATATATATATACATATATATATAGATTTATTAGCATTTATATTTATAATTGTCAAAATTTGAAGATTACAGATTTATTAATAAAGTCATTGATATTTTATTATTCGTATGGTCTAAAAATATATACACACATATTTAGGACGGTTATTTAAATAACCGTCATTGAATAATGTACTAGTTATTATTTTCAAATTTTATTTGAAATTTTTTATGACGGTCCGTATCAGTATACAATGATAGTCATGAAACAACAATCGTCATAGAATATATTTTTTATGACTGTCGCTTGTTTTTCTACGATTTTTAATGACGATCGTTTTTTTATTTTTTATGACGGTCACGACCGTCGTTAAAAAGAATTATTTAAGATAACGTCTGATTAAATGATCGTCACTGTATTTTTTTAAAGTATTATCGTAGCTTTACAATGAAAGTTAATGATCATTTTTAAAGTCATTTTTTAACGCAGTGTACTCAAATGACATATTATTAGATTTTTGACCAAATGATACTCAAGGTTAAGGGAACCGATCATGACATTTTATGAAGAAATGTAGTAATAGTAATTAATACTATGCACCTTCCTGCATATATATATATATATATATATATATATATATATATATATATATATATATATATATATATATATATATATATATATATATATATATATATGATCAAGATATTAATTAATTATATTTTTATTAACATACATATAATAATAAATAATTTTATTTGAACCATTTGATCAAATATCTATTTGCTCTTATAGAAATATAAAATTACATTAATAATAATTACAAATTACAAATACAACTTTTAAGTTTTTCTCCAATCCCTTCGTACTGTTTAAAACATTTAATCATAATAGTATATATGCTGTGAACACCAAACATATATACACTTTAAATAAAATCCTCCCATTTTTAGATAATTCAATTACTGAAATGATTATACTTTATACTTTTTATGTTATAAAGAAATATATACCACATTTTTAATATTTATTAAACATATATATATATATATATATATATGTTATAATACATATATATATGTTATAATACATATATATATATATATATATATAGTATTTATATGTATATATATATACATACTGGATAAATAGAGCTAAAAATAAAACCTTATTTATGTATAAAAGGAAAAAAAGGCCACTTAAGTTTCTTTGTTTAGGTTATTTGTGTTATTTAATACTCTTATTTCCAAAATATATTTTTAAGTCTTTTTGTTTATAAAAAAAGACAATTGAAGGACAATTTAATTTTTGTAAGAATATTATTTTGTTAAAACTGTATAATCAATATCACATGATAAAAATATGAGAATAGTTGAAGATAAAAAGGACATTACAAATTTTAAAAAAGGAAAAAAGAATTGCATTAAAAAATGTAAAAATTGAAGTCATTTTTATATGACAGGAGTCAACCAAGAAATGGTTTGGGAAGAAAACAAATAAAGTGAATAATAGTTGGAATAAATGAAGTGAATGATAGTTGAAATAAATGAATTGAGTAGCAGTTGTAATCAAAGAAATTGAAGGAAGAGAAATAAATGATGATGATTGCAATAATGAATTAAAATCTCTATAAATAGAGAGTTCATTTACTCATCTTAGTATTCTATCTCAAAATCTCAAATATTTTAACATTTCAAACACAAAGCTTATGAAATATTTTCCCATTTCAAAGAGTTATTTACTCATTATGAGAGAGAAGTTAATCGTATTATCCTATTATAAGAGAAAGAGGTATCTAGTTCTCTCCTTGTATTAAGAGAGAAGTTGTAAATCTTTTGGTATAGTGAATTCATTTTGACATTTGCATGTAATTATTTTGGGTAAACCAAGTAAATATTTTTATCTATTTTATCTTAATTCTCTCATTTTTACTTCGATTGTGTATTAATTTCGACCCACAGCAGTATCAGAGCTTTGGTTGTAGAGTACTGTTCACAAATACTATTCACATATATAATTACTATTCATGTACACGATTACTGTTCATGTGTAATAGTGATATATGGTTCAAGTGAGAAGTATATTAAAATGATGACAACAACAAAGTTTGATATTGAGACGTTTAATGGAAGTAATTTTACGTTGTGAAAAATGAAGATAAAGGCAATTTTGAGGAAGGATAATTGTTTGGAAGCAATTCGAGATAGACCCACCGATAATGGCAAGTGGAACGAAATGGACGGCAATGCAATTATTGATCTACACTTAGCACTAGCTGATGAAGTGTTATCTAGTGTGGCAGAAAAGAAGATAGCAAAGGAGATTTGAGATACTTTAAAAAGATTGTATAAGCAAGTTACAACAAGATCTTCTTAAAGATGAGACTTTAAACTCTTCGAATGACAGAATCCACATCCATGACTGACCACATCAACACCTTGAATACTTTATTTCTGCAACTTACATCAATGGGTTACAGAATAGAGATAGTTGAACATGCAGAGCTTTTACTTTAAATTATACATGACTTGTATGATTAACTTATCATCAAGCTAACGAACAACATCCTTTCAAACTATATAGTCTTTGACAAAATTATGGCTGCTATTTTAGAAGAAGAAACTCAGCATAAAAACAAAGAAGACAGACAAGCAGGCTCATAACAAGCATAAGCTTTAACGGTGATGAGAGAAAGATCAACAAAACGTGGCTCTAGTGGGAGTCAAAATCATGATAAATCAAAACCAAGAAGCAAAAAGAATTTCAAGTGCTATAATTGTGGCAAGAAAGAGCACTTCAAAAAGTATTGCTGGAGTAAAAGAAACAATGGAGACCTTGAGCCATCAAATGCTAAAAGGACTGTAGCAAGTATCCCTGATAATGTTGAAGTCTTATACAACGAGGCTATAGAGGCGGTTGGAGGCAGAAAGATATTTTCTGACGTCTGGTTACTAAACTCAAGAGCAACATGGCACGTGACATCACAAAAAGAGTTGTTCCATAGATATGAACCAATCTCAGGAGATTATGTACACATGGGTGATGATTATGCCTTCGAAATTGCTATAATTAATACTATCAAAATAAAAATATTTGATGGTACAATCACACTATTAAGGAGGTACGACATATGAAGGGCTTGAGGAAGAATATATTATTTTTGGGAAAAATAGGCAGTCTTGGATGCAAGACCCATGTCGAAAATGGAATCATGAAAATTGTCAAAGGTGCGTTTGTGGTTTTGAAGGCAGAAAACATCCCAATAAATCTATTCATGCTTAAAAAGAAAACACTACAGGAAGTTGATGTGTGTGTCTCGTCAACTAGTAAAAGAGAAGAATTAATAATGACATGGCATCTCAAATTAGGCTACATGTTAGAATGAGGTTTGAAGATTCTCTCCAACAAAAAGCTACTTCTAGGGCTCAAATCGATAAATCTGCTTTTTTGTGAGCATGTGTTACAAGTAAACAACATAGATTGAAGTTTAGTAGATTTGATGTAAGGAGTAAAGCCATTCTAGACTTGATTCATTCTAATGTAGGAGAATCACTAGAGACATTCCTAGGAGGTGCAAAGTACTTAGTGTCTTTCATTAATGATTACTCTATGAGGTGTTAGGTGTATCCAATCAAGAAGTTAGATGTGTTTCAAATATTCAAAGACTTTCAAAGCACAAGTGGAACTTGAATTTGGGAAGAAGATCAAGTGCTTAAGGACGGATAATGGAAGAGAGTATATAGATGGTGAGTTTATTACACTTTGTAAGCAAGAAGGTATCAAAGGATAGTTCAAAGTCACATACACGCCTCAACAAAATGGAGTAGTGTAGCGGATGAACATAACTCTTGCAGAAAAGATAAGAGCAATGTTGAGGATTGCGGGTCAATCCAACTCCTTTTGAGCAGAAGTAGCCAAAACTGTATGTTATGTGGTAAATCGGTCGCCTTCAACGACAATTGAGTTAAAGACACCGATATAGATGTGGACTGGTAAGCCAGCATCTTACTCTACTTTACATTCATTTGGATGTCCTATGTATGTGATGATGTACAAAGCCCAAGAAAGATCAAAGTTGGATATAAAATTTAGATAGAAGGTGTATGTTCTTAGGGTGTGCTGATGGTGTCAAAGGGTATTGCTTGTGGGTTCCCACTACCCACAAGCTTATAATCAACAGGGATGTGATCTTGCAAAAGATCAACTACAAAGAAAAGATGAAGATGATAGCATGTCGAATGAGAATTTAGAGACTACAACAATTCAGGTGAAAAATAATCTAATACAAGAAATTTTAGATTCTACTGAAGCAGTACCATAACACGAGATACAAAAACCAGTCGAGTCTGATGCTCCAAAAGTTCGTCGATCAACTCGTGAAATAAGGCCGCCAACTTGGCACTCAGAGACTGAGTGTAATGTTGCATACCATCTTTTAACTGTGGATGGAGAGCCATCAACTTTCCATGAAGCTACAAGTAATTTAAATGCATCTCTATGGATGATAGCAATGCTAGAAGAAATTGAAGCTCTACATAAGAACATCACTTAGAAATCATAAGAACATCGCTTAGAAATTGGTACCATATGTGGAAGAAAAGCCATTGGTAACAAATGAGTCTACAAGATCAAGCAAGATAGCAATGATCATGTGGAATGATATCGTGCAAGATTGGTAGTGAAGGGATATGCTCAGAAAGGATGTATTGATTTCAATGAAATATTTTCCCCAGTAGTACGACTTATAGCAGTCAGAATAGTCCTGGCTGTGTGTGCTACGTTTAACTTACATCTAGAGCAGTTGGATGTAAAATTGCATTTCTTTATGGAGAACTTGAAGAAGAAATCTATATTCTTCAACTAAAGGGCTTTGCTAAAATAATAAAGGGTGACTTGGTTTGTAGGTTGAACAAATCTCTGTACGGTCTCAAACAAGAGTCGAGGTGTTGGTACAAGAGATTTGATTCCATCATTATTAGCCTTGGATACAACAGACTCGTTTTAGATCCTTATACGTATTACAAAAGGTTTGATGAGAATAATGGCTTTATTAACTTCTTGTTGTATGTGGACGACATGTTGGTAGTAGGACCCAATAAGGATTGAATCCAAGAATTAAAGGCTCAATTGGCTTGGGAGTTTGATACAAAGGACTTGGGGCCAACAAATAAGATTCTAGGGATGCAGATTTACCGAGATAGAAATAACAAAAAGATTTGGCTTTCTAAAAAAAAACTATTTCTACAAGATCTTACAACGCTTCAACATGCAAGAATGTAAGTCAATCTTTACCTCACATCCTGTTAATTTTAAGTCATCCTCAAGTATTTATCCTAGCAATAAAGCAGAGAGGAGGGAGATGTCTCGAGTACCGTATGCATCAGCAGTGGGAAGTTTGATGTTCACTATAATATGTACAAGACCAAACATTGCACAAACAGTGGGAGCAGTTAGTCAGTTTATGGCGAATCCTGGTGGAGAACATTGGAACACTGTGAAAAGGATCCTTAGATACATCGAAGGAACCTTAAGTGCTTCATTATGTTTTGGAGGATTAGAATTATTTGTCAAGGGTTACGTAGATTTAGATTTTGTAGGAGATCTCGACAAAAGTAAATCTACTACGAGCTATGTGTTTTCACTTCTAGGAGGACCTATAAGCTGGGTTTCCAAATTGCAGATGTTGTGGCATTATCTACAACGGAAGCAGAATACATGGAGGCTACACAAGCTTACAAGGAAGCATTCTAGAATCAAATGTTATTGGAGAGCTCGGGCACAAGTAGGAGAAGATTGTTTTGTTTTGTAACAGTTAGAGTGTTTTGAACATCATAAGAAATCTAGCCTTTCATTAATGAACAAAGCATATAAGGGTTCAATACCACTTCTTTTGAGAAGTAGTGGAGGAAGGAAGTGTGGATATGCAAAAGATTCACACCGATGAGAACCTAGTAGATATAATGACAAAACCAATCAACCCTGACAAGTTTGTATGTTGTCAATCTCATACGGCCTAGCAAAGACGTAAGCAGCAGGGCTTGAGCAAAGGTAGTTGGAAGAACTAATTGTAAAAGATGACTTCAAGTGTGAGAATGTAAAAGTTAAAGCCATTTTCACATGGCTAAATATTATAGTAAAATAAAAGTTGGTGGTAGGAACCAACCAATAAATGGTTTGTGTAGAAAATAAATAAAGTAGATGGTAGCTAGAATAAATGAAGTGGATGATAGTTAGAATAAATGAAGTGGATGGTAGATGTAATAAAAGAATTTGAAGGAAGAGAAATAAATTATGGTAGTTGCAATAATGAATTAAAATCTTTATAAATAGAGAGCTCATTTACTCATCTTAATATTTCATCATAAAATCTCAAGTATTATAAGCATTCCAACATTTCAAACACAAAGTTATAAGTTTGTGAAATATTTTCTCACTTGAAAGAGTTATTTTCTCAATGTGAGTGAGAGGTTAATTATATTCTCCTATTAAATTAAGAGAGAGATCTAGTTCTCTCCTTGTATTCAGAGAAAAGTTGTAAATTTTTCAGTATAGTGAATTATTTCTGACTTTTGTTTGTAGAATAACTCGTAATTATTTTGACTGAACCCCATAAATATTTGTGTACATTTTATCTTTATTCTCTCATTTTTACTTTGATTGTATATAACTTTGACCCATAAATTTTCTAGCAGAAAAGATTAATCCACCTCACATTTTCATGTGTCTTATTGATTCAATTCCCAAACCTAAAACTAAAAATCCACTCTCTTGAAAATTTCTCATTTTCTAATTCACCCAATCAATTGGGTATAATAATATATAAGTGTAAAACGACTTCACACGATTTATTTACATAAACACATAGTTGTTTAGAATACTATTACAGATTAAAGAGATAATGACGTATAATGAAACATAAATCAAGAAAAATACCATATTTAAGTGGTTCGGTGCCTAATCTACACAGTCTAACCCACTGGAAAGGGTAAACGTATCTATTATAATGAAATATGAGTTTACAGAGAGCAAATCTTGAAAACATTTATAGAGAAGTTAAATCCTAACCCTCATGCTTACAAACCCTCAAAAAAATTTAGGATTACAAACAGAAAACATGAAACCCTAAGCAAGAACAGAGAAGAAGAAGAAAGACACAAGACGGCACTGAGAAACAAAATGAATCGAGTGAACAGCAAAAACCCTAGTGTTGGGTATAAATATATTGTTGAGAAATGACAATTTTACCCCTAAAGTATATCAGCCAATTCTGTGTTTAAACTGAGCCTGAAAAAACTTATAAACAAACAAAGCCTAACACATTAACAGCTCAAGAGCCTAGTATACATATAAACATATCATATACATTAATCACACTTAAACCAATATATTAATTCATGCCTAATTATTATGCACTAAAACATAGTGACAAACTTAACAATCTCCACCTTGACACTATGTAACCAATAATGGATACAATCTGTTTACCCTTTCAACCTAATGCCTAAATATAAGATACTCTAACTAAACTCAAACAATGTTTAAATTTGGTTTGAGGAACAAGTTTAGTAAGAATATCTGAGGGGTTATCCTCAGCGGAGATTTTGTCACGTTTAACAAGACCTTGTGCAACTATGTCCCTAATGAAATGCATTTTAATATCAACATGTTTAGACCTAGAATGAAACATGAGATGTTTTGACAAATGTATGACAGATTGATTATCACAATATAATGTGTCAATAACATCATATTTAACTATGTCAAGTTGTCTCGTAAAACCTCTAAGCCAAATAGACTCTTTTACTGCTTCTGTGCAAGCAATAAATTCAGCCTTAGTTGTTGATAAAGCAACTACAGATTGTAAGTTTTCTTTCCATGAAACTGCATTTCCAAAAATTGTGAAGATATAACAGACAATGATCTTCTTTTGTCTTTGTCTCCTGCAAAATCAGAGTCAGTATATTCACAAACTATAGGTACATCACAAGAATTTCTTTTAAACAATAAACCAGTATTAATTGTTCCTTTTATGTAATGTAGGATCCACTTAACAGCTTGCCAATGAGCCTTACCAGGGTTAGACATAAATCTACTAACAACACTCACAGTATATGCAATATCAGGTATATTACATATCATTGCATACATAAGTGAACCTACAACATTAGAATATGGAACTCTGTTCATATAATTTCTATCATCACCAATCACAGGGCAATCATTTAATGATAACTTAATATAAGAACCTAAAGGAACACTCACAGATTTGGAATCGTTCATTGAAAACCTTTTTAAAACTTTTTCTAAGTAGGACTGTTGGCATAAATGCAAACACAATCTGTCCTAGTTATTTCTATGCCTAAAATCCTTTTTGTAGGCCCTAAGTCTTTCATTTCAAATTCAGTGTAAAGATTAGACTTTAAATTTTCAATTTTAGATTTATCTTTACATGCACTTAACATGTCATCCACATATAAAAGCCAATAAACTAGATTTGAAACATTTTTAAATTTAAAGTAGACACAGTTATCAAAGTCACACCTATTGAAACCTGTATTTAATATAAATGTATCAAAACGTTTATACCATTGTCTAGGTGTCTGTTTTAGGCCATATAAGGATTTTTTAAGCATGTATACAAGATTTTCATTTTTAGGTTTAATAAATCCTTCAAGTTGCATCATATATATTTTCTCATCTAAATCACCATGCAAGAATGCTATTTTGACATCCATTTGTTTAAGTAACATGTTATATTGAACAACTAAAGAAAGCAATATTCTTATAGAGGTAAATTTAACAATAGGAGAAAATATTTCATAAAGTCTATTCCTTTTCTTTGTGCAAAACCTTGTGCCACTAACCTAGCTTTATATCTAGCAGATTCAACACCTTTTATTCCTTTCTTTTTCTTAAACAACCATCTACGACCTAGTACTTTAACATTCTTAGGCTTATTAACCAAAATCCAAGTCATATTTTTATTTAAAGAATTGATCTCATCATGCATTGTATTTAATCAGTTAGATGCATTGGATGAATTCATGGCATCATAATAGGATTTAGGTTCAATATCATCAATATCAATTGCAACAGAAAAAACATAAGCAATTGAGTCTAAGTTTTAAGAATTGGATGCAAGTAAGGAATTAGAATACCTTGAAGGAGGCTTGACTGCCCTTCTTGACCTATCTCTGGCCAATAGGTAGTCATTTAGCTCAGTAGAACTGCCTGGAGGAATTTCTTGTTCCTCGGTAGTTCCCTTATCATCACTGGTGTCAGTTCTATTAGTAGTCATATCTTGGGATTGGCGTGCTGCAAGTACCTCCACCTCAATCTCAAAACTACCATCATTGAGAGATTTGGCACCTACCTCTACTTCAATCATGGGGTCCTAATTATTTTCAGAAACAGGTTTTGAAAATAGATCAGAATAATATTCAAGTTCATTAAAAATGACATTTCTGCTTGTTATACATTTTTTAAGTAAGGACACCGTAACCTATACCCTTTAACTCCTAAAGAATACCCAATAAAGACACACTTTAGTAACCTAGGTTGAAGTTTACCTTGGGTCACATGACTATAAGTAATGCAACCAAAAACTTTGAGCTTACTATAGTCAACAATTTTACCAGTTCACAACTCCTCAGGTGTTTTAAATTCTAAGGCAGTGGAGGGACACCAATTGATCAGGTAAGTGGCTATGCTAACAACCTCAACCCAGAACAGTTTGGGCATACCAGATAGGGACAACATGCACCTTACTCTCTCCAAAATGGTCCTATTCATTCTCTCAGCTAATCCATTTTGTTGGGGTGTACCAGCTACAATTCTATGCCTCTTTATCCCTTGATTTTTATAGAAAGTGTCAAAAGGTTCATTATAGAACTCTAATCTATTATCTGTTCTAAGGACCTTAACCTTGACACATTTTTGATTTTCAACTAATGTTTTCCATTGTTTAAAGGTATCAAAAGTATCATCTTTTGTCCTTAAGGTGAAAGTTCAAACTCTCCTAGTAAAATCATCAATAAGAGACCAAAAAGTACTTATTACCTCCTAAAGATTGGGTAAAAGAAGGTCCCCACAAATCAGAATGTATATAATTAAGTTGTGTAGAAGTATGCTTACCTGTAGGGAACTTAACTCTAGTTTGTTTACCAAACACACAGTGTTCACAGAATTTCAAAGTTCCTAAAGGTTCTATTTCTAATACCCCTTGTTTGACTAACTCACTCAAACCCTTTTCACTAACATGTCCCAATCTCTTATGCCATAGGGTAGCACTATCTAAGAAATGAACTACACTAGCCTTTCCCTTAGAGTCTAAAGTAGTACCTTGTAACAAATTCAAACCATTTACCCTAACAGCCTTAAAGATTACTAAAGAACCCTTAAGTACCTTCATAACTCCATTTTCTCTCTTCACTGTAAAACCTGAAGCATCTAAGGTACCAAGTGAGATCAGATTTATCTTAAAATCAGGGAAAAATCTCACACATTCTAAGACTCTAACTGTACCATCCCAAAGTGAGAGTTTAATAGAGCCTATACCCTTAAATTAACACTCATGATCATCACCAAGAAGAACCATACCACAGTTTACTTCTTTTAACTCATGAAACCAGTGCCTAAAGGGAGTCATGTGGTAAGTACAACCTGAATCTAAGACCCAATCTATTTCTGACCTAGAGGAACTCACAGCTAGCACTTCAAAGCTCTCATAACCCTCAGAAATTAGGTTCAACTCACTATCAGTACTTGCTTCAAGTTTATCATCTTTCTTACCCTTCCTAAGTGGACACTCATTCCTATAATGGCCATCTTTCTTACATAAATAACACTTCACATGTTTCTTTGACCTTGATTTAGATCTATGCTTAGATTTTTCTCTAAAGCTCTTTTCTCTTTTATCAGTTCTACCCCTAATGAAAAGACTCTCACTAGCAACATTTTTATCCTTAATCTCCAAGTCTTTTGATCAAAGATTAGACACAACTACATCAAGAGACAGATTATCCCTACCATACATAATACTAGATTTTACTTCTTTGTATTTATCAGGCAGAGAATTCAATAAAATTATTGCTTGAGTTTCATCTTCAACTTTATGATCAATATCATCTAAATCAGTAGTGAGCCTTTTAAATCATCCAAGTTTTGTTTAAGATCTTTGGATGAATCCATTTTGAAAGAGTTAAAGCGATGTTTAAGAAGAATTTTCTAAGTAGAGACTTAGTTAAATACAAAGAGTCAAGTTTAGAAAAAACCTTCTCAGCACGAGTTTCCTTAAACACCTCTCTAAGTACCTTATCAGTCAAATTCAATAGTATAGTAGAGTAAGCCTTTTTTCAATCTTTTTCTTATCTACCTCATATGCTTTTTCAGGCAAATCATCGGCGTCAATAGCTCCATGCATATCTTGTTGGATCAATATTGCTTTCATTTTCTTTTTTCCACATAACATAGTCACCTGTGCCATCAAATAATGTTATGTTGTACTGTGTATTCATTGTAAATAAACAAATAATAATAATCAGAAGGAAAAGTTGAGAAAACCCCCTGAGTATGTAATTGAAGACGAAAGATTGAGTCCTTCTAAGGAACTCAGAAGACCTCGAGTACTCTTGGTCTCTGAGTCATCCAAAAAACACAATATAGAACAGTGATTCGAGAGGATCAAAAAACCTTAGAAACCCTAGGTATCCCAATCACTCAAAAACGAGCGGATCAAGATTCGCAAGGATCAAAAAGCCCTAGTAACCCTAGGTCTTCCAATCACTCAAGAATCAAACCAAAACAAAAATATTCGAGGACTTAGTGAGTTCAGTACGCTTCGATGAAGGTTCGAAGGCTAAACAACACTCAAACCTCGCTCTGATAACACTTTGTAAAACGACTTCACACAATTTATTTACATGAACACATAGTTGTTCAAAATACTATTGCAGATTAAAGAGATAATGACGTATAAAGAAACATAAATCAAGAAGAATACTAGATTTAAGTGGTTTGGCCCCTATTCTACACGACCTAATCCACTGGAAAGGGTAAACGTATCCATTATAATGAAATATGAGTTTAAAGAGAGCAAAGCTTGAAAACATTCACAGAGAAGTTAAATCCTAACCCTCATGCTTACAAACCCTAAAAAACATTTAGGATTACACACATAAAACATGAAACCCTAAGCAAGAACAGAGAAGAAGAAGAGAGACGCGAGACGGCGTTGAGAAACAAAATGAACCAAGTGAATAGCAAAAACCCTAGTGATGGGTATAAATATATTGCAATGAAAGGACGATTTTACCCCTGAAGTATATCAGCCAATTTTGCGTTTAAACTGGGCTTGAAAAAACTTATAAATAAACAGAACCCAATACATTAGCAGCCCAGGAGCCCAGTATACATATAAACATATCATATACATTAATCACACTTAAACCAATATATTAATTCATGTTCACCACTAATCTATCATATAATTCATGTCTAATTATTATGCACTAAAATATAGTGACATAACTTAGTAATAAGAAATACACTAAACTGCCGTGGTACCAATTCAATGTACACTTTCTTTGTGAAGCTTTTTGATTGTTTGGGTTAAACAATAACTAAGGTTAACCACTACAATATGTACAAAAATGATTAACCATATAAAAGTTTAATTGAAAGTAAGGTATCGAGTTAATATACTAAAACATGCTTCTAAAATTATTTCAATAAGAAAACTAACATAAGTGAGAGTCACCATAATATTGTATTTTTAGCTTACATCCTACATAGCAAATAGGAACTAACATAATTATTCCTTCTACACAAATTAGATAAATTTACTAGTTAGATAGAATTGGGGAGAGAGACAGCTAGACAAAAGAAAAAGTTATTCAAATTGAATGGACTTTCGTCTAATGTAAAGTATAAAGGAATAAAAAAAAAAAAGGTTGAAAATAGAGTGAACTTTTATAAATGTTCATTATATATTTTATTATATAAAATTTAATAAAATATTGTGACATAAATTATATATATATATATATATATATATAAAGGAACTTAAAAAATCATGGTTTTATGATTAATTTCTGTAATATATATATATATATATATATAAAGGAACTTAAAAAATCATGGTTTTATGATTAATTTCTGTAATGTCACCTAATTAATAGTAATTAATTTTTTTAACTTCAGTTGATTAATAAGCGATAAAAAATTACACATTAGCAAAAAAAAAATGTATAAAGTGAATGAAAATTTGAGTAGTTTTATGAAAAAAAAAATTGATGCTAAGCTAAAATTACTATTAATAAAGTGTAGCGAAAGGTTTAATTTGATGTGTCGGCAAAGCCAGCCCCGTAACTAGTACTAATTGTACTAATACTATTAGTCTATAACATCTCTACATCGGCTATATTTCTTTGGTCCTCTCTCCAGTCTCTTTCTCTCTCTTTCACCGACAAGAAAAAGCGAGAGTGTCCGATACTAATTTAGATGGGTTGTTGTTGATATATTCGGTCACAAAAAGACGCTCTCTTATTACAAATAAAACAAAATTAAATTTAAGCCTGCATGTATAGATGGCATTATATTATACGGAGTTTGGTAGTATGTGATAGTATCCCACTAGTCAATGCAAGAATTAATTAATAGCAGACACAAAATTCAGAAATTCAATTGAACAAAATTAATGAGAGAGTGCATGAAATTATTATGTAATGTTGAGTACCATTATTCAAATTATTTAAATCAATGTAAATACAATACATGTAAAATTATAATTATTTGTATAAGATATATTGGTGGTATACATCAATCAAATAAGAAATTCATTACATATTTCGGTTAATGTATAGATTATTTTAAAAATATATATATATATATATATATACACACACACGTTGCACGTAACTTACAGAATATACATAATACATATAACATTATTCTAAACAAAATTAATGTAAGAGTCACCATATCATGATAAATATTATTTTCTTTTCAAGTCATAACAAATGCACTGTAAGTTTTTGTGATCCATCTTCAATACCAAATTAGTGTAGTCAGTAGATTCTCATCTCTATGACTCAAGTTGGTGTGCCATGTTTTGTTGAACAAAATTTATGGTCCACAAAATCAAAAACTTGAACTCTATTTCTAAATCGAACCACAATTCCTTTAGGAAAATTGACAATGACATGTGGTATGTTTTTTAACCTGTGAAATGTTAAGAGTATTGAATTGTTTGGTAAAATTTTTAATTATTCTGACATTAGATTTAAAAAAAAAAAAAAAAAAACTAGCATATATATTTTTTATAATATCATGACAAATAAAAAAAATAAAATATTTTTATTATAATTTAATGTATATATTAATTTATAGGGAAATAGGCTCATATGACCCCTTTTTATTATTTTTATTCTACATTAGACCCCTCACTTACAATTTTAATAATATTCCTATTATACCCTTAATTAAACGAATCTGATGCCTCAGATCCAGCCATAGAGAAGAAGAGAGCATTGCTGCTCGAACGTCTCGCGAACCGCCATCAATCACTCGCACGCAAATCCAACGAGTCTGACTCGTCCTTCGAGTCAACATCCTCATTCATCTCTCGCTTCGCCGATTCGAAAAGTGCCATTGAGGCCCAAATAGCTCAGTGCCGAGTCACCGCACCCTCTGATTCCACTCACCTTGATTTCCAGGCATGGGCGGTGGCAATGGACAAAAGGCGAAGATGGCTCGTGAAAAAGCCTTGCAGAAAACAAAAGCGCCGCTAAGGGTATTCATCACTTTCTAATTTACATTATCAATTTTTCACTCGCGTTTGTTCGGCAAATTGAGAAAATTCTGATTTCTTTTGGGTGAAGAATTAAGAAATATGGGTTGCGATTGGGTATCGTATTTGTTGACGAACCCAAGCGAGGGTTCCTTCAAGTTGAGGCTGAGAAGCCATTGAATCAGGAACTGGATGGGTTGGGAAGGTTTGGAGGATTTCGCGAGCTGTGTCTGGGGATGAACAGATTATTGTTGTGATTGAGCCGAGTTTGAGGGAAAAAACAGAGCCATAAATTTTGGCCATTTCTGAGAATGATTCATGAGGTGAATTTCGTTTGATTTTTTTGTGTGTGGGCGTTCAACTCTGTTGAAAAAATGTCCAACTCTGTTGAAATAAGCTCGCTGGTTTTTAGTTGGACATACGTCCAACTCTGTAGTTTTTAGTTGGACATGCGTCTAACTGAGCTCCGGCGAGTGGGATCATCGGCCAATCAAAATTTGATCAGTTGGACATACGTCCAACTCAGTTGGACATGTGTCCAACTAAGCTCCGGCGAGTGGGGTCGTCGGCCAATAAAAATTCTGCTAGTTGGACAGTCGTCCAATTCTGAGCAGTTTAATTGGACACATGTGTCATGACAGCATATAACCCCAACTGAGGGGTTATTAAGGGCATTTTTGTCATAATATGTAAAAAAATTAAGTAGAGGGGGTCATATCAGATTTTTAATAAATAGGGGGTCATGACAGCATATAACCCTAATTTATATGATATGATTTAATTAATTTTTATTAATAAGTAATTTTATAATATATTATTTAATTATATTTTTATTCTAAAAAAAAAAAAAAACGTGAAGTCTTTGAATTTGAAGACAAACCAAGCAGAGCAATGAATTCTTAATTTTGCACCTCCCACTGGGAGTGTACTATGACACACTACTATGTCACCTGTCGGCAAGAGCTCTATTTGAATTTATATACGATTATATATTATATATTATCCTTCAAAATAATTTCATTTAGTTATCAGTCAATTATTGTTTACGATTTTCCACATCGATCACATTCAACTCTAATATTTTAAGATACTATTAAAATGACTTAATGTCCTGTTCTGTTTGTGGTTATGCACTCTCATTAATCTACTTTATTCTCTAATAATTATATTATAATTATTATTTCGTAGTAAAGAGAAACTAATAATTGAAAAAAAAAAAATCAAAGAAAATCCTCATTAGAAAAACTGATAGTGATTATTTTGCAAACATATCAATATATCTATTTTAAGTTATTAAAAATTAATTATTATATTTAAATTAAAATATCACGTTAAAATATTAAATATAATAGTTTGACAGTTGATATTAAGGGTGTTCAAAAATTGAACCAAACCGAAAAATCGAATCAGACCGAATCGAACCGGACAGTTTAATAAGTAAAACGGTTCGGTCCGATTTTTTATTTTTCAAACTGTTTGACTAACGGTTCGGTCCGATTTTTCGAAATTTTAAGCCGCATCGAACCGAAATTTAAAATTATTTTTAATATATATATATATATCATCAATTAATCAGAAGTTCTGATTCAGAACCCTAACGCGAACCAGCCTAACATTTTGAAATTTCCAGAGCCCTAACGCGAACCCTAGCGTGCGCCACCTACTGTCAACCAGCTCGCGAGCTCCCCCCATCCGCGATTCAGCCAGCCAGCGAGCTCCCCCCGTCCGCGATCAGCCAGCCAGCGAGCTCCCCCGTCCGCGATTCAGCCAGCCAGCGAGCCCCCCAGCAGTCCCGCGCCCCTCCAACCTTTCAGCTCCTCCTCTTTGGCCATGGAAGGAAGTCAAGGAACAGGTAATGAATGATTCCAGACTTCCAGTAATGATTTTTGTTTATATTTTTTGTTTCTGATTGTTGTTTATATGAAAATGGGTATTACGTAAGTGCACATAATGCAGCATGCTTGGCCAATTTTTGTTTATATTCCTGCACTCCCCTTGTTTGGCCAATTTTTGATTCTATGTGATATAACTCAGAGCCATTTGATATACTGTCAACATTTATCCAGGCTGGTAATAGGCAACATATATCGTGGGCAAAATTCTAAGGAAATACGACTCTAAAATAGTAACTGAAATTTTTTGATTTTACCATCTAAGGCAAACGGAGAAAAAGATTAATAACTAAATCAAAAGCATAATTTGAATAAATTAACAGAAGCAACTTGATGTTGAATCATATATCGAAAGGTAACCAAAAATTCATTGCATTTTTAATATTTATTACATCAAAAGTCACAGAATATACAAGGCATTTTAGGTTGATCAATTTCTTTACTTAAAAATTGTTAATTAAATCGGACCAAATTATTCGATTTTAAAATTTTATTAATCAATTGGTTCGGTTTGATTTAGTTAAATTAATATGTTTGGTTCGATTTAATTATTTTTTTTTTACCAAAAATTAGATCGAACGGGACCGCAAACACCCTTAATTTATACTAAAAATATATATATATATTTTAATAAAAAAATTACACATATTTTAAAATTTAAATTATCAACACTTTATCCGAACAATCATAACACACCTTACATTTAACGAATTTAATTTCCCAATTCAACTACCCGAGGTGTAATAATTGTATTTTGATTTGACATTTCTAATCATGTCTATAATAGCAACATTGTTTAATTACGTTCATTAAAGAAATATTTTTTTATTAGAGCGGAAACTTATCAATAAATTTGGTTTGAGGCAACTGTAACGTAGATGCTTAGGTATAAGATACGAATTTTCATTCATGTTAAATATTATAATATTTATAAAGAAAATTAATAATTGTTTAATACTATATCCATAACGCCTATTATATATATATAAAAAACTTATTTATTTTCTATATAATATTTGTATTTGTCATTTTAATTTAATATTTTTATCTTTTTAGTTATAATTTAATATTTTTACTTATAATTTGATTGTTATTCAATATTTATTTATTTTTCATATTAATTTAATACTTTATATATTTAACACATTCTAATTTATTAGTTTTTATTTTTGTAGTTTACTTATCCTTATTATTTATTTTTTATATATAAAAAGGACACCCAACTTATATTTTTTTATGTAATAAATATGCAAGTATGATCATCTTAGAATAATAATCGTAAGAAAGGGTTAACTTAGCTTATTTGTCTTGAATTGTTTTAGTACTAGTAATAAAAAGGTGTTTTGCAAGTAATTTCTTAAATATTAAAATAATTACTATTAAATTTTATTTTAATTAAAATTATAGTACTTCTATTGTTATGTAAAAACATTAAGCACACATTTATGCAAACATTTTAAATAACATTTAAGAAAATCATCATTATTTTAGATACTAATAATTTATTACTTAATTAATAAAAATAAAACTTTTTACAAAAATAGTTTACCAAAAGAATAAAAAATACAGAAAAATTTCGTAAAATGTAAAATATAATATTTACAAAAAAAGTTGACCAAACAAATATTTTTTTTTTCCTCAAATTCAATTTTAAATGCTAAAATAAAATGACAATTTTATTCTCATTGAATTCACTTTATTATTATATAATTATTTCTATTAATAATATAATATTTTATTGTTCAAAAAGTGGCTAAAATATTTTATTTTTACAAAAAGAGCAACTTAAGTGTTATTTGTGAAAGCCTTTCCTATTAGATCTTACTTGCATAAGGGTTTAGAGGAGGATTTATATGGTAATAAGAGGTAATAAGCATTTACCATTTGTTGTTGTTGTTGTTGTTGTTAATTTTATAAGCATTTACCATTTGTTATTACATTATAAAAGACTCTTCGATTTACAAAAATTTAAAAGAAGTACAGTACAAGGTATAACATGTCAACCGTTATCTGGAAAGTGAGTTTTCTGCTGAACCACTATAAATTACAAAACATACATTCTTCAATTTACGACAATTTACAAGATATAGACAAGTTAACATAAGTTTACATTATTATATTAATGTTAAATATGTGTTTAAATGAATTTTTTTTTAATATAAAATAATTAAGAGATCAAAAAAAAAAAAAATAATAATGTATAAGAGGGTAATTGAAAATTGCTCTTTTCAAAAAGATTAATCTATTTATATGAAAGAGATTTTATATCAATGTAATTAATATAATTCAAAGTATGACATAAAATAAGAGGAAAGTAAAATTTACTGCTAAATTTACTATTTTCAAACACAAGGTAAGATGTTAGGATATTGTGTACAAATTTACAACTAATTTTTAATAATTAGTGATTATTTCAAATAATATTGCAGAATGTAATTCAATGTTATAGTGATTCAAACAGTACCTTTAGAGTAACTTTTTTTTTTTTTTTTTTTTTAATTTTGACATCTCTAATTACTTTAATTATCAATTAACACCTTTTAAATACCAAAATTTTAGCTAGTACCTTTTGTGCTAAATTAAAAAAAAAATTAATTAATTTTTTTTTTTTTAAAATTAATATCAATTCATCTATTTTAAAGAGGTATTTTGTCTATACATATTTATAACATTTTTATATTAACTTTTTTAACAAATAATATTTTTAAAAATCACGTTAAGCTATCTAGGTTTGAAATTTTTTATATTTTGTTTTTTAGGCAGAAAATAATGAAGCTAGAGTTGATGGGGGAGGAAGAATCTAAAATAGATGGTGATGTTAAAATGTTTTGATCTGATAAAAAAAATAAGGGAAAATAACAAAACTAACACCCCCTAAAAATTATAATAACAAAACTAGCACCCCTGTGTTCAATTAAAATTAAACGACGATAATTTAGACTCGTTTAATATTGAACGTTCAATATTATCCGTTCAATTAGAATTGAATGACGACAATTAGACCTATTTAATATTGAACGTTCAATATTTTACGTTCAAATTGAATATTGAACGTTCAATATTAAACGTTCAATTTTAATTGAACACAGGGGTGCTAGTTTTGTTATTATAATTTTTAGGGGGTGCTATTTTTGGTAATTTTCCAAAAAATAAAAATAAAAATAAAAATCATAGATAGCTTAGTGAAAGTTCTTAAAATAATTAAATAAAACATAAAAAAAAAAAAGTTAATAAAAAATGTTATAAATGCGGTTACAGAAAAATACCCTTTTTAAAAATGAGTGAATTAATATTAATTATGTAAAAAAATTCAATTAATTAAAAATTTTATTTAATTTAACTCATAAAATATTAATAACTAATATTTAGATATTTGAAACGTCTTGATTAAAGATTGAGTTAGCAAAGTAAAAATCTAGATACAACAAAAGTACTAAACCCAATTAATTTATTATATTGAGTCAATTTTATTTGTGGTATTTGTAAAATGTATTAAGTGTTCTTTTAAAAAAATGTGCTAGTTTGAGTTTTAATATAAAAATATTGTAGAAAAATAATAAAAATAGTACTTTTAAAACTTATAATAATAAAAATAATATTTATTTTTTTTAATTCATATACTTTTATCATTTGAAAAAAATTCAATTCACCTATATTTTATATTAAATGTTATCTAATTGTATATCGTTTAAATTAAATTATAATTTTTTAAATTAATTTAATATTATTTAATATTATTATAATATTATTTTTATTATTATAAATTTTAGACATTTTATTTTTAAAAAAAATTTCCCAAGCATCTTTTAAACCCTTATTATTTGTGTATGTGGCGGTAGTATCTAAAATATATGTCTCCGTAAAAAGGAACAAATCAAATCTTGAGTAGGGTGGTACTAAATCGATATTTCGCCTTCAAATCTGTTATTCCAATCATCTTTTAACATAAAAATATATATACATAAAAATAATAATAATAGTAAAATTATCACTTAAAAATATTAAACATATAACATTTAATATTCAACATTAAACGGGTCTAATTTACCGTAATTTAATTTGAACAGCATTTAATTGGATGAATATTAAAAAAAAATAGTATAAAAGTATTTTTAATTGTTAAAATATATAATTTGATTATAAGAAGTGTCATTTTTATTATTATAAATTTTGATAATATTAATTTTATTATTTTTAAAAAAAAAATCTATTTACAACAAATAGAATAATTTATATGTCATTTAATGATAGATTAAAAAAAGTTGAGCTAAATTATCTTAATTAATAAATAGCAGCAATATGTTATTCTAATCAAATAAAAGTGCTAAAAAATTAGTACTCAATGTTATTGCTTTGATTTAATTACTTAGTTTTAATATAATATTTCCAAAATAAATTTAACTCAAATAGAAGGTAATCAAATTTATGTACAAATGGGATATAAGTTTCTTCAATTTAATTACCATACAAACACAATTTCCAAATATTTTAATCTCAAATTGGTGATCAATATATCATAATTCAAATAGTAATATATTATTGTTAAATATAGTTAAATCTAAATAATTTAGTTCAAAAATAATTTTGTTGAGGAAGAGCAAGCTTCTTTTATTGACAATCTCAAAGGAGACTAATGATGAAGTTCACGCATGCCATTAAAACACAAATTGATGGTTCGAGAATTTGACCCACAATTTCACATCTCCATTACCATGGAACTCATGTTGATTATTGCTGAAGAGGGACATTGGATTGATGAAAAGCACACAAATTGGGTAAATCTTACATTGTTGCTTGCTTTAATGGCTTTAGACTGAAATTAATGAATGTAGCTTTTAATGAGGATGAGAATTGGAAACCTTGTATTAGCATTTTAGTAGTCCAAGTTGTCTCTAGACTCCCAATTAATGTTAACAGCAGAAGAGTTTGGTAAGTGATAGTTTAAGGTAATAAACCTCAAGTACGAGACACTAAAAATTAATTATCTAGTGATTTAATTAACGTTAATTTTTGAACATGAATTACAAACTCTAATCAAATTACTTGACGAATTATTTGTTGTGTAATAATTTTCAAACTCTATTATACAACTTCAAATCTACTAAACCAAAATGTCCATCTAAATAAAGGTAAAGGACCTATTCAAAACCACACTTGAAGAAAGAAAAAAAAGAAGAAGAAGCAGCAGCACATTTAAGATAGATCCATCTACCCTCTCTGCTCTCTCTCTTCCTTTGCTTTCCAACCATGCAAACAGAGCCAAACAAGTTTTCTCACATTAAAGGTTGAAAAAAAGTAATAGTTGTCAATCATGAGAGAATGCTATTGAAGTAAAAAAGTATTTCCTATCTACTCAATCTAAATTACTTATTTAAAAAAAAAAAAAACAATTGTAACCTCTGCTTTCATGCATGAATTATTGCTAAATTCAGCTTTATTAAGTGTAAATATTAATAACCTTGCAGTTTTCTGACCCCTCTTACAGATTGCTTTGTCACCTTATTAGCTTTATGGGGGAGAAATTGGAGGGACCCATTGATTTAAATTTTTTGTTTCTTTTTTTTAAATTATTTAATTTAAATATTTATATAAAATTGTACTGCCATACTCTTTTTCCCAAACAGTTATTGTCTTGATCAAGCTTTCTCCGTCTCTTGCTTGCATTTAAATACATGACAATAATTCTATTTTCTCTATTCATTCAAGTTTACTAATCATCTCTCTCTTTCTCTTCCTTAGTAGCTCATCAATATGGCTTTAGTGTTCATATTTTTCCTAATTCTTATGGTTTCTTCTTCAAGCAATTGCAATGCAGATTATTGGCCAACTTCTCCTGGTTACTGGCCAAGTTCTAAGTTCAAATCTATTAGCTTTTACAAGGGCTTCAAAAATCTTTGGGGTCCTCAACATCAAAGATTGGACCAAAATGCGTTAACAATATGGCTTGATAGAACTTCAGGTCTCTCACTCACTCATGTCACTTTACATTATTTTAATTCTGTTTTTATGTAAGCACCCTTTTGGGTGTTTTTCGATTTGGGTTCATTTTTTTTTCATCATATGTATAACAGGAAGTGGTTTCAAATCAGTTCGTCCATTTCGATCTGGTTATTTTGGTACCTCTATTAAGCTTCAACCTGGTTATACTGCAGGGGTTATTACGTCTTTCTATGTGAGCAATATTTTTTATGTATTTTTAAATAAATTATTAATCATCTCATATACCCTTTATTTAAAATTGATTATATAAATGAGTAAACTTAATTAATGATGAATTTGGTGAAATGACAGCTATCAAATAGTGAAGCTCATCCAGGTTATCATGATGAAGTGGACATAGAGTTTCTTGGGACAACATTTGGAAAACCATATACATTACAAACAAATGTTTATATAAGTGGAAGTGGGGATGGTAAAATTATAGGTAGAGAGATGAAGTTTCATCTTTGGTTTGATCCTACCAAAGCTTTTCATCACTATGCTGTTCTTTGGAGTCCTAGGGAGCTCATGTAAGTTCTATTTTTTCAATTTTTTTTTTTTTTTAAATTAAGGGTTAAGCTTAAATTTTGCTACTTTATTTTTTTTTTAGGGCCACATAAATTACCAAATGAAAAAAATTTGGTAAATTAATTACAATTCTTTTGGTCTCGAGATACCCTTCTATTTGCAGCAAAAAGAGGATTATAACACAATGACAAGACATGACAATGCTAAAAATGAGCACATTAATATTTTAATCTTTTATCTGAAACAAAGAATCCAAGAGTGATTTTGACATGGGTACAATTATAAACAAAACCAAGAGATCACGTGAACACCATAATAGCCTTTAAAAAAGGAAAAGAAAAAAACATACAAAAAGTGGGTAGTAATTCTACTATGCTATAAGCCTATAAATAAGTTTATTTATAAAATTATTTTAAATATTTTTATATTGTAAGCTTGCCACTAATACAAAGCCTAATAAAATAATTAGGACTAAAATAATATTTTTAAAATTTATAATAAAATACTTGAAAGTGAAAAATGTTCAAGAGTTTAAATTGTAGCAGTTGAAGAAAAAATGATGTAATTTTGTTATTTTTCTAAAATAATTGAATGGCACAAGATCTAAATGTGGTTGTTGGTTGGATATATAATTGTTCTATTGCTAAATTGTGGAGAATTAAATATGATTTTGCAGATTCTTAGTGGATGATGTGCCAATTAGGAGGTACCCAAGAAAGAGTGATGCAACATTTCCCTTAAGACCAATGTGGCTATATGGTTCAATATGGGATGCTTCATCTTGGGCTACAGAAGATGGAAAATACAAAGCTGATTATAAATACCAACCATTTACTGCTAAGTACACCAATTTTAAAGCTAGTGGTTGTACGGCTTATTCTTCTGCTTGGTGTCACCCTGTTTCTGTTTCTCCTTATAGGTCTGGTGGGTTAACCACACAGCAATATAGAGCCATGAGATGGGTTCAAAGGTACCATTTGGTCTACAATTATTGCAAAGATCCCAAAAGGGACCATTCTCTAACACCTGAGTGTTGGAAGTGAAAGGAAAAAAAAAATAAAAAAACAAATTTAAAGTCATAATCTTTATGACTAATTATAAGCAACTGAATTAAGTTCCCCTTAAAAATCACTTCTTTTTGGGATTTTTATTTGTTGATCCCTTTTTGTGTTTGGTATTTTGTGTTACTTGTTGTGTGAAAGGTGCCTTGAGATGGTTCACATTGCATTAATTAATATTGCAATTGGAAGTTGAGCGTCCAAGGCTCCTAAAAAGAGAAACAAATGTAATTGTGACTTGTGAGTGTTATGTTTTTGTTTATTTTATAATTTGTTTGTAATTAGAAGTTAAAGAGGGAAAAAAGAGAGATGAGATGAGAAAGATTGATAGAGAAGTGAGGAGATGGAGACAATAATCACAAAAGTTTGATGGAAAAAGTGCTCATGATGTCATTTCACAAAAATGTTGAAAAAGCACTTGTCATTTCCAAATAAAGTGAGATTTATTTATTGTTGATTTTTGTAGAATATTATGTGTTATATGAACGCCATGGATTTTGGGGCAACTCTTATTTTTAGTTACAGTGTGAAATGGAACCAAAATTTTATTCCCACTGCATTTTCATAAAACTATAATTCATGTTTTATAAATATTTGTGAATCTTTTGATGACTTAATAACAAAATTTATATTTTAAAACCAATACAAATTGACTTGGTAGAAATAGAATTACTCGTGTGAAATTTATAAGAGAGGTTGGTCATCGGTGTGAAGTTCCTAACACCCATTCATTATTCATTACTCGTGTGAAAGTTCAATTGTTTTATCCAGTTATTGGTTACTATGTCACTTGGGAGTTAGGAAAAAATTATTTACGTTAAACATACTTTGATATTTGTTCTAACTTCTAACTCTTTCTTTTTTTTTTTTAAATATTCTAACTTCTAACTTGTAACTGAGAGTATTCTTTAAAAAAAAAAAAGTTAACTTGTAATGGAGTGTTGTAAGCTTTATAGTAGCACCTACTAAAATGGCATTTCCTTAAAATAAACTATATGTTTCGTAAATATTTATCGGTTCTACATGATTAATAGTGGAACCATATTTAAAAATCAACATAAACTTAACACATTGACAAAATTTGTGTGCTCCATTGGGTATATAAATAGAATTACTTTTTATATTTAAACCATATTAAGTAAATAAAATGTCATTAGTTACTTATGTAGTATGTAAGGTGGTATTCCTTACTAATTTTCTATTTTAATAAGGTAGAGATTGAGAATCTCTTGTAGTTTATGTAGTGTGATTCCTAATTTTTTCACTAAGAATTCAAGTTCGAATCTCACCTTTGCATGTGTGTGTATTTTCTCTTATTAATAAAAAAAAATGGGACTTTAGTACTCATTTAAAAAAAAAAAATTTTAAGGTAGAGATTAATTGTGTTTTTTAGAAAAAAAAAATATTATTGCATTTATATTTTACTAATTGATATAGAATATCAATTTATTTATTTCATTTTTTTTTTATTGAGAAAAACACACGAAGGAAAGGAGAAAACCCAACGAAGAATACAACTAAATCCAATAGAATATAAATTTATTAATACTAAATAATGAATAATTTTTAGAAGTAAACCACAATGCCAATAGAATTGATTGAATTTTCTGAGACTAGCCATTAGTGGCGAATCCAGGACCTTATCTGTAAGAAGGGAACTATATAAACCGGAAAAAATAATATTATTTTTTATAAAAAAAATTATATATATTTTATTTGAATATAAATATATTTAAATAATGAATTTGTAGTATATTTTTTAATGATAAAAGCTTAAATAAAGATATAAAAATATACAGTGAAAGAGTTTTCCAATGAAGCTATATTTTTATAGAATAATACCTTTTTTTTTTTTTCACAATCTAATGGATACAATAATCTTCATATCAGAGTATTCTAATTAGCTGGTAAGTGATCCATAATTAAGTTATTATCTTATATTTACAATTTTATATATAATAATAATAATTAATATGTTATTCAATACATATAATAAATTAAAATATATTTATTAATATTTAATGAGAATGAATCATAATTGGAAAGAAAATGAATGAGCTTAAAGAGGAATTGGAATAAATTTTTGCTCTTTCTGTAGGGATAAATTTAAGAGATTAATATTGTTAATCAATGAATCTAATTAATAATCTTAATCTTAGAATAATTTATATCAATTGTGTAAATGATATTATAATTTAAAATTTAAAATTAGTTCGTGAATTCAAAATTTAAATAAAATATTTACCATTATATGTGAATAACTTAACGATTAAATATGATTAGTTTTTATATCTTATCTCTTTCTTTTTTTTTTTTTTTTTTTTATGTATTAGAATAAGAATAATAATATACGGAGATGTCTTTTTTAAAGTAATAATTATAGATATACAATTAAATAAAATACCAAAATAGCAATGATTATTTAATTATATATTGTAAATTTCAAAAGATAAATCAATACTAAAGTCTGATCGTGAAATAAATAATGTGAATAATTCATGAATATATGGGCTCTTGATTCCCTTTTCAGAATCTATTTGTAAACTAATAATATATATATATATATATATATATCACTTCTCCTCTTCATATATAACAATATTTGTATGATAGATGGTGTAAGAAAAAATTGTGACATTTTTTGATATTTTGATAAAATTAAAGTGTATAGAGAAATATTTTTGGAAATATTGAAATGAATATAGAGATGTCATTTTTTGATTCAATTATTGTTTTCAATTGTTGTGAAAAATATTAATAATATCGATGATAAATATTAGTAAAATTTTACAATTTTTTAAAATAGGTATAAATGTTTTATTTTTTTTCCAATATATTCAAATTAGTGTTTAGATAATATATTTGACATTTTATAAAAGCTTGAATTGTAGTAATATTTGAGTAAACAAACAAAAATATATAAAATTTAATCAAAGCAAGATCAATTAAGATATTTATATATGTTTGTATTGCATGTTAATTTATGTATTTTTTACCCTATTATATATATATTTCTTCTTTTTTTTAGGGTTGCAAAATATAATTTATATTTGCTAAATAAATATTTTATTTTTGTTTCCTTATTGTTATAAATACATTATATATATTATATATGTCATTTAAAAGAATAAATTAATTCAAATCGTATATTATTATATAGAGAAAAGTGTCATGAAGGTTATTTAGATTCGATTCAGTTGTGTCATTTAGTACATATTATAAGCTGTATTATTTAGTCCCTTAATTTTAAAAAAATGAGTCAATTAAGGACAAAATACATTATTTTAATGATTTTTTAATTAAAATATTAATTTTTAAGAGATCAATTAATGAAAAATTATATTATTTTAATATTTTTAATATTAAAATATTAATTTAAAAAATAATATTTTAATTAAAAAAATTAAAATTATTTGTTTTGTTTTTAATTAATTTTTTTTAAATTAAAAAAATCAAATAATATTACTTATAAATTAAAAATTAAAAATTAAATAATATAATTTAGAAGATTACTGTAACTCTGCTCTCTATTATATATATTAATATTTATCAAAATTTTAGCAATAAATTTAACATTTTTATAAATTTTATCAAATCGATATTTTTGTCCATCAGAGTGAGGAGTCTTATCGACTGAGCAAGTGAACCACCAGTACGTGATGCCACCCTTGTCCTTCTTATTCAACATTTATCATCTTCCCTGTGGATTTAAATTCGATTTTTAATAAAGCACACAGTACAAGATCATAATCCGACCAACACACGCATAAAAATAAAACTGAAAGAATACTTTAATAATTTAGAGGCGAAACTCTGTCTCCGATGTAATTTAAATTTAATCCCTCAAATTTTAAAAAGTATTTTTTAGTAATCACTTTTAAAAAAATCAATTAAAATCAAATAATATTATTATAATAATTTTTACCAGTGATTAAAATAGAATACAATATAAAATTATTTAAAATAAAATAAACAATAATAATATTTTAATATAAAATTATTTGAATCTACATTTATAATTTTTTTAAAATAAAAATATTAAAATAAAGACAGTGATAATAATCAAATCTTAAAACAAATATTTTGTTAATAAGAATAATATTTTAATAAAAAAGTTATTAAAATAATATTAATTATTCTTAGTTGGCTAAATTTAATATTAATTAAGTTGTAACTACGATAATGATGCGGGAGGCGATGGAGTTCGAACGATGACTGCGAATGCGAACCCAGCCCGATTTGCCGGTCGCTGCCTCCCTGTTTGATTCTGTTCTTCGAGTATCTTCTTCGATTTCAATTTCATTTTTACAATCTCGATCCCTCTTCAGACAACTACACTTCTGGTTTTTGACTTAACGCGTCACAACACAAACATTTGAATTAGGGATTTGCTCTCTGCGGTGACCCATACTTTGTAGTACTCCATCAGACGCTATTCAGAGTTGCACGCCTGGTTCACAATTTCACAGGATCATCATAGTCTCGAGCCACCCACAATTCCACAGATTTACAAGTTACAACCTAATCCAATTTGATGAGTCGGTTCCTCGACGTTTCGGTTCTCAAGCAGTGCATGACATTTCACTGAACTCTGGAAGGATCAGTGATTGACTCCTTTCAAATGACATTCAATTACAGAGCTAAGAACACCACCATGTTTCGTGTCGATACAAATCTCCAACTAATACTACTGACATTAAACTTTTGGTTGCTCAACCACTGTTATATAAACCAACAATCTCTTCATCAGAACTCCTCATCGCAACCTTTCAAAAAAAGAAGGAAAAAATACCAAACCAAAACCGTATATTCTATCCAGATGTCACTCCCCCCTAAACCAATTCTGTCTGAAGAATTGCTTAAAACAGTGGAGGAGACCGAGCAAATTACCTGCCTCCTACCAGAAATTAAGCTCGATGAAGATCAGGATGATGATAAGGTTTACTCGGCTCTAAAACTTATTGGAAAAGTACTCTCTCGGTCACCTATAAGGAAATCACAGGTGATCATAGCAGTGAAGAAAGCTTGGAATTTAAAGGGTGATGTGATCATATCAGTTATGGACTATCACAAGAACATCTTCTCATTCACATTCTCCATGGAGGGCGACAGGGATTTTGTATGGGAGCAGAGAATATGGCACGTTAACAATTTTCTAATGGTTCTGAGAACTTGGGATAATCAGCTAACAATCCAAGAACTCAACTTCAGTACCACCTATTTTTGGATTCAAGCGCATGGCCTACACTTCGCTGGAATGAAACAATCCAATATTGGTAAACTGGCCAAAGTGGCCGGAAAATTGATAGAATATGATCCAGAGGACAATGACTTACCTCTCACACACAAGTACCTAAGATTCAGAGTTGAAGTGAAGGTACATGAACCACTGGCTGCAGGTTGCTTAATCCCACGTAGACATGTGCGCCATCAAACTGACAAACTGTGGGTGGAGTTCCGATATGAAAAATTACCGGAATTCTGTTTTAAATGTGGAATTCTCGATTACTTAACCAGAGAATGTGAACTGAAACAAGCCACCACTTACATGGTGAATGAAGATTTATTCTCCCCTGTTTATGGAGAATGGATGCGGGTCAGTGCTAATCAAATGGCCCCCTTGAATAAGTTTTGGCTCATAACCAACTCAGATGTCTCTACTCCGCTTCCCAGCTCAACACCAACTCAACTCCCAGCACTAGCTTTACTTCAATCCAGACATGGCAAACAGAAACTCCCTCAGCCATCAATCACACCAAATGTCAAATTCCAACAGGAACAAAACTCTTCTCACTCAGTCACTCAACAGGAAACCTTCTCAGCAAAGATCAACAGGCTACATGCGGAGGTGCAAGAATTCTTACTCATGACTCAAGAACTGGACCTCATTCACTTTGCTGCAGCATATGAAGAATGGCTCTCGGCTGGTTATTCCAATCCCAAGGATCTCAATCTCAAGTGCAGATTACTAGCCCAAGCCATAGGGTTCCATCTTGAGTTTAACATTCAAGAACCCCCAAGACGCATCACAACTACCAGAATATTCCAGTTGGCCGAATTTGTACACAATGGAGTCTCATTCCATGCTGTTGACCATATCTCTAAGATCACATTGGCTATATTCCAATATCAATTGATGCATCAACAAGAGGACAAGCACAAAACAAAATCTGTCACCAAGTCACAGGCTGACCACAACGCCACTAACATCAAATCTGGCTCATACAAAAGAAAAGCCACTGAGGACAACCGAACAGCCTGCAAAAAAATTTTATTATGCAATTCTGAACTGAACATGGGCTCTGAATCCCTGTTGTGTTTGAATGATTTTATATATCCTGGCTTCTCTAATTTACAGGATACTGGCTCCAGCTCGGTGGGAGTTAGAGCTGCTGATGAAACTGCTGACAAAGGTGGGGAGGCGACCTGCAACTTGCCCCCCAATCAACCATGATCATCCTGAGTTGGAATGGTCGGGGTTTGGTCCGACCCCGATCCAAGCGCGAACTGCGCTTCATGGTTAAGAAACAGAACCCGGACATTATATGGCTAATGGAAACTAAGATCAAGGATGTACAAGCTTCCCAATTGAAATCTACTCTTGCAGGCTTCAACAATAGTCTAATCATTCCAGCTTTGGGGTCACAAGGCGGCTATTGTTTATTTTGGAAAGATAATGTAAATTTGGTAGTGAATTTTGTGGGAAGCACCTTTGTAATCGCAAACATCAATCCTGCTTTTGGATCAATTGAAATAAAACATCTCATATTTGCTTACATTCCTCCTTACCCACATGAAAAGAGAAACGTTTGGATGGACATCTCAACTCGGATCCAAACTCTAAATCATTTCTGGTGCCTAATAGGAGACCTCAATGACATAACTAATGAGACTGAAAAGTGTGGTGGATCTCCGTTTTACAGTTACCCACAGAATGAACTAAACCAATTCATTGATGAACATGGTGCGGTAAACATAGACAGTGTTGGCTATAAATACACTTGGTGTAACAAACGGCAGAAAGAATACAGGATTCTTCAAAAATTGGATCGTGCCATTTCTTCTATTCATTGGATAGATGTATTTCCCAATGCTATGGTTACCAACCTCCCTACTTACACATCTGATCACAATCCAATAATTCTTCAGCTCAATGGCAAACAGGAAGAGTTCCTAAAACGTCCTTTCCGGTTTTATGAAATGTGGACTCAAGACACTAGCTGTGAGACTCTGATTCAGGAAACCTGGAATTTTCACACTGACAGTCAAACCAATTCCACTGAAAGACTCAAATCTCTTGCTATAGCCCTTCCCAAATGGAACAAACAGCATTTTGGATTTATACCAGGGAAAATAAAGAGGTTGGAATCACAACTCAAGGATATTCAACAAGATTTACATACTGAGAACACAAAAGAAATGGAAAAGATGGTTTGCTCACTACTAGAAGAACAATACACTCGCTGGGATTCAATGTGGAAACAAAAATCCAGAGAACTGTGGATACAAAAGGGAGACAGAAATACAAAGTTCTTTTACACTTCCACCTTGTTGAGGCGAAAATCAAATTTTATCCATTGCTTAAAGACCAATGATGGCAGAACAACATGGGATAGACAAGCAATTGGGAATAGTTGTTTACACCATCTCAAAACCTCTTTCACTTCGGACAACCCCGTCTTGCACCCAGAGCTTGATCAATTATTCACCGCAGTGGTTACTTCAGAAGAAAATTCACTTCTCACAGCAATACCCACCTACTCAGAAATCAAAAAAGCACTGTGGGACATGGGAGACTATAAAGCACCAGGCCCAGATGGATTCCCAGCAGGATTCTACAAGAAATACTGGCACATCACAGGTGAGCTAATAGTCCAGGAAATACAACAATTTTTCATTACTGACACTTTACCGGAGAACTGGAATCATACTTTCATCACCATGATCCCAAAGATCACTAATCCCTTAAGATGCACGGACTTCAGACCCATCAGTCTCTGCAATGTCAGTTATAAAATCATCGCTCGGTTGTTAGTTAACCGCTTACGTGCTATCCTCCAAAAGCACATTTCGCCCTTTCAATCAGCTTTCCTTCCAGGGCGATGGATTGTAGAGAACACCATTTTAGCCCAAGAGGTAGCTCATACAATCTCAAAGAAAACTACTGGAAAGGGTGGACTCATGGGAATTAAATTGGACATGGAAAAAGCTTATGATCGGGTGGAATGGACCTTCCTCATGCATATAATGGATTTATGGGGATTTTCTGAGAAATTTCGAAAGTTAATCCTTCAATGCATTTCCACCTCCTCGCTCTCCATTTTACTAAATGGCTCACCTTTTGGTCGGTTTCAACCCTCAAGAGGACTTCGACAAGGGAATCCTTTATCACCCTATTTATTTCTCATTATCTCTGAGTGCCTCTCCAGAATGATTATGAAGGCTGAACAGCAGGGCCTAATTCATGGAATCAAAATTGCAAGAAGAGCCCCTGCTATTTCTCATTTGATGTACGCCGATGATGTGGTTATCTTCCTGAGAGGAAATATTCAAAACACTACAAACATCAACACCATTTTGCACAACTATGGAACATGGTCAGGACAGAAAGTAAACCTCTCCAAATCAGTTATTTTCTTCTCCAGAAACACGAATCTCACGCTTCAGTCCAACATATGCAACATACTCCAGATTTAGAAAGCGAATGGGCCCATTAAGTACTTGGGCAACTCACTTCCCCTCAGCAGATCAAAAAAAGCAAATTTTCATAACATTATTCAGAATCTCAACAACAAACTTCAAAGCTGGAAATCCAAACTTCTCTCCACTGCGGGTAAAGCTACACTCATTCGATCGGTACTACAAAATATCCCTATTTATTCCATAAGTACCTTCAAACTACCCTCAAGTGTTTGGTCTAAAGCTGACTCGATAATACGAAAGTTCTGGTGGAACAAGGCTACAACGGACTCACATTATTTCTCTCCCATTGCTTGGAATCAAATTTGTCAACCCAAAGAAGCAGGCGGCCTAGGATTCCGACAGTTAAAAGATTTTAATCAAGCCATGCTATCCAAACTGACATGGGACATTTTAAAAAATCCGAACAAACTGTGGGTTCGAATCATCAGTGCAAAATATATTAGAGACCTAGATTTTTCCACCATTGTTCCAAAAAACACAGACTCATACATCTGGAAGGGTATACTTTGGGGGAGGGACTTAGTAATACAAGGAAGTTATTGGAAAATTGGACAGGGCAGCTCGATCAACATCTGGACTCACCCTTGGATTCCTGGATTACCAAATCAAAAACTCCCCATTACAAATGGACACACCAACCATTCACACATCACCAACCCTATCGATCTTTGTCACTGGAATCCGAATCTACAATGGGATGCAATCAAACTGGAACACCTGTTCCCATCACATGTTACCAACTTTATCCAGGCACTCCCACCACCCACGCTAGGTATTCCGGACACTCTTACTTGGATTGGTACAGGTAAAAGAACTTTCTCAGTTAAAGATGCTTATCTCACACTGATCAAAAGCAAAAGAGTTACAGACTGTTCAAGCTACTGGAAACTTTTATGGAAAGCCAACTTACATGAAAGACATAAAATCCTACTCTGGAAGATTCTAAAAAATGCTCTCAGCACGAAAAAGAAAATAGCTCATTTTACTGCAATCACGGATATCCACTGTGCCCTCTGTCATCAGGAAGTGGAAGATGTTGAACACCTTTTTATCCGGTGTAAAATTTTACAATCTTGGTGGAAACATTGGAATTGGAACCTCCAATGGGATTTTACTCATAAACTTGATATTTTTACTTATATCAAGTTTATCCTACAACCACCTAAGCTCCTCCTCCCGGATAATTACTCCGCTGAACTTTTCACACTAACTGCTGTGATCATGCTTGAACACTTATGGTATACTAGGAACAAAGTAGTGTTCAATAAGGGAACAGTCGAGGATTCTAATCCAATCCATTCAATAGTTTGTAGAGTGGCAGAATTCAATCAACATTTATTGACAAATAAATAGAATGAGACTTGCACTTCAGAAGAAGACTTCTACATTCCAATACCCAATCAGTGGCAACCACCTCCACAAAATGCAGTTAAATACAACTTTGATGCCGCCTGGAGCAAGGGAAATGCAACGATTGGGTTTGTTGTCTCTGATAATAAGGGAAACATCATTGAATCTTGGACAGAGCAGAGGTATACTAATTGTGTAGATGTTGCAGAAACATTAGCACTAGAAGCGGTTATGACCCATGCCCTCACCATCAAACATAAGGCAATTTACATTGAAGGGGATGCAAAATTTGTCATTCAAGCTTTAATGGAAGGCAAATTGGACGAAATTTCAAACTCAGCAGCTTCAATCATACAGCAACTTCAAAAACAGTTGCCACATTTTTCCATGATTTCAGTACGCTGGATACCAAGAAATTTGAACTACAGAGCTCACAACTTGGTAAAATATCAACCACAGGAAACTGTCATCGAAACCATCACTGACTCACATTCCAACAATCCTGTCAATCACCAAACACTTTAGGCAATTGCCTTTTCATTTTAGCAAAAAAAAATTATTCTTAGTTGGCTCATTTTTAAAAAGCATATTTTTGAATTTGAGGGACTAATAGCAAACCAAGGCTTAAACTGAGAGACTTTGCTAATATTTTTCTCTTTATTAATACATAATTCCTCATTTAAAATTTAAAAACTAAACACATAACTTTATAAGTTTTTAAATATTTAATGTCAAACTTTTAAAAATTTTCCTTTAAGTCCCAACTTTGTTAATAAAATACATATTTATAATTCAATTTTTTTTAGACTAAAGTGTAAAATTGTAAAAATTTAAAGACTAAATTATATAATATAAAAGTTTAGATACTTATATGCAAAATTTTAAAAATTTAGGATTAAATGGTACTAATTAAAAGTTTGTGTTCTTATATATCATTACAAAAAATGTAATTTTTTGCACCATTTTAAATGCAGCAAATAATAGATCACTTCATTGTAACATTGTTATCCCACTTTTTAATAATTCTCACAAAAAAAAATTATATATATATATATATATATATATATATATATATATATATATATATTTTACAATAATTTTTTTTACATTAAATATTGTTGTATACGATGAACAAATTTTTGTTGCGTGTTAAATAACTACATTTCCTGATACAATTAGAAAGTAAAAATTTTTGTAGTGTACGAATTTGAAGACTAATAATATAAGGCCCATTAAGATGTTCTTTTGTTTTTAGAAGTAGATTGAAATAAAGTGATTTAGTTGAAATTAATTAGAAGAAAATTATTAAGTATTTGACATAAAATTGTTAGTAGTGCTTTAGAGTAACATTTTAGTAATTAAAAAAAATAGTATTAACCTACTTTTTTTAAAAACATAAATAATATTTTTTAAAATTTTAAAATTATTTTTTATAAAGAATATTAAACACCCTTAAAAATAAATACATGTTTAAAACCATATTTAATTATAACGAAAAAAGCAGATTTAAACGTACCCATAATTTAGCCTTAAAAAGACTCTCTTCTCTCTTAAGAATCTAGTATGTCAAACCTATTAATGATTCCGTCAAACCAAAAGGAATTAGTGAATTACCATAATTTAATTTAGTGTGAAGTTTGTTATAAATTAGAATATGCATGATGATCAAATGTTAAAAAATAAAATTATAATTTAATCATAAATGAGAGTTGACAATCTATTATTAATTATTTTAAGAAAAACTTTAAAATTAAAAAATTAAAATTATATATATATATTATTGATGTTTTTAACAATAAGTATGAGTTGTTATCTTTTACAATTTCAATTAATTAAGAAAAATTAAAATAATATTGTAGAATTACTAAAGAAAAATAAAAATTATTTAAAAATTTATTATTTCTAAGAGTCGTGGATCAAAATTTTCCTTAATAAACTATGAAGAAAAAAAAATGATTGCCATGATATGAAAAAGAAACTAACACATGAACAATGCATAATATGATTAATAGAAAAAAGTGACATGTGTGAATACAATCAGTCAAACGAGATGCTTTGAGACACAATAATTGCAGAAGGTAAGAGAGGCCCATACAAAATACCCAAATGAAAAGGTTGGTGAGGTTGTTGGTGTGGAGTCATACATCTTTAAAGTTGATAAGGAATTGAAAATGATAGGCTGTTTAATTAATTTCCTAGATAGCAAACAAATTTTCAAAAATTATTAAAAATAATATATCTAAAATTTATAATAATAAAACTAGTACTCTAATAACATTAAATGTTCAATATTAAATAGGTTTAAATTGCTATCATTCAATTTCAATTAAACGAATGTTCAAAGATTTTAATTATAAAAATATAAATTTAAATACAAGAGATACTATTTTTATTATTATAAGTTTTGAAGAGTATTATTTTTATTATTTTTTAACAATTTTTTTACTTATTTATATGAGGCTTTTGATTGTGTAACGTTTTGTTTGTGCAATTTCACAGATGATGTCTCTCTTATATATTTTGTAAATACCTTATATGCCCAAAGTAAATATACATTCTTTTGTACGTGAATAAAAAATAAAGGGTAAAATTCACTTACTTAAAAACTTCAACTTTGACCAGGACGTTAGTAGAAAGAGACAGTAGAAACAAGTTTGAGAGAAAAACTTGTTTTATAAATCCTGGCTTAACTTTACTCCTTTGCATGATTGCTTTTTAAGGGTTTTTTTATCTAAATAATTTTTATACTAATCTCCTTCGCTTGTTATCCTTTCTCTCCTAAATACTTTTTATTGAAGTTATTTTCTTGTTAGATAACAAAACTCTTTTTGTCCATATCCTTTCAAGCTTTAAACTTTCAATGGAGATTCTATTGGAGGATTTGAATGAAATTGAAGTTGAAGTTGAAGTTGAAGTTGAAGATGAAGATGTTAATAGAAAATTAGTTTTGGTGTTTGTCGAGGCCAGCTCGGGTATCTTTTAATGTCGATCGTGTTGATAAAGACATAAATAATGAATAAATGACGCTATCATGAATAATCGATTGACTATAAAAAATTTCTAGTATATTCTAACAAAAAAATACATTTTGAAATTTTTGTTTAAGGTTTTCTAGATAATCATTATATCAATTAATTCAGACAAGCAGTAAGACAAAGGAGAATACAAAATAAACCAAGAAAACTTATGAGTATTATCTCGTAGATTACATAATATATTAGCTAATTTTATTTTTTTAATTGTAACTTTAATGTATTTAAAAAATTGAATTTTATATATGTAATTTTTATTCATATTTAAATGAAAATTTTCTTTATTATAAAAAAAAAAAGTTCAACTTTTACCGTCCTTAAATATTTGCTTATTTGTTACGATATAAAAGGACTTCTCACGGGCAGACAAGGAAAAAATAAAATTTCTCACAGAAAGAGACAATCAAAATAGGTTTATGAGTGTGTTTATTGGGTTACTATTATCAAGAAGTTCGATTTTCGAAGTTGGAACTCAAAAGTTATGGGAGGTCTATGGAGTGTGCACTTGTTGGCCTTACGCAAATTAACATGTATCAGAGTTTATTGAATAAAAGATTTAATATTGTGAGTATTTAACAATAAAAATGATAAAAATAGCATCTTTAAAAAATATAAAATATATATTTTAAAAAATAAAATTATTATTTTACATAAAATATTTTTATACTAATTAAAATTAGTAGAGTGAATCGATTACAATCTTAATTAATGAAGTGATATTCTAGATAAAATAATAATAACTTTACTTTTTAAAATATGTATTTTTATTTCTTAAACATGTTATTTTTGTCTCTTTTATTGTTTTTTATAAATAGTCGCTATATCAATTCTTCACTTTTGGTTGAAGCATTGTATGTAATGAGAACTCAAAACAACTTTGTACATGCCATTATGTGGTCTACTTTCCATGTAGACGATTGTTAGGATTTTATCCTCACGAAAACCTCACCAGAATTACCCTCAAACAACAATTTAGTGAAATGATAGTCTGAGGACCAAGAAATCACAAGAAAAGTAAAAACAGAACCAAGAACACCAAAATTAAGTAATTAGGCTACTATTAAGAAAGGAAAAAAAGTCTATTCATTATATGTTAAAATAATTAATCACATATGCAACATAATAATATTTGTAATAACAAAATATGTGATTAGAAGTAAAATACATATTTGTGTATAGAAATGAACGATTTTTATATTGATGCTCCAATTGTAGACTTGTGAATCCGTTAGAGATTTTGGTGTGTAAAGATTATTGTAACAATTGCACTAAACTCTATAAAATTCATCGGCTTACTAACTCTAGCATGTATATGTTCTGCTTATAATAGAACCAACCATAGCCTTAAACCTAATGGGCGTTGGTTTAAGTTTTATCATGCGATGAGCCCATAAACCTACTACACATTATAGTTCATTCCATTATGAATCTAAATAAAACACATATATATTTAATATTTGGCTCCTTACACCAATTTAATTTATCATATATATGTGTGTGTGTGAGTGATTTGGAACCGTATAATAGTATATTAGCTTATATATAAAATGTACATATTAGTTTATATATACTTTATAAATGATGTCCAGTTTGCATATATGTTATATTTACACGTTATGTATAACTGACATGTTATTTTAAAACTAATTCAATTATATACATACTATATGGTGACGTTTGGTTCGCTGAATGTAAAAGTAATAAGAATGTTAATCATAATCGTAATGGAATTGAACGTAAAGAAAATAGTATTACTATTATAATGTTTATTTAAGCAGTGTAATCAAAATAAATAATAATATTAAATTGAAGATTATAAAATTATAAATGAAGTAAAATTAAAAAAATAAACTTTTTTTATTACTAAAAGAGATAAAATGAGCAAAAAAATCATAAATGATTATACAAATTGTGAGAAAAATATAAAGTGTTGAAAGCATAATAAGGTTTACAGAGAGCTGCATGCGTAATGCATGTGCAATGAGAATTATTGCTAATGTTGTAATCTTTTTACATTCTATTACAGATTACAGTCAAACTAAACACAGTAATACTCTGAATCAATTCCATTACGATTACGATTACTGTCAACCAAACATATCATATATGTTATTTAAGATTTGAACTCTATGTATGTGTATGTAAAAAGATCAAAGAAAGAAGCTATGATTGCTCTTTTGAGTCGAATCATGATTGTATAGCATGGCATTTTATGTTAATAATGTTAATGGGTTTGATGTAGAATTGGTATGTATGTCTACTATAAGTTTAAAAAGTTATATTTAGCCAATGTGTATGATGTATTTCTCTGGGGTTAATTTTGACATTTTAAAAATTTGAACTAAAAAAAAAAAACACGAATAAGGGGTAGGGGTGAGGCTGCAACGGGCTAGCATGTGGGGGTGGGTTTTTGCGGGTTGGCGGTGGGGGTGCAATGGGCTAGCATGTGGGGGTGGGTGTTTGCGGGTTGGTGGTAGGGGTGCAATGGGCTAGCATGTGGGGGTGGGTGTTCACGGGTTGGTGGTAGGGGTGCAATGGGCTAGCATGTGGGGGTGGGTGATCGCGGGTTGGCGGTGGGTGTACAATGGACTCGCAGGGTTCGAGGGTGTAGGGTTAGGGTGCACTAGAGGGGGTGGGGGTTCATTGGAGGTGGTAATCTGGGAATATTGGCTGGTTTTTTTTTTTTTAAATTTAAATTTAAATTTTTAGAATGCCAAAATTGCCCTCATAAAGATACAATATGTGATAAGCCCTTTATTTTTAATACCATTTATGGTATTTATTATGGTTATTGTACTAATCTTACTTAGGTCAAATATTAAGTAATTATAGTACCATTAGAGCTATTTTATCGTTAATTATGTGGGTTCTAAGCTATCTATTGAAAGAATTGTTTGTATTGATGGTAGAACTTCAAAGACTAGAGCAACAAAAATCTCGTTTGCTATTTAGTTTATTATTCACCAGAATGAAGGAAGCATGTAAAATAATTTTGACGAATTAATGAAGGGGTCCACAATTGCTTGATGAAGTAGCCGAAACGAAAATTAATTTGGACTTCCATTGAAATAGATGGCTAAAGATCTGAAGTGAACACAATTAGATGAAACAAAAATTTAATTCTTTTCTTTAATTTTTAATTGTTTCCCTCGTAGCATTTGGTTCTGCTTATTCCATACATAATTTTGTATAACTTTTTATACTACTTAAATATAATTCTGTTAAGAAAAAGTCATCATCCGACCTTAGCTCAGTTGGCAGAGCGGAGGACTGTAGTTGTTGAAATTCGACAGATATCCTTAGGTCACTGGTTCGAATCCGGTAGGTCGGAATCTTTTTTAGTCGCAATAAATATTTTAATTTGAAGAAATAAAAATTAACTTTAGTAATAACTGAAAAATATGTGGTGGTTTTTAACATTTCATTTCTTAGTGAAACAATTAAATATAATTCTGTTAAGAGGCGATCATCATCCGACCTTAGCTCAGTTGGCAGAGCGGAGGACTGTAGTTGTTGAAATTTGACAGATATCCTTAGGTCACTGGTTCGAATCCGGTAGGTCGGAATTTTTTTTAGTCGCAATAAATATTTAATTTGAAGAAATAAAAATTAACTTTAGTAACCACTGAAAAATATGTGGTGCTTTTTTACATTTCATTTCTTAGTGAAAAAATAAAATAATATTTTACTCCTAAAAAGTTCCCAAAATTTTCGATTATGTTTTTTTTTAGTTTTTTTATTGAATTAAGATTAAATATTTTTATTCTTTCTTCTCTTCTATTCGTATCAGTTTCATTTCTCTATTATATTCATTCATTTTTCATGTACATTGTGGTTATTTATATTCTTGGTAATTCTCCACTTACAAGACATTTTTGAAATGTAAACAGATAGATATAAAATGACTTTAGGACATTTTATTCGCTACAAAAGAATATTGAACTTTAGGCAATAACTTGATTGCACGAGGAAAAGAACCTACTATATGAGTTATGAGACCTTACTGGTTAAAATTTGAACTGTATCATCACCTAAACAACCAAGTAAACCCTGATTCAAATCCCCTGTGTACTTGATGTCCCGAAGAGGAAGCTTCTCTGATTTAACTTTCTGATGAACTCTAAATGATGGCAGTTCTTGCAACACTAATTCTCTATGTACTTCATCAGCAGATGCAAACAACCTTCTATCATTGTGCGGTACATCGATGATTGTAGTTCTTGGCAGTCGAATATGATCTACTTTACCATATGCTGAACCCATCCTCTGAAGAAAGCCGCTGCCATCTTTCCTGAAGAAAACACGGGAACCCACTACTCCTTGTCCGGTTACCCCAGATGGACTTAGTGAGGGTTGGGAAAAAGCCATCTCATTTGGCATTTCAACTCTTGGACGATATGAAGCAACAACATCCTCACTGCTAGAACAATAAGCAAGGGAGATGCAAACACCTAGGTTGTCTGTTTCAGGAACAAGAGTTGGCCTACCAAGAAACCAAATGAATTGTCAGAACAGTTCGTTACAAAATAAACTAATTATTAATTTCAGATTCATAGGCATAGAACAAAAGAATATTCATGATAAAAATCCCACGAGTTACGAGTCATGATTGATAACTATATATATAAATGAATAAAAGAAAATAGACAGGGAACAAGTTAATATACTTTGTACATATTGGCTTCTAAATCATATAAAATTTTTGAACGATCCCTTGGAAATATTCAACAAACCACATGCATTACAACAGAGAGATACAAACAAGCATATCACAATACATCGATTAAGATTAAGGCGTGCATATTTCAACAAACCACATGCATTACAACAGAGAGATACACATAAGCATATCACAATACATCAATTCAGATTAAGGTGTGCATAAACCTTGCTCACCCTTCATTCATGCCACCAAAGTTCCATTGGCATAAGCCAGCAGAAGAAGCAGAGACAACGGTTGTAGTGCCCAAAGGATTGTGTACAAAAGAGTATAAGCTATGAACTGGGTTGCTAGTCAGCCCCCTAAAATTTTTTACAGGTCCCAGAGTCTGACGCAAATCAAACTCCAAAACTGAACCATTCTGCAAGAATAGAAAATGGAAGTAACTTGCCTGGAATCATGCATAAAATTGATCAATAAAAAGCAAACAGAGATCGGAGGAACACCTGTAATCCAGCATATATATAGTGTGATCTGTTGATGTCCCATGAAGATGTCCAAGCAGCAGCCTGGATGTGTGCATGACGTTATGAAGAAAACAAAATCAATAAATAAAAGTGAATGTATAACATGCTATGAACAGAAAATAATACACCAAAAGATTGGCCTTCCTCGAAAAATCCCAAAAAGATGCACACATAATAAATAACATGATTTGGATAGAGGTCTCACCAAACCGTGATTTTAAGTGTGGGTTACAGTTATTCACATATTTCCGCAAGAAATTAGACTGAGTAACATGGAGGGTTAACCTATGCTCAAACATAATCTGACAGCATATGGTTAATAAGATTATATGCGATATAAACTTTTCTATGAGCCAAGTACATGGGCATGTGGTATGCCTTGACAATTTCAAGAAAATATAATTAGTACATACATAAAATAAAGCCTTCTATATGCAAGTAAATGCATCCATGTAAAGCAATCAATGGAGGAGTTTTCCACGTCATCCACGAATCAAGCTCATATAAAAGTTTTTTCTATTAAATGCTACTATAAATTTTTTTCTTTCAAAAATATCACCTAAGAATAAAATTCTTTATGGAGCAGTAGACAAGGAATACATGAACATTAACTTGGAAAGAAATAATTTGCTTAGCAAAAAACAATATCAAAGAGTGTCTGGAGGCTTACCGGTAAATCATAGGCAAGAACGATAGTATCGCTTTCCATACTGAACAAATCAACTCGTCAATAAGAGAAAAGTAGATAAAAAAAATATAAATAAAGCACTAACGAGAAAAAGTCAAGAAAGTTCATACACCTTAGAAGTGATAGCTTCTTCCCCATAGAAGCAAACAGTGCAAGGCTACTATTAGAAGGAGAAATGCGAAGGTCCTTAATAATATTTGTCGTGGGAGGGAGAAAAATATCCTCCATCTCATGAGGAGGAATCAAACTCATCTGCAAACCACATTTCACGAAGAGTACAAGTATTAGCTACTACAGGGGATAAAAAAGAGTAACATAAGCTCAAGATTTATCGAAAATAAGGAACATTACTTTGGTAAGTATAGATTTTGCACCCATTCCATGTAGGCTTCGAGCTATTAGCAAAATTTGGCTAGAAGCATTTATATCAAATATACGGGCTCCATCCACCCTCAACTCCTTCTACAAATAACAAAAATTAATGCTGATAAATGAGACAAGAAAGTTGAACCAAACAATCATGAATATTGAGTTACTATAAACAATCAATATCTTAATAATAATAGGAAGTTCTGGAGAAGTCCAATAACTGATCATGAATCTTTTCAAAAAACCACCAAGTAAACATGGGCAGTTCAGTGCACAATAAATGCCCTCAAAACTTCAATCAGAGTCACTGACCATGCCATCATTAAACATGATTATGGAACAGTTGTACAATTATGAAACATTTCATAAATATGATTAAAAATTGAAACTTTGGAAGAGACTACCTGCATATTATGTTCGTGTGCATGAAAAAAACATATGAGGTTGCATAGTGCATTCTCATGTTAAAGTTGCAATAGATAAAATATTCTTTTATTTGCGGAGAAACAATAAATTGAATAAATTAAGAACAAAAGATTAAGCCTTTGAGAAAGAACATAGCCATGCCAGGTCAGTTGTACATCAACACAAAGATAAAAGACTTCTTGCGTGAATAGAAAGGTTGACTTAAGATTTAATCTTTGTGCATCTCACTGAGTCAGACATGAAGAGTGTGAGCATGTGAAAAAGTAACAGCAATACCTGCAATACAAAACTGCAGGACCCTTGTTCCCACAATTGTGAGCCAAATCCTTGTCCTATAAAATGCATTTTTGAATATTATAAGCAAATAGTAGGTGGCATAAAAATGATATCCTGACCATCAACAATAAGTTAAATTTGCTCTCATTTTTGGACGAGTAAGTCACCAAGTGTTGCATAACTTTCAAAATGCAAAATTCTTTCACATGAGAAATTATTACCAATCATAAATTTTTCTTGAAAGTCCAACCCAGCATTAACTGATGTCTTGCTCTGTAAATCTGCTAATAAGTCCTCCAAACAAGTTGTCCTCTACAATGCCAAACAGTTATTAAATCTAAAGCTTCTAATTAAAGGTTTTCATAATATACAAAAAAGATATTATAAGGCCATTACTTCAAATTAATCCCACCTAAAAGAATACATATCCATAAGAAAATTTTCTTCTACAACCAAGAGAAGTAACAAGACAGAATTTTCAGCTATAAATCTAAGAAAAAGAAAGAAAGATGGAGCATATCTGATTGGCTATCTAAAAAGAGAAGAGAGTAGTAAAAATGAAATCTATAGACACATAATGACGAAATGTGAAACTCAAACAAATGTAAGACTTAGAATCTTAATTGAAAATAAATAATAATAATAATAACACTAACAAATGGAACAATACACACCATAAACTCAAGCAGTCAAGTAACATGTTCAATCAACATATAAATTGACAATAAATATACATTTGTAAGTTGCTGAACTTTTAGATCCAATTGAGCCTCTTTCTTTTTCCATTCAACCTCTCTCTTTTTCCATTCAGCCTCTTTCTTTGCCCAACCAACCTCCTACAAGTATGAGACGATAGAATGTATAAACAAGCTAGCAGTCACCACATAAAAGTAACTCCTTACTATGTAATATGCTTTTCTTCTGTAAGCATCTGTTAATTGTGATATGACTTAATCATTAACACTACCCTAATTCATAAAGCATGAACTACTGCAGGAAAACTAACATTGGAGTGTGTGCAGCTTGCAGGGGCATGCAAAAGCAAATTAAAATCCAAACTTATATTGACTGGGTCTGATATTATCCCTACCTTCTTCTCGAGAGAAGCACATTTATCCTCAAGTGACCTGATCCTCTGCAGACAAGAAGACCCCACTACTGATATTAAGTATAAGATCCATTGATTAGAATCATTGGAAACATGTCAGCATTATAAAATATGACATAACCTTTTGTGATTCATCATCGATGGTAACAACCCGTGAGGTAAAAAGTCTTCTAACATCCTTCAACGTGCATTTCTTGTTGCAATGAGGACACTACAAAAAAGAGAAATATATCTACGAACAATTTTTTATCTTTCCAACACATCCATAGAAAACATGAGATAGCCAGTAATGCCAGTACCTTTCCTTGATTTTTCCGCTGTTGTAGCCATCTCTTTATGCAAGACATACCATATATGTGTCCACATGGAAGACAACTGCAGTTGTCAAAATATATAAGGAATACAAGCGATAGCTTTTCCAATTAATTACTTTGATAAATGCTGTTATTGGAGAAACGTTGACTTGAAATGGTAATATCTAATTGCTGAAATTTAATGATCTCATCACATAAAGAACAACGAAATGTGGAATCCTTTTCTTAGGGTACATGATCAAGTAAACAATCTGCAAGTAAAAAGTACTCATCTAGTCATCTGTTTCTTCCTTTGTCAACCCATATTTAAAATTCAAATTTTACGCGTAAGAAACCAAGTACTGCCACAAAGATTTACTCCATAAAACTATATAAGCGTTTGTTAATTCTATCAGAGCAATTCCGCAACTAATAGATCTATTTCACATTTGAAATATTAAAGAAACAAATTTAGCATACCAGATATGGTGGTCTCCTTCATTGGTCCAAGCCTCCATGCAAATAGGGCAAAATAATCCATCAATTTCACCCCGATTCCACTCACTCCCTTGAGATACCTCTGCACCTTCGGCTCCACTAAACGAGTATGCTTCGTCTGCATTGGCTCTTCTCCTTTCGTCTCTCTCCTCCTCCTCAACCCTAGGTGACTCCGTACCAGTGGAATCGTTCGCGTCCTCGTCGTCTTCGTATTCATCGCTTTCGTCGTCGTCGTCGTCTTCTGTTTCTAGTTGACCATCGACAAGTTCTTGGGCCTCAAAGTCAACTTGGTCATCCTCAAGCAATACGACGTCGGAGAGCGGAGAGTTCGGCATTGTAGTTGGCGTTAGTAAAACCCTCCTTAGTGCCTGAACAAGTTCCTCTCTTCTCTATTTGGATCAATTTGGGTACCACCGCCAAAAAGGAAGCGCGCTATGAGCCATTATTTTACATACATATGCATAGGATTCATTTTAATGTAAATATTAATAATCCTTTGTCGAAATTATCAAGTATTTCACATTGATAAATATGAACGCATACAAAGCCTTTTACAATTACATATTATCTTAAATAAAGCATCTAAAATTTATTATAAAAATAACACTCTAATATACTAAATTGGGTCCAACAATATCTAATTAGCTAACATTTATATAGATATATTTAATTGAAACTTTTAGTGACTTTTATAGATTTTAAAATTTTTTAAAATTTTAGGTTTATTTATTTAAAAAAATTTAAGAATTTATAAAAAAATTTAGGTATATTCAATTACTACTTTTTAAAAAATTATAAAAATATTAGGGTATTCAAAATATCGACTTTTAAAAGCTTCACTTAATTATAAAAAATTAAAGATTTTAAATATTTTTTATATATAAATAAATTCTACCACAAATAATATATTTTTCTATAAAATTTTTAGAGACTTTTGAGAATTTTAAACATTTATGTATATAGAATTTTATTCTATGAGATTTTTGAAAAAAAAAATTTAACTTTCTTCTTGAACCTCGTATTCTTCTCTAGTCATGAATATAAACATCGCTGTTTTTATAGGTAGATGTTCCAGTGTAAGAGAAGTGAGAATTATCAATAATAGGAAAGGTGGGGAGATTGTCATATCTTAAGTTTGTTAGTAAATAAAGTTGATTCTTTCAATATAAACAATCTTTTTCTCTTATTTATTATTTTTTCACTCTCAAGAAAATGAAAATGAAAATGCACAATGTTATTACAAAAATAAAATAACATACTTTAAAGCTAAAAACGATATCGTAAAATACAATATTACAGGTGTAATTTTTTTTAATTTATTTCTAGAAGAATAAAAGATTTAACAATAAATTTTTTAATATTTAATTAAATTTGAGTTTTATATGCTTTTTAATTATTAATTCTATTAACATGTATTTTTTTCTATTATTTTCGGCATTATTGTATACTCAATGTGAAATAATTATATCGTTAATATTTGTATTTTTTTTATCCATTATATTTTATATTTTATTGTAATTTTTCTATTATTTTCGGTATTATTGTATACTTAATATGAAATAATTATATCGTTAATATTTGTATTTTTTTATGCATTATATTTTATATTTTATTGTAAAACATAAATAATGTGAATTTTTTATTAGAGTGTAGAGATGAATGTGGATGTCCTTTGAATTTTACTTATTAATGTTAAAATTGTAGGAATGATGTGTGAATATTTTTAAAAATTAAAAAAAGAAAGAGATTGAAAGATGTAAAAAAAGTTATAATAAAAGTATATGAAATTATATAAAAGTTACCGTAAATTTATGAAAGTTTTAAGTTAAAAATTTAATGAAATCTAAAAAAGTTTATAAAATTTCATATATTCTTAAAAAGTTTATATAAATCTATAAAAGTTTTTAAGATTTAAAATTCATAAAAATTTATAAAAATCTAAATAGAATTACGACCATGTTAATGTGGAGCATTTGGATTGAGCTTTCTCTTTGTAATAAAAATATATGAGTTAAATATAAGGGTTTTTTTTTTTTTTTTTAATTACAGGCTTTAAGAAGTGTTATAAAATATTAGGAAAAGAGGCTAACATAACCCTTTTTTATTATTTATATTCTAAAATGACCCTCAAATATATAAAAATTATAAATAAGGTGTCCATATTAAAATAACATTATTGAAAGGCGTAAAATCATACAAGGCATAAAGCATGTTGTCAACCCAATTTTCTAAATCCACCATAAATCTAGAGTTATCAAATAGGTGGGTTAGGTTGGATTCGGGTTGACCTATTTACAACACGAAAGGTTTATCCCCAACCTATTTCATAATTGGTTTAAGACAGATCGACCCATTTATGACCAAACCCATTTAATCTTAACTCAAACTCATTTAAAAGCCTTGGACTCGTGTCGTGTTCACAACCTGTTTATAGTATAACCAGTTAACTCCAAGACGAACCCAACCCATTTAATGAAGGGGTCAAAACAAGTCTACTTATTTGCGACCCAATATATTTAACCTCAACACAAATTTGTTTAAAATTCTTGAGTTCATGTCAAGTTCATAAATTGTGTTAAAAATTGTTGGCTTTACAAAATTAATCTTGACCATTTGCTAGATTTTTCAATATACTTTTGGATTTTACCTTCTTAATAGTTACTCTCACAAATAAGTAGATAATCTCAATGAGCTCCTAATGGGTAACAAAGACCAACAATCATCTCGCGTGTGTGAGCTGGAGTGGACAAGACAATTGTCAGGCAACTAGATTGATGTAAGGCGATGACTACACTGGTGTAGTCTCCCACTCTATTAATAGTGCCATCTATTTTTGTGGTTTTTATAATTATTGAAATTCCAAATTTGCCCTCCCAAAAAATGCACATGTGTGCATGTTGCCCAAAATCTAACTTTGTTAACAAAAAGATCTAAAAGGATATTTATGTAACACATAATAAAATGTAGGGGAAAATTTGCAACACCTTAAATATTGAGTATAGATTTGCAATCAGCCCCAAATGTTAGGGTCATAAAACATATTTAAGTCTTATCCAATTCGAGTCAAGATGGATCGACCTATGCAAACTTATTTAATAAACATGTTAAGGCGGGTTGACTTGGGTTAACCCGTGACCTGTTTATGAACCCGATAAATAATTATTTTTGTAAGATGTTTTTGTAATTTCACAAGATATATACACACACACACATACACATGAAAGTTGAAACCCTAACATTTCTTTTCATACTTCTCTCATTTTTCCATGCTCTCTCTCAACAGTGACTCTGACATATGAACCAATGAGGCCAGTCAATAGAAATCCCTCCTCTTTTGTCTTTGAATCATTGGTGCTAGTCACAATCTCACCAACACTGACGCCAACAACCCAACCTATATAACCAGTTTGAGTTCTGTGAGTTTTACAATTTTTCTTTAACTTATCTATGGGATTTTTACAAATAATGTAAATTTTAAAAGATTCCTTCAAGAACAAATTTTTTTTTAGATTAAATGAATATTGACTTGTTGATTTTTGTTTGATATCTCATGATTTTTATTTATTTGAATTACATGGGCTAATTTTTTTTTTACTCAGTCTACATTATCTATATTTGTGATGGTTTTCTATGTGCTAGTCAAATTTGCTTTAAGAATGAAAAAAATTAGATGAAATCAATATTGATTTGCTTATTTTTGTTTGATATCTTCATGTTTTTTATTTATTTGAATTACTTGAATTAATTTATTTATTTTACTCAATCTTTATGGCCATAGGTAGAATTTGTGATAGTTTCGTAAGTGTGAGTCCACTTTTCCTTTTAAAGTATTAATTTGTGATATACTGAATATAATACATACTTATTAAAGTATTAATTTATATTATTTCTTTATTTTACCTTGTAAATTCATAATAATAACAAATATTAATTCTAGCATGAATGCTATATTTAATCAAATTGAAGGTGACAAGGAATTGATAGATGTTGACAACATTCAGGATGAGAGTCCACCAATGATGCCTGGAAATTAGGTTCAAAAAAGGAAGCAAACTTCTTGGGTATGACAATGTTGCTCACAATGGTGTATAAGATTTTACGCAAGTGCACGTGTCGCAAACAAGTAATATAATGATAAGAAAGATCATTCCCAAGGAGATTGAAATACTAGAAAATATCGTAAAAATTAACTATTAAAATCAATAATTGGTGTTTTTGTTTTTTTAAAATAAAATAAATAGAACGAGAGGACAAGAGTGAAAATACATAAACAACGTTCAATAAGAAGGATATCAAGAATCGCAAGTAGAAAAATCAGTTAGGATTACGAATGTGATAAGTGAAGTAAACAAACTGCGTTGCTGCAGTGTTGCTGTAGCAATGTTATGGCAAAGTGTATTAACTAGAATTGCAAAAATTACAAAGGATTCTTCCGAATCTACAATGTTTATATATTCTGACTCAATGAAACATATTTCTATGCATAATTGAATCTAAGAACAACGTTTCAAGCACAAATTCTCTTAGGTTATGTGAGATAATTATATATTCTTATATTAATTTCTTCACACTATTCTAGCTTTATCTAACTTAAATTAACCTTTTCAGATTCAATTTCAGTCTATTATCCTATCAATTGTTGATCAAGCAATCAATAAAAATAAATCAATTAATCAAACATAGAATAACTAGCACCCTTTGTCAAGTAAAGCACAAGTTTATAAAATTAAAGCACAAAGTCTACATACACTTGCATATCCACAACCCTAATTGAATGAAAATTTAGCCAAGCATATTTATAAAATTAAACATCAAATTATATTTGCTCAAAATCATATCCATATAGTTTGGAGAATTTAGAAGAATCAAATAATAATGAAATAATGAAATAAATAAATAAATTTCTTAAATCAACCCCAAACCAATTGGATTATGATTCTTTGTCTCGTTCTGGCTTTTTCTTCAATGAAAATCCTTGCAAATCAGTCCTACAAGTGGTTTCCTTCTAGATTCCCCTTGATGCTCTGTTTTGCGTTCTCCTTTCGCTGCACCAAATCTGTCCAAAATTTATGTTGCCGAAATCTGTCCAGAAATTGGGCTGCTGCTTGCTGTATTTTTCTCCCTTATTGCCGCCTATTTATCCTCAATTTTGATGCCCAAATCTATTTGGTATTTTCCGCCGTCTTCTCTGTATATATCAGCCCCCTATTTGTGTATTTAATTCTAGGTTTAATTGGAGACAATTTTTGTGTGTGTTAATTTTCAATATTATCCCTAAAAAGGTGAGTTAATAAAAGCCCAAAATTGTCCTTTTGTTGAGAGTCCAAATCAGCTCTTTAATTTTTATTTCCAGATTAGATCTGTTTCCACGCTGTTTTCCTGGTTGCTGCAGCAAATCTAGATTCTTGCATTTTGTTGTTATTTTCTTTATCTCCTGCAAAGGATAATGAAAATCTAATGAGTGCACATCAAAATATACTTCTTTTTAACAGATTTCATGATTATTTTAGATTTATTATCAAAGAATTTATTTAAATCACAAAGTCCACAAATATTGTATAAATGATTATAATGTGCAAACATTTTCAAATGAACAAGCAAGTATTTATGAATAAGAGCTAAATATACTCTAATAAATTAAAGTTATCAACTCCCCCAAACTTAGCATCTTGCTTGTCCTCAAGCAATAAATTTTATGATGATTGGCAAGTAACAAATGAAAACAAGAGTTTCAACCCATGTTAAAAACAAAGTTGTCAACTAATAAATAAACTAAACTTGTTTCAAAATTAGAAAGAAGTAATCTCAAATTCATGATCCAAATTGATTTTTCTCAAATGTTAGTTTCAATATCTCAAACTCATTCCACAATAACCCCATGTGTGTGTGTGATGTCTCATAATTCGTAATTTGATACTTCCCCCAAACTTAGGTAATTTATGTTCCTTAAGCTTAGAGTCATGCCCCCATATGTTGGTCTTTTGAATCGCTCTCCACTAATGTAAATATTCACTACTTAATGATCAAAAGGACTTAATAAAGCTTGAAATGTAAGGCTAGAGTAAAGGTAGGGTGAAGGTTATATTTAGGTTTCATATTCCACAAGCACAAACACTATTCAAGAATACTTTTGGATTCTTTATTTTAATTGATACCCCCAAACTTTTCTTCTCTTTTTTTTTTTTTTTTTTTTTTTATGAATCTGTTTTGCTGCAGCAATGCTGCGGCAATGCTGTAGCAAAACTGTTTCCATATATTTTTTTTTTTTTATAAAATTGGAGGATCGATCTCAATATAATCAAACAAGAGTGATTTTCATCATAATAAAAACCATTTTCAACACCATAATTTTCTTTCTTCCAAGAGGCATCATCTTTTCTAACAACAATTCATAAAGATAGTAATGCACTTGTGAGGTAAAGATCAAAGGATATGCAAATAAGGAAAGGCTAAGTTTTAATGTGGGTATTAACAAAAGGATTTTGATCATTTATGGCTCAAATTAGGTGTGCAAAGGAAATATATTTTTAATCAAGGTTAGCATGAAAAGCACAATCGAATCCAAAGAAGGCCTAAATCATTTCATTGAGTAATGAACTTTCTAAAATTTCGCGTTGAGAAATTCTCTAAACCAATTCTAATGGCTCAAACTCTCCCATAAACTACCTTTATTCAAAGTTTATATCAAACAAACAAACAAGTTGACAGTGCATATGAGTTGTGGGTATATATCATAAAATAAGTTTTCAACATTTTTCAACTAACACTTAATGAAATCAATTCTTCTCATAAAGCAAGATATCTCTTCTAATAAATTGACAAATTAGTTTCTTTATAGAGCCAAGATAACAATCATGAAATTTGCAATTCATCATAAAAATACAGCAGACTGTGCATCATAAAATCAAAATTCAACATAGAAATTTTATCAATTCCACAGTTTAACAGTAGACAGATCAGACAGTAAACCACAGTTTCATTCCCCCCAAACTTAAAATAAGCACTGTCCTCAATGCGCACCATCAAACAAAACAGACAGCAACCAAAAGCAAAAAAGAAATAAAAAGAAAAGAAAGAAAATAAAAAGGGAGAAATAAAAAGAAATGAAAAAGTGAAGAAATGGCCCTGTTGCTATAGCATTGCTGTAGCAAAGTGAAAAGTGTGCTGTTCAGTTGAATTTGGAGGCACTCGCAGCATTCTCCTCCAAGCAGTGAGTGCCCTGGCGATGCTGGAGAGCTTCCCCTTACCCTTTGTGTTGGAGGATTCAGGTGGCTCTAAAATTTGGACTTCGTTGGCAGAATCAGAGCTTTCATGTTCTGACATGTGAAGGTTGGATGGTGCAGGTGGTGGTTCTTGTGGAGTGTTGGGCTGCTCTTGGTTATCCTCAAAAGTATGGGTTGAAAACTGCGAAAATGAGAAGAATTTCTTTGAATTTGACCACAGGTTCTTTTAGAGGGCGACATCTCGCTCATATGAGTATTTCCAAAATTGCCTTTGCTACTCCATAAATTCATAGTGTTGAACCTCTTGATCAGAAAGGCGTTTTTCCATGAGATTCTCTACAGCGGAGGAGGAGGTGTAAGGTTCAGTAGTGGGTTCCTCAGTGCTTGTAGTAGGAGGAGCATCAACTCTTTCTTGAAATATACGGGCAATGGTATGCTTTGTGATAGCACCATTTTCCTTCAGTTTGTCCTCCTCCTCAGCAATAGGGACATCAAAGGCCCTGCATAATGTAGTAATTAGCGAGGGGAACATTAAACTGCCCTTCTTTTTCGTGGCACACAGTCTAATTTTTCTACAATTATGCCCTCTACATTGATAGGTCTCCCAAAAATGATAGCATCCAAGAGGGCAAGGCGATCCCAATTCACGGTTTGTTCGTGTGTAGAAGGCATGAGTCTGGATTTGAGAAAATGGTACCAATTTTTTCTAGCTGAAAGAAGGGATGCTCTTTGGACTGTAAGAGCGCTCTGCGTGGATCGGTCCCATTGTGTGCCTGGTTCACAAACTCGAAGAAGTAATTCATTCCACCCGTGTTCATCGATGGACTGAATGTAGCTGTGAAAATTAGAGTGCAGGGATGGGAGTCCATAAATTCTGTTTATGTCGTCCTCGAAAAACGACACATCCACTCCACGTACAAATGTCCAATCCTGATTGTTGATGTGGAAGTTGGAGTAGAACTCATGTACTATCGGTATTACGGCTTCTTCCGGCTGTGCAGTGAAGTGTTTCCAACCAAAACTGTCAATAACTGCTGCAACATAAGTGGGAAATCCATAATTTTCCCCTGTTGTGAAGATAAAACCCTTTTCACCACATAAGGTTCTCTTACTCATAATGTCCTCATAAATTTCTTGTGCCTTGAGGTTAACAAATTTTTGTGCTGAGGACGCTTTGCGAGCAATACTTTTCTTACCCATCCTGTCTAATAAGCTCACAATGTATATATAATCCAAGCAAGAGCAGAGAAGATATAAGAAATATTCCCACAGTTGCAGAAGTAGAGAATGTAATGAAAACCAAACAAATTACCCAGGCGAAGATGGAAGTGCTTACCAAATAAATGAATGACCCAGATGTGTGTTCGTAGCGTTGAACAGAGGGGAGTGAATGTTGGGGTGTTCGGTTGACTGGTGGTAGTGGGTGGTGCACGGTGTTGCTTGGTTTGGTGAGTTGGAGGCGTGAGAGTTTGTGGATGGGTGTTGAGTAGGAGGAAAGTGGTGGTGGTTTGATTGAGTAGTGGGTTGCCCTGGACCGAGAGGTTGGTGTGGTAGTGGGTCGGCTTGGGGACAGTGTGGCGTTGAATGGCGAGGTTGGTGGTAGTTGCTTGGGGCCGAGAAAGGAAGTAGGGGGTTGTGTGGTTGGAGCGTTGGCGGTTAGGGTGTAGGATAGATTGGAGAGTGAGCGATTTGATTATTAGGATATGGAGAGGGAGGCGTGAGGAGGGGTTTTATGGGTGACCTGAAAAGGGTAAAGGCTTGTTGACCCGGTTGTGTGCCCGCCTCTTTTTTTTTTTTTTTTTTTTTTGTACTTGCTCTTGTGTATGCAAAAATTTTCCATGGGCCAATCTCCATTAGAGCCCAATTTGAAGCTCAAATTTTTAACAACCTCATTTGAAGGCCAATCCATAAAACTGATTATTGAACCATGCCTAAACGCCCTGCTCTGAGATGCTGAAGGAAGATCATAACAGAACTTTTTCCAGTTTTTGTATTATGATAATTTTTGGTTCTGTTGTACTTCTCCTCTACTCTCCTTTCTTGTAATGACCTGAAAATGCAACAATATAACTCCTAAGCAAAAGAACTCACACAATTAAATTAAATTAAAAATCATAAACTAAAAATTGAGAAAAACTAAAAAAATGAAGAAACATGGGTTGCCTCCCATGAACGCTTGTGTTAGAGTCGACAACTCGACTTTTTCCTTGATCATGTTTTGGCGAGTGGAATAGAGGACTGCTCCCTATCAACATTTCCTCCCCAATAAGGTTTGATACGTTGGCCATTGACTTGAAATTTTCTCCCAGATTTCTCCTCCATTAATTCTACTGCCCCTGAAGTGAAAACCTTTGTAATTTGGAATGGTCCTGACCAGCGGATCTTTAATTTTCCAAGAAAAATTCTCAATCTCGAGTTGAATAATAACACCTGTTGCCCAATTTCAAAGTTTCTGGGATTGATTTTTCTATCATGCCATTGCTTGGTTTTCTCTTTGTACAACTTAGCATTTTCATAGGCATGGTTTCTGAATTCATCCATGTCATTGAGTTGCATTAGTCTCTTTTCACCAGCAGCGTGTAATCAAAATTCAGCTTTTTTATGGCCCAATATGCCTTGTGTTCAAGTTCAACTGGAAGATGACAAGCCTTCCCAAATACCAACTTATAAGGCGACATGCCTAACGGTGTTTTGAATGCAGTTCTGTACGCCCAAAGTGCATCATCCAATCTCATAGCCCAATCTTTTCTAGATGGACAGCCTGTTTTCTCCAAAATTCTCTTTATTTCTTAGTTGGAGATTTCCACTTGACCACTTGTTTGTGGATGATAGGGTGTGGCGACGTTATGTTTGACTCCATATTTAGTTAACAAGATGACAAATTGTTTATTGCAAAAATGTTTTCCACCATCACTGATAATAGTGCGTGGAGTTCCAAAGCGTGAGAATATGTTTTTCTTGAGGAATTTCACTACCGCCTTAGCATCATTAGTTGGAAGTGCAGCAGCCTCAACCCATTTAGAGACATAATCAACAACCACAAGGATGTACTGATTTCCATAACTTGAAGGAAATGGTCCCATAAAATTTATTCCCCAGACATCAAATAATTCCACTTCTAGAATGTTGTTAAGTGGCATTTCTTGCTTCCTAGAGATGTTACCTACCCGTTGGCATCTATCGCATTGCAACACGAAATTGTGAGCATCTTTGCACAGGGTAGGCCAATAAAATCCAGATTGCAAAACCTTGGAAGTAGTTCCTGTTCCTCCAAAATGCCCTCCATATGGGGAGTTATGGCATTGTTGTAGGACATTCTCCATTTCTTCTTCTAGAATACATCTCCTAATCATTTGGTCTGCACACTGCCTAAACAAGAAAGGTTCATCCCAATAATAAAACTTAACATCGTGGAAAAACTTTTTCTTTTGTTGATGGGTCAAGTCAAGAGGCATCAATCCACTCACCAAAAAGTTCACAAAATCTGCATACCATGGTACTGAATCTTGAGAAACTGCAAATAGTTGCTCATCAGGAAAATTTTCATTAATGTCAATTGACCGCTCGTCCTTTTGTTCCAATCTGGAGAGATGATCAGTTACCTGATTTTCAGTCCCCTTCCAATCTTTAATTTCCAAATCAAATTCTTGCAATAATAAAACCCAACGAATGAGTCTTGGTTTGGCATCCTTCTTGGCTATAAGATATTTAATAGTAGAATGGTCAGTGTAGACAACTACCTTGGTTCCAATTAAGTACGACCAAAACTTGTCAAATGCAAAGACTACAGCTAGCAATTCTTTCTCCGTAACAATGTAGTTTAATTGAGCTTCTTGCAATGTTTTGCTTGCATAATAAATGGAATGAAACACCTTATTTTTCCGCTGCCCCAAAACAGCCCCGATTGCCATATCACTAACATCACACATAAGTTCAAAAGGAGAAGACAAATCTGGAGCTACAATGATAGGAGCTGACACAAGTTTATTCTTCAATTCAAGAAAGGCCTGCAGACAGGCTTCATCAAAGCAAAATGGTTGGTCTTTTTCGAGCAGAGTACACAGAGGTTTTGAAATTTTAGAGAAGTCTTTGATAAAACGCCTATAAAACCCCGCATGTCCAAGAAAACTGCAAATTCCCTTTACTGAATTTGGTGGTGGTAATTTCTCTATTGTCTCGATTTTCGCCTTATCAACTTCAAGACCACTCTTAGATACCTTGTGTTCCAATACAATTCCTTCTTTTACCATAAAATGACATTTCTCTCAATTCAAGACCAAGTTGGTTTCTTCACAACGATGTAGAACCGAAGCCAAATTTTGCAAACAAGAGTCATATGAGTCTCCAAATACTGAGAAGTCATCCATGAAAACTTCCAAAAATTGATCTACCATATCGGTAAAGATTGCCATCATACACCTTTGAAAAGTAGCTGGTGCATTACACAATCCAAACGACATCCTTCGAAAAGCAAAAGTACCATAAGGACATGTAAAGGTTGTCTTGTGTTGGTCCTCAAGAGCTATGACAATCTGATTATATCCGGAATACCCATCTAGGAAGCAATAGAATTCTTTTCCTGCAAGGCGATCTAGCATCTGATCTATGAAAGGGAGGGGAAAATGATCCTTTCTAGTGCCCTTGTTCAATCTCCTAAAATCCATGCAGACTCTCCAACTAGTGACAACTCTTATAGGAATTAATTCATTATTAGCATTCTCCGTTACAGTCATACCTCCTTTTTTAGGAACACATTGGACTGGACTGACCCATAAGCTATCTGATATAGGATAAATAATTCCAGCATCAAGCCATTTAATGACCTCTTTTTTAACAACTTCCTTCATGATTGGATTAAGTCTTCTCTGAGCTTCTATGGATCCTGTTGTACTGTCTTCAAGCAATATTTTGTGCATACAGAATGAGGGACTGATACCCTTTATATCAGCAATAGTCCATCCAATGGCCTTTTTGTGCACTTTCAAAACATCAAGTAATTGAACTTCTTGTTCTTCTGATAATTGAGTTGAAATGATGACAGGAAAAGTGGAAGATTCACCCAGGTATGCATATTTCAAATGAGTTGGGAGGGGTTTCAATTCCAAAGTTGGTGGTTCAATGATAGAAGGTTTGGGAACCTTGAATTCTCTAGAAGACAAGTCTAAGGATTCAAACTTGTTTTTCGATTTAAAATACGTATGTCCTGTATCCACCAACTTAAGTTTCTCTTCATTTTCTTCACATTCTGATTGATGTTGCAACAAAGATGTGTCTGATGTAACATAGCAACAGTTTTCAATAGCTTTAGATACCAATGAGTCTATAACTGAGATGGATGAGCATTCTTCCAAATCATTGGGAAATTTCATGGCTTGAAACACATTAAAAGTGACTTGCTCATCTTGAACTCTCATGGTTAATTCTCCTTTTTGAACATCAATTAGAATCCGACCTGTGGCTAAAAATGGTCGACCCAAGATAATAGGCACCTTGTGGTCTGCTTCATAATCTAGCACAATGAAATCCACAGGAAAAATAAACTTGTCAATTTTTCCTTCTGGATGAGCAATAGAACGATCAGCTAATTGCAAGGAGACTGTGGTAGGTCTAGCTTCACCAATACCTTAATTCTTAAAAATTGACATAGGCATCAAATTAATGCTTGCTCCCAAATCACACAAGCCCTTGCCAACATATTGATTACCAATGGAACATGAAATTGTGAAACTTCCGGGATCCTTAAGTTTAGGAGGAAGTTTATTTTGCAGCATAGCACTACTGTTGCTTGTTAAAACGATCGTTTCAAACTTGCCAAACCGTCTTTTCTTGGTTAAGATGTCTTTCATGAACTTAACGTAATTTGGCATTTGCTCCAATGTTTCAACCAAGGGAATGTTAATGTGTAGTTGCTTAAGTACATCTAGAAATCTTCTGAATTGTAGATCTTGCTGCTGTTTCTGAAACCTTTGAAGGAATGGAGGAGGTGATCGGTGCTGTTGCGAACTTTGTTGCAACAATGCTGTAGCATTCTGGGTACTAGAATTTTTTGAATTTGTCAAAACTGATTCAGATTTGTCCTGCTCTTTTATTTCATTATCTTGGACTACGATACTCTCCTTTTGACTTGTTTTTTGTTCAATTAGTTCCTCTAATTCTTTCCCATTCCGTAAAGTAATAGCTTTGCAGAATTCCTTTCCTTCCCACCTTGGAATTTCGGTATCACTTGGAAGTGTACCTTGTGGTCTATTCTTCAGCTCATTAGCAAGCTGACCCACTTGATTTTCTAGGTTCCTCATTGATGCAGCTTGGCTTTGGAGGATTGCATCATTCTTGGCCATGTATTCTTTGAGTAAAGATTCCAACGAACTAGTTGATTCACTTGGTTGGTTTCCTTGTTGTTGTTGCTGAAATCCTGGTGGGAATGCAGGGCGGTTAGGCGTGGTATGGTTAGCTTGACTACCACCTTGATTGTTCCAAGAGAAATTTGGGTGTTGCCTCCACCCTGGGTTATATGTGTTGGAGTATGGATTGTGGTTCCTGTTGACATTACTCACGAAACAAGCTGATTCAAGATTTAAAGGGCAGTTTTCAAACACATGAGGCCCTAAATAGTAGACACATGAAATTCCTGAATCTTGGATTGAATTCACATTTGCTGTCACATGCTGATTCTTCAATAAATTAACCAAGGATGAAACCTGAGCTGTAAGTGCTATAACATCATTAACCTCATGCACACCAAACACTCTTTTTGCAGCTGCTACTCTGTCCATTGGTCATTGTTAATTATTGCTAGCCATCCTCTCAAGTAATTCATAGGCTTCATTATAAGACTTGGCTAAAAGAGCTCCATTAGCAGATGCATCAACAATAGTTCTCGTTTGAGCATTGAGACCATTGTAGAAAGTTTCCATTTGGATCCAATGCGGAATACCATGGTGAGGACATTTCCTTAACAATTCTTTAAACCTTTCCCAAGCTTCATATAGAGATTCTCCATCCAATTGTTGATAAGAGGTGATGTCATTCCTCAATTTAGCATTCTTTGTTGGTAGGAAGTATTTCATCAAGAATTTTTCAGCTAAATCATTCCAAGTTGCAATAGAGTCAGGTGGCAGAGAATTAAGCCACGCTCTAGCACGATCTCTCAATGAATATGGAAATAGTTTGAGCCTGAAAGCCTCCTCGGTTACACTTGTCCATTTAAATGAGTCACTGACTTCAATAAATAACCTGAGATGCAGATGAGGATCTTCTGTAGGTAACCCACTGAATTGCCCAACTATTTGTAGCATATGAAACATCACTGGTTTTAACTCAAAGTGAGTAGCTTGAATATCTGGTCTTGTGATGCTTGGATTCAACCCCTCTAGCATAGGCAATGCATATTCATTCAAAGCTCTATCCCTATCATCCATTAGAGGTATCACATTGATTGCATTATTTAAATTCTGTTCATGACCGTTGTTTCCATCCCCTGCTTGTGCCATCTCTTCAATCTGAGCGAAACCTTGTTGTTCTCTCCTTCTTAGTCTGAAAGTACGCTCAATCTCAAGATCTAAGGGTAAGATTTCCTCTTCTCGAAATCTGCTTATAAAAAAGACACAAGGGAGATATTAGATAAACAAAAATTAAATAAAAAAAAAAAACAAAAGTCGATTTCTACGAATAATTTCTAACGTTGTCAATCCCCGACAACGGCGCCAAAAACTTGTTGCTCACAATGGTGTATAAGATTTTACGCAAGTGCACGTGTCGCAAATAAGTAATATAATGATAAGAAAGATCGTTCCTACGGAGATTATAATACTAAAAAATATCGTAAAAATTAACTATTAAAATCAATAATTGGTGTTTTTGTTTTTTAAAATAAAATAAATAGAACGAGAGGACAAGAGTGAAAATACTTAAACAACGTTCAATGAGAAGGATATCAAGAATCGTAAGTAGATAAATCAGTTAGGATTGCGAATGTGACAAGTGATGTAGACAAATTACGTTGCTGTAGCGTTGCTGTGGCAAAGTGTACCAGTAACTAGAATTGCGAAAATTACAAAGGATTCTTCCGAATCTGCAATGTTTATATATTCTATGACTCAATGAAACATATTCCTATGCACAACTGAATCTAAGAACAACGTTTCAAGCACAAATTCTCTTAGATTGTGTGAGATAATTATATATTCTTATATTAATTTCTTCACACTATTCTAGCTTTATCCAATTTAAATTAACCTTTTCAGATTCAATTTCAATCTACTATCCTATCAATTGTTGATCAAGCAATCAATAAGAATAAATCAATCAATCAAGCATAGAATAACTAGCACCCTTTGTCAAGCAAAGCACAAGTTTATAAAATTAAAGCACAAAGTCTACATACATTTGCATATCTACAACCCTAACTGAATGAAAATTTAGCCAAGCATATTTATAAAATTAAACATAAAATTATATTTGCTCAAAATTAGATCCATATAGTTTGGAGAATTTAGAAGAATCAAATAATAATGAAATAATGAAATAAATAAATAAATTCCTTAAATCAACCCCAAACCAATTGGATTATGATTCTTTGTCTCGTTCTTGCTTTCTCTTCAATGAAAATCCTTGCAAATCAGTCCTACAAGTGGTTTCCTTCCAGATTCCCCTTGATGCTCTGTTTTGCGTTCTCCTTTCGCTGCACCAAATCTGTCCAGAATTTATGTTGCCAAAATCTGTCCAGAAATTGGACTGCTGCCTGCTGTATTTTTCTCCCTTGTTGCCGCCTGTTTATCCTCAATTTTGATGCCCAGATCTACTTGGTATTTTCTGCCGTCTTCTCTGTATATATCAGCCCCCCTATTTGTGTATTTAATTCTAGGTTTAATTTGAGACAATTTTTGTGTGTGTTAATTTCCAATATTATCCCTAAAAAGGTGAGTTAATAAAAGCCCAAAATTGTCCTTTTGTTGAGAGTCCAAATCAGCTCTTTAATTTTTATTTCCAAATCAGATCTGTTTCCACGCTGTTTTCTTGGTGTGATTTTGCTGCAGCAAATCTGAATTCTTGCATTTTGTTGTTATTTTCTTTATCTCCTGCAAAGGGCAATAAAAATCTAATGAGTGCACATCAAAATATACTTCTTTTTAATAGATTTCATGATTATTTTAGATTTATTATCAAAGAATTTATTTAAATCACAAAGTCCACAAATATTGTATAAATGATCATAATGTGCAAAACATTCTCAAATGAACAAGCAAGTATTAATGAATAAGAGCTAAATATACTCTAATAAATTAGAGTTATCAAGCAACATTACGATGAACTTTCATTGCATTCGTGATAGAAAAAGAAGGCATAATGTAAGGCATGTAGTCAAGTTTATTTTTCTAGAACTGAGTATGATACTGGTAATTTGAAATGTCGCTATGAAAAGTGTCTTAAAAGAAACTCTAGAAATATGGGTCAATTACATTTATCTAAGGACAAAGATGGTTTGTGTGTGAAAATACCCTAAGTTTGACCATAAATGTTTTAAATAATTGTTGTGATCTACAATTATTTTACATGACTTGTTATTTTCTTTTGTTGAATATGATAAGGGTTAAAGCCATCTTTGAATATTTAAATATGGAGGTGAAAGTTGTTACTAAAAATACCATTAAGGCTCATATTTTGAAATTTTATGAAAGAAAGAAAAAGAGGATGAAATCTATGTTAGTTGAAGTTTAAGGAAGATTGTATCTCAGATTTAATTGTCGGACATCAATTAACACTGTTGAAAAGTGTCCTATAATGCACTCTTGAGATTAGGTCAATTACTTTTATCTAAGGATAAAGACGGCATAAGTGTGAAATCTCCTAAGTTTGATCATAAACATTTTAAAAAATTATTGTATTCTGCAATTATTTTACATGACTTGTCGTTTTTCTTTTGTTCAATATGATGGGATTAAAGCCATAATTAAGTATTTAAATATGGAAGTGAAAGTTGTTACTTAAAAATATCATTAAAGTTGATATTTTAAAATTGGATGAAAGAGAGACGACAATGATGAAATATATGTCAATTGAAGTTTATGGAAGATTCTCTCTGACAAATGATTACTGAATATCAATTAACACTGATGAATATATTAATTTGATTGCTCATTTTGTTGAGGTTGTTAAATTTTCTTTTATGCTTCCCCCATATAATGAAATAGCTTTATCTGAGAATAAATCTGAGTTGATGAAAACACAATTGAATTTGAAAGGGGCTCCGATTGTTAATGGTGAAGTATTTCATATTCGTTGTTGCATTCATTTTATTAACTTTGTTGTCCAAAATGGTTTGAAGGACATTAATAATATCATCATTAAAATTAAAGAAGTGTTAAGTATGTTAGAGGTTCCCAAGTTAGAAAGCAAAAGTTTATTGAGTGTGTTCAACTTTTATCTTGATTTTTAAAGGAAGATTGAAATAAGATATCTCAACTAGATAGAACTTAACTTTTTACATAATTTATAATGTTTTGTTTTATCGTCGTGCCTTTAGTCACTTAGAGTTGTCCTATTGAAACTGAATAGGCTAAAGTAATATATATATATATATATATATATATACACTTTTTCATAATGTGACCAAAAAAATTTATGTATCCAAATACTAAACTGCAAACTAATGTTTTTCTTATATTTCCTCATGTTATGTGACATTGAAGAAAAGTGTAAAAAGTGAGGATGGGTACATTTGAAGAATTGCAATACAAATGCTATCTAAGTTTGAAAAGTATTGCTTCATTGTAATTTTGGCTACAACAACAGTTTTGGATCCACTTTACAAATTACAGTTTGTAAATTTTTTTTATCAAAATATTTATGGTTATTTTGATTGTGAGGCATATATAAATGTTAAGAGAATGTTGTTTGACATATTTGTTGAGTATAAAGTTGCATCATTTGTAAATGCATCTACATCAAATGTGTAATGAGAAAGAGCTGTCTCTAGCTCAAATAATGGACATGAAAATGGAGCAAATGCCATTTTAGAGGTATAAAATTATTTTATATTTTTGTCCTTTTATTTAATTTAATAGAATCAATATTATTATTATTATTTTTTTGCCTTGTAGGAGTTTGCATCATTTGGGGGCGGTTTTGACACTTGCACACAAAAATCAGAATTGAACTCTATTTAGATGAACTAAAGCTTTCTACCAATCTTGAATTGAATGTTCTTGATTATTGGAATAACTAATTACCGTTTCACATTGTTCAGCTGATGGCTCGTGATGTATTGAGCATTCCAATATCCATTGTTGCTTTAGAATCTACATTTAGTGTTAGTGGACGAGTGTTAGATCAATTTTATGGTTCTCTTTGCCAAGTACCATTGAAGCCTCGATTTGCACCAAATAATGGTTATTTGGTAAGTAAATTAATCACTTTTTCTTATTATTCAATCTTGACCGTTTAGTTTGTATCATATCATGTTAATTGAACATATTCAACTTAATACATTATTACTAATTTACTATGTTATTTACATGCAAAGAATAAAATTGAAAATGCGTATGAGTTTCTTGATGTAGCAATGGGTAGTATTGACCTTTCTAATGATACATTCACTCATGATTCACCTCAAATGGATATTAGTAGCTCTAAAGGTCTTTCAAATTCCCTTCAAAATTGATAATTTGGATAAACATGAATTTTGCTACAAGTGTTTGTGTTTTTATTTTATTTTATTAATATTTCTTTTTTTCTTAACCTTTTTGTTTATTAACATATAATTTATTTGTTAATGCTTAGATGAAGAGGCAGTAATTGAAGTTTGAAAATTGGGAGGAGGTTCAAAGGAAGTTCAAAGATTGAAGTAGGAAGTTTTGGTCTTAAATAGTTGTCGAATGACTATGGACATAAAAATGATGATTCTCCATATCAAAGTTTTATATATATTACTTTGTTATTGTGTTTTGTTTAAGGACTTTTATGCAGTTCAATTATTTATTTTATGGTTAAGAATTAAGTATGTTATGACTATTATTTGTATGGTTTAATAAGAACTTGATTAAATTTGATTATTAATTTTTTATGTATTTTATTGTTGCTAGTTTTTTGTTTTAAATTAAAAAGGGGCTCTAAAGTTTCATTATTTTTATTAATAAAGAGAAAACACACTCACACACTCAGGTTAGATTCGAACTTGGATTCTTAGGAGTCTTACCACCTGATCTACAAGAGATTCCCAAATTTTATTGTTGCTAGTTTATTTCCTATTGTAATAGACAAATGGTCTTTTTTTGAAATGAAATGTTATATGGGTTAAATAAGCCAAGTTTTGGTTTGAATTGGGTTGAGGTGATAATTTAAATATTATATAGGTTAAATGGGTGGTGTTAGGTTAACCTATCTAAAAACAAGTTGTGTTTGTGTTTTAAAACTTAACTCATTTATTAAATAAATCGTGTTTGACTTTACCTTAAATGAGTTGTGTATTAAATAGATTGACCGAACCTAGCTCATGAACACGAATTGTCACCCCTTATTAATACTACAAAAATATACAAGTAAAATAAACTAAGAAACATATTTTTCATTCCAAGCTGCAAATAAAACATGCACTACTATTATTATTGGAGAAATGTTAATTACATAAATTTGTTCAAAATGTACACTTATATTAATTAATAGCAAAACTCGTGTTTTTTATGTGAATTTTTATATATATATTTTTTTATCTTTGTTTAAATCTAGAACATGTTTGAAATTTATACGTTCATAATTATAAGTAAATAAAAATTAACCATAAATTTTGAGTTAATTATAGCATGCATATCAAAAATAATATAATAAACATTATTAATTAAATTTGTTGATCTTTGAAGGAAAAAAACCTAATGAGATAAAAAAGAAAAATAATTGAGATACAAAATATACTCTTTAATATTATTATAGGAGTCTTTTTAGTTAAAATTCTATATATTTTTAAAATTAAAATAAAATATAAATAATAAGATATGTCATCCTATTGATATATAAAGGAATTTTTATCTAAAAATTATTTAAGAATAATTGAGATTTTTATAAATAATATAAATATAGATAGTAATGTGTTACGTGATAAAATAATAAAATTATGTATATCATACAATAATTAATATAAATATATATACAATTTTATTTGTTTATTTATTATTACTTTAGTTTATAGATTCATAAATGCTATTTGAGCAGGTGACCAGATAATTTCACTGATATTTTGGAATAGATTATTTAATAATTTTTTGTGACATATTAGTTTATCAGCTTTAAAAAAGTAATAGAACATACTCAAATGATTAATTTTTACGTATTTTTTCATTTTTTTTATTTTATTTTAAAAAAATATTTCAGCTATTATTCATGAATTGAAAAAATAAATATAAAATATAAAATTTAACTATTTAAACTAAATTGTTATTTTTTTTTTAAGTCAATTAAAAAACTAATAGATGTAAGCATTCTAATTATAATAACTAATGGACATTAGACAGACCATCATTATGGGTAGAGGGGGGGTCATGGCCACCCCTAATTTTGGGAAGAAAAAAAAATTTAGTTTAATTTATGTATATGTAGATGTATTTTAACATTAAATTTTTGGCTTTTTAATTGAAAGAAAAAGTATTTAGCTTCTCTCAACTTCGTCAAATATAACTATAAACTCATGGATGGAGCTGTTCAAAGGCCTGATTGAGCCTTAGCCTCCCAACAGCATTTTTTTTTCCGTCAATTTTTTCTTTTTGATTGTAAGAAATCGAAAAAAAAAACAAACAAACAGTCATGTATTAGCGGGCCCACATAATTATTGCTTATTATCACTGTTTGAAGTTTGAACTATCACAATAATAATAATAATATACATTTATAAATAAAACGAATAATAAGAAAGCAAAAAATTTAATTGGTGCTCAAAATTGTAAATCTAACTTTGAATTACACAGTTTATTTTATAAAGACTTTTTTTTTTTTCTATCAATTTCATGTATTTAGATAATATTTTAAATATTATTTTAATACTATTATATCAAGAGTTTTTATCCCTTTTATCCTCCTTTATTTTATTATAATTTAAGTTTAATATTATAATTAAAGTAAAAAATTGAAAAAAGTTTAGCGTGGACATTGGGTTTCACTTTAGGTTACATTTGGTTCGCTGAATGTAATCGTAATCGTAATCATAATGGAATGTAATATAAAGGAATCAATATACTTTCAGGTAAATACCGTTATCCTGATTGAATACATTGTCATAAAATGTGTAATATCAAGCAATTTTGCTGTCAATCGTAAATTGTAATGATATACTTTCAGGGTAAATTACATTAACACCATTAAAGTACACTTTTACATGACTTGCACCCTCAAATATTAAAGCTATATTACAAACCTATATTGAAGTTTAATGCAATCCACAAACACTCTTAAAGAACTAACAATGTTATAATATTCCGTTAAGTCTACTTAATTTTTATTTTATCTAATTCAGCAATATTTATGTAATAAAAAAACTAATTCTTAACAACTAAAAAAATAAGAGTGTATGTTAGCACAACTCCCTTAGCTATATTAAAAATAACAATTTCGAGCATGTTTGATAATGATTTTGATTTATAATTTATAATTTATGATTAAATAATTAATTTTGTGATTTCTGATTCTTTTATAAAAATAATCACAAATACGTTTGATAATAATTTCTATTTAGTGATTTTCAAATAAAAAAAATTTAGAAATCATCTTCTAGTTATTTGACAATAATTTCTATTTTTTTGGTTTTTTTTTTGAAAAAACTTTAAAAACAAAAGAAATTTTTGGTTATGTTTTATAAATTTAAAATTTTTAGTCATTTTCTTCTAATACTTAATCATACAAAAGTTATAAGATTTGATTTATTATCTAGAAAAAATGTTTGGATAAAATGAAAAAAATCAAAAATCTGATTAAAAATCTTATTTTTAAAGATTTATAAATCACTCCATATTTTGGTAGCAATTCCTTAAAAATGTAAAAATCAAAATTGAAAATAGTTACTAAACATACATGATTAAAAAATCACTTGAAAAATAGAACAACTCGATATAACGCGTCTCTCTCTCTCTCCACAAAAACCCTAGCGCCTCTTAGGCTTCCTTGCGCCGCGTGGGTTTGGCCGACGGCGGGCCGCTTTTGGCCGTCGGCCAGACGTTGTTTTGGGTCGCCAGACGTTGTTTTGCGACTCCCTTTCCTGGTTTTCTCTGTTTCCTTCGTAATAAACTGGTTCGACGCGACGGTGGGTGTGGCTGGCTCTGTTGTGCGCGACTCCGGTTGCGTTCTTGGTTGCCGGCGCTCTCATCGTGGTGTTTGCCGTGTGGTGTTCGCGTTGTAGTGGTTTTTGGCGTCGTCCTTGTTGCGCGCTCGCCTTTGTTTTGCCGAGTTAACGTCTGCGTGGTGGTGGGTCGTTGCCGGCGTCTTTGGCTGCCGTGGTAGGTTCTGCGCGGTGGTGGTCGTTGCCACCGTCGTTGGTTGCCGTGGTAGGTTTACGTGGTGGTTGGTGGTTGCCGTGTTCGTTGTTTGCCGGTTTGGGTTCTCACTGGTGCGAACCGTAGCCCTTCTCTTTCGGCCTGTTCGTGGTGGCTGGTAGAGGGTGGTGGTTGTGCTGGTATTTCGGTATTTCGTGTCGTGGTCAACTACTTTCCTATTACTGTTTTGTTTAATAAGCCTGCTGTGTGATTTAATTTTCTTACGGTTCTAATTTCGATTAGGGCTTGTAAGTGTGTTTGTGTCTTACAGTTCTGATTTGATTAGGACTTGTAAGTGTTGTTTATTGTCAGCTGTAAACCTGCTTTGATTAGGGCTTGCAAGTGTTGGTTATTGTCAGCTGTGGTTTACAGCTTGTATTGTGTTATAAATCATCTGGTAAATCGGGTGATATTATGGATATGTTGGACAATCTTCTTTTGAAGATTCTTAACAGTCGGTTAGGTGTTATTTTTGGGTATGTATTTCTGGATCTTTTGGGTAATTTATCCTTGACAGTTTTGAGAGCTGGTCGACACAATGAGCTATGCAACGCTTCGTATGTGTCACCTGTTAGTGATTCAGATTCACTTTTTCTCTCCTTCGGACGTAATTTTCGTTTTAGTTTGAGGTACCCTTTGGAGACTTTTATGTGTACTTGAGAATGGGTCTACCCTGTAATGTAATCTTTGAAATTTGATTATCAATATACTATAATTACGATCAAAAAAAAAAAAAAAAAAAAAAAAAAAAAAAAAATCACTTGAAAAAAATCAAAAATCAAAAATCAAAAATCAAAATCGTTATCAAACAAGACCTTAATTTTTTTTTTTAATAGTTTAGTTATTTTGTTTTAAATAAGTGATAGTGATAACAAATTATTAATTTTTTTTTATTCTATTTTTATTTTTCTTATATTTTTCAACTATTATTGAATTATAAATTTTATAGATTGTATTAAAAATTAAACAATAATAACTACAAATGGATGAAATTTTTTTTAAAAAAAATGATTATTTATTATTATGCTATCATTTTTTTTATAATAATAGGACCAAATTACTATAAAAAATAATAAAATAACTAAATTAGTTTAACTTACATATAGCTGTGAGACCTTGGTGCATTTGCCTCATAAAATAATAAAACTTATAAATGGAAGGACAATCAAACATTATAATTTCTTTTTTTAAATGGGACATTATGAATATCTAAAATTGAGAGAAAAAAAAAAAACTAAACAAACATTTAACTCCCAATGCACAGTAATTGACATATAAATAACAAAGCAATAATAAATCAAATATTGTTTAACATGTAAGTGACTAAGCAATAATAAGCCAAATATTGTTTAACACGTAAGTGACTAAGCAATAATAAATCAAGCATTATTTAACATCTAAATGACAAAATAATAATAAATCAAACATTGTTTAACATGTACATGCCAAAGTAATAATAAATCCAAAATATAAATATGATAATTTGAAGAAAAAAATTATTGTATATTGTCTAGTATCCATTCTAAGCGGCAGGTGCCATTTCCAAAAATGCATCTTTAATTCCAATTTGATGAACCAAAGTAAGAGCTTTACAACATGCATGATTATCCAAGCTTGGGACCTCTTTAATAGTATTCCATATGTTATTTCTTTTCTTTTCTTCTTTTATTTCTGATTCTTTCTCTCTCTATCATTTTCTCTTTTTTCTAGTAGATTACGTATCCCTTGAAACTCACTAGCAATTGTAGTAATTGAACTCATACAAAGAGGAACTTTTTCCAAAATATCAGCTCTTGTTATAGTATCTGATGAACTAGAATTTCCCTCGTAATCAACTCTAGCTCGTTTCTTTTGAATAGTGTTATGTGATAGAGTATCCATAGCAGTACTTGAATCATTGAGATGTGAAGATGATGTATGATATCTAGGAGACAATACTTGATAAGATGCTTCATTTTGATTTTGTAGGAATGCTTCATTGCTCTCATCATACACCAGATCGTTTATTCTAATGTGTCTATTTAGGTCATTCTCATAAATTGTAGCATTATTAGCTTCACCAAATCCAATTGCATTTTCTCTTGCGGCAATTCCATTTCCAACTGCAATTTCAAGTCATCATAGTCTGCAAATGTGCTTGAGCAAAAGCCTTTATGGTTTGGATGTGACTATAAACCAAAATGTAAAATAATTTATTAACAAACTATAAAATATAAATAAACAATCAATATAATTTTTTATATTAATTATTTAAAAAATTAAGACCTCACATTAAAATAATCTTCCCATACTTCATCACCAACAGTAATTTTTTTTCGTTATTGGGTCCTATCCAAAATTAGAACTGTAGCACATAAGTTCAGAACAAATATTGTACTTTCAGCCATCTTACTTTGCTTATGTAATTATGATATGTCCTTTCAATTCCAAGTTTAGCATTGAGGACTAAAAGCATTTTGCTTTAGACAGTTGGCTTGCTAAAAGTTTCATTAGTTCCATATTCCATTTGTCATAAGAAGCTTTAGATTTTCTTTTGAATCCTCCATGGTAACTTACCGGTAAATGCATGCATGCAACTTTGATTTATTAATTTATATGAAAATGGTATAAAAAATAATAGTAATGAATATATTATAGAAAAATGGTAGCAAACAAAGGAGGAACTGAGGTCGCAAAACCTAGATCAATTTGTGGTCCAAAGTGAGAGAGAGATGGCATTAAAAGTGATAGAAAGTATATATTTTTCTTCTATTATTTGTATTAGAATTAATAAAGATTCTCATGAATGTAAAAGGTTTCATCACCTTCAAATTGTGAAAACATATAATCAAACTCTTGTATTATATGAGTAAGTTTATTCTATAAGAATATCATGATTCCTTTTCTTATGTTAATATCACAGTTTTTATTTGATACAGTAGTTATGATTTTTTAATAAAACAAAAAAAAGAAGAAAAGAACCAATGAAAAAATTAATTAGAGGTTATTAGAAATAAAAATAAAAGCATAAGTTTCTACAGCTATCACTTATTGTGCTTGTGAAAATTATTTATGATGACAATAGTTTTTAAAGTTTATAATATGATTAATTGTGGTTCAATAATTCTCAGGAGTGCATTGAATAATTCTCAAAACATGAACACCCAAACACCTAATTATGAGCACTAAAAAGCAACAGTAGAAGAAAAAAAATTGCAAATGAATGCAGAGCATAAAACTATACCAAAACAAAAAAGGAAGCTGTTGAGGTAGAGACTATAAGTCAAGAATTTGAATCTTGATAGAGGTAATTCATCAGTTACTTGCAAAAGAAAATTAGGAATATACGGGAACACTCAGCCAAATTGATTATCAAGGGTGTATATATATTAGGAGGAATACTTGAATTTGCCAAATTAGAGGATTACAAAATTATGCCAGATCAGTGAAAAAGAAAGCCATCACATCCAAACAAATCATCCAAAGTTGTTATATCAGAAACTGATATTATTCTTTATCAGATCAGAAAATAAGGATAAACAAAATAACTGGTAGAGCAAAGCAAGCAATGAGGAAGAAAACAAACCTGCGAAGATAGATAGTGAAGCGATAAGCAGAATACAAATCCACAAAAATATGAGGGGCTAGGGTTAAGTTTGGGAGGAGTTTCGTACTTATATAACCTTTTCCTTAAAACCCAACAAAATTCAAAAATTTTAAAAATACACACTTTTTAAGCTTTCAAAAAATCTTAGGGAAAATAACAAAACTAACACCCCTAAAAATTATAATAACAAAACTAGCACCCCTGTGTTCAATTAAAATTGAACGACGATAATTTAGACTCGTTCAATATTGAACGTTCAATATTATCCGTTTAATTAGAATTGAATGACGACAATTAGACCTATTTAATATTGAACGTTCAATATTTTACGTTCAAATTGAATATTGAACGTTCAATTTTAATTGAACACAGGGGTGCTAGTTTTGTTATTATAATTTTTAGGGGGTGCTATTTTTGGTAATTTCTCAAAATCATCTTAATCCAATACACCCAAATTTTTAATGTTTTTATAACACTTTAAAAAAAAAAATCATAATTTAATATCCTAGATTTTTGTATATATACTCCTTAAGAGTTAGAATCCAATACACTTGGATTTTAAAAATCTTTATAAATCAGTCCAAAAATCATTGCAACAACTTAGTCTAAAAATCATTGCAATTAATAAAATAATAAAATTCAACAAATAATCAAAACTCAAAATGGCTTATTTTACAACTTTCCAAAAAAAAAAAAAAAGAAGCTAAATAAACACAAATTTAAATATATATTTATACTCATTTGAATATAGTATGTATTGCTCAAAGAGGAAGAAGCCACAAAAAAAAAAAATGCAGTTAAACAGTACAAAATTTATAACTTATGAACAAATATAGAAACAAAAAAAATATATAATAATAAGTATTATTCTTGAATAATAAAGAAGCAAAATCAAATTTTTATAATTGAATTTAGTATAATTTTTTTTTTTGTATAAGTCAAAAAATTATAGAGTGAATTCATTGTAAAAAAGTGTTGTTTGAACATTAATTATTTATCTAACAACAATCTGGGACAAAGAGTCATACGACAACTTTTCTAGAAGATACCAAGCATTTGTCACTTCAGAACGCTACTGTTGTTTTAATGTTGAAGAATAAAATATAAACATATATTTAGAAAAATTTATATATATCAAAGAAAATTTTCGTAATTTTACTGACTCTTACGTGTAAAAATATGAGATATATTTACATATTTTGATACAACAAATGTCAATAAAAACTTGATAAATGTAAAATATATCACTTGTTTGAAATGAATTAGATTTTAGAGGATACTAATACGTAGACTACGAGTAAAAAAATACATTTACAAAAGTTGCCCCTCCTAAATTGCAGTAGACAAAAGTTTTGTAAAAAATAATAAATTATTTATTTTTAAGAATATGTCGAGACTCGACAGATCGAATATAAATGTACGTGCATAAATATGTGTTACTAAAATAACACATATATTAAAGTTTTCTTGTAAATGAGAGTGAATCAAAGTTTATAATTATTATTATTATTTTTTTTTTTGGACAAAATAAGATTTGTTGAGAGAGATGGTGTAATAATTGCTTTTTTTTATTCACCTTAATTAATACTTCAATTTAAAAATATCAAAAATTATTATCAAAAAATTTTAATAACTATTACGTATATTTATTAAGATTTTAAATACATAGTTTTGTAAATGTGGCCCAGTTACTGTCTATGCAAAGTTTATAATTGAAGCCTTCGTAAATGAGCATTTGGAAAATGTGTCTTGGCAGTACAAAAATGATTATTGAAAGAGCACTCAAGCCTCGAAACATTTTCTGTTTTTTATGTAACAATATTTTTGAATAATTTTTGAAGCAAAAAAAAAATATTTTAGTATTATTTGATTATTTAAATCTATAATTTAAAATGAATAAAAAATAGTCTTACAATCAAAACATTAGCATATCACTCAAAAAGTTCTTAATGCTATCGATTCTTACAGAAATAAACTGAAAAACAGATAAATTCATAATGTGGTGAACAGAGACTAGGGGGTAATTTGGGCTATAATTTAAAATACAAACTTATCATCATATAATACAAATTATTTTTTAATTTGAATTATTATTAATACTTTTTAATTGCAAATATATTATATATTTTTTTAATTTATTTATATTAAGTTTAAGATAAATTATAAATGATATGTCAGAATATTATTGGTAAGTATAATCAGCCTCACAAAATTATATTTAATAAAAAATGTCACCTTAGTTAAAATTGTAATAAATTTGTGATATGTTATATTATTCTATTTTTTAATATTATTTTTGGGGCTTTAAATCATAAAATCTAATAACTATGTGTAAGGATAGTAATTTTTGACAAGACACGAAAAATCTGACTCGAACTCGAATTAATTTAATTTCGGATCAATTCAAAATAACACGAAAAAAAAAGTGGTCGGGTCCGAGTCATTAACAGGTTGACCCGTTTGACCAATTCTTTATTTAAAAAAAGAAAAAACAAAGATAGATTGATTAAATGAAATAAGTTATAACCCAGCCCAAATGCCATACCTAGTACCCACCCCATACCTTTATATGAAACCCCCAAACCACTCACTCAAGTATTCAACCAGATAGAGACAGCCATAACCCACACATAGCTTGCGTCGTGCCCTTACTCTTCTCAACTCTAAAAGCCACGCCTCCTCCCTCGTGCCCTCATTGACTCGCCCTCACACCCTCTCTAGCTCGCCCTCGCTAGTCGCTCTTGATACGAACCGGACCCCCTCCCGAAGTCGGCCAGACACGCGCCGAGAGCCGGGCCTTGAGAAGAGCCTCAAGAAGGAGCAAAATAGCATGCAACATCAAAAAACAAGCATGCAAGCACCATGGAAGAGAAGGAGAAGAGTGCAAGTGGCAATCCCAAAAATTGGAGCTGCGCCGCGGCATAGATATTGTGCGCCGCGGTGAGGAGGGTTCTGCATTGGAGGGTGGAATTGTCACACATGCGCGCTGCGGCATGGATTTGGTGCGCCGCGGCACAGGGCACTCTGTTTTGGATCAAGGAACACGCGCGCGCCGCGGCACAAGAAAATGGCGCCGCAGCGAGGAGGGTTCTGTTTTGGACCGAAGGTGCATGCGCGCCGCGGCATGAAATTCCCTGCGCCGCGGCATGGCGAGGACTGTGTGAGACGTGCGCGCGCTGACATGCCAGACCTGCGCGCTGACACAGACATGCGCGCTTGACAGCCAGACCTGCGCGCAGACCCTGAATATGCGCGCCGCGGCATGAACTTTTGTGCGCCGCGGTGAGGCCTCGCGGGTGGCAAACAGAACAGGGCGTGCCGTGGCATGAATAATTCCCCGCCGCGGCGAGGATTCAAAATGTTGTAATTTTTGGACCATTGGATCCAAACCAATGGCTAGAATTTCTTGAGACCATTTTAGGGTTTTCATTGTATCTATATATATGTAAGGCAGCTGCCATTGTAACACAATTAATCAATTAATCAAAAACATGAGTTTTCATCGATGAAAAACAATTTGGAGTGATTTCAAATTGAGAGAGAGCACAAGTGCTTCTCTTGTTCTATCAAGAAACTTATCAAAGGAACTAGCAACCCTTTGTGGCGTTTCGCCTTGTCTCGGCTCGTGGTGCGTATATCCAAGGGTGGAGGCGAGTTCTTTGCTACCGTAGTCGAGCGTTCTTCGTAGAATCTGCGTGCTAACATTGTTGTCGGGTCATTGTCCGTATTTCTTGTGGTTGCCAAGCCGCGTGATTTGGAGGTCATAGGAGTCGTGGCGAGCGGTTCGCATCATTTGGTATCAGAGCTCTAGGTTGTAATTCTAGACTCCTATCTTTTATTGTCATTTTCATTATAAAAAAAAAAAAAAAATCTGTGCACTTTGCATAATCTGTGTTGTTCTTCGTTTTCCAGAATTTTTCTTGTTGTTCTTGCAAAAATTCTGTTTGTGTTGTGTTCCTGGAATCGTTTCTGTTTTGTGTTGTCATTTTCGTTTACAAAAACAACATCTGTGCATTTTTTTCAAATTCTGTGTGTTCTTCACTTTTCCAGAATTTTTCATCTTGTTCTTGCAAAAATTCTGATTGTATTGTGTTTCTGAAATCAATCCTGATTTGTATTGTTGTATCCTGTTTTGTGTTTCTGATTTTCTGGAAATTTTCTGTTGTGTTGAAAATTTCAGAGTTGTGTTTTGTGTTTCTGATTTTCTGGAATTTTTCTGCTGTTGTTGGAAATTTCAGATTGTGTTTTTGTGTTTCCTGAATTTCTGTTGTGTTTTGGAAAGGTTTTCGTGTTGAAAATTTTTCTGAAAAATCTGTTCGTAACGAAAAGGGTATTTTGGTAATTTTACCGTGCTCTCGTACTGTTTTCATGTAGGGGCATTTTGGTAATTTTATCGTGCTCTCGTAATTTTGTTCGTGTTTCGTGTTTTGTTCGTATTTTACGTTCCAAAACAGTTTATATAAAAAAAATAAAAAAAAAAGTGGAAATTTCTTTTCCGAGAAGTTTTTACAAAGTCGTTGTTTGATTCCTCTCGAGTCTAAATTTTGTTTGAATCAAATTATTCCTTTTTCATTGAGTTAGAACTCCAAACACTTTGAGTTAGTTCCTTGCTTGCCTTGAATTGGATATTGCGCCACTAGTGGGTGAGTGTGGAATTCTACCTCGGGTTGAAAGTTTCGGAGGTTGACTTGCTATAGAACGAGAAGTGTTTGAGCAATCAATCCGAGCGAATAAACACGTGAGGTAACAAAGTGAATTTTTCTATTCTTAAGTTGTTTAACTAATTCTCTGTGTGCGAAAGTTGTGGAATTATGTCTAACAGGAGCAACTCCGAAGAGCGTCCGGATACCGCATCTGTGTTGCGTGCAATGCAACAGTCCATGGAACGGTTGAGTGCCGTCATGGTAAATCTTGATGAGCGGGTAGAACGGCAAGAAGCGGCGGTTGCTAACTTACAACGAAGAGCACCCGAAGAGGCTCCGGAAGTTAGGAGACCAAATAGGAGGCCTTTAGTGGATGAGGAGAATTGGGATGAAGAATTTGATAATGGAGAAAGGAGGATGCCTTATGGAGGAAGGGATGAATATCGGGGAGGAAGGAATGGTCGGGAAGGTTTGTGGAGACCCCCACCTCGGCCCTATGACGGGGTTGACCGGAATTTGGACAACATCAAAATGAAGATGCCTACATTCCAAGGAAAGAATGATCCGGAGTTGTACTTGGAATGGGAGAAACGGGTTGAGCATGTTTTTGATTGTCACCATTATTCTGAGGAGAAGAAAGTGAAGTTGGCGGTAATCGAGTTTAGCGATTACGCCTTGAATTGGTGGGACCAATTGGTGGTCTCAAGGAGGAGGAATGGAAAGAGGCCCATTGAAAGTTGGGGTGAGATGAAGGTCATTATGCGGAAGCGGTTTGTCCCAAGCCACTACTACCGGAAACTCTATCAGAAACTGCAAAGGCTTAATCAAGGTCATCGGTCCGTTGATGAGTATTTCAAGGAGATGGAGATGACTATGGTGAGGGCAAGTGTGGAGGAAGATAGGGAGGCCACCATGGCTCGGTTCTTGAGCGGGTTGAATTCTAGCATTGCCAACATTGTGGAGTTGCACCACTATGTCGAGTTGGAGGATATGGTGCAAATGGCCATCAAAGTAGAAAGGCAATTGAAGAGGAGGAGTAGCCATACCATACCCGTAGAGAACAATCAGGACACCACTTTTTCGACACCGACACCGAACCCAATTCTGCCTTGGAAGCCTAATGGGAGGAAGGAAGGGGAAGGTAGTTCTAAGCCCAATTTTGAGAACAAGGGCAAGGAAAAGGAGATAAGGAGGGATAAGGGAAAGGATGAAGGAGGAACCGTTCATCGAAGTAGTGACATAAATTGTTACCGTTGCCTTGGAAAGGGTCATTACGCTCATCAATGTCCGAACAAAAGGACAATGATCGTGCAAGCCAACGGGGAGGTGGCGACCGATGATGACAGTGATGAAGGGGAGAAGCCGTCATTAGAGGAGGCTAATGACGAGGAAGTGTATCCAGTCACGGGAGAGTTGCTTGTGGTACGGCGGGCACCATTGGATCATTACCGAGAAGTTGACATGGGATCCCAAAGAGTTCATACTTTTCAGACGAGATGCCATGTGAGTGATAAGGTGTGCTAGTTGATAATTGATAGTGGGAGTTGCACCAACATTGCGAGCACAACTTTAGTTGAGAAGCTAGGGTTGACTACGAACAAGCATCCCCAACCGTACAAGCTACAGTGGCTAAATGACAGTGGAGAAGCGAAGGTTGAAAAGCAAGTACTTGTAACCTTTTCCATTGGTCGATATAAGGATGAGGTGATTTGTGACGTATTACCCATGCAAGCTGGGCATATATTGCTAGGGCGGCCATGGCAATACGATAGGAAGGTCACCTATGACGGATACAAGAACGAGTATTCCCTTGAGAGGGAAGGAAGGAAGTTTACTCTTTTGCCTATGACTCCACAACAAATGTCCAACAAGCTGTTAAGGGAATTGGAGGAGAAAAAGGGGAAGAGGTTGGAAGGAGAGCCCAAGGAGAAGGAGGGGCACTCAAGGGGGAATGAAGAAAGAAAAAGAACCCAACAATGTTTATATTCTAACTTTTCTTTTTTGCAGGGATCTTATGATGAAAAACGAAACAAAGATGACCTGCAAAACTTGCCCTATGACAAAGGTCCGAATTCGAGGTCGAATTCTTTCGAAGAAGGAGGGAATGATACGAACTGGACCCCATCCCGAAGTCGGCCAGACACGCGCCGAGAGCCGGGCCTTGAGAAGAGCCTCAAGAAGGAGCAAAATAGCATGCAACATCAAAAAACAAGCATGCAAGCACCATGGAAGAGAAGGAGAAGAGTGCAAGTGGCAATCCCAAAAATTGGAGCTGTGCCGCGGCATGGATTTGGTGCGCCGCAGCACAGGGCGCTCTGTTTTGGATCAAGGAACACGCGCGCTGATACGAATCCTTCGTCACAACCACCGTCGCAACACCCTCTCCGGATCCCGCACGGACCGATCACGAGGTCAAGAGCCAAACAACTTGAAGAGGCTCTAAATGGACTGGTCCGAGAGTCGATTAAAGACCAAGAGGGCATGGAATGGAGGTTGAGGCATGTGGGAGGTCAACCAACCTGCTGGAGGCAAATTTGGAGCAAAGGGGCTTGCGCCGCGGCATGGAAATATAGCCGCCGCGGGGAGGGAGTTTCTGTTTTGGAGGCAAATTGGCGAGCTTGGCGCGCCGCGGCACAGAAATGGCACGCTGCGGCGAGGGAGTTTCTGTTTTGAAAGGAAAATGGCGAAGCTGGTGCGCGCCGCGGCACAGACATTGCACGCCGCGGCGAGGGGGATTCTGTTTTGGAACCGAAGACATGTGCGCGCCGCGGCATACATTTTGGGCGCCGCGGGGAGAGTGGACGTGCGGGTACTGACAGGCCAGACCTGCGCGCTGACACGGACACCCTTCGACAGACGACGCCAGACCTGCGCGCCTGGCACCAGACCCATACCGTGCGCACCGCGGCATGGATATTTTGCCGCCGCGGCGGGGATTCAAATTTGTAATTTTTTTGGACCATTGATTTCAGATCAATGGCTAGGATGCTTTGCCCGTTTTTAATGTTTTATTTCTTGTATATATGAACCCTAGCAGCTGAAAATTGTAACTTAGTTCATTTCATTTGTGAGAAATACAAATTTCTTGTTTGAGAGCTCACAGCTCCAAGTGCATTCTCAACCGAAACTTATCAAAGGAGCTTGCAATCCCTTTGTGGCGTTTCACCTCGTCTTAGCTTGTGGTGCGTAATATCCATTCGTTTAAGGTGAGTTTTCGTGCAATCAAAATCTAGTTCTTCTCGTAGGATTTGCGTGCTAACATTGGTGTCGGCTCATTTGTTCGTATTTCTCGTGGTTGCCAAACCGTGTGCTTTGGAGGTCATAGGAATCGTGGCGATTGGTTCGCATCATTTGGTATCAAAGCCTAGGTTGTGACTCTAGATTCCTATCCCTTTGTGTTGTTGTTTTTCTTCTACCAAAAAAAAAAAAAAAATTCTGTGCATCTTTTCAAATTCTGTGCTGATTTTCATTTTCCAGAATTTTTCTTGTTGTTCTTGCAAAATTCTGATTGTGTATGTATTCCTGGAATTAAACTCTGAATTGTGTTGTGTTTCTTGTTTTCTTCTTCTTGAAAATTCTGTCAAATTCTGCATTGTGTTGTTGTTCCTGATTGTTTCTCTTGATTCTGAAATTTTCTGATTGTGTTGAAGAATTTCAGATTGTGTGATGTTAAATTCTGAATTTGTGGGCTGTGTGGAAAGTTTTTCGTGTTGAAAATTTTTTCTAAAAGTGTCGGTTAAGTAAAAGGGCATTTTGGTCATTTAGCAAACGTTTCGTGAATTGCTCGTGTTGAAAATTTTCGAAAGTTTAAAAAAAAAAAAAAAAAAAAAAGAGCTTATGCATTCGGAAATTGTATAAAAAAAAAAAAAAAGTTTGAGAAAGTTGAAGCCCAAGAAAAAGTTTTCGAATTCTCGTTTTATACTCTTTAATCCTTCACGGGTTTTGAATTGAATTGCTTGAAAGAAAAATTCATTTTCATTGAGTTAGAGTTGCCAAACACTTGAGTTAGTTTCTTGTTTTGCCTTGATTGGATATTGCAAACTACTTGATTGTGTGTGTGGAACGCTAATTGGTGATTGGAGGGTTCTTGAGGTTTTGGTTTGTTAAAGGACGAGGAGCGCTTTAGCAATCAAACCCCGAGCGATCGAAACACGTGAGGTAAAGAAGTATAATTTTCAGTTTTTACTTGATTAACTAATTCTCTGCTTGTGGAAGTTGTTGTGAACATGACTGACAGGAATAGTCCCGAAGAGCGCCTGGACACTGCTTTCTTGTTGCGAGCAGTGCAACAATCTATGGAACGGATGAATGCCGTTATAGTAAACCTAAGTGATCGGGTAGAGAGACAAGAGGCTACACTTGCCGCCTTGCAACAACGAGCACCCCAAGAGGCTCCCGAAGTTAGGAGACCTAATAGGAGACCTATAGTGGAGGAGGATTTAGATGAAGAGAATTGGGAGGACGAGTATGAGGATGAAGATCGGAGGATGCCCTATGGTGGTAGGAATGGGCATGGAGGAGGAAGAAATGGACGGGGTGGTATGTGGAGACCCCCACCTCGACCCTATGACAGGGTTGACCGGAATCTGGGCAATATCAAGATTAAGATGCCAACATTCCAAGGCAAGAACGACCCGGAGTTGTACTTGGAGTGGGAAAAGAAAGTAGAGCATGTATTTGAGTGTCATAATTACTCCGAGGAAAAGAAGGTGAAGTTGGCGGTAATCGAGTTTAGCGATTACGCCTTGAATTGGTGGGATCAACTAGTGGTCCTTAGAAGGAGGAGTGGTGAGAGAGCCATTGACAGTTGGAGGGAGATGAAAGCTGTCATGAGGAAACGGTTCGTCCCGAGTCATTATTACCGGGAGCTCTATCAAAAGCTTCAAAGGCTTAACCAAGGGTCTCGATCAGTGGATGAGTATTTTAAAGAAATGGAGATGACCATGGTAAAGGCAAATGTGGAGGAGGATAGAGAGGCGACCATGGCTCGATTTATAAGTGGGTTGAACTCCAACATTGCCAACATTGTGGAGTTGCATCATTATGTGGAGTTGGATGATATGGTGCAAATGGCCATAAAGGTGGAGAGGCAATTGAAGAGGAGGAGTAGTTCTATGATGCCTTTAAAACCTGCTTACTCGGTACCAAGACCCGCCTTCCCGGTACCTAAACCCAACCTTACCTCACCATGGAAGCCCAATTGGAGGAAGGAAGGGGAGACTAGCTCCAAGCCTAGGATTGATTCTTATAAGGGCAAGGAAGTGGAGGTTGGCAAAGGAAAGGCCAATGTTGAGGTTCCAGTTAAGAACCGAGAGATTGTATGTTTTCGGTGTCTTGGGCGAGGACATATGGCTCATCAATGCCCTAACAAGAAGACCATGATTGCTTTGGCTAATGGAGATATAGAATCCGAGGAAGAGAGTGGAGAAGAGGAGATGCCCCCACTAGAGGAAGCTAGTGAGGAGGAGATTGGGCCGGTTGAAGGAGAGGCCCTAGTTATAATGAGGTCTTTGAGCATCCAACACAAGGATGATGATGTGGAGTTGCAAAGGGAAAATATTTTTCACACAAGGTGCCATGTGAACTCCAAAGTGTGTAATGTGATCATAGATGGTGGGAGTTGCACCAATGTGGCTAGCACTACCTTAGTGGAGAAACTAGGGTTAACAACGCTTAAACACCCGAAGCCCTATCGATTACAATGGTTGAATGATAGTGGGGAAGTGAGGGTTAGTAAGCAAGTGTTAGTGTCCTTCTCAATTGGAAAGTACAAGGACGAAGTCATGTGTGATGTGGTGCCAATGCAAGCAGGGCACATATTGCTTGGTAGACCTTGGCAATATGACAGAAAGGTCACCTATGACGGGTTTAAGAATAAGTATTCATTTGAGAAGGAGGGTAAAAAGATCACCCTAGCACCCTTGACTCCAAAGCAAGTATATGAATACCAAGTAAGAATGAGCAAGGAGAAGGGAAAGAAGGAAGAGGAGGAAAAGGAGGGAGCAGTGGAAAAAAAGAAAACAAATTTTTATGCACGGGAACGTGATTTAAAACGAGCCATTTTGGCAAAACGACCGGTACTTGTACTCTTGTACAAGGAGGTCAATTTTTCATCTAACCCACTTGACAAGCCTTTGCCAAGTGAAACTGTTTCCTTGTTGCAGGAATTTGATGATGTGTTTCCGGAGGAGATCCCGGATGATGTGCTGCCAATTCGGGGGATCGAGCATCAAATCGATCTTATTCCGGGTGCCTCGCTTCCAAACCGACCCGCTTACAGGACCAACCCGGAAGACACTCGGGAGATTCAACGACAAGTTGAAGAGTTCTTGTCCAAGGGGCAAGTAAGAGAGAGTATGAGTCCGTGTGCAGTGCCAGTGTTACTAGTGCCTAAGAAGGATGGTTCCAGCCGAATGTGCGTTGATTGTCGAGCAATCAACAATATTACGGTAAAATATCGACATCCTATCCCTAGACTAGATGACATGCTAGATGAATTACATGGTGCATGCATATTTTCAAAAATAGATTTGAAAAGTGGTTATCATCATATTAGGATGAAAGAAGGAGATGAATGAAAAAACGCTTTCAAAACTAAGTACGGACTGTATGAATGGTTGGTCATGCCATTTGGGCTAGCTAACGCCCCTATCACTTTTATGAGACTTATGAATCATGTGTTGCGTGCTTATATTGGAAAGTTTGTAGTTGTTTACTTTGATGACATCCTCATTTATAGTAGAAACTTAGAAGAGCATGTAATACATTTAAGGTGTGTGCTAGAATTGCTTAGAAAGGAAAAACTTTATGCCAACTTGAACAAATGTCATTTTTGCATGGAAAAGATAGTCTTTTTGGGATTTGTTGTTAGCTCAAGGGGTATAGAGGTTGACCTTGAGAAGGTCAAGGTGATTAGGGATTGGCCCTCGCCTAAAACTGTTACGGAAGTACGTAGTTTTCACGGCTTAGCTAATTTCTATCGTAGATTCGTTAGAGATTTTAGCACTATAGCCGCACCTCTCACTGAGGTCATAAAGGAAACAGTGGGTTTTAAGTGGGGAAAGGAACAAGAAAATGCTTTTAATCTGTTAAAGGATAAGTTGTGTACTGCGCCTGTTTTATCCTTACCTGATTTTACTAAAACTTTTGAAGTTGAGTGTGATGCATCAGGTATAGGCATAGGGGCTGTTTTGATGCAGGAAAAACGACCGATAGCCTATTTCAGTGAAAAGCTTGGAGGAGCGTCCCTTAACTACCCAACATACGACAAGGAGCTCTACGCCTTGGTCCGAACTTTGGAAACTTGGCAGCATTATCTGTGGCCGAAAGAGTTCATCATCCACACGGATCACGAGTCCTTGAAGCACTTGAGGAGCCAAGGAAAGTTGAACCGGCGACACGCGAGATGGATGGAGTTCATTGAGACCTTTCCTTATATTATTCAGTATAAGCGAGGTAAGGAAAACATTGTCGCGGATGCATTGTCAAGGAGGTATACTCTACTCTCTACTCTAAATACTAGGTTATTAGGGTTTGAGTATATTAAGGATATATATGCTGATGATGATGAGTTTTCTGCTTTGTACACTGCGTGTCAAATTTCTGCTGTTGATAAATTTTACATGTTAGATGGGTATCTGTTTAGGGAGGATCTTTTGTGTATTCCTAATTGCTCTATGAGAGAGTTGTTAGTGAGGGAGGCCCATGGGGGAGGCCTAATGGGGCACTTTGGTGTTGCCAAAACTTTGGATGTTCTACGAGAACATTTCTTTTGGCCCAAGATGAGGCGTGATGTAGAGAGAATTTGCTCTCGGTGCATCACATGTAGGCAAGCGAAGTCCAAAGTCCTACCTCAAGGACTGTATACACCCCTACTGGTGCCAAGTTCACCATGGGTGGATATATCAATGGACTTCATTTTGGGGTTGCCTAGGTCTAAGGGGGGAAAGGACTCCATTTTTGTGGTTGTTGACCGGTTTTCAAAAATGGCACACTTTATTGCGTGTCACAAAATCGATGACGCAACTAATGTGGCCAATCTATTTTTCAAAGAAATTGTGCGGCTCCATGGAGTCCCCAAAAGTATAGTGTCGGATAGGGACGTTAAGTTCCTTAGTTATTTTTGGAAAACCTTGTGGGCCAAGTTGGGAACAAAACTCTTATTTTCTACCACTTGCCACCCCCAAACCGATGGCCAAACAGAAGTAGTCAATCGCACGTTGTCTACTTTGTTACGTGCCATCATAAAAAGCAATTTGAAAAATTGGGAAGAGTGCTTACCTTTTGTAGAATTTGCATACAATAGGAGTGTACACTCAACCACGGATCACTCCCTGTTTGAGGTTGTATATGGCTTTAATCCACTAACCCCTATGGACTTGTTACCTTTACCAATTTCAGAAAGGACTAACTTGGAAGGAGCAAGGAAGGCTGAGGTGGTTAGGAGGATGCATGAGAGGGTTAGTGAGAGCATTGAGAAGAAGAATAGAGAGAATGCCCTCAAAGCCAACAAGGGGAGGCGACAAGTTGTTTTTGAACCCGGAGATTGGGTTTGGGTGCACCTAAGGAAAGAACGTTTTCCTGAGAAGCGGAGGTCGAAACTTCAACCGAGAGGAGATGGGCCATTCCAAGTAATGGAGCGCATCAACGATAACGCCTACAAACTTGACCTTCCCGGTGAGTATAACGTTAGTGCTTCATTTAATGTTGCTGACTTGTCTCTTTTTGATTATGCAGGTGACGATTCGATGTCGAATCCTTTTCAAGAAGGAGGGAATGATACGAATCCTTTTCAAGAAGGAGGGAATGATACGAATCCTTCGTCACAACCACCGTCGCAACACCCTCTCCGGATCACGCACGGACCGATCACGAGGTCAAGAGCCAAACAACTTGAAGATGCTCTAAATGGACTGGTCCGAGAGTCGATTAAAGACCAAGAGGGCATGAGAATGGAGGTTGAGGCATGTGGGAGGTCAACCAACCTGCTGGAGGCAAATTTGGAGCAAAGGGGCTTGCGCCGCGGCAAATTGGCGAGCTTGGCGTGCCGCGGCACAGAAATGGCACGCCGCGGCGAGGGAGTTTCTGTTTTGAAAGGCAAATGGCGAAGCTGGTGCGCGCCGCGGCACAGACATTGCACGCCGCGGCGAGGGGGATTCTGTTTTGGAACCGAAGACATGTGCGCGCCGCGGCATACATTTTGGGTGCCGCGGCGAGAGTGGACGTGCGGGTACTGACAGGCCAGACCTGTGTGCTGACACGGACACCCCTCGATAGACGACGCCAGACCTGTGCGCCTGGCACCAGACCCATACCGTGCGCGCCGCGGCATGGATATTTTGCCGCCGCGGCGGGGATTCAAATTTGTAATTTTTTTGGACCATTGATTTCAGATCAATGGCCAGGATGCTTTGCCCGTTTTTAATGTTTTATTTCTTGTATATATGAACCCTAGCAGCTGAAAATTGTAACTTAGTTCATTTCATTTGTGAGAAATACAAATTTCTTGTTTGAGAGCTCAAAGCTCCAAGTGCATTCTCAACCGAAACTTATCAAAGGAGCTTGCAATCCCTTTGTGGCGTTTCACCTCGTCTTAGCTTGTGGTGCGTAATATCCATTCGTTTAAGGTGAGTTTTCGTGCAATCAAAATCTAGTTCTTCTCGTAGGATTTGCGTGCTAACATTGGTGTCGGGTCATTTGTTCGTATTTCTCGTGGTTGCCAAACCGTGTGCTTTGGAGGTCATAGGAATCGTGGCGATTGGTTCGCATCACGCACGCCGCGGCACAAGAAAATGGCGCCGCAGCGAGGAGGGTTCTGTTTTGGACCGAAGGTGCATGCGCGCCGCGGCATGAAATTCGCTGCGCCGCGGCATGGCGAGGACTGTGTGAGACGTGCGCGCGCTGACATGCCAGACCTGCGCGCTGACACGGACATGCGCGCCTGACAGCCAGACCTGTGCGTAGACCCTGAATATGCGCGCCGCGGCATGAACTTTTGTGCGCCGCGGCGAGGCCTCGCGGGTGGCAAACAGAACAGGGCGCGCTGCGGCATGAATAATTCCCCGTCGCGGCGAGGATTCAAAATGTTGTAATTTTTGGACCATTGGATCCAAACCAATGGCTAGGATTTCTTGAGACCATTTTAGGGTTTTCATTGTATCTATATATATGTAAGGCAGCTGCCATTGTAACACAATTAATTAATTAATCAAAAACATGAGTTTTCATCAATGAAAAACAATTTGGAGTGATTTCAAATTGAGAGAGAGCACAAGTGCTTCTCTTGTTCTATCAAGAAACTTATCAAAGGAACTAGCAACCCTTTGTGGCATTTCGCCTTGTCTCGGCTCGTGGTGCGCATATCCAAGGGTGGAGGCGAGTTCTTTGCTACCGTAGTCGAGCGTTCTTCGTAGAATCTGCGTGCTAATATTGTTGTCGGGTCATTGTCCGTATTTCTTGTGGTTGCCAAGCCGCGTGATTTGGAGGTCATAGGAGTCGTGGCGAGCGGTTCGCATCAGCTCTTATCTCTCACAACACAAATAGCCCACTTATATCATCGCCTCATATGATCCAGCCAGCCCACCTAGCTGACAACGTATAAGTACAATTTATTTTTCAAATTTATTGTTTCCTATTGTTGTATCTCATAGTTTGGCATGTTTTCTAATTTGAGATTTAAGGATATTGCTCAAGTTTTTGTCAAGGTACGAAAACATCTATCATCCTTTTAGCTTGCTTTCTGTTTGGTCTATCAATGTTGTGATAATAGGTATAGTTCCACCCTTTACCAAAGACACCTCCAGAGCTATTAATGTAAGTTTCCCTTGATTTTTTTTTTTTTAATTTCATTTCTCTCTTTTGTATGTGTCTGTTGTTGCACTCTATATTTTTAGCGTATAGCTATTGAAACTAGAGCCTTGATGCAAATGTAATGAAAAATTGTAGGATGTTGTAATTGCTTAAATATGCAGTTAGGAATTAGGACATCAAGTATAGTGTGTTGAATTTCTCACTAAGTTTCAAGATTCCAATTAGACTTTTTCCTATAGAAAAAATATGCTCACGTTTTGTTGTGCAAATAATTTCAAATTGGGTTTGGGTTCGAGTTTGATTTTGTTAAAATTGATTTGTTTTGAATTCAAATTGTGATCAGGCTTCTCGGGTTCGTGTTTGTGTTCAGGTTGGCAAATGCCCGTTTTAAATTCAGGCCATGTTCTAGTATTTTGAGTTAGGGTCTAAGTTTGATATATGTAACCTGTTTTCAAATTAAGTCATGTTTGGGTTGGGCATGTTCGAATAAGATTAAAATTAAGTTGACCCAAACACGATACAAATTGTCCCCCCTAACTATGTAGATGTCAAATTGAGGAGTCATGGTTTGATAGTCGAGTTGACATGTACCTCGGTCCATCAAGTATAATCTTATATTGCATTTAACCAAACTAACTGAACCTCCATACCGACACATATAACTTAAGACCTTCACACTCACCGACATACCATATGACTGTGGTCATCTGTCCAAATAATTACAAATAAATAAATTTGTTAAAAATAATTTTAGTTTTATAATATAAAATATATGTTAATTTTGAATGAAAATTGAGAATAGAAATATGAATAAATACGACACAAATAGACACAATTTATATGAATTACCACCCTTAATAAAAACATCATTTCCATTTTTCTTTGTCTTCATTTTTCTTTTCATCTTATAGTTCTTTTTCATCCTATAGTCTAGTGAACTTTTTTTAATGCAACTTATATTGCCTTTTTTTTCCTTCTAAAAATATTAATAATAAAGACAAAAATAATTCCAATAAAAAATATATTCATTGTTTTTAAAATATTGTTGACGTGAAACTCCTGGCTATAAGGTATAAAATAAGTGTATGATAAATGTTAGGGTTGTTAAAGTTGTAAATGTTAGTGACTAAATTTTATGAATAGATAATTTTTTTTTCAGCTAAGCTGAATTGAAAGGCTCTTGAGAAAACATTAATGCGTTATTAATTTATTTATTAACTGATTGAACATGAATGTCATTGACAAAGACAAGGGTAAAGCCATGACGGTGCACCACTAGTCCACATGAATGGCATATCACACAACAAAGCAAATTTTACCATGCAATGGGCGGCTTTGTTAGCATGTCTAGGGCAATAACAACATAAAAATGAGTTAGTTTCTCTTGCTAAATTCTCTAATGTCCTCAAATAAGTGGCCCTCAGTCGACAGCGTATACTACACACTATTAACCAACTGAACAACCCTCATTAAGTCTGATTGAAGTACTATATCCTTCAGACCTTTCACTAAACATAGGCGGAAACTATGCCACATCGCTTATAACTCGCTAGCAGCTAGGATAGCTAATGCAACGCCTTGTGGGTCTCCAATAAACATTAAACAGTCAAATCCAAGTTTACCATCTTGTTTTGACGAAGCAGACATTCACTTTTAGAAATTCCATCGTTGGGTTTATTCCATCTTTGGCACTGGTTTAATTTTTCTTTTGAGGTCGTGATAATAGAACTCCTCAAAATAGATAAATAAGTCCTTTTAAAATTTAAACTAATAAAAAAAATAAGAATAATAATTAATTTAACAAAAAGAGTATTTTTAAAATTTGTATCTACAAAAATATGATTTTTTTTTTTTGCCTAAATAAGATAAATTGATAAATTTTCTCAAACCAGTAACAACTTATTCTAAAACTCATAGCTTTATATCAATTTATATAATAAAAAGACCAAAATACTCTTATTTCATGATTTTAATAAAATAGGACCAAAGTTTTACTAGAGTTCGGTGACTGTTGTTGGTAGTCTTGCAAAAGTTCTGACAACCGTTGATGGCAATAGAAGTTCCGACAACTATTGCCAAAGTTAATAAATGTAAATCCTTACACTCATCTTAAAAACGTGTAAGACCTTGCCCAACAATGAACGCTGGAACTCATATGGGGTAAAAAAATATATGTTCTTACACCCAAACTTAAAATATAACACACATTACATCAGGCTACTGTTACAAAAACTTTAGTGGAGTCATTGCAACTTTGCCAAAAATATTATGAGTTCTAATCTTATTCTTATTTTTTATTTTATTGAATTCATGTACAAAAGTGTTTTGTTCTGTATATTATGAATTAATGAATTTTGCATGGGGTTTTACTAGTTTGAAAAAATCTATAAAAAATACATAAAAATCTCTATGAGATGTCCCCAACAAATGCATATAACCTCTATATTATGTAAAAAAATTTCAAGGATTATACCCCTTAACTCTATATCATATATTTTTATTAAAATATTAGCCCATCATTTCGCATTAAAAGTTTATTAATTTAGTGTAATTAAAATTAAACTATAGCCATTTTAGACTTGTTATAAATTTTATTAATTCGACCCTATTTAATATTATTTGATACTATTTTTATTATTATAAATTTTAAAGTATTATTTTATGTAATTTTTTTGAATAATAATATTTTAACAACTATTATTATTATTATTATTATTATTATTATTATTATTATAATATCTTGATTGTTTATTATATTATGTAATTAATTACAATTTAGGATGTTCTTACTAATAAAGAAAGATAACGATGAAGAAGTGAGCCATTCTCATTTTCTTATTTACTGTTCAAAATTATGGAGAAAAGGAACAAGAAATTCAACAAATTTAGGAATGATTTCCCTTTAATTGATTTTCTACGCCCTCTAATATTGTTTCTATTTTCTAAATGAATATTGCACAATTACAAAATTATTTATACTTTTAATATTTTATTTTATTTTTTATTCTTTCAGCATCACTTTAAAAAAATATATTTAAATAAATTAAAATTTTTATTCTAATTCATTCTAATTTTTAGAAAATATTTGAAAAAGAAATGATTTTTTTATTTTTATTTTTTATTTCGATTATAAAATTTTCACCACCCTTCCCAGAAGTCTCAATTTTCCAGTTGCAGATTTGGGGATGGCTCGGAGTATCTCCTACATAACTGGGTCTCAGCTTATCACACTGAAACGGCGTCCCAATATTGCAATTGTTGATGTCAGGTTAGACTATCTCAGATATCTCCTCAACGCTTCTCTTCATTTTCTTTTGTTTTTCCCAAATTAATATTTTGGAATTGGCGAAAAGAAATACTGATATAGTGTTATTGATGGAGAATACTAAAGGGATGATGAAAGGAGCTACGATGGGCATATATCTGGGTCTTTGCACTATGCGAGTCACACTTTCTATGATAAGATTCCCAATCTCGTTGATGAAGTCAAGGGCAAAGATACTCTTGTTTTTCATTGCGCTCTAAGTCAGGTTCTTATTTTTCCTGTGCTTTTAACATTCTCCTTTTGATTCTCATTTTATGGCTTGTTTGATCAATTTTGACAAAGGGTTCTCTCTAAAATAGATAGATGATTCTTTTTCTTGTTTATTTGGGTTATGAAGGTTTGGTCTCGAGATTAGAGCATTATTGGAACTTTTCCATATTTTCTGTGAAGATCACTGAGTGATGTTCTTTTATATGATGGGTTTAGCAATAAAACTGCTACTTGATTTAATGTTTTGAAATATGTTTAATTGAAATCAAGGTTGAGAGTGAAATGTAAAGATGTGCCAAGTTGCAATAAAATCATTTGGGTTTGAGATTTGGTATGAATATGATGTTGGCCTGAATTTCAATGAAAGGCATTGATCAATCACCCTTTCTCTTGAAATGAAGAATAATTTCAGGTATTATCATTGGAGGGGGAGAGAGAGAGAGAGACAGACAAAGTAAATCTAGGTAGGAGGGAGAAAAATAGGGGATGCCCAGCAACACGGTGGGCCATGGGGTATTTGAGTCCTAGGATGTACTCACTTCTTCAGTACTATCGTAGTATACAAAAATTTCCTTGAATTTTTGTCACTTACCTACCTCTTTCTTTTTATTTCATATGGTTTTGGAGCTATTGGATTAATTCCATGGAGTCTGAGTCTTGCCCTTTATTGTTGTGCTTCAGTCTACTTGATCTTGCTTGTACAGAAACAAATAATTGTTTATCGTATCTATTGAAGAAGTTTGGATTAGTGTTTTATACACCCAACTTAGCAGATTAATATGTTGACAGTATGAATGCCTTTATGGAACTAGCATATATGGTCATCACTGTTAGAAACAATTTTAGTGACAAGCAATACACAGCAAAAAGCTCTGCTATATCGGTACATTCCATTAGCTCCTTTCTTCTTCAGATTCATCCATCAAATTCAACAGAAACCATGAGAAATGTGTAGTAGACGCCGATCTGATCATCTTCAACCTTGGTTCCTTCTCAATCTATATAATCTCCACCTTATCAATTTCTATCACGGATTGGTTGACATTGAGCTCTGGTTCCTTGTGCATTAAGCACTAATTTGCTGCCTTTCTGTTTATTTGCTTCTACAAGTACCAGATCTACAACTTATCTATATGAATTGGAGTTTTCTTTGTTCATCATGCTTTGAGTCTATTCCATGGAATCATCACCTTCAGTTTCTTCCCTATTTTTTCTCTATTCTCCTCTGATCGTACTAAAGTTGCCATGATCTTTCATCTGCTCCACTTTTCTTTCCACTTTCCCCTACTGCTCACCTTTGTTTTTAATTTGATCAATCTTCACCGGTTTCTCTTAGCTGCTATTCCTTCATTATTATGTTTTTTATAATCCTTTACAATTCTTCCCAGATTATTATAGTTATAGCAGAAATTATGGTGTTAGGACAGGCAATCTTTTCTGGTTTGTCCACATTCATTTCTCTTTGGCTTGGCTTGTCTTAATGGATGTGGATTTGGAGTGATGCGGATTTTAGGATGAAGACTCCAATAGAAATTTTCTCTGGTGATCCTTTCTGAGCTGGCATTTAAGCACAGTGAGGAAATGTTCTATGCTTTTTTGAGTGTTCATTGGAATGGAAGGACTTGGATGAAGCACAGGATATATTGGTTTTATCAAGTTTCAATATTAGTAATCCTTCTGAGCGCTTGAATCAAGTGCTTGTTGTACGAGGACTTAATGTTTTACGGATTAGAGCTACATCTTTAGAAGCTTTTGGATGATATCTTTAGTTCTCCTCTTTTTAGCTACTTCTACGTTCTGCTTTAGGTTTAGTGCTTTGTTGATTTTTCCATCAGTACTAGCATTGTAGCATTTTGCTTTTTTTCATGGGATTGCTTGCATGGGCTACTTTGTGCTCCTAACTCGACTAGTTAGAATAGGGTATGAAGCTAGCTATTCTTGTGCTGTCTTTCTTGATCCAAGAATGTTGTATAGTTCCCTAAGTCTTTAGCTTGGGTACTTTCTATGTTTTCTCTTGGAGGGAACTGTTTGCTCTCACTCGTAGGAATTGGTTGCTCTGTATGCTTGCTTGAGTTTTCCATTGATGAATTCTATTTTAACAATGAAAAAAGTTGTGGGACTAAACTGTTCTTTTGCCTAAAATTATAAGACTACTAGTGCCATTTATTCTAAAAAAAATATATGGCTTGCTAGAAATGTACTTTTGAACAACTCTTTTAAGAAAGACCGTATTACTCATTTACTGCCTCTCATACACCTAAGAATAACATTGATACATTTTTTGGTTGGCCATTCATTATCTGTGGTTTGGGTGTGCAACTCTGTTCAGCGATGGAGTTTCATGTTTTTTGATATCAACTTAATATTTTAACTTGTTCAGATATGAACTTAAGAGCACTCAAAGAAAGACAATCCTCTTCCAGTAAGTGAAACTCTTAGGGAGAGTCTTTTTCCTGTTAACCATAAAGTTTATTTTAGATACATGGAGAAGCATGTGTATTAATGTCATAAAAGGATAAATTATAACAAACAAATTAGACAACCCACCTCCCCCACCCATCCTCTCCACCATTCTGACCACCCATTCACTACTATAGTCCTCACGCTATATATCCCAAAGATCTCGCCCCCAATGTCGCGGATTCCATCACTGTAGATCTTGCTAGCTTTCTCTTAGTTTATCTCTGAAGGTGAACTTTCCCTCTAAAGTTTTCTAGTGATCTTAATTTCTACTAGAGTTTTCTAGTGGATTTGTTTTGTTTGTATTTGGTGCTTTTTTGGCTATTGCTGTGGATGAGGATGATGGAGACGATTGTGATGAGGAGAATAATTAGAATTTTTGTGGTGATTGTAGAACTCCGGTGGTTCTTCCACTTATTTTTTAGTTTGTTTTTATTCGTTTTTCGTTTGTTTCTCCTTGATATTGTATTATGGTTGCTGAGATGGTAGTCTTAATTTTTCTTGGACTGATATAGTAATAGATGAGTAACCTTTGTTTTTATGTCAAAATTACTTCTATTCTATCATGTAGACACATGAATAACTAAAAGGGTGATTATTTTTTAACTTAATGATTCTCCAACAAACATCGTTGAGGTGTCTTAGGTAGGGAATTAGGTCTGAGTTGGGAGGACCTTCATGACATTGTTAAGTGCTTAGCTTCTAGTTTTTGGGTTTGAGAATAGAGGTGGTTTATTGTCTTTAATATTTGGAATCGTTTTGCTGCAATGTTCTAATGAAATTGTCTCTCTTTTGAACAAAAAATAAAAATAAAAAGATAAATAAGCTTTGTATTCTCCAATGAGGATCTTGTATGAGATGTCACGAACCCCCCACCTCCCACAAGAGGAAGTCAATCTGTGCACGTGATGGATGATATGTCTTCCGGTTGCTACCCTTTAAAGATTTGTTATTTTCTTCTCCATGCTTGTTTTTGACTATCATTTGAACAGAATTCATGCCCTCGGTAGAGTTATGGCATGTTATTGTTGTTTTTTCACTGAGATCTTTTACTGGAGTACTGGTTGTGAAAGGTGCTAGCAGGCTATTTCAGTTTTCTTGATTCTGGGCATATTGAATCTACTACTATCAATACTCTAGCCTATTTATACGTTTTCCATAACTTAGTCCAATCTCTCTCTTTCTCCAAAAGAAGATGCAGTAAGCTCTTTCTATTTCGGTTTTGTAGGTGCGTGGCCCTAAATGTGCAAGGAGGCTTCTGAATTATCTTAATGAGATAAAGGAGGATGCAGGTATAAAGAACATCATGGTACTGGAAAGTGGCTTCAACGGCTGGGAGGCTTCTGGTAGACCAGTTTGTCGGTGCACTGATACACCTTGTAAAGGGGAGAGTACATGAAAGCTGCTCAACTGATGCTTATATTGGTCAATATTTTGGCATGGAAGCATAGGACTTTTTTTTTTCTTGGTTGCTGAAGAATTGTCCTAAAGTTTTACATAATCTGTATGTAAACTTAGAAATGAATACTTGGTTCTGCTTTTATTCACTGGCTAATGTCAAATGCTTTCACTTTCATGTGTAACGGGTAATAAAGATGAATGCAGAAGCTCAGAAACAGATGGAATACTTACAAATATGTAAAACTCAAAATACTCATGCCAATGTATTTGCTTTCCAGAAAAAAGGATTTCAGTGTTATTGAATTCAGTCTATCGGCTACAGCATCCCCTGATACAAATTTACTGAAGAGTATCAAGTACAAGTCACTCTAATATATCAACGCCTCAGGCTAATGAATAAATTCCCAGGCAAAGAGATCCAACATTTTTTCAACTTAGGGCTCAATTATTCCTTGCCGCAAAACTAAGGGTAAGTTGCAATTATTTTCTGGATTTTTGTAAGATAGTTTAAAAAAGGATAAAGTTGTGTTAAAGTTTAGAAATGGGCAAAATTCTATTTACTCTCCCAGTAGCTAGTTTACCAAAGTAATTTTCTTTCTTCTTCTCCTTCCTTTTCTACGCACTCTCTCTTTTTCTCTTCACTGATTTTCTCTCCATTGTTGCGTCTCATCCTGGAAAAATTTTTGATATATCTGGGGGTATATTTGGGGGTATATCTGGGGGTATATTCGGGGGTATATCTAGTATATCTGGGGGTATATCTGGTATATTTCGGGGTATATCTGGTATATTTTAGGGTATATCTGGTATATCAATTGTAAATTGTAATTAACTTCAATTCATGTCAGTAATTTATCAAATGAAAGAAGAAAAGATCAAGCCCTGTCAATCCGAATTCAGATTTTGCAACAAATACTACAAGGAACAATCTACAGATCCGCTTCGAAGTTAAATCATTATTCAAAGTTATTAATAAAAAAAAAATTTGAAATTATTCTGTGTAATTTAAAATTGGAAAGGAATCATGAAAACAAGCAAGCTCGTATATTTATGCTCAAATGGATTTTTCAACAATTAAAAAAAACACGATTATGTTTTTACATAAAACGATTGTGTCTTCTCTATTAAAATAAAACGATAAATATATTTTTCAGTTTGGTTGTGTCAGGACAAGAAATCAGGTGCCATGAAAAAAATGATATAGATTGTTAAAAAAAGTGAGAGAATTAAGGAAGACGAAGAGGAAGAGAAAGAGAAAAATAAAGATAACCTGTTAACTTGGAAGTCTTAGGTTCAAAGTTAAAAATTGTCCATTTTTAAACTAAAACATAAATGAATATTTTTTTTAACTATTCTATATGAAATTTATCCATTTTAGACAAAAGTCCTTATTTTCTTGACTTTGTCGAAACAGCCAGAAGCTCAAATTTGAAAATCGACAGTTTACACTTTACGTCCGTCTTAGTAACTAGTTTAGATGAGGTATTTAACGTGTTAGGAGAAGGTATATTAATGTTCAAACAAGTTCGAGAAATTTAAAATAACTGGAATATTTGTACTCTAAAGTAATCAACAGGCCTATTAGCTCAGTTGGTTAGAGCGTCGTGCTAATAACGCGAAGGTCGCAGGTTGGAGACCTGCATGGGCCAAATTATTTATACTCTTATTTTGAAGTGAAATTACTATTTTACCCTAAGGCACTCCCTTTGGGCTTCTATGCAGAAGGTTTTGCAACCATATTCGCAATACGCCAGAGCGATTCCAGTTTCATTATTTCAACCATATATTTTCAACTCATCAGATCCAAATCTCTCTAGTCATCTTCTTCGTACGCAAGCAGTTATAAAGATGGTAAATTTTCAGCCCCTTCAGATTCTTCCTTTATGATTTTTTGCTTCTTCGATTCAAAATATATTGACATCGTAATTTGCTTGTTCTTCAGGTTTGTTTAGCGTGTCTATTACCTCTATTCCTTGTACCGATCATCAACTTGCTGCCTCGTATCTTTGATTATATCATGGTATGTTTGGATTAAATCGTATATTCAAAAATTCGATCCGGGTCCTTTTTGTTGTCGAGAAAATCTTTTTTTTTTTTTGTTCATATTGATTAAATTTTTATGCTTTAAGAGATAAGATTAATGGTTTTTTGTAATCTTCGTTTGAATTGTTGCTGTCCTTTTGTTTTGTTAGGCAAAAGTTTATAGACTTTTTGGGTGGGATTATAGGAAGCCAGAGAGAGTTCCTCCGGCTTGTCCGTATAAGCCTGCTGCCAAAACGGAAAGCAAAGTAAGTTCATGTTTGTTTACGCTGATAAATGTTGCCTCTCTCTCTTTTTGTTTTTTCGACTTCTCATACCTGAAAATTTCTGGATTTGGGTGTATTTTGTAATCAATTTGTGCCTTACTCTGTTCATAATAATAGCCCGGAGGTTAGAGACCAATTTTATGTGATTAAGGCAGACTGACTTTGAATTATAAATACCAGTGCTTCTCTCCATTATGAAGCTCAAGAGCACAATTATGTAGACTAAAGTGTATTGTTAAGATTATCAGAGTTATAGTGTGAATGTAGAGCACTGGTAATATGTGGTTTTCAGTTCATGTGCAATGAGATGTAGTTAGTAGTATAACTACTTCAGTACCAATTGGCCTATATGACTGGTCTTCTCTGATAACGAATTGTGACTTAAACATGGACTTTGAACCCTACGTTATAGTGAATCCTTCTTCTTCTTTAAATACTCTTCTCTAATTTAGCTTTAGAAGTGCGGAAGAGTATATGCCATTTGTCTCTTTAGTAAACTTTAATTTTCAGTTTTCTAAGACTGATAAGTATCTGAGTTATGAAAACAAACTTTAATCTGTTGCATTTGATCTATTTTGGTTTGGTTTTATGTCTTGTTTTTCCAGATATTATTGCCATTTTCCAGAATGTATTTATTGGGAATTTGGGATCTCAAATAACAAACAGTCTTTAATACAATTGAAATAAAAATGGTAAAAGTGTGAAGACATCCAACGGAACAAATGATGTGTTTTAGGCCTTGAAAACTTTCAACTTTGGACTAAAACTAAAATGTAGATAAAGAAAGTGTTTTTTTTTTCCCTTCTCCCCATAGGTTGAAAAAAGTAGCCTTGAACACATTGATCATTAATGCTACTATCTATTTTTAATGTGAAAAGTTTTGTTTTATCGATATGTAGTTTGCCTCACAATATTTCTTTAAGAGATATTGTGAACTTTTTGTGAGATAATGGGCTATAAATTCTTGGAGTTTTCAGTGTCTTTTTGCTTGCATGATTTCAAAACCTTTTGAACTTTTGGGTTTTCATGCTCAGAAGAGATGCTGCTCCTTGCTTGTTAGGATGTTAAACAAGTAATTTTACATCATGTACGTTTTACTTAATGTGCCTCTGCCTTGTGTCTTTTGGCCTTTTATTCATTATGAGATACTTGATAGAAGTTCCTTCCTTAACTGAGAACTTCTACTAATTTGTCGGTAGATTATTATGCCTTCTTCTCGTTATAATATTTTACCTATACACACTTTTTGCTGCCTGTTCCTGTCCTTAATCTTCTATCTCTAGCAGCATCAAGAAAGTGCAATTGCGCTATCATTTACAGGAGAAACCCAATTGCTTTAATTGCAGGGTAATCATCACCATTGCTATGGATGATGTATCATTTATTGTTTTTCCCCTAGTTTAAGAAAAATTGTTGCAGAAATCAACACCTGACCTCAATCATTGAGGACAAGGGTGTTTCCAAAATGATACTAATAGTGGTGTCATGAGATGGAAACACTGCAGTTCTGCAATTTTCTCGGATCCTTCTAAAGTTGGTGAAATATGGAGTTGATTAATCAAATGGATTTCTGCTCCCAAAAAGGGCATTAATATTACATGTTTTGATGGGCATGATCAATTGATTTTAAGAGTTATTTACTAAAATTATTAATTTTATGTTGATTTAGTACTGAAACTTTTTTTTTTTTGTTTCAACTTACTACTCAACTGTATAAATTTTTTTTTCTTTTCATTTTGGTATTCTGTTGGTTTAGACATAAAAACAAAAAAAAAAAAAAAACATGTATTAGTCATGTAACTACATTAGAAGTATTTTAGTAATTTTTATATATAATGTAAAAAAAATCAAAAATTGAAAGAAAAAAAACAGTAGCAAGGTATGCTGCTTTTTTTTTTTTTTTACATTTATTTTCTCTCTATGTTTATCGTTGTTACATTTATTTTTCATGTTCAGAGCTGTATTGAGCGGTCACTATAATTGCCTTTCAAATGTTCATCAGGTAGGGGAAGGTGCTGAACCCAGTCCACTAGATTCTTTCCCAAAACCAGTGGGAGTGGTAGATAATAAGGAAGACTGAAGCTGAATTTCATTCTTACAAATGGCGTCATGTATATTAGAATTTCAGTCTTGCATTTTGAATGTGAAGTATCCTTCATCAGCTGGGTTGAAATGGAACCTTAAGTTTGTTGATGCAAACTAAGATTACTGAAAGACTTTTATGGTAATTTTTGCTTTTAAAAAAACTTTTAAGTTATATAAAAGCTTCTATGAGCCACATCCAGTTCTTCTGAATCTCGTGTTTAATAAAATATAAAAATATTTGACTATCACATGTTTTTGCTAGTTATTAATTTAATTTAAAATTAGTGTTGTAAAATCACTTATTAATATCAGACGAACTAATTATGTGAATTAATGTATAAAAATTATTTAAAAAAATAAAGAAAATAACACATTTTAAAACTTAAAATAACAAAAAATAGTACTTATTATGTTTAAATTTATATTTTAATAATTAAAAAAATGATTAATATATTATTTTTTGAACACTTAATCAATTAAATTTGAACGATGATAATTTAAAATTGTTCAATATTGAATGTTTAATATTACATGTTTAAAGTTAAACATTCAATACAATTAGAGTATTAATTTTATTATTATAAATTTTATGGGTGTTATTTTTGATAATTTTTTAAATTATTTTCGTTTCTAAAATGTGAGACAACAGATTATTGTAATAATAAGACTGCATTATCACGGAGACAACCGTGTATAAAAAGAATAATGCCTCAAGTTTTGATTAAATTCTAAATTAGGCCTAAAGAAGGGATTGTTTTAATTGATAGGACTATGGTTTCGGAGGAAAAGAAGAGGATAAATAGGTGTGGGTTCAATCGAAGATGACAATTCAATTAAGATTTAGGAAAAGTTATACATTATTCTTGTATTAATACGAGAGTAAATAGATTTTTTTATCATTAAATTTTTAAATTTGTTAAAAAAATATTATCAAATTTTAATTTATTATTTTCATATCATTAAACTTTATCAATATTATAAAAATATTATAAATTTTTATTACTTTTATACTATTAAATTTTACAAATATTATAAAAATATATTCAAAGTATGTGTAATTTGTTTTAACTCCAATTAATTGATTGTTGTTGATAATATTTTTGTAATATTTTGTAAAGTTTAATAATATAAAAATAATAAAAAAATTTGGTGATATTTTTGTAATATTTATAAAATTTAATGGTATAAAAATAATAAATTAAATTTGAATTGTACTTTTTTAACTATAAAAATTTATTTATCCTTAATATTAATATATTAATCAAAATTGGTGATATTTAAAAGAAAATAATTTTAAATATGTAGAAGAAATAAAAAAATAGGATTATTTTTAAGTTTTTTTTTATTTTATTCTCAGTAGGATTAATCTGAAACACCAATTTAAGAATGAATGAATGAATGAGATCAAAAGTGAAAGGTGGCATTGATCTCCATCAAAATCTAATAAAATTAAAATTTTAATCTTATTTAAAATAATATTAGATAATATTGCTCAAATTAATAATAACTTCATCTTAATTTATAGATAAAGTAGTGATGAATCAAATATAAATTAAATAATAAAAATATAACGAAATTTAACAATATATATTAAATTAAATTTTATAATATAAATAATAATAAAATTATAACTCAATTTAATATTTAATAAATAATATATATTTTTTTTCATTTATCTCTACTTTTTCTGTCGATTGCTTTTATATCACGTGTGTACTGTCGGATACATTTGAAAAGACACATAAATGATATATAAAAAGTTGGAAGGCACCTGTAATTTCTTACTTTTAGATAAAATATACAGGTCAATAATTTTTAATTAATTTTTTTTAATTTTATATACTTATAATAAAATATATATTTTAGTTCTATAATTTTAATATAAAATTTATTTTTTATAATTATATTTTAATTAAAAATTATAAAAATAAAATATTCGTTAATTTAAAATTATATAACTTGCAAAATATTTATATAAAAATATTATTTATTTTAAATTTAGAATAAATTATAAATAATATAATATAATATTATTAATAAATATAATTAAAATTAAAATATTAATTAATCTAGTAGTGCATGGGTCAATAATGAGACGTGAACATTTGAGATTATCCATCGGTGCATTAAACGATGAAAGAAAGAAAAATTTATCAAAAAAAAAAAAAAAAAAGACTGTTAAATAGTGTACAAAGAGGCAAAAAGTGAAAAAAGGTTACACGACCTTTTTGCTGATAAATGTTTTCTACGAGTCATGTCAAGAAAATAGTCCCCTCCCCTTTCCCATGAGATTCTATCAAAAGCTGGTTTGCTAAGAAATAAGACAAACAGTAAGTGCTTACAAATTGATATCTATCGTTAGAAAAATGAATATTTTTTTATATGCTTTTAGCTTAAGCAAATGAGAAAGGATTAACAGCAATTTTATTGACACTCGAGTACCCTTTATTTACACCTTTTATTTATTTTAATTTTTTTGTTTTTTTTCCTGAAGCAATGTGAAAGGTGGTGCGTTGGGTTAGTATATCTATGATTTTTGAATTTTTGTTGTGTTCAAAATTGAATAGTATATTATTTGAAATAAAAAGTAAAACAAAAAATATAATATTTTTCAAAATGAAAATTTTTGGAGTCATTGTCATCCAAAGATAGATTACAATGTGTTTTTTTTGAATAAATAAAATTTTACTTTTATCATATTTAGTAAAAAAAATTAATATTTTTCTAAAGATATTTTATCCAATAATCTACACCAAAAGTTCCACATGAACTGGAACCACGAACAACCCATTTGAAAGATTTGTTTTAACTCTTGTAATGATTATTTAAAAGAGATTTGATTTCTTTGAAGTACCAACTTTTATGTCTGTACTCTAAATAATTTTAATATTTAATTAAAAAAATTTAGATACTTATTCACACACACACACATATATATATATATATATATATATATATATATATATATATATATATATTTGATTAAATTATATAATTTTTAAATTAATTATAAATTCTAGAAATATTAATAACAATTTATTATTTTTAAAAATATTAATTTTTTCTTTCTATATTAAAATTATTTTTTATAATGTTTAAATTATTTTACAACATATATTAAATTATTTATATTAAGATTTTGTTTTTGTGTTTCTTATATTAAAAAAAATTATTAAATTGTTTTTTTTAATAAATTATATTCTTTAATTATTTAAATTATTTTATGACATGTTTTACGTTATTTATGTCATTTTTTTTTTTATGTCGCCTATGTTTAAAATTATTGTGATATTTTTGGTGCCAAATCAATGCTAAAACAAATAAATACCTCCTTAATCCATTGAACATAAATATGTACAATATATTCATTAATTTTTATAGTTTAAAATTTAAAATGAATTGTATATAAATCTTCACAAAATATAAGTTTTAAAGTAGTCAATTTGAATTATAAAAATTAAAAAGAATTTTAACCTAAATAACGTTTATAAGTAAAAAAAAATTTAATAAAATATATTTTAAATATGAAAAGACAAAAATACCTTATAAATGATAAATTAATATTAATATTTTAAAATTTATAATTAATTAAAAAAATTATATAATTTAGCTATAAAAATATCATTCATTAAAATTTGAGTATCTAAAAAAACTCAACTAAATATTAAAATTATTTAAAAAATAAAAATAAAAATAAAAATTAGAATACAAATCCCTTTGAAAGAGACATGGACTTGTAAAGTCCCAATTAATAATGATAATAAGACTTAATAGCTCTTTGTAGATATCATGGACTTATAAAGCATTAATTGCTTTACGTCCTTCTATGTTTTTAGATTTTATTTTTTCATTGAGCTTGATGATCCATTTTCTGATACGTAGGACAGAACTTTTAGGAAAAGATAAAATCCATAAATATTACCAAGAATAAATTATATTTTTATCTATTAATTTTATCATTTTTAATATTTTAATTAATTTTTTGTAATTTTTTTTTTATATTTAATGATTTTCGTCTCAAATATAAAAATTAAACTAAATTATACTATTTATTTTAATGTATGAAAAAAAATTTATTTTTTAATATATTTAGTCAATTAATTTTTAAATTTTAATATATTTATTTTACTATCTTTAAATTTATATTGAAATTATTTAATATAAAATATTTATAAATAAAAAGTTATAAAAATTTAGTTACGAATCAAAATATCAAAACATCTAAAGTTAGTAGGCAAAAAGAAAAATACAATTTAGCCTATTATCAAACTATGTATTATTTATTATTTTTGAAATATATTGATCATTAATTTTATTAATTTTGTTATTTATTACATATTAAACTGTAATGTTTTTTTATATATAAAAATATATTTATATTAATTTTTACATTTATTAATTTAAAATAATAAATAATTTGTTATTACCAAAATTACTTTTTTTTTTTTTTTTTTTACGGTAACAATACTAGTATACTGGTTAGACTCTACGTGTATGATTATATATATATATTCATTTATAGGATGTTCTAAACCCAAGATATTTGTTATAAAAAAAAAAAAGTTGAAATATCTTTCTTATCCATTACATTTTTTTTTTTTTTTAGAAAATTACCAAAAATAAGATCTTTAAAATTTATAGTAATAAAACTAACACCCTAATAATATCGAACGTTCAATATTCAATTTGAACGTAAAATATTGAATGTTTAATATTAAACGAGTCTAAATTATCGTCGTTTAATTCTAATTGGATGGATGTTAAAAAAAAAATGACATATTAGTTATTTTTTTAATTGTAAAAATATAAATTTGAACACAAATGGTGCTAGTTTTGTTATTAGAAGTTTTAAAGAGTGTTAGTTTTGTTATTCTTTTTTTTTTTATCTTCGATTGTATATTAGATATTTATATTTTTTAAAAAAGTAATTATAATAATTTTATATTTTATTAATTAAAATACTACATCATTAATAAATAAATAATTTTCCATAAATTAATTATATATAATTTATTAAATTTTATATCATATTTAATTTTTAAATTATACTTTAATAAATTATAATTTTACATATAAATAATAATATTTCAACGGTGTTCATAAAAATTGATTATATATATATATATATATATAAAAGAAATTGGATTTGTTTGGTAAACAAACGAAGATCCCAAATCACAACAATAGAGATGCTTCTTTGTCAATTTTGGAAAAACCTGGCGTCATAAAATAACGTCATATTAAATCAATAACTTGTTAGGCCAATATAAATGGAGGGGATGGTTTAATGGGTAGTGGAAAAGCAACCCTACTTCTTTTCAGATCCACTAGACAACCACCTAAATACAATTCCCTCTTTAATAATTAAAATTATAATATTTTAAAAATGTGGTTTTATTCTTATTCCACATGGTTTAAGAGATCTCTATAGAAGATAATTTGTTATAAAAATATATATTATATATATTAATTATTAATTAAATATAAAATAAAAATGTGATTATAAAATTTTTTTATTGATAATATTATTTAAATTATATGATATAAATTATTATATGTATTAAATTACTGTAAAAAAACAGTTTTGATAAAATTATTGTTCCATTGACCTTGAGATGTTGCGTGGTATGAAGGATGACCGTTAGTTTTGTTGCTCTTATTAGCGACACATGGGCCTGTCTCCTGGATTTTTTTATCTGTGTTTACTTTTCTTTCGCCGATTTTTTTTTTCCTCGTCGGAAATATGAGATATGATAAACTGTCTGTCATTTATATTCTGGTTTATTGGCAATTGGAGTAGAATCAATCACAAAATGATTTGAATGCCAATTATTGGGCATGTTTAAGATCTTTTAGGTTCAATATTAAAATACAAATTCTATAATTTTTGGTGCGTAGATATGTTTGTAATGAGAAATTTTCTTTTATTTATTGAATTTTTTAATAAAAGTTAAGTATTAAAGATTTTATAATTATTTAATTTAAATAGTTTAATTTTATAATTATTATATTAAGTTTCAAAAATTTTATAGTTTTTGAAAAAAAAAAAAAAAAAAAATTTCATTATAGTTTTATTGTTATGTATAAATGAACACTTAATTTTTATAATTTTTGAGTTTAATATCTATAATTTCGTAATTTATATAAGTTAGATACTATAAGTTCTCAATCTTAATACTTTTATTGGACTAGAAGCGCTCATTTTAAAAAAATTATATGATTAAAATTTTATACTTTTAATTATAACAGAATTTGTAGTGTCTAACTTATAAATTACGAAATTAAAGTGCTCATTTAAAAAATTATAGGACTTTTATGGTATTTAATCCAATAATTATAGGACTAATATGATTATTTGATAAAAATTACTGAATCTCGAGGACTTTTTTTTCTTTTTGTAACCATAAAAATACCATAAATTGACCATATTATTAAATTTTTTATTTTGTACATATATTTTAATACTACTTTAATATATACATACCTGTTATTAAATTTTAATACATTTTTAATACTCTTATTTTTTGTATTTACTATTTAAAAAGAACTAAATTGATTTTTTTTTAAATAATAAGGGTACTAAATTGGATCCTTTACTAACATGATCAATTAAAATATTTTTGTTAATACATGAATATCACAAAAAAAAAACTATAAATGTCACAAATTTGTAATAAATATTAAATAATGTGGCATAATTTAATTGAATAGTACAATTAAACTTATAAAATTATGATAAATATTTATAATAACTTTGTGATATGCTTATCTTATCACAAAAATATCAATTCCAGTTTGGGTTACAAGCTTCTATTCATCTCTCTTTTCCTTTACCGTCGTATTTTTCCTACTTAATATAACACTATGATATCAGTGTTTTTCATCATTCATGTTTTCAAAATATTTGCGTTTAAATCACATGTCATTTACATAAGTGTAGGTAAGACATTCCAATTTGTTAAAAAATAAAATAAAAAATAAAAAAATTGGTATATTTGACAATTAAATATGTATTAAAAAATTTATATTTATTGATGTCCTAAAAATTTATGTGATTATGTGTAATATTATAAATAACATAATTCTAAAAGATGTATGTATCTTATTTTTTTGACTTGACACAACATTATTAGCGAAACTTTGTATAGAGATGAGTCGGACAATATTTTAAATAATTTCTTTAAGAGGACAAAAGTAAGAAAATGAATTGAGTGAAAGATAAAAGAATAATGTGCTAAATTTATCTTACTAAAATTTTGTAATAAAATTATGACAACAAACTTTTCTTACAAAAAATTATCCCATATAAACTCATGTTGATATTTTGTGTTTGTTTTTTTTTATAATTAAAATATGATATAATTAGATATTTTAATTAAAATTTTGTAATTTAATATGATATAATTAGATTTTTTTGTAAAATATGTCTATATAAGATATGGATGCTTTTATTCAAAAAATTAAGAAATAAAAATAAGAAACTGATCAAATAATAAATTATGAATAACTTGTTTGTTTCTTCATAAGTATCATAGTGTAGTTGATGCTCCATAAAAATTTGAAAGCCTTAGTTCTCTAAACTTGAGTTTTTTTTTCTGAATTTCTTAAAAAACTACTCACTCAAGCACTCATATAAATTTAATTTAAAATCCCATTTTTGAAAGCAGTATTTGTCTTACCTAATTCTGCCAGATTACTCTACATAAAATTTTGAGCATTCTAGTTAAAAAAGGGTTGCTAGAAAATTCCATATGCCTCTCTAGAATTTTCAACTTGAGCCGCGTGCCTTCATGTGTTGTCTAGAGGTTGAAGATGATGATGTGGCATGGTTTGGTTTAATGTGTCATGGTTTGGTTTGACGTGGCATTGTTTGGTTTGACTGGTATAATCTAGTTCACTCAAACTCGGTTCAGATAAAAAAATCACAAGTTCAAGTTCGGTTTATTATTCGATTTGAACAATTTTATCCTAGTTTGTTCCTAGATTTTTGCCACTTTTACCTCGTTTGATCCACTTTGATTGATTTTATCCCAACTTTGATCCTAATTGACAATTTTATCCCAATTTTGATTCAAATAGACTCATTTTATCCTAATTTTGATCCAAATTGGGCAATTTATCCCAATTTTGATTTTTGATTGATTTTATCCCCAATCTGATTTGGTACTATTTAGACCTTAGTCTTGAAATTTTCTTTCTGTTTCTAAAACTCTTACATCATTTTCTGTCTCTGTACTATACAATTATGACAAATAATACAATTTCAACTCCGATTTTAACATCTGTGGAGAAATCAACTTCAGTTATTGTATAACCTGTTCATTTTGAAGGTATTTTTAATACTAGAATCATATTTACTGAGATAAATTATGATATTTTGGTCTCAAATAATAGAAATACGTATAGTTGAGAGGGAAAAAATTTCTTATATTCATGAAAAAAATTGCAATCTGAAAAAGGAGCAAAAGGGTACGATTATGTAGTATGCTGAAAAGGTGAAGAGATGGCTCTTAATGTCCATAAGGCCAAAATTAAGAAGCATTATTTACGCATACCCATTGCTATTGAAATTTAGGATGCTTTTACAAAAACATTCTATGATGAAAATGACGAATTATAAGTATTTTTCTTTAAAAAAAAAAGCCTTCATTTTCAGACAAAATAGAAAATCATTCTCAAACTTTTATAAAGAGTTAACTGAAATCTTTTAAGAACTGAACCATTGTGATAAGGTGGTCATGAAAGATCCAAATGATCTAAAATTGTATCAAGAGTTTGTTGAAAGACTGAGGGTACATATTTTTCTTATTGAATTGGATAATATTTTTTGAGCAAATTTGTGAAGAAATTCTATGAAAAGAAAGTACTCCGAATTTAGAAGGATGTTATCCCTTGATTTAGAGAAAGGCAATATGTTAGATCATCTTGGATGAAAATTTTGGAGACTTCTGATGCTTCTATTATGATAATTCAAAACCGTTCATTTCCAAATCATCAAGAACGAATGAATTTAAAATGATTGTTGATAAGTCATCAATCAAATGCACCCATTACCATAAAAAGGTTCATACCTAAAGATTAATGTTTTGAGCTTGTAGGATATCCAAACTGATGGGATCACAATTGTGACTCTCAAAGAAGAAAACCAATTGGAGCATTTGGGAAAAGTTCTTTAGCAATCTTGACTAATCTGTACTAAGCCACCTTATTTTGGTAGAAATGATGAGGATGTGCAAATAAGATTGAGAATCAATCCTGTTATGTTGATGTGATTCTGCCTTTCTTCAAAGCACTTCAAAAGATAGTGCCTTGTTGTTGGCCAGTTGAACCAAAACAAAGTTTCATCAATTTGAAATTTGAATCTATTAAATGTCAATTTGGCATCATAACATTAAATAGTATTAGAGCCAAGTCAATGCTCTAATACTATTCAATCATAGTAAGTTGTTACTGTCCATGACGCAAATGTTGAATAATCAGACATGCCACTTAAACTTTGTGAAGAGATGTGATTACAACTTAAAAGATCTGGAATAAGGATGTTAGGCAAGTTGGGCATACAAAAGATCTATGCACCAAGTTGTGGGAGAGTGTTGATATTTTGTGATTTTTTTTAATTAAAATATGATATAATTAGATATTTTATAGTTTAATATAATATAATTAGATATTTTATAAAATATATCTATATAAGACATGAATGCTTTCATTCAAAAATTAAGAAATGAAAATAAGAAACTGATAAGAGAATAAATTCTGAATCATTTATTTATTTCCTTAACCCACCCTTCCATCGATTTAAATTTTAAGAGGTTATTGTGAATACATCATGTGCGAGTTCAAGTCATTTCGTTTGCCAATTAAAAGATAGATTCTATATGGAGAATTATAAGAAAGTATAATATCTATTATATAAATAGAATGTAAAGAGAAATTATGTTCTCTCTTCTATTTACTAAGAATCAAATTATCACTAAATTTATTCATTTTTTACTTCTTCTTACAAGTGTATTATAACCCTCGAAAAATAGACAAATTCATTTTCTTATGAACACATACAAAATTCGTCACAACAAAACCTCATGTAAGACATCATGATCATATAAGATTGTTTTTATATAGTATTGGGTAGTACTAATTACTATTATCATCATTTTTATACGGTATTGGATAGTACTAATTATTATTATCAAATACGTCTTAAAGATGTACATTAATTCTAACATTTTTAAAAGGTTTCAAATCTACTCACAAATTTAACATTGAGGTGAATATATATGGTTACATTTTCTAATTGATCGACATTAGTGTTTAATCGAAAAATACACATCATGTGAATGTCATATTAGGGATAATGATGGTCACATATGTCTTTTTTGAGACAATATGGTTAGTCTAAAAATACGTGAAATTATTTCCTTCGCTTCTGAACTTGTAATTCAAGTGACACATAAGGATATTTTCCCAATGAAGGATCTGTTCAATTTCACTTTATATAAGATCTTTAAAATATTAAGACTAAATTATTCATTTTCTAAGGCTAAAATAGGTGATCCTATTCGGGCGGCATTTGTCAATTTGCTCCCTTATTTATTTATTATTTTTTTGGGTGTTAGATGGTCGGTCATTTTAGTGTTTCTAACTTTCAATTTAGTTTTTTTTTAGTGTGTGGAGGAATTCTTCTTATATTTGCTCTCTTTGCAATGGGCTGGCAATAATAAAAATTGTGGCAATCATTTAATATCAAATAAAACAAACATAAAAAATACAAGAATTAAGCCATGATGTAATATTCTAGATTAATAAAATATAAAATTAATACAATTATTTTTTAAATAAAAATACTAAAATTATACAAATTTATATCACTTTTGCATCGAAACAATTATATTAGGACATGTATTTTGTTGAATTATTTTAAAAAATTAAGAAATAATTTATTTTTAGATAATTTTATCATGTAATATTATAAAATTAATTTAGATACAAAAATATATATAAATTTATGTGTGACATGTACACCATAGAATTATTTTAAAAATTAAAAAAATGATTTAATTTATAAATAATTTTATCATGTAATATTATATAATTGATTTAAATATAAAATTATATATAAATTTATGTTTACTTATCATTACTTTTTTGTAAAAACACACAAGTATATAATACTTGAATAGATAAATCAAGCAATAAATTAACAAAAATTATAATCCAACCAATGAATAACACCTTAAAAAAAACATGAAAAGAGAAGAAGAATCAGCAATTCAGCACAAACAGTGATTCCAGCGAAGATCCAACTCAACGAGAGGATTCGTGGAAACTGTGATAAGAAATATTTTTATTTGCGTAGTACGTATGGTCTTTCTTTAAGATTCCATTGAATCTTATCCGTTTATTTTGATTAATTAATCACGTTATTAGCAGCCACAAGATAGAAGAAGTCGTACATATTGACCTCATTCCTCTCGTTTTCATGCCGATAGCCATTATTATACGCGTTTAATAAAACAATTCTATCAATCAAAATAAAAAATAAAAATTAAAACAATTCTATTGTTATTCTTATAAGGTTTATATGTCGTGAATTATGTCAAGAATGATTGATTTTTTCATAATACAATAAAACAATTAATGCAATTTGGCCTCTTTTCTAACACTATTTTTAAAGGGTAATGATTGTTAGAAGTCGTGAATTACAAACTTTTTTTTAAGTGTTGGCTTTATGCACTATGTATGTAAAATACTTATAATTTAATAATTGAGATTATTGGACCTTGAACATAGAACTTACAGCTCTTGATATCAATGTTAGAAGTTGTCGATCACCAGTTCTCCTAAAACTTATGTTTTTTAGAAGGCTTTAAGAGAGAAAGAAGATATATTGAAAAGTGTAACTTTATTAATCTGTAAGAAGACTATTTATACATGAATTAGTTACAGCCTAGCCAATACATTAAATACACGTGGCTAACTAATCTAACAACCTAAATAGCTTTGCTTAACACTCCCCCTCAAACTCAAGGTGGCTCAAGCACCAAGAGTTTTCTCCTAAGATTAACAAACGCATTCGACTCAAAAGTTTAGTCAATAAATCAGGTAACTTATTGCTCAGAAGGACAAATTTCCACAACCAATTCTTTCTTCATAACTTGCTCTCTAATGAAGGGACAATCAATGTCAACATGTTTGGTCTGATGATGCATAATAGGATTTTTACAAAGATACTTAGCACTCACATTGTCACAATAAGCTAATGGAGGCTGATTTAAATTTATCCCAAGCTTAGATAATAATAACTTGATCCATTTTATTTCAGCAAAAAGTGAAGCCAATGCTTTATACTCCGCTTCTGCAGTGGACCTTGCTACTACCTTTTGCTTCCCACACGACCATGAGACCAAATTGCTACCCAATAACACACAGTAAGCAATCACACTATGCCGATCATCTTTGCAACTCGCCCAATTTGCATCTGAGTACCCTATGATCTTAAGAGAATTAGAGGCAATAAAATGCAACCCAAGAGATTCAGTTCCTTGCAAGTAGCGCAGACATGTTTCATAGCTAACCAATGAACATCAGTAGGTTTGCTAAGAAATTGACAAAGCCTATTAACCAAAAATGCCAACTTTGGCCGTGTAACACAATAATACTGAAGTGCTCCTACTAAACTCCTGAAAATTGTAGCACTTTCTTCATCCAACACCTGACCATCATATTTTCTTAACACTCCCTTGAGAACATGGGAGTGGCAAGTGCCTTGCAACTAGTCATATTAGCCTTTGACAAGAGACCCTTGATATATTTCAGTTGAGATAGAAACAAACCAGACGAAGAATATGGACTTCTATGCCTAAGAAATAATGATGGGATCCCATATCTTTAAGAGCAAATGTAGAACTTAATTGACTAATAAAACTTGAAAGAAGAGAAGGCTGATTACTAGTTAAAACAATATCATCAACATAGACTAGCAGAATGAGCACATCATCACAAAATTTTTTTTTACAAATAAACTCGTATCTGTCACAGCATTCACAAAACCCCATTTCTGCAAACAAGAACTCAATTTATTGTACCAGTCCCGAGGAGCCTGTTTAAGTCCATACAAGGATTTTTTGAGTTTGTAGACATAATTCGGCTTAGAAGAATCAATAAATCCTTGAGGTTGCTTTATGAAAACATCCTCAGCAAGGTCACTATTAAGAAAAACATTATTTATATCTAACTGATGCAAAGGCCAACCAAAAGAAAAAGCTAGAGATAATACAATTCTAATAGTAGAAGCTTTAACTATAGGACTAAATGTTTCCTTGTAATAAATACCTTGAGTATGTAGATAATTTTCTTTTATCAATCTCACCATTGGTCAGAGTTTTGGTCTTATGCACCCACAAACACCCAATCACTTTCTGATTCAAAGGTTATGGGACAAACTCCTAAGTCTGATTTTTTACAAGTGCTTCATACTCTCTCTGCATTGCCTCCCTCCATTCTAAAAATTGATATGCCTTATCAAATGTTCTAGGCTCCCAAGGAACCTCAGATGTGGCAAGAAACACTTTAGGCTTCCTAATCCCTGACTTAACCTTGTCTGCATTGGGCGAATATTAGTAACCACTGCATTATCTGGTAAAGAAGAGGACCTTATATTGTTGGAACTGGATTCATGACTCATAGAAATCGAGTGAGGAGACAAGTCAATACCAACAGGAAAATGGTCCACTTTGGAAATAGTTATGTCAACATGTAAGGTTACATCAGGAACTGGTGAAACAATAGGTGACACATGAGACATTGGACAAGGTAAAGTATTGGGTAAAGTAGCTGCTTCACAAGTGAATAAAGGAAGCGTACTAGATAGAGGAATAGTAGGACTACGCGCAGAAAAAGGTAAACTGACCATAGTAGGTGGAAAGTAGAAATAGTTGCAAGAATAGGTAAATTGATCAAAGAATTAAAAGAAAAATCACTGGGCATTGACTTAGGAAATGGTATGTTGGACACAGATGAAGACAAAAAAGGAAACACATTTTCAGCAAAAACAATGTGCCGTCTAGTGTGTATTTTACCAGTTGCTTGTTCAAGACACAAGTAACCACACTGACCAAGGGCATATCCCAAAAAAATACAGATAGAGAACTTGGCATCAAGCTTATTTTTCCTATACATTCGAAGACAAGGAAAACAAAGACACTCAAATACCTTTAAGAAATGATAATCAGGTGTACGCTTATAAAGAAGAGTATATGGAGTTTTAAAAGAAAGAACATGTGAGGGAACTCGATTGAGAACAAAAACTGAAGTCCTAAAAGCATAAGGCTAATAGGCTTTAGATACACAAGATTTGAGTAGCAAAGCTAACCCAGCATCAACCACCCTTTTATGCATAGACTCCACCATACCATTTTGATCACTAGTGTGAGGAAAAGTCTTCCTGTATTCAACTCCCAATTTTTCAAGATAAAGGTTTAAATTCACCCCCTCCATCACTTTGAACATATTTTATTTTAAGATCAAACTGACGTTCAACCATAGTCATAAATTTCAAGAAAATAGACAAGGTTGATCTTTAGTTTGCAAAAAATAAATCCAAGAAAAACGAGTGTAATCATCAACAATTAGAAGAAAATATCTCTCAACATGAATTGAAGAAACAGGAAAGGGCCCCCAAATGTAAACCTACAAAAGATCAAAAGAAAAAGATGCAAAAACATGTGTTCCTACACTAAAAGGTTGCTTATGAGATTTACCAATCTCACAAGTTGTATAAATCGAACTATTTTACGGCTTTATTAGATCGATGTTACAAGAAGAAAAAACCTTAGAAAGAAGAGGATCAGAAATATGACACAAACGATCATGCGATATACTAGAAGATGCCAAAAGCAAGGCAGGAGGAACATGATGATCTTGAATTTTTTCCAGAAGCATTAGCACCCCCATGTTGCATCAACTTGTATAGTCCCCTGTCAAGTGGTCCTTGAAAAAGCACCTTCTTCGAAGATTTGTCCTTAATATAAAACAAATCAGAATGAAAACATTATTTTCTTGACATAATTGACGGACATAAATTAAATTAGAAGTGAGTTGTGGTGTGTGAAGCACACAACTAAGGATAAATTCTTATCACACAGAGGGAAAATAGTACTACTAGTATGTGTAATAGAAAGATACTCATCATTACCAACTAAGATCCCATCATTACCAGGATAAGCAATGGCATTGCTAAGATTCGATGAGTCATGCAAAAGATGATGAGTCGCACCGCTATTAAGAACCCAAGAACCATCATTGCCATTAGAATTAGAAGTAAGATTCGATGAGTCATGCAAAAGATGATGAGTCGCACCGCTATTAAGAACCCAAGAACCATCATTGCCATTAGAATTAGAAGCAACAAATGCAAAGGTGAGGATTTGAAATTTTGAGATGGAGAACCCTGTGAAGCCCAAATCATATTCTTCAACTTGTAACAGGTTGAAGCAATATGGCCATTCTTGCCACAAAATTGACATTGAACATTCCTACCATGACTTCTGCCTTGACCTCTTCCTCTACCATGATCACCACTAAAATTACTAAATTGTTGTCCCGAAGACAATGTTGAAAACTTTGAGTTATCAAACTTCGAAATAGAACTTCCAGCTCCAAACTTGGCAAGATTTGCCTAAAAAACTTGTTGTTCTTCATCTTTATCTTGTTGAAGCAAACGATGCTAAAAAACTAAGAGCTTGCTGTGAAACTCCTCAAATGTCACAGTACTAGCTTTTTCAATAATGGAACACACAAAGGCATTGTAGTGATGATTAAGACCAGAAATCGCAAACAAGATTATCAGCCAAGGTTTTAAGTTTCATAACATAATCATCGACATCAGATGCATCCTTTCTTAGCGTTTGAAGTTGAAACTTCAACTCTATTATCTGAGACTGAGTCGACAATGAAAAAACTTCCTCATAAACCTTCCACAATTCACACGCAGTTTTACTTCCAGTTAGATATCCATACACCTTAGACGAAACCGACCCATCAATCCAACTGCAAATAGTACCATTCGTTCTACTTCGGGCAGAATATTCAGATGAAATCTTTGATGCTCTAGGTAGAAATTTCTCAGGTTATGACTTTTGAACCATCAATAAACTCCTCTACACCATAAGTTGAAATCACACAAAGCAACTGCTCCTTCCAAATCAAGTAATTAGATATGTCTAATTTGATAGGAAAAGAGAGATTTATTGGTGGAATCATCATAGAATGAACCATATTCGAAGAGTTTTTATCACTATGTACATCTCTCACCACATCACCTTGAGTTCCAATTCGAGTAGCAGAGGTCGAATCCTCCATGGCTGAAAATCAACAAGTGAAACAAGATGAATCTTCAAGAATCAAACGGAAAAAGACGCAAGAAAATGTCAATTTTTCAATAATTTAGAAGCTCTTATACCATAGAAAGCTTTAAGAGAGAAAGAAGATATATTGGAAAGTGTAACTTTATTAATCTGTAAGAAGACTATTTATACATGAATTATTTACAGCCTAGCCAATACATTGAATACACGTGGCTAACTAATCTAACAACCTAAACAGCTTACTTAACACTATTAACAGGAGGGTGAACAATCATTTTATGCATTTATTAATAATAGTGTTATAATAATTTTTTCTATTACCACAAAAAAATTGTATAAATTGTTTATTTTACTTCTTCAATTAACAACACTTCAATGCTATTATTTTTGTATAAAATTATTATAAGTTAAAAATTATTGTGATAATATTACCATCTTTTTAAATATATGTTAAAAGTAAGTTTTTTTTTTTTTATACCATTTATTTGAAATTATCAATGTCAACAAAGCTTTCAAGAGATAAATGTGAAACCATTGATGAATCTTTTTATGCATTCAGACAAAGGTCACGAACTACATAATTTGAGCACATATTCAAGTTTTTTTTTCTTCATGCATTTCAAAATACAAATGTCTCTAAAATTTTGACAAGTACTATAGCATCATAAGTTAACCTTGTTAAACTCCAAAACATAAAAAATGCATAGGGCATGAATATTATTAATAGTCATGAATGCATTTTAATTTAATATTTTGTCTGTACATGCATTTTAAAAAATAAATGTTGATGGCGCTACATGAAGTTCCGTTTAAGGATGATCGCTAGTGTCATTTTTTTTTATCTCAAAACTTTTATGAATTTTGCATGTATTTAACTAAAACAATAATTCAATTTTAGAATAAAAAATTGTCTTTAGGGGAAAATATTAAAGGCATTAGACTACGAATCAAATTTTTTTTTTTTTTTTTTTGAGTTAGCAAAAAGGAATTGAATCACAGTCTTCCTCTTTTCACTCATTCCATCTTACGTAAGAATTGAAGAAATTGTAAAACTGTGCTAAAGTAAGGAAGAAACTTTGTATTCTACTAGTCACTATTTTTGAGATTTCTTTCTCTATTTTCACGTTAAATAGTACATGAGTGAGTTGTTATAGTCTATTTATTGACTCAGCAAAACAAAAAATCTTAATAGTTTTTTTTTTTTTTTTTTACATTTGATAGCTTGGCAATCCTCACACAAATGCCAGCATGGCAATCCACATACGACAAACACATAGGAAATTAAGTGTTGTTGCTAGGACTAACTACAAATAACACTTCATCCTCATCATTCTCAAGGGTCACTTTTGATATTACCTCTACTGGCTTTGAGAAACCGAAATAGATCTGAAGAAAGAGGTTTAGTTAGGATGTCTGCTGTTTGATCATACGATGGTACATGTTGAACACTAAGCTTCTTTTGAACGACCTTGTCACTAATGAAATGGCAATCCAATTCTATATGTTTTGTTTTAGAGTGTAGTATGGGGTTGGCAGTTATGGCAACAATACTAGTACTATCACACCAAATTACAGGGGTGGTGAGGATGGGAACTTGAATCTCTTGAAGAAGAGACAGTAACCATATAACTTCAGACGCAACACTTGCAAGACATCGGTATTCAGCCTCTGCACTTGATCTTGATACCGTTGGTTGCTTTTTAGTAGACCAGATAACTGAATTGGCCCCAAGAAATATACAAATGCTGGAAGTGGAATGCCTTGTATCCAAACAAGAGCCTAATTTGAGTAAGCAAACCTATTAATCTGCAAAGTTGTAGATGGTTTAAATTATAGCCCATGCTCAATAGTCCCACTAAGATACCAGAGTATTCTTTTAACTGCTACTCAGTGAGTATCATTAGGTTGACTCATGTATTGGCACACTTTATTCACAGAGAAAGCAATGTTTGGCCTTGTGATAGTCACATATTGTAAAACATCCACAATGCTTCTGTACAGAGCAAGATTAGTAAAATCATCTCCCACATCAACTCTTAAAGTAGAACTTGAAATCATAAGGATAACAACAGCTTTAACATTAGTCATTTGAGCCTTTTTAAGAATGGATCTAATGTATTTTGATTGTTTGAAAAGCAAATAACCATTGGCCAGTTTGGATACCTCAATCCCCAGAAAGTAATGTAGGAAGCCCATATCCTTTAGTACAAAACGAGCATTGAACAAAGTAATGAAATCATCCACCTTCCTTGGATCAAACCCTGTGATAATCATATCGTCAACGTACACAATCACATAAATTCTGTATGTTGAGAATGTTAAGAAAAATAGAGAGTCATCAGATTTAGCTTTAGTGAAGCTAAATTGAACGAGAGCCTCAGATAATGTATCAAACCAAGCCTGTGGAGCATACTTCAGGCCATACAAAGATTTCTTTAAATGACACACATAATCAGGGTGATCCTTATCAATAAAGCCAGTAGGTTATCTAATAAAAACCTCTTCTTGAAGAGTGCCATTGAGGAAAGAATTATTGATGTCTAATTGCCTGAGTACCCAACCATGACTTAAAGCAATGGAGAGAATAACTCTAACTGTGGCATGTTTAACCACAGGGCTAAATGTTTCTACAAAATCATATCCAGCTACCTGTAGATAGCCTTTTGCAACTAATCGAGACTTAAGCTTATCCAATGAGCCATCAACCAACTCTTTAATTCTGAACAACCACTTATTATCAATAATCTTTCTACTTTTGGTATAGGGAACTAATTCCCAAGTGTTATTTCTCAAAAGAGCATCATACTCTTCCTTCATGGATTTATACCATCCTTCATGTGCTAATGCAAGAAAAACTTTAGATTTAAAAGGTCCAGTTTTGGACCTGGTGATCATACTATGTTGATTAAAGGTGGGCACAGGTAATGAAGAAGACAAAGGAGTTTGTGATATAGTTAGGGTGTTAGGAGAATTGGGAAGAGAGTTAGAAATGGTATTAGTTTCAACAAAAGGAGAAGAGACTGATGTAATGGAGGTACTGTTAATAGGTGACTAACTTTTGGAAGGATTACTATTAGTAGACATAAGTGAGATATTATGTAATATTGGTGAAAGTGACTGATCACTAAAGACAGAAGTAGGTGGAAGTGTTACAGGAATAGGTTAAGTGAGAATTGTCTTAGAAACGGTAGGTAAGGACAGCTTGTGACTTATTGGAACTGATTTTTGCTCAGACTTGTATGAAAAAGGAAAGTCAATTTCATCAAAAATAACATGTCTCGAAATTATCACTTTACCTTCAGTTGTGAGGCACTTGTACCCTTTGTGACAAGGTCTATATTCAACAAAAGTACAAGCCTTGGACTTGAAAGCAAACTTATGCTGATTGAATGGCTTGGTCAGTGGAAAACATTTGCATCCAAAAGTCTTCAAAAAAGCATAGTCAAGTTTGATTGAGAATAAAACCTCCAAAGGACTCTTCTGCTCGAAAACTGAGCTAGGTAATCTATTCAACAAAAATGTGGCAACATAAAATGCTTCATCCCAATATCTTAATTGCATTAAGGATTGTGCTAACATACTTAATACCATTTCAACAATTTGGTGATGACACCGTTCAGCTAACCCATTCTGTTGTGGGTATAAGGTTAAGGTATACATCTTATGATACCAGCCAAATTGAGTATAGTATTCAAACTATCATGTTCACCACCTCTATCAGACTAAAGAATTTTAATACGCTTTCTAGTCAATAATTCAACTTTTTGCTTTAAACATTAGAAATGCTTTCTTGCAATCAGACTTCTCTTTTAAAAAATAAATCCAACTAAACGAGAAAATTCATCTGTAAATTGAACATACCACTTGTATCCAAGACTGGACAAAATAGGTGAAGGACCCCACACATTAAAGTGAATAACATCCAAAGGTGCCTTAGCTTTATTTATTGAAAGAACAAATGGTAGCTTCTGTGTCTTACCTAACTGGCAAGCACTGCATACAGACTGAATATTATTTATACACAAATCATCACACTTGATATTGCAACTATGCATTATAACTTTAGTATTTTTAATAGACGGATGACCTATCCTGTCGTGCCATTGTACAAGATTTGAGTCTTTAAAAGTAACACCTCTGATAACTTTACTCATGTGAACTCGAGGAATTGTTGCTGAGCACCCAATGGACGATGGTAGTTTATTAATTGTCACATCAAATGCATACAAGCCGTTCCTAAGTCTCCCTTGCATGAGCTTCTGTCCTGTGCTCTTGTCCTTCACATATACACAATCAGCATGAAATTCCATAAGAACATTATTATCCTTTATAAATTGGGCCACACTAAGAAGATTCTCGATAATGGATGGCACATGTAACCTGATTGACAAAAGAAATTATTTTTCTGGATTATGAATAGGAGAGATGGAAGACATACCAAAGTTGGTAATTTGTAGTCCAGAGCCATTTCCTACTTGTAGTTGCTCATTAACTGCAAAATCAGTTTTAACAACCAAATTTAGTGGATATGTAGTTACATGGTGCGTAGCACCAATATCAAGGAATCATGTTGGATCACACATAGAATTGGAACTAGCATATAGAGCAGTAGCAGGCTGAAGATTTTAAGGAGTTGATGATTGAACCACTTGAGAATAGTACACAGGTTGCTGCATTGGTGCAGAAGTTGAAGTATTAGGCAAAGATTGAGGCACTGAACTGAAACATTGGGTGGAGCTTGTGTGTATGGACTGAACATAACCACTTGTGCTTGGGGAAAACTTGAATTGGTGTAAGGTGGCTGAGTATATGGATGATTTGCTGATACGTATGTAGAATAAGTAGGTTGCTTGGATTGAATAAAAAATTGTTGTGGTGAAGGTTGAGGTTGAATAGGAAAGCTAGTATTATAGGAAGGTTGAAATGATTGATAGGGTTGGCTGTTGGAGAAAGTGTGATTAGATTGGCTGTTAGGTGTGAATTGATTATTGAAATGATGCCAACATTTGTTAGTCAAATGTCCTAACCTACCACATATTTGACACTTGTGGTCAATTGTTAGAGAAAAATTTACCTCTACCTCTATTGTAGTTTTGAGAATTATGAAATCCAAATGGTCTATTAAACTAATTATACCCTTGTATAGCATTACCAGGTATACCCTAAGAAGGTAAGTACACAGGTTAAGGCTTTTGTGGATAATAGGCTCTATAGACAGGCTCATTTTGTGCATGATCTGATCCTCTTATGATACAATTGCAACCGACGGATGACAATTGTGAGGTTAAAGATTGTACCCGCTGCACATATTCACTAATAGTCGTACCTTCTTTTTTGATAGCACTCATCTCAGCTTTATATGCATAATTCTGGCTATCGAATGTGAAAGAAAATACCCCTCAAGGCAAAGCCATACTTCAAAGCTAGTATCACAATCTTGAACTTTCTATAACGAATTCATCAGACATGGAACTAACCAACCAAGAACTTATCATATGGTCTTGACGAACCCAGAATTTGTGCTCAACATTTATCGCACCATTGGCACACATTTTATTAGAACATTTAACAGTTCCATTCACAAATCCTTCTAAATCATAGCTTTTGAGCATTCGTAAAACTTGTTTTTTCCACACAATATAATTCCTTTTATCTAACTTTACAGTAGATACCTTGGTTATGAAAAGAAATAATCTTGAAATCTGTTGTTCTTTGATCCATCATTCTTTGATTATGATTTTCTTGATTTACTCTTCTTTGATTCACAATTTGATTCACTTCTTGATCTATCATTCACTCGTTTTCTTCTTCAGTTTGCGTTAGCAATAAGCTCTGATATTATCTTGAAATTCTTGATAAAATGCAACTTTCTAATTTTTTTCACCAAAAGTAAAGCAAGAATTGAAGAAATTGTAAAACTGTACTAAAGGAAAGGAAGAAAACTTTGTATTTTACTAGTCATTGTTTCTAAGATTTCTTTCTCTCTTTTCACGTTAACGGTACATGAGTTGTTATAGTCTATTTATAGACTCAGCAAAACAAAAACTCTTAATAACTTTTTTTACATTTAACAGCTTGGCAATCCTCACACAAATGCCAGCATGACAATCCACATACGACAAACATATAAGAAACTAAGTGTTGTTGCTAGGACTAACTACAGGTGACACTTCATCCTCATCATTCTCAAGGGTCACTTCTGATATTATCTCTACATGCACATATTATGTAAAATTAACATGTTATTTCAAGGTAATGCAATTTGATTATATACAATCTCTACATGTTATTAAGGGTCTAAACTCATCTTCACTTGCTTTACACCATTTACCACCGTCCATCCTTCTCTTTCCATCCACCTCCCTCATCCTCCTTCCACCATCCATGCCATCAAGTTTTTATTTTTTCCACACACTGCACCATATTAATGTCAATATAGCTAGAGAAAACAAAATTCATGAATCCATTGCTATATATCTCTTACAGAATTTGGATCTTTAATGTTTTGAAAAGGATTTAAAACTATAACAAACAAGAGAATAATATATAATAAAAAAGTTAAAAATTTAGAAAAGAGAAAATAAAACAAATCAAATCACATGAAACAATTTTTTCTGAGTCAAGAAGATTACATGAAACATGATGAAAAATTCAACTAATGACTTAAATTGATGTAAACAAAACATCACATTCTATCGAAAAGCACAACCTTCGTAAAATAGAAGTAACAGGTACACACGTACTAATGGCATTTCATTTACATAATAAAAAAGTGACTGGAGTAAAAGAGTAAAATACCATCACAATTCATAAACCTCAAATTAGGGACATAAAAGACAACCAAAAATACCACCTGATTAACTACTTTTAATTTATTAGTACATAAATGATTTAATTATTCAACTATTTTGCATTTTAATTATTTTAATAAAAAAAAAATTATATATTCATTTTCTTAGGACTTTAATATATGTTGATTTATGTTGTAAGAAAAAAAAAAATATATATATATATATACAAATATATATATATATATATATATATATATATATATATATTTTTTTTTTTTTTTTTTTTTTTGTTTTTTCTTTTTCTTAGAGGTTAAATAATATTAATATTTTATTGGTATTTGGTAAGCTGTTAAATGGAAGGAAAAAAAAAAAGCCCCTTGAAATTAGGGTAATAATGTCAAAAGTTGGTGGCAAAATTCCCAAATTAATTGGGTTTATCATTCAAAATTATTAGTGTTAATAGACCATAGTACTATATTAAAACCTTTTAATAATACGAGTAAATTGGGTAACTAACGTTTATACTATGATACGAATCCCACCATTTATATATATTAAAACCTTTTAATAATATGAGTAAATTGGGTAAGTATCGTTTGTACTATGATACGAACCCACCATTTATATATCTAGTCATTATATTACTTTGTGATTGACTAACAACTTTTTAAAATATAGTTAAGCTTACGTGTTACTTAAGTGAAAACACAAAAATAAAACTAAAGCATTGAAAAACATAAAATATATAAACATCATATATAAATATAATAATTAGAATTAGATAAAACTAAAAGAATTAATATAAAATAGAGCGAAAGTAGACATAATATCTGAAATATACTCATTTGAATCGTTTAATTTTGTAGTTTAGAATATCGTTTTTAATTTTATTGTTCTTAAGAAAAACAATTAAGGAAGGACAAAATCATTTTTTGAACATTTTTTTTAATTAAATTTATCACGTAGCTGGTACATTACTTCAATAATAACGAGGGGTTAGAGTTATCATTTTAATAATTATTCCTTCCCTATATGTCTTATTCATTTTTTTTAATTTTAATCTTTGTTTTATCCTTATGTAAATAATAATATTTTAATCAAATAATAATATTTTATTGAAAATTTCACTAAAATTAATTTTTTTTCTTCATTATATGCCCATTTAGTGTATATATAACTCACTTATTTACTAGATTTTATTTTTAATTCTTAAAAAAATAACACAAATAATATTTTTTTTAGAAGGAATACTATAATACGTTCTTTCATCTTTGTATATAGTAACACATATACATAAGAAAAATGTTTATTAAAATAAGATAACTCTTATTGTAGATGGGGGAGTCATTAGGTTTGTTTTCATTCTCACGTGTATAGATTTTATGACTCTAATAATATTACTATTCTTGAAGCTTTTATAAACCGATTAGATCATTAAATATATATTTTTAATTTCTCACAGTCCCTCGTTTGATTTTTTTAGGGTTTTTATTTTATTTGGTGCTTTATTTTAATTTCTTTTTTTATTTTTTGGGGTGATTCTTACTCTAATAAATATACGTTTAACTTTTTATGTTCCTATTTTTTAGGAATGGCAAGGGTTAGCTGCTACCATACCTTTGTACAGTTTTTATATATATAAAAAATATGTATTATTTTATGTTATAAAAAAAATAACATATTTTTTTTAAATAATTAAAAATAAAATTTTCTACGTGAAAAAATTATGTTATGCATTAAATCTTATATGACTCATTTTGTAATAACAACAGGGAAAAATACTTTTTTTCTATTCTAAAGGACTAATAGTCACTTAAAACCTATAATAATACTACTAAATGTTATGTTAAACATTAAGGTGGTGTTTGGTTGGCTGTAATAAGACATATAATATAATCAATTTAGCTTATTATAATGTTTGGTTTCCTTAAAGAGATGTAATGTAATGTAATCAATTACACTTTTTAAGGAGTTGGCATTACACAATCAAACACCAGGAATTGCAATTATATTACATAACGTAATCAATTCACGCTGCTTCCACTTCACCCGTTCGCAAAAAATTTTGCTGCGCCATTGTCCGTCCCTATTCCTGCGCAGCCGTCGTCGTCTAGCACTTGCGCTGGCGTCATCGTCGTCCAGTCTGGCTGGCTTCGTCGTCGTCATCCCGTCCGGCTGGCCTCGTCCTCCAGCTCGCGCCCTGTTCCAGCTCGCGCGGTGTTCCAGCTCGCGTCCTGTTCCAGCTTGCGTCACCGTCTAGCCCATCGTCGTTGTCCAGCTCGCGTCCTCCTGTCCAGCCATCGTGCGCCAGCCATCGCCCTCCTCTGCGTTTGTGCGATGATTGTGCTTTTTTTTTTTTTGAAATTGTTTTTTTTTTCTTGAAATTGCATTTTTTTTGTTGAATTAATTTTTGTTGTTGTTAATTTATGTGATTAATTAAAATTTATTAATTGTTGTTACTTTTTTTGTTATAATTAATTTTTTTTGTTGAATTAATTTTTTTTGTTGTTAATTTATGTGATTAATTAAAATTTATTAATTGTTGTTACTTTTTTCGTTATAATTAATTTTTTTGCTGAATTAATTTTTGTTGTTGTTAATTTATGTGATTAATTAAAATTTATTAATTGTTGTTACTTTTTTTGTTATAATTAATTTTTTTTTGCTGAATTAATTTTTGTTGTTGTTAATTTATGTGAATAATTAAAATTTATTAATTGTTGTGATTTTTTTTTATTCCATGACATTACAGTTGTCAAATTAAATACTGTAATACTGATTCCTTTTTTATTACAGTGATTAAACCAAACACTATAATAGTAATACTAGTTCATTTACATTACATTTCATTACGATTACGATTACGATTACGATTACATTCAACGAACCAAACGCATCCTAATTGTTTAACTATAATAAATGACACGTTTAATCTTTCTTGAATATATCTATTAAATATATAATATGTAGTGATTTGGACACTGTTATCGTAGTAGATCATCGTTTTTGTTTTTCCTTTTTTTTTTTTTTTAAATTATCAAAAATAATACCCCTAAATTTATAATAACAAATCTCAATAACATTGAACGTTCAATTTCAATGTGTAATATTCAACGTTTAATATTGAACGGATCTAAATTATCGTCGTTCAATTCCATTTGAATAGGTGTTAAAAAAACGATATATCAATTATTTTTTCAATTGTGAAATTATTAGACAGGAGCCTGTGAGTCACACCATTATTAGTGTGTTTATTGTATGAAAGTTTTTAATTATGGATCAAATATACCTAGAGAGGGGTGAATAAGGTATTTTCAATTTTAGTAGATATTAATTATATAACCTAATCACAACGGCCAGACATGTAATTGCGTGTAAAAATAAAATGTAAAATTAAAGAATAACACACGAGATTTTTAGGTGGAAACAACTTAGGTCACTCCAATGACCTAAGAGGAAAACCACTGATCCACCGGACCACCTAACTATCCATTATGAAAATCAATGTTCAATTACAACCATAGGTCCTAGACTACCCTTCACAGATAGATTCCTCTCATGTAATTTACTTACGAGCCGTCGCTCCTTTCATAGCCTCCACAAGCTAGGTGTCTAGATCCGGACCAACGTTTCGATCTACTTGAGTCCCACAAGATCAATTGAACACGTCAACTTTGGTAATTTCGAGTCGCATGAAATACCAAACACGTCACCTCAGTACCTAAAACGTTAGCACAAATAACACAAGTGCAAAGTGTGTCCTAAAGCAGATTCAACAATGAAAAATCCTAGCAGATTCAATAGCATATAACATAAAAATCAAATCAGCTAGCAAACTTTAGAACAATCATGTAAAGCTCAATATCATGAAAAGCAATTAGACATATAAATTATTCAAACATAACCACACAATATGTTTGAACAATTAAAATAAGAAAGTGCCTAAGATTGATAGATGAAGAGAAGAAGATTTTTCTTTAAAATAAAACTCAATCAGATGTAGAAAATAATATTTTGCACAAACAAGTGTTGCTTATATAGAGTCCAGTTTGACTTGAAAGAGGATTAATAATAGAGTACAACTCTACTCATATTAGGATTTAGCTTTCATAACAATTCTACTCATATTAGGATTTTGTTTTCACAACAATTCTACTCAAACAGGGACTCTATTTTCACAACAATTCTACTCATATAAGGATTCTACTCATATAAGGATTCTACTTTCACAACAATTCTATTCATACTAGGATTTTGCTTTCACAAGAATTCTACTCATACTAGGATTTTATTTTCACAAGAATTCTACTCATACAAGGATTCTACTTTCACAACAATTCTACTCATAAGGATTTTGCATTCAACATTAAATGAGTCAAATTGATAAAAGTAATATATGGGTTGAATTAAAAACAGAGTTGTAGTAGAACTGAAAAACAGGCTCGATTGATCTAGCAAATGCTCGATCGATAGATTCAAACCTCGATCGATCTAACTATGCAATTTCAAACTCGAGAACAACTAGATTGAAGTCGGTCTATACTCGATCGATCGAACTGTCCTCTCGATCGATCGACCAACATGTGCACAGTTTCTTTTCGTTACAATTTATACTAAGTGTAGTGCTTAATTGTGTGAGGGTGTATGCATGAGAGAATATTTTACCTATCATATAGGCATTGCAAACTTGGTGACTCCATCATCATATATCATCTAATTAAACGGTGAACGCTTATGCTAGATTACAATCAAATATTTTGTCAACGAAAATTGCCAATACTTATAAACCTTACATTGTATATTATTTTTTCTTATTTGTTGTTGTATTTGTGGTGTGTTGGTTTAAGCCCGTTGTGTTTATTGTTTATTAAGTTGCACTATTTATTTAATTCATGTCGTGAGGTCTGCTTAATTGAGTTGGAATAGAGCTTGCAAATTTTTTTTATGGGTTGGCATATTTACTTTCCTTTTAGGTTTTGGTTACCTATTAGGATCAGTGTTCAATTTTTCTTTATGCAATTGTTTTGTTGCATAGAAAGTGGAGTTCTTGTTAAAAGGTAGGCATATAGGTAAATTTTTTCTTATTTATAACTCGTTTGATAATTATTTTAATTTTTATATATTAGAAGAATTAAAATTAGGCATTGTTTGATAACTTATTTTCAATTTCTATTTTCTAATTTAAAAATTTAATTTTGAAATTTAGACAAATTTTGAAATTAATAAAAAAATCTATTTCTTTTTTATCTTAAGCATAAAAATTAATTACTCAATCGTACGTACTAAATCTTACTCAAAATAATTAAAAGTTAATGTTTAATGTAAATTTATCAAAAATACACTTGGAACTGAATTCTAGAGCTGAGAAAGTTAAAAATTGAAAATTAAGAATTAATTATCAAATAAGTAATATTCAATTTTTAATTTTTAAAATTGAAACTAAAATTTGATTATTAAACAACTTTTATTTTTTCAAAAAAAATTTTGAAATTGAAAATTCAATTCCAAAATAATAAAGTTAGAAAATAAAAATTAAAATAGTTATCAAAGAAGGCCTTAATAAATTAATCGTAAAAATAAAAGATTAAAAGAGTTTTAACCTTCATTATCTATTTTCATTATTTCAAAATTAAGGTTTGTTTCTTATATTTTGGAGAATAAATTTCTTTGTTCATATATTATCAAACTTGAAACATATTAAAACATTTAGGGACCACCACGGCTGTTTATATTTTTATAATAATCTGCCAAATATTATTTGAAAAGGAAAAAAAATTTAAAAATAAATGATTAGGCAAACTTATTTACAAGTTTGATTTCAAACTACTGACAACAAGCAGTATGACAGGTTGTTAACAATATAAGAAAATAAAATGAGATAAAAAAGCAAATGATTAGGTGAAAGTGCTGCTAATAGGACTTAATTAAGATTTGGAAAAAGAAAGAATTGACTAAAGGAGCTTTCCTTCCTTGAAAGTCCCGTTAAATAAATAATCATACACAGTTAAGCACGTGAGGGGACCATTATTCGACACGTGATGGTGGCTACTAAGTATCGGTGGGAGATGTAATTGTTTGTAGTGAAGAGTCACGAGCGTTAAAATCTCGTTAGATTTGATATATTTAGCTTTTTGGCCGTACGATATAAAGTTCCAAGTTCTCCGTAAATGAGATAATCGAATAATGAGGAGTGGATTACGATATTTTTTTTATAGAAATTATTAAAATAAAGAATAATAGTTTAACGGAGAGAAGAAAAAAAAAATAGATTTCACTTTTTATTATACTCTATTTTCAATTTTATGCTTGAATCAACATTTTAACTTCAGTGACAAGCAATTTCTAATTCTTATTTAATAAAGGACCAATAATATTTAACCATGTTAATGTCACCTACTCATCTCACCTTGCACCGGTTGTTCTGCTCCTGACGTGTTAGATAAGAATTCTTAAAAGCTTAGAGAAAATAGAGATGACAGATAAGAAGAGAAAGACCGAAGAGCAAAGGAAAGGCAATTGAAAAATGCATTTCTATTTCTATTTATAATACAAGTGTACATTGTTTTAGCCATAGCTAGCTAATGATATGGATAAAAAACTCATACTAACCTTAGTTAGTCTTCTAATAGCTTTAGTCCACACACTCCAATTATATCTAACAGCCTCACACAAGCTCAAGGTTTGGGAAGAACAATGAATTTGGTTTTGAGTTCAATAAATCTTCAGCTGGCTAAAGTCTTAGTCATCACATATGCTATTTGTTTTTGTGTTGGTGTGTGTTCTACATGTAAAGCCCAGCCAATTACTTTGGGCAAATGAAGTGAAAATCTATTTCAATGTGTTTTGTTCTAGCATGAAAACACTAGGTGTTTGGCTATATAACTAGCTCCAACAACATAATAGAACACAATAGGAACTTCATGCAACACAACCTTCAGTTCTACAAGGACCTTTTGAATCATATGAGTTCACAACTTGCATTTGACAACGCACGAAACTCAATCTCTGTAGATGATCTTGAAACAAGCTTTTGCTTCCTCAAGTGCCAAGACACCAAAGAGTGGCCTAGGTTGATGCAATAACCTCTAGTAGATCGTCTATCATCACTACTAAAGGTCTAATCAACATCAATGCAAGTTAATAAACTCAATCTAGATGACTTATAGTGAGCATAATCTCGTGAGTGGAAGAGCTTTTAAGACACCTGAGTAGGCGTTTAGTAGCAATCCAGTGAGTCATTGTAGGACACTGAAGCAAATGATAGAGTTTATTAACAGAAAAACTAATTAAAAACCTAATGAGAGTGCAATATTGCAAGGCTCCAACAAATGTTCTATAAAGAGAGGGATTAGGCAAATGATCACCAGAATGTTTGGAAAGTGAATGACCAAGTGCCATAGGTGTGGAAGTTGCCTTAGTTTCATGCAATTGAACTCTTTCAAGAAGGTCATGAATATACTTTATCTATGAGAGATGCAAACCATCTGTAGTAGGAGTGACCTCTATGCCCAAGAACAAATTCAAATCACCTAAATCCTTAAAGGAGAAGACTGAATTAAGTTTATCAATGAGAGTAGTGATAAACTCAGTGTTGTTGTCTGTCACAAGTATGACGTCCACATAGATTAACAATACTACAAACACACTATCTTTGTCAAAGATCATCATAGATGCATCAACATTAGAACTGTGAAAGCCCCATTTAAGCAAGCAGTCACTAAACATCAAATACTAGGCAAAAAATGTCTGTTTCAGTCCATATATTGCCTTCCTCAATTTACAAACATGATTGAGAAATTGAAAGTTTTCAAATCCCAAGGACTGAGACATATACACTTCCTCATCTATGTCACCATTTAGAAAAGTTGTGTTGACATCTAGGTGCCTGATTCTCCAACATTGAGAGAGGAATAGGCTTCAAACAAGCCTAATGGTGGTAGGCTTCACTATAGGATTGGAGGTTTCTATATAATTGATGCATGCTTGAAAAACACAATTATTTGATGAATTATCATGACCTAAATGAAGGTTTTAGGATCTATTAGTGTACTTTTTATCTAACTATAGCATAATTGTCATTTTTAGAATTATGGGATATACTTTGATGTGTTTTAGAAAATTTTGAGTGCAAAGTGACACATCAAGTAGAGGGTCAGCAAGTAAAGTGCTACAAAAGAATACCTACCCCGACTCAAGGTTTTGTGAGCCGCGGCTTAACCCTCTTAGATCAAATTTAGGAATTCTTGGAAAACTATGTGCACCACAGCGTGGATATATGTGATCTGCGGCACAAGTCCCTCGTGTTGCATCAAGTTTCATGATTTTTTACGCGCGCTGCGGCATGAAGTAACGTGAGTCGCAGCGATGAGTTGTTTGAGCCATGGCCCGCAAGGATGTTAGTGCACAAATGACACTTCATTCTCAGACTCTTAATTGGACACAAACCCCAATCTACATAAACTACTTTGGTGCTTATAAATACACTTGTAGAGTCCTAGACCTAAGATAGCGGTTAGTATGTATAATTTTCATATCATAGAATCAATTTTTAACTTTATTCAACATTTAAGAGGCCAATTTTCAATAGAGATTATTGAGAAATTTTTTTGAAGAACAATCAAGATTGGAAGCATAGAAGCTGGGGTAATATTCATCAAGAGATTGAGTTTGTTATTTCTTTCTTATTAGAAGTTTAATGTCTTCTTTAATTGTAAATATGGGTTTTATGAACATCATGTCTAGCTAATTTTTAATAAATCTAGGGTTTTATGAGCCCAATTTTCTAACATGTATTGATTTATTCTACTCTCATTTTGTGATTGTAAATTTATGTTATATTAATTGATATGACCTTAATTTTTATTTAATTAGTTGATCACCAATTAATTTCTAGAGACATATAGGTATCTATGTGTTTCTCTTGATAAAATATCATGCATAGTTTTTAGGTTGAGAGATACGATTCGTATCTGTGTGATCTATAATTGAAAATCTTCATGAATGATAATCCAATCCAATTGTCATGAGAGTGTGTATTAAGTTAAGGTATTATATTATATGTAGTTTACTTGATAAAGGAATGCATGCATAGTTTAGTGTCAATTGATCATGTAACTTGTTGCTAATTGCTTAAGAATGAGTTTATTGATTCACATGCTTAAGATATTGGAAGATTAATGACTTCCTAAATTATATCTCTCTTATATATATTTTTGCTGTGTTTTATGTGTATTGAAGTATTGGCTTTATTTAGTTGTTAATTAGTATTTTCTTTTTATTGTCTAAATAGTGGTCCCAATAGTCATATTGGTACTCAGTTAATAATTTTCCTTTTTTCTGTGGGTTTGACATCCGTACTTTAAATACTTATCACTAGTATGCGTCTCGTATATTAGTAGTTTAGCGTGGACAATAATCAACTCCTTTAGTTTGTTGGAACCCCTTGGCAACAACTTTAGCTTTGTATTTGTAAAGTTTGTGATTAGCCTTCAAGTTGGTCTTGAAAACCCACTTATGTCCAATAATTCTTTTCCTTGGAGAAGGTAACACTAGCTTCCTAGTGCAATTTTTAAGCAAAGATTCATACTCATTTTACGTTTAATTTTTTCATACCGAATGAGGACAGCATTTTTCACACTTGATGGTTCAGGAAAAATGTGAATAGTTATAAAGGCTTTTGGTTTATGAATACCATTTTTAGCATGTGTAACCATGAGATGAATGTTTTGTGAAGAGGGAAGTATAGGTGGTAGAGAAGTACGAGCAAGCAAGTCAACTATGAGTTGAACTAGTTGGATTAAATTGCTCAAAAGAGTCATAATGGGATTTAAAAAAAGGACTAGCTAGTGGAATGAGATGGTGATAAGTCAAATAAAGGTTGTATAGGGCTACGACAAGGTACAGGTGAAGGCTCAACATGTGAAGAACTAGTAGGTAAAACAAAAGATGAAGAGGTAGGAATGGATAGGCCATCAGGTAAAGGGTTAGAAAGTGTTGGGAAAGGTACATCAGAGTGACCAGATGACAAGGATGGATCAGTCATCACAAGTTCTGAGTTAATAGAGTAAAGAGGATCAAACATAGGAACATAGGTAGGTGAAGGTGTAAGAATGATGGTGATACTTTTAGGAGACTGGTCAATAGCAAGAGTCAGAGAGGGAAAAATATTTTCATTAAACTTGACATGTACTAAGATGTAAACTCTTTGGTAACTGGTTCAAGACACCAAAAACTTTTGTGATGGCTAGTATATCCAAAAAAAAAAAAATGCATGGTAAAGATTAAGGTTCTACTTTTGAATGAGTATATGGCCTATAATAAGGGAAATACAAGCAACCAAATGTTCTCATGTAGGTGAAGTCAAGTTTAGAATGAAATAATAGCTTAAATGAGCTGCTGAAGTTAAGAGTTTTTAATGGTAGATATTAATCAAGCAAACAATTATTTTAAAGGCATACTCCTAATATTCTAAGGAGACTCGACTCTTCATTAACATAGATAACATTGTTTCTACAACTTGACATTTCTTTCTTTCAACAACACTATTTTGAGATGATGTATGTGGATAGGTTAGCCTCCTCAAGTAACCATGTTGAAACAAGTTTTTCTCAATAGCTTACAACTCTGCGTCATTATCACTTTGCAATTGTTTAATCTTGACATTAAACTGTCTTTCAATAGTTGATTCGAAATGCAAGAAAATCTTAGCAACTTGAGTATTGTTAGACACAACATAAATCCATTGATACCTTGTGCAGTCATCAACAAACAACAAGAAGTACTTCATATTATGAACAGATGCTACAAGAGATGGTCCCTATAGGTCAACTTGAACAATGTCAAAAGGTTTATTGGACCTAACATGCACATATGTCAAAGGAAACCTATGACATTTATCTAATTGACATGCATAACATCGGTCTAAGGTACTATCTTACTTGCGAGTCTTATTCATCGTAGACAAAACACTATGTACAATTGAAGAGTGTTGATGACCAAGGCGATCATGCCACAAAACTCCACTAACCTCAGCTTTTCTGCACATAACTGAGTGTTCTTCTTTTGTACTTTTTGATACTTCATTAGTTAAATCCAATTTGTACAGTCCATCCATAATGGACTCTTCAAAATGGTAGTACTAGTAGCAAGATCTTTTATACAAAATCTATTAGGGAAAAACTCAACACAAACTTTATTTTCTTGACAAAGTTGTTTGACAGAAATTAAGTTTTTCTCCAATTGAGGAACACATAACAAATTATGTAAAGAGAGTTCTGGTAAATGACTAGAAAGACAAGAACTACCAGAAAGAGTTGTGGGAATTGTGGTGCCATAACCTAGTATGATTGATGAACCACCATCATAAGGTACAACATTCTAAATAATAGAAGCCTTTGAAGTCAAATGGTGCATGGCACCAGTGTCCATGAATTAATTCACACATCAAAAGATTGAGAAGACACCTAAGTTAAAGCAAGCAAAGCTTGAGGAGAAGGAGTTCAAGTTAGTGAAAACTCAACAACATTTTCACATTCTTGAGAATTTGAAGTAGTAGAGACATTTGGTTAAGGTGGAGTTCTTTTAGAGTTCTGTAAACTAGGCTCTCCACTAGTTTTAGACGATGAATATCTAAAGACACATCTAGCTACTGTACGTTTCATCTTCTTATAGATCTGACATTGAGTATTCTCATACTTCACCTTCTTGTTCTTATCTTGATTAGAATTTTGGCTAGATGAAGAACTATTGGTGACACGTACATCTAATGAGGTTAACACATTCTTATAAGTATTTTGTAATTCATTACCATGTGACTTTGCATAATTGGCTTGAACAAGACCATGATTAGGCATACTCATTCTTTCATGTTGCCAGTTATGCATCCTTATATGAGTGTACACTTCATCTAAGGCAATAATTTTTTTTTTTCCAGTAATGTTCGTAACCAGTGAAGTATAATTTTCATCTAATCCACTCAACACAAGCATTTGCTCTTTATCACTCAATGTATCTCCAACAGCAAGAACATGATCTATGAGTGTAAGGTTTATGAGTGTTGAAAATTTTCATGGACAAAATGTTTGATTGTAATCTAGTATCTAGGCTCGTTGTCATGCTAATCAATCAAAGTTGAAGAAACTACTAAGATCTCAATATGTATGTATCAGGTAGATCCTTACACAATTGAGCATGCACACTTAGTATGTGCTAAAATAGAAAATTGTACACATCTTGATCGATCGAAGGGTTAGGTAGATCGATCGAGTATTGGTCGAGTTCATTCTAAAGGCTCTCGGGTTGATTTTTGTGCTAACTAGATCGATCTAAAATTTGCCTGATCGATCGAGTGAGGTTCTTGATCGATCAAATATAGTTCGAACATCGATCAAGTTTTCTCGGGTTGGATTTCTGGTGTGCTCAATGCAGGTAGATCGATCGAGTAAAGGTTCTCGATCGATTGACTATGGTTAGATCGATTGAGACACATTGTTCGATCGATCGAGGTGTTTTGATAATTTGTTCCACTTTTCTTACTTACCAATTTGACCTCATTTAATGTTAAAAGCAGAATCCTTATATGAGTAGAATTGTTGTGAAAGTAGAATTCTTGTATGAGTAGAATTATTGTGAAAGAAAAATTCTTATATGAGTAGAATTATCCTTTATTATTAATTCTCTTTTAGGTCAAATTGAACTCTATATAAACAACTTTTGTTGGGAAAAAAGATATCACACTGAATATAATATTTTCTATATATGTTTGAGCTTTTAAAAAAAAATATTTTTCTCTTCATCTATTAATCTTAGGCACTTTTTTGATTTAATTGTTTAAAACATATTGTGTGGTTATGTTTAAATAATTCATATGCCTAATTGTTCTTCATGGAATTGAGCTTTACATGATCTTTTTAGAGTTTGCTAGCTGATTTAATTTTTACAATATATGCTCTTAAATCTACTAGTTAAGGTTTTTCATTATTGAATCTGCTCTAGGACATACTTTACACTTGTGTTATTTGTGCTAACATTTTAGGTACAAAAGGTGACGTGTTTGGTATTTCGTATGACTCGAAATTACCAAAATTGACGAGTTCGATTGATCTTGTGGGACTCAAGTAGAACAAAACGTTGGTCCGGATCCAGACACCTTAGTTGTGGAGATTGTGAAAGGAGCAAAAGCTTGTAAGTAAATTACATAGGGGGGCTTTATCTATGAGGGGTAATCTAAGACCTGGCCTTGTAATTGAACATTGATTTTCATAGTGGATAGTTAGATGGACCGGTGGTTTTTCTCTTAGGTCATTGTTGTGGCGTATGTTATTTTTATCTAAAAATCTCGTGTGTTATTCTTTAATTCTGCATTTTATTTTTACACGCTATTGCATGTCTGGCCGTTGTGTTTAGGTTATATAATTAAAATTTGTCAAAATTGAAAATAACCTATTCATCCCTCTCTAGGTATATTTGGTCTATAACTAAAAACTTTCAATAAGATTCTTAGATTTTCTAATGTATTGCTCCATAGACAAGTTACCTTTTCGAAGAGACTGTAAGCACCATCAAAGATCAGTCTGTCTTGACTGTGAATCATCATTGAAGGCCTTTGCAAATGTTTTCTGAAATTCCAGTGCTGTTGTTTTTCCAATCAAATATCTCAAGAATCCAGCTGCAATTGATGAGTAGATCCAATTCTTGAAGGCATTATCTTGCCTAAACCACAATGTATGGGCAAAAATTTCCTCAAACATTTCATGTGTAACTTGTGAGCCATTAGAATAAGTTCTTCTTGTTGTTTTCTTGACAAATCTTATAGGTGATGTTCTTGATTCACTATCAACAACTGTAAACCAAAGAATATTATTATTTGTTTAAGTTGTTCTTGCCATATTAGGTAGTTAGTTTTATCTAATTTCAAAAAGAAACTAGGATTTATTGAGTAAGTAAGCAGTGTTGTTATTGTTGTTGTGTTTTATGTATTTTGCTGTGTTGATCTTTTTGACAATTGTAAGGCAGCTTCAATAGCTACAACTAATGAGGTGATATGTGGTGTAGCAGAAGGAGATGTGGAAGCCATGGATGGCTTTGATATGATGAAAGCTTAGAGAAGATAAAGATGACAGAGAAGAGCAAGAAAGAAGAATAGCAAAGGAAAGGCAATTGGAAAATGCATTTCTATTTCTTGATAGTATCTATGTATATTGTTAATGTATATTTATAGTACATGTGTGTATTGTTTTAGTTATAGCTATCCAATGTCGTGGATAACAAACTCATACCAACCATAGTTAGACTTCTAACAACTTTAGCTCACACTCTCTAATTATATCTAATAATTCTAGATAGCAGCCACATCCTACATATATATTCCAAGAATAATGTTATATGAGTTAAATTAAGATATATATTAAGTAACATATTTGTTATTGATTATATGTAAAATTAGAGATTATAGATGAAGAAACGATTATGGGACCCCTTACATATAGAGGCTAATGCGGCTGCCTACTACATATGTATGGGTTAACTATGTTTTATTCCCATAACGTATGGATGAGTTGTAAAAATACTCAAAAAGTTCACTTAGTTACAATTATTCCCACAACATTATGGATAACGATAAAAACATACCAAACTAATAACTGATGTTAAATTATTTAACGATTTAAGTACAGTTATGCCCAAAATGTATACTATAAGTTGGCAAAAGTCCAAAATATTTACTTAATTATAATTATGCCTTCAACGTTATGGATAATAATAAAAATATGCCATTCGTAATTGACGTTAAATCATTTTTGTTGAGGATATTTTGGTAAAATCATATGTTTAGGTGGTAGGGATAATTACATTTTATGCTCACAATATATGAGGTGAGTTACAAAAATACTCAAAATATTTACTTAATTGCAATTATGCTCAAAACATGTGTAACGATAAAAATATATTCAACTGATAATTGACTTTAAATTATTTAACAAAATTACTTTTGTTAAAAAATGAATGATTTATTTTGCCTATTTGTGACTATGGTTAATGTTATAATTCCTTTGATATTTTTATACATACATAGCATTCATATGATTACTCTATAATAATAGTAAGTTTATATAATTTTTAAATATAATCTATGTCAAATTCGTATAACAGTGAATTCATAATTTATATGATTATTCCTACTAGTGATAGTGTTAGTCTTTTTTTTTTGTATGTGAGAATTAACTCTTTCTAAAGTCTATAACATAAACTTTTGATATGAATTTGGACTTGAATTGTCTTTGACAATTATATAAATTCATTATTATTTTGTTTAATCATATAACTGTTATACATTTATGAAAATATCAAAAGAATTATAAGTTTCACAGATAGTCATAAATAGGAAAAATATATCATTCATTACTCAACAAATTAATTTTGTAAAATAATTTAAAATTCATTATTAGTTATCAATAAGCTATATTTTTATCGTTATTCATAATGTTGTGGGCATAATTGCAATTAAGTAAACGTTTTAAGCCTTTTTGTAGCTCATCTCATACGTCATAAACATTACGTAGTTAATCATACCGTTCAAACACATAATTTTACTAAAATATCCTCAATAAAAGTAGTTATGTTAAATAATTTAATATTAGTTATTTGTTGTACATGTTTTTATTATTATTCATAACATTATAGGCATAATTGCAACTAAGTATATATTTTGGACATTTTTGGAACTCTCCCCATATGTTTGGGGCATAAAACCTAGTTAAACTATTAAATAATTTAATATTAGTTATCAATTGAGTATATTTTTATTGTTATCCATAATATTATAGACATAATTGCAATTAAATAAACATTTTAGACAATTTTATAACTCACCTAATATGTTATGAGTATAAAACGTAGTTAATCCTATATATATTGCAAGAATAGTACTATATACACTGAAACACTCATCAGACACAAACTCTAAGCAATAGCAGCGACCAAAACCCCTGGTGACGATCTTAGAACAGTTAGAGAAAAAACAAAAAGAAAACCTATAGGCACACCATACCAACCTACCCAAAGTCATCAGACACCAATGTTGAGCTCGACTGCACGCAATGATGGCAACAAGCAAACTTGAGCAGTAGTTGATGGAAAAACGGTTGATGAAGTTTGAGAAACAGTGGAAAATCATAGTAAGGGGAGAAAGAGGACTGTATAGAGAAAAATGGCCCGTCAGCAGCATGATACTGCTACTGACTCTCAAACCCTAACGAGTTTACGAAGAGTGAGAGACTGTACCACATCTTGTCATTTTTAATTTTATTTTTATTTTAAAGTACTTATCTAAAGTTTTTTTTTTTTCAAGCAATGTTTCGAATAATAACATCGTAGTTGGGATATTATTTAAAGAAATGTTAAATAATTACAATTCTATTAAATTTGATTGATAATAATTTTTTCAATTAATATAATTTATTTTGTGTTAAAAACACATTCACTAACCATCCAAAATTAGAGGAGGGGGACTCAAACTTATTCAAGAGAATGTATAACATTATTTTTACTACTAAACTACTGTGATAATGGGACAATAAATACTTAATTTAAGTTAAAAGCAAAAAAAATAAAAAAAAATTGATGTATTTTTAATTATTTTTTATCAAACATTTAAAAAAAAAAAAAAAGAGTAATAGAATCAAAACCCAATTATACAGCCAAACTTTTAAACTTATATGAAATAGGATGGAGTGTCGTAATAATCATCATGGTTAGATATTAGGTCTCATTTAACTCCATAGTTTAAAAATCGATAAATGGTGCAAGAGGTCATGTAAATAATATAAATAGAGTATAAATTTTGTAGTTTTTTAATTGATTACATAGATTATTATATTATTTTTTGTAAAATTAATATTAAAGTTTTATTTTGATTATTGATTAAGAAATTTGATCAAATTTTATCATGATCATGTAATCAAATTTTTAAGGTTATTTATACTCAACTATCACCTTAATAATTTCAATAAAATTGTTATTCTAAAAATACACTCACAAATTTGATAACATAGCTAAACATGACAAAATTTGATCAAATTTCTCAATCAACAATTAAAATTTGATTTTACTATTAATTTTTTTGGTTTAAAAATAACAAAAATTATGTGATTTATTAAAAAATTATGAAATTTATGTACTTTATTTATATAAAATACAGAGACCTTGTTACCCTTTACATTTAAAAATTGATTTTAAGTTATTTTAATTGTGAAAAATATATTTTTGAGTTCATTTATTCATAAAAAAAGTGTCAAACAAATAACAAATAACTTTTATTTTAATTATATTTATTGTTTGAGTAGTGTTATATATATTAAATTGTAGTATATATTAAATAAAATGTTAATTATTGATTTAATATAAACTTAAAAGTATAAGATAAAAAAATAATTGTAAGATCCGTAACTAATAAAAAATTAATTATAATAAATTATGATAAAATAATTAATCTTATAACTTTGATCATTTATACGACGCATGACATCATGTTTATTTTAGACGGATGACAACACATTGAGGAGCAATATTTATTATTTTGAAATTTCCAACCGTTAAAATAAAAGTTCAACCAAGGGCCCTATTTTCCAAATTAGTTTTCTTATTTTTTTAACTAGGAGATAATTTTACATCCACAATTTAATGGCATTTATCTACATTTTTATATTTAAATTAGTTAATATTAAATAATATTTTATTATTTTAATTTCAAAATTATCTTGAAAAATTATCAAAAATAATACATTTAAAATTTATAATAATAAAACTAGCACCCCAATAATGTTGTACATTTAATTTAAAAGTGAAATATTGAACGTTTAATATTGAACAGATTTAAATTGTCGTCGTTTAATTTCAATTGAATGGGTGTTCAAAAAAAATATTAATCCTTTTTTAATTGTAAAAAATAAGTTCGAACACAAAAAAAAATAATTTTATTATTATAAATTTTAAAAGATATTATTTTTATTATATTTTTAATAATCATTTGATAGCCGCAAACGTGTAAAGTAAATAAAAAAACTTAACACTTTCTTATCAACTAAATTAATCAAAGAAAAGTTTTGAGTACTTGGACAATAAGAAATAAAAATAAATTTATATCAAGTTTACTAAAAGATATGAAAATAAAACAATTAGTGTCGCCAAATTAAGGAATTAAATTTGTCATTTTTTCTAAGTAAAATATAATTGTTAAGAAGTAGTTAGCCTCTGCTCATTAAAATTCCCAGTAACACTCATAATTTAACCGTAAAAATTGTTAGTGCCTAATTGTCACAAAATTTTACTTATATTATAGTACGGGTGACTGTATATAATAGAATTGTATTATTAAAATTATTTATTTTATAAAATTATTTAAATTAACATTTAATTTATATTAATTTGTTAGAATATACATTTATTTTTATCTTATTTATTATTTTAATATTTGATTTAAAATATTAATATTACTTTTAAAGGAGAACAAAGACAAAAATTAATTATTCAAATTTAATAAGTAAATAATAGTCTTAATTATTGAAAAATAATTTGTATTGTTCCAAAAAAAATTATTTTATTTTAAAGTTAATTTTATTATAACAAGGTAAAAAATTGATGTTAAAATTTTGTAGACAAGTTTCAAATTAATAATTTTTTTATAAAATAAAACTAACAAAATAATTATTCATAAAAATGTGTTTATTATATGGGCATTTTCATATTTATTGATATAAGTGTTCATGAATAATAATGTAAAGTTAATATACAATAAAATAATAATAATAATAATAAAATAATAATAATAATGTATAACCTAACAAATTATACGTAAATTACATGTTGATTTAAATAATTTTCGTAAAGTAAATAACTATATAACCTAACAAATTATACATAAATCACATCTCGATTTAAATAATTTTTGTAAAGTAAATAATTTTAATAATGTAATTATATTATATAAGTAGTGTCATAATAAATGTATTTATTTTAGAAATATTTTGGTATTTATAGGTGTAAAAAAATAAAAAAAATATCTAAAATGGTAGATAATAAAATTAACAAAATTACAATTCAAAAGAAGAATATTTATTTTAGGAATATTTTGATATTTATTACTGTGTAAGATAAAAGTAGGACAGTAATCAATTTCATTGGTTACAATACATAATAAAATTAACAAAATAAATATTCTTAAAAAATGTATTTATTTTAGAGACATTGATATTTATTAATGTATAAGAAAAAAAGGTGAATAGTTAATGTATTGTTCATTAGTTACCATACACAATAACACTAATAAAATAGTTATTCATAAAAAAATATATTTATTATAAGAACATTTTAGTATTTATTGATGTACAAGAAAATAATTATTAGTGTACTAAAGAAACTAACAAAAAAAAATTGTAGAGAATAACTAAAACTGTACACAATAAAATTAACAAAATAACTATTTATAAAGCCATAAAAAGTAAATTTATTATACATATATTTTATTATAAAGAAACTAACAAAAACTTAAAAAAATAAAGAGGAACCAAAACGGTGGTTTATAAAATTAACAAAATAACTATTTTATTATAAAAACATCTTATCATGAAAAAGTAAAAAAAAATATATATATATAGAATAATCATATTCAATAATATAATTAAAAAAATAATTATTTTATAATAAGTATTTATTATAAAAATATTTTAATATTTATTGATGTAAAAAAAAAAAATATTAGCATTGAGCTGCTTTTTATATAAATATTTCTTTGTGCTACAAGTTGTGGTACAAATACAATTAATATAATATATAATTATTAGTAAAATAATAATTTTAATTTTTTTTATTTATAAATAACTGTCGTATTGATTGTGATATTATTATACAGTATATAAATTCTTCCTTTTTATAAATGGTATAACGTAACTCTATGGCTAACGTCAAAACTTAGATGAAAGCGTACCACATCTTTATCAATATTTGCTAATTTGTTGGAAAGAGATTATTTAATTGCGTGAATTCAGAATCTTTCATTTGACTCAAAAGAGTATGTATTCATAAGAATATAAATCATTCAGATTAAAAAAAACAAAGAATATAAATCATTAACAATATTAGCAACAATAACAAAAAATCATTAACAACAAAATTCAAAAAAAAATTATTTGAGGAAGCTTGTATTTATAACAATAGAAATTGCAAATAATAAAAACAAATTATTCACACAAAAAAAAAAAAAAATATATATATATATATATATATATATAATTCAAACGAACACAAAAAATAGGATTTTATTTCCTAGTCTAGACGGAAAAACCTTACATTCCACTTCCTCGTACCAGGACACAAAACAGTATCAATATAGAATTTAGTTAAATTGGGAATTTGGGGGAAATTAAACAAAGAAAATTAAGCTTTTTCAAACGAAAAAAAAAACTAAGTATCGTCAAAGATATCCCAAGTTATCTCTTCAAAAGAATATATCGTATATGATATATCACAGTCCTGGAGATTTCACACTTCATTCAGAAACAGTGAAAGAAAGGGGCAAACCAAGACAAAGAAACAAGAACAGCATCAACAACAAACGAGCAGATGCCAAATTCAGACTAGTCTGAAATCTGTAGCCCTTCTCTGCTTTTTCCTCTGTCTCAAAGTTTGCTTCTTGGTGTAAAGAAAATAGAGAAGCAACTATTGAGAAAGCAAAAGTGTAACACCGAAACAACCCAATCTTATTTACCATTAAGGAGGAGGAGGAGAGATAAATGGGTATATTACATGATGATGTGGTGATCATCAGGGAGTCTGATAAAGAAGGAGAACCAACCGTGATTACGATTAATTGCCCCGACAAGACCGGTTTGGGTTGTGATTTGTGTCGCATCCTTCTTTTCTTTGGTCTCAGCATTGTCAGAGGAGGTCAGTCAAAATTTTTGGTGTCTTGTTGTTGTTGTTGATGCTGTGTACGATTAAATGACTAATGTTCTGCTTGATTGCTAAGAATACATGGGAAAAGTTGAGAAATTGAGATTTCGTGGTTTGAGTTGCCAATTTTGTTCTTTTTTTCGTTTTTCTTTAAAGAAGACGACCTTTCTTTTAACTTTTCATCTCAGAAAACAAATTGTGATTAGGGCCTTTGAAATTTTTCTTAATCCCTTTTTTATTCCTTCTTAGTTCAGTGTGAGAGAGTGATTAGGGCCTTTGAAATTTTTCTTAATCCCTTTTTTATTCCTTCTTAGTTCAGTTTGCTTGATTTTGCTTTTACGTGGGCATTGAAGGTTATGGGCATAATTTTGAAAAAAGTGATGACTTTTACGAATTTTTCTATAATGTTAAATAGATATTGGGTAATTGGAATTTGAACTGATTTATGCTCTGTAGATGTATCAACTGATGGAAAATGGTGCTACTTAGTGTTCTGGGTGATTGGTAATTCAGAGACCAAGTGGGATTTGTTGAAGAAAAGGCTATCTGGAGTCTGCCCATCTTGTTCTTCAGCTGCTACTTTCTATTATCCATCTGAACCGCAACCGCCAAAAGATCCTGATGTTTTCCTTCTGACTTTCTGTTGTTATGACAGAAGAGGGCTTTTACATGGTAATTTTTGACCACTTTTTCCATTGATTTCATATTATCTGTGTATATGCTTAGTTAGAGCAGAAATTTGAATGAACAATTGGTGGATATTGTTACTGGTGTTCTTGATTAACCTTTTGAACTTTTTTCTATTAGCAAGTTCAAAGTTGTTTTTGGCAATCTGACCTGGAATTGCTGCAATGCTCCTTTTTTTCCTCTAATTGTTCTACTTGTGAACTTATCTAGTTTAACTTGGGAAAACAACATTTATAATAATGTTTAAAATTTGTAACCACAAAAATAGCACCTCAAATGTTCAACACATTTTTACTACAAAAATAAACCCCATTTCTAGCATTCACATTGAACTCCAACCAGTTCGACATCATTCAAGTTGACTCCGGTTAATTAGACCCGGTCAATGTTGAACTCCAGTTAGTTGGATGCCGTTGAAGTATAATTCTACCTTGTTAGACGTCGTTCAACGTTAAAACTCCAGCTAGTAGGATTCGTTCAATATTATTGGGATCTTAATTTTGTTTTTATAAGTTTTAGAGATGTTATTTAAATTTTCCTTTATGCCTTTTGCAACTTTTATGTGGTGGTTGATCAGATGTTTAGTAGCTGAATTTTGCTCTTGCACTTAGGATTTTATTTTTCACTTATGGGGTTTTTTCTTTGTTTATTATATGGGCAGATGTGACAAAGGTTCTTTGTGAGCTTGAACTAACTATAATGAAAGTTAAGGTCTCTACTACGCCAGATGGAAAAGTGATGGATATGTTTTTCATCACAGATACCAGGTTGTACCTTTTTCATTTGTCTTTAGAAATTTGTAGATTGATTTTCTAGCTTTTGTTAGTTCATTTATTGCGATCTTATGTCTGTTTCATTTGCTTTCATTAGACATTCACACGAATTTTCTAGTAAAAGTGTCACAATTGTATTGTTCTGTTGCTCCTAGTATACTGACTTTATGTGACTTTCCAGGGAGCTTCTACATACAAGCAAGAGAAGGGATGAAACATATGAGTACTTAAAAGCTGCTATGGCGGAAGCCGTGATAAGTTGCAACATTGAAAAGGTTGGTCCTGAAATTACAGCTTGTTCTCAGTCATCTCTATTTCTTCCAGCTGCAATCACTGAAGAAACATTTGAATCAACAATTCCCGATGAACTCCCAAGTGGATCACTCAACTCCAGTAGTGTTCCCATCATAATAGATAACTTGTTGAGTCCTTCTCACACGCTTGTGCAAATTATCTGTGCTGACCACAAAGGTCTTCTTTATGACATAATGAGAACTCTCAAGGATTATGGTATTCAGGTTAGTGCCTTAAAAATTCTGGAATTCAATATCATATATATTTTGAAAAGATAATTTGATCCTCTTTGTGTACTACACATCAAAAGTCAGTTAACTCATTGTTTTTCCAGAAAATTAGCTGTTCTAATGGTTCTTATCTTTGAAACAATTTCTTGCTATTATTTTGATACATTGTACTAATTGGTGTTATATTAACAGAACCATCCATCAACTTTTCTACCATATTTACTCACGCGAATATGATACTTAAACATTATCATGTTCCAGATTTCTTATGGACGTTTCTCAACAAAACCAAGCAGAAAGTGTGAAATTGATCTCTTCATCATGCAAATTGATGGAAAGAAGATTATTGATTCTAGCAAGCAGAAAGCATTGACATCTCGATTGCAACTGGAATTTCTTCGTCCACTTAGAGTAGCTGTTGTTAGCCGTGGTCCTGACACCGAACTGCTGGTTGCGAACCCTGTAGAATTATCTGGCAATGGACGGCCTCTTGTTTTTTATGATATCACCCGTGCTTTCAAGAAGCTCAAAACTGGTGTCTTTTCGGTAATACTGCTACTGTCTGCTTAGAATGAACTTCAAATTTGTGTTGCCCTTGAAACTGATTAACCTACCCTTGCCGTATAAAGACTACAGGTTTTAGTAACACTATCATTAATTTGCGAACACTGATAAGGTTTATCATGGATTATATTTTCTATTGGATATTTAATGGTTTTAAATTTTGTTGTTGATAATAAGATCAGGTTAACAGATCCTCCATCTCTAACGAACAACGGTTGTATAATCTAGATTAGCGGTGTCTGACTATAACCCAAAGCTAACAAAATTTGTAGGGACTGCGTTAAGGAAACTTTTGGTGTGCAAATGAGTCCTATATTAGAAAAATATGAGTAACAAATTAAGTATGTAGTTGGAATGTACTACTCCTTTTAATAGGTTAACCAATGAACTTTTTTTAATTAGTTTCATTTATTGTTCAGTTTTTACTGAAAGATACCAAACAAATTTTGGTGATTGATTTTCCAGGCTGAGATAGGGAGGCATATGATTGGAGATCGGGAGTGGGAAGTCTACAGAGTCCTGCTAGACGAAAGAGATGGTTTGTCTGTTTCAAGAAGCACAATTGAGGTACAAGTTTGGCAGATGTTGATGGGTTGGGAGTGATAATTGTCGCAAATACGAGCTTTCTTGTATGTTCCACAAGCAGCTCTTGTACAGTATACTTATCTCTCTAACTGTATCTGTTAGATGTAAATGATTGATGCTGGTTTGTCCGTAAAAAGTCAAGCTATTCTCCAGGCCCTACTTTTCATATTTTTCATGCTAAATGCACACCCTTCGTGTTTGTTTCTGTTACTGTTAAAATCTTTTCTACAAAATGGCTGGGTTCAATTGAGATTCAAAAATAAAAATTTGGTTTGGCTGCACGTTGTAGAATCTTTGCTTTTGTTTTGATCTCTTTCGCGAGTGTGTGAAATGTTCAAATCAGGTCTCAGGAGAGTAGGGTAATGTGGAACAAAAATGTTTGTTTGGTAGGGAAATTAGACTATCACCTTCCCATAAAGACAGGTTTGAAAGTAAGTTACTAAAAGTTGTTGCGAATCAATGGTTCAAGTTTCTTGGTCGAATGAACCAATTTCATTGTCTGTACTTGTTCACCAATATAGCTGAAGAGATATGAATTTTTAGTGGTTCACCTATTAGTATGGTTGGACTCACTGTGTGTGTCACTGATTTGAGTCACACCAAGCATTTAATGTATAAAATGTTTATGGTGCGTACTTGTTCCGCCTATGCATTTCTATTGTTGATACATGCAACCTTTTATACATCATTAGGTTTTACATTCATAAAATTTGTCATGCAGGGCCATACTCTTCTCTTTGATAATTTATATTGTTTAGTCTCTTAGATTAAAAATAATAACATTTAGTCCTTTAAATTAAGAACAAAATATATTATTTTAATAAATTTTATGTTAAAATATTATTATTTTATGTTAAGTGATTAAAATACAAGTCTTTTAACAATTATAAAAAATAAATTTAATATAAAATTATTTAAAAAAAATCAACAATAATAATATTCAAACATAAAGTTAGTTAGATATATTTTTTATTTTTAATAAATTAAAAATTAATAAAACATTAAAATAAAATAATTGCAATTAATAAATATTAAATGAATATTTTTTGATTTTTTTTTCATATTAATTTTTACTTTATTATTATTATATTTTAATCACATTTACTTGATAAAAAAATAATTAAAATAATATAATTTATTTTTAATTAAACGATATTATTTGTAATCAAAAACTAAAAAGATAAAAATAACCTATTTTAAAAAACTTAGACTTACGTGGCATTTTTTACTTTAATTTAATAAAAGATATATATAGCTGAAAGTTACATTAAGAGCTTGGCTGTAAGTTAATTTTGACGATATTTGTAGGGCCTTCTGATAGATTTTCATCATCAACCTGAAATAAAAATTGGAAAACAAGATATGGGCCTGGCATTCTAATCGATTGCTTCATAGAAAGATCTGTTTAATGATACATATTCAATTGAAGTTGATTTAAATTATATAAGTACTAATTCTTGTCAAATTATCAAGGCTCGTAATTAGTCTTTGGTGCTTTTTTAATGGAAAAGCATATGGTTGTATATGTATTTTTTTGTCCAAGTACTGCTTAATTAGTATTTTATAAACTAATTAATTAACCATGTTACTTTGTTTATAACTAGTTTAGCATTTTTTGTGTGAGTAGTATAATGATATTTCAAAAATAAAAACTGAAAAGTAAACTTTTCAATTGAGTAGTATATTTTTTACCCTTATTATATGCTGTTATAAATTTGCGTTAATGGAAGCGTAGTTTGGGTTCAATTTAGTTGCACAAATAATTAATTTGGGTCTAATTTAGTTGCACAAATAATTAATTATGGGTAACAGCAAAATAATAAGCAATAAGAAAAATAAATGGCACACAATGATTTAAGTGGTTCAACTTTTCAATGTGAAAAGTCCACTCCACTGACGACGACACACTGAAAAAAATATCCATTATTAAAATTCAAATAAAAAATACAAATATCAATATTCAATAGCCACTCAAAATATCAAACTTCAAATACACCCGATTGATCTCATAAATAAAGGAGAGCAAATTGATAATAAATTAACAACTATTCAAAGGTATACAACGGCTTGCACGGTAGGTAATTCAAGAAATTACCTTTGATGTTAATTCAAGATTACTAATCTTGAATTTTGTCTCATATGGCTGATGACTTCAAACTTTATTTTTGCCTTTTCTCTCTTACAGCTGGTCTTTTTTGTCTTCTCATCTTATACGGACAGCAAGCAAACAAATATATATTATTTATTCATTATTATATATTTATAATAATGTATGTACTAGGGTTCTTGTTATAATAATGTGATTTTTGGATAAATAATTACATATATGTCCCTTCTTAAAAAAACAAAGTAATTTTAATAGCCATATTATTTTTTACCTATATGCCATTCTACATTTTTATCCCTATTATTATAAACTCAAAACTAAACAAACATGTGAGTGTTACAAAGTGATAAAGCTTTAAAGCTTCCAATAAATACGAAATTTGTGTAAGATGCCAGCAAGTACAGCCCAAAATGCAATTTCAGCAAATATCACATAGAGGAGTGTTCCAGCCCTTTCTGAGTGCCAGACATTTATAAAAACGTGCTCTTTTATCCAGTGAACCTGTAATTCATGAACACATTTAAGATAACAACACATATATACTACATCATTTCTAATGACATAAGATTCTTATTTCAAACTTACCAAAGATTTCTTAGGGGATTCATAGTACCAACCATTGAAAAATGCTGCTAAGATTCCCTGAGCTCCAAGCACAAACACTAGCATTGCATTCATTCCTATCCATTCTAGGAATATGAATATCTTCCTAAACCCCCAAACATCTATCTGTTTCAATACATTACCAACAACAATCAAAATATTATTAATTAAAGATATTTAACTATTTTAATATTACCAATTCTCGTTGGTATGACAGACTATAGGTTCGAACTTTGGTAGTCGCAAAACTGTTTTAATATTTCTTTTTTAACTGATATAAAATTACCAGTAAGTAAAAAGCAGAGAAGATTATCCCAGCTGCCCCTGCTGTGAAACATACATAGCTGAAGCTGTATAGTTGTTTGTTGATGGGAATAGCTACAATCCATTAATTAAGCTACTTAATCAAAACAAAGTAATATTTTCACACATTATATATTGATTGATGCTTGTAAATAAATAAATAAATAAACATTAATTAATTTTAAGTTTATTTAGCTAACCATCAGTAAAATGAAGAATGATGCCTACGATTAGTAAACCAAAACCCATTGAGAGCCATTGCTTAAGTCTCTCAGAGTGACCCTGCAACATACATTCAGAAGATCAGTGAAAACACACCGTTAATTAACTTCCAAATTTAACATTATTAACTTTTAATATAGAGTTAATTGTAACCTTCAAATGAATTAAAACGTGGCCATAATGAATTCCAATGGTACCAGAAAGTATAGCTGAGACAGAACTGTAACAAAAAAAAAAAAAACAGTAGTCAATTATCAATTTTATTCCTGTGTGTTAAGTACTGACGTTGTATTAACATGTTGATTCAGTATAAGTTAATTAAAAATATATACCTCAACAAACCTTCTGGTTCAAATGGAGCAAGACACCAACTGGGAGCGTCCTTTCTAAGAGGACCATCACTTGGATAGCTAAGCGTGCAAGCCTACACGTGTCAGTATTATTTAGAATCAAATACCAAAAAATAATCTAATACACAAGTGCGTATTTCAATTAAAAATGACATATTATGAAATAGACATAACTCAAACTACTAGTTATGTATTATTGGACTAAAGTTATAGGTAATTAGGGAATATGATTAACCTTGAGGCGTCTCCAAACAGGTTGAGAGTAGAGATGATTAATACCCCAAACTTGTCTGTCCACATACCCAACTGCATTGCATGCAGGTCCTAAATGTCCTCTCATCCCACATTTAACCTGAAATTATTACCATATATATATTATGTAATTACAATGATTTTACGCTCCCTTATTTCAATATTGATATTTAAAGGAACAATTTTCTCTGCATAGTCCGTTATAAAATATCAACTATTGAGATAAGCGAATGTAAAAAGTTGAGCTTTTGATCAAACATAATTCTTATATTGATAATCTCATGATAACATGAATGAAAGAGAATGTATATACTGTGTATTGTTTTGGTTCTTTGTGGTCGTGCAATACAAAAGTCCAATCTGGAACATATAAGGAAAATGTTGTGATCATGTATACAAGAAATGCAACGAACCCTCCAAACCTACAGAAATTGAAAAAGAAGTTAATTAACAGAGCTTACAATTAGGTGTAGGCTGAAATAAAAGTAGTTTTAATTATTAGTTACCATTGCCAACGGTATGCAGTGAAAATAGAGAAGAGTCCAGAGTCAATAGTTGTTGGTCTAAGTTTTGTGGTGAGTGTTTCTATGAGAGACACCACAAAATAAACCAATGCTATTCTCTACATATTTAAAGTTAATGGATTAGTGACAGAATTGAGAAGCATATTAATATTATTCAGATAAATTAAGCAATAAAAGCTACCTGAAGGATACCAAACCATCGGATTTGCTTCATGTCAACACCATAAGATAGATAATCTGGAGCATGTGAGTATCCTCCTATTTAAGAACACCATGGATATCATACACACATTCTTATTATTGATTGGTCCCGACCAATTAGATATGATACTCTAGACCAATTAACACGAGAAATAAAATATTTAAATATATACATTTTTTCTCTTGTTTATATCTCTTACTAGTCTCTCTCGATCATTTTAAGTGATCTAAAGTGCACCAAGTTAATTTAATTCAAACTAATCAATAATTTATATATATATGTTATTTGTATTGGGTATAATTCTAATGTGCAACAACAGTTCACTATCAACCAATCACAAAACAATGAAAATGCTGACATGGAAGCTGATGCTACAAGGAATGTAGCAGATACAAAGCTCAAAGCTATAGGTCTAGAATTTGTTACATAGGCATGAGAGGTCTACTATTTTGTTATACACGGCCTGCACAATGTAACAGACTTGCTTTGTGAGCAAGGAAGATTATTAGCTATATATAGCAGTAAGGACAATGCATTGGGGGTGCGTGATCTTGTTGTTTCTTCATTTCAATGAAAAGGTTTCTCTCTGCAAGTTTTACTTTTTGTATTGTCATTTTCCATTTTATTATTTTAGTGAGATGGTTTGTCTGTTTCAAGAAGCACAATTGAGGTACAAGTTTGGAAGATGTTGATGGGTTGGGAGTGATAATTGTCACAAATACGAGCTTTCTTGTATGTTCCACAACAAGCTCTTGTACAGTATACTTATCTCTCTAACTGTATCTGTTAGATGTAAATGATTGATGCTGGTTTGTCCGTAAAAAGTCAAGCTATTCTCCAGGTCCTACTTTTCATATTTTTCATGCTAAATGCACACCCTTCGTGTTTGTTTCTGTTACTGTTAAAATCTTTTCTACAAAATGGCTGGGTTCAATTGAGATTCAAAAATAAAAATTTGGTTTGGCTGCACGTTGTAGAATCTTTGCTTTTGTTTTGATCTCTTTCGCGAGTGTGTGAAATGTTCAAATCAGGTCTCAGGAGAGTAGGGTAATGTGGAACAAAAATGTTTGTTAGGTAGGGAAATTAGACTATCACCTTCCCATAAAGACAGGTTAGAAAGTAAGTTACTAAAAGTTGTTGCGAATCAATGGTTCAAGTTTCTTGGTCGAATGAACCCATTTCATTGTCTGTACTTGTTCACCAGTATAGCTGAAGAGATATGAATTTTTAGTGGTTCACCTATTAGTATGGTTGGACTCACTGTGTGTGTCACTGATTTGAGTCACACCAAGCATTTAATGTATAAAATGTTTATGGTGCGTACTTGTTCCGCCTATGCATTTCTATTGTTGATACATGCAACCTTTTATACATCATTAGGTTTTACATTCATAAAATTTGTCATGCAGGGCCATACTCTTCTCTTTGATAATTTATATTGTTTAGTCTCTTAGATTAAAAATAATAACATTTAGTCCTTTAAATTAAGAACAAAATATATTATTTTAATAAATTTTATGTTAAAATATTATTATTTTATGTTAAGTGATTAAAATACAAGTCTTTTAACAATTATAAAAAATAAATTTAATATAAAATTATTTAAAAAAAATCAACAATAATAATATTCAAACATAAAGTTAGTTAGATATATTTTTTATTTTTAATAAATTAAAAATTAATAAAACATTAAAATAAAATAATTGCAATTAATAAATATTAAATGAATATTTTTTGATTTTTTTTTCATATTAATTTTTACTTTATTATTATTATATTTTAATCACATTTACTTGATAAAAAAATAATTAAAATAATATAATTTATTTTTAATTAAACGATATTATTTGTAATCAAAAACTAAAAAGATAAAAATAACCTATTTTAAAAAACTTAGACTTACGTGGCATTTTTTACTTTAATTTAATAAAAGATATATATAGCTGAAAGTTACATTAAGAGCTTGGCTGTAAGTTAATTTTGACGATATTTGTAGGGCCTTCTGATAGATTTTCATCATCAACCTGAAATAAAAATTGGAAAACAAGATATGGGCCTGGCATTCTAATCGATTGCTTCATAGAAAGATCTGTTTAATGATACATATTCAATTGAAGTTGATTTAAATTATATAAGTACTAATTCTTGTCAAATTATCAAGGCTCGTAATTAGTCTTTGGTGCTTTTTTAATGGAAAAGCATATGGTTGTATATGTATTTTTTTGTCCAAGTACTGCTTAATTAGTATTTTATAAACTAATTAATTAACCATGTTACTTTGTTTATAACTAGTTTAGCATTTTTTGTGTGAGTAGTATAATGATATTTCAAAAATAAAAACTGAAAAGTAAACTTTTCAATTGAGTAGTATATTTTTTACCCTTATTATATGCTGTTATAAATTTGCGTTAATGGAAGCGTAGTTTGGGTTCAATTTAGTTGCACAAATAATTAATTTGGGTCTAATTTAGTTGCACAAATAATTAATTATGGGTAACAGCAAAATAATAAGCAATAAGAAAAATAAATGGCACACAATGATTTAAGTGGTTCAACTTTTCAATGTGAAAAGTCCACTCCACTGACGACGACACACTGAAAAAAATATCCATTATTAAAATTCAAATAAAAAATACAAATATCAATATTCAATAGCCACTCAAAATATCAAACTTCAAATACACCCGATTGATCTCATAAATAAAGGAGAGCAAATTGATAATAAATTAACAACTATTCAAAGGTATACAACGGCTTGCACGGTAGGTAATTCAAGAAATTACCTTTGATGTTAATTCAAGATTACTAATCTTGAATTTTGTCTCATATGGCTGATGACTTCAAACTTTATTTTTGCCTTTTCTCTCTTACAGCTGGTCTTTTTTTCTTCTCATCTTATACGGCAGCAAGCAAACAAATATATATATATATATATATATATATATATATGTTGTACTAGGGTTCTGTATAATAATGTGAGGATAAATAATTACATATATGTCCCTTCTTAAAAAACAAGTTTTAAAGCCATATTAACATATGCCATTCTTCGTTTTTATCCCCATTATTATAAACTCAAAACTAAACAAACATGTGAGTGTTACAAAGTGATAATGCTTTAAAGCTTCCAATAAATACGAAATTTGTGTAAGATGCCAGCAAGTACAGCCCAAAATGCAATTTCAGCAAATATCACATAGAGGAGTGTTCCAGCCCTTTCTGAGTGCCAGACATTTATAAAAACGTGCTCTTTTATCCAGTGAACCTGTAATTCATGAACACATTTAAGATAACAACACATATATACTACATCATTTCTAATGACATAAGATTCTTATTTCAAACTTACCAAAGATTTCTTAGGGGATTCATAGTACCAACCATTGAAAAATGCTGCTAAGATTCCCTGAGCTCCAAGCACAAACACTAGCATTGCATTCATTCCTATCCATTCTAGGAATATGAATATCTTCCTAAACCCCCAAACATCTATCTGTTTCAATACATTACCAACAACAATCAAAATATTATTAATTAAAGATATTTAACTATTTTAATATTACCAATTCTCGTTGGTATGACAGACTATAGGTTCGAACTTTGGTAGTCGCAAAACTGTTTTAATATTTCTTTTTTAACTGATATAAAATTACCAGTAAGTAAAAAGCAGAGAAGATTATCCCAGCTGCCCCTGCTGTGAAACATACATAGCTGAAGCTGTATAGTTGTTTGTTGATGGGAATAGCTACAATCCATTAATTAAGCTACTTAATCAAAACAAAGTAATATTTTCACACATTATATATTGATTGATGCTTGTAAATAAATAAATAAATAAACATTAATTAATTTTAAGTTTATTTAGCTAACCATCAGTAAAATGAAGAATGATGCCTATGATTAGTAAACCAAAACCCATTGAGAGCCATTGCTTAAGTCTCTCAGAGTGACCCTGCAACATACATTCAGAAGATCAGTCAAAACACACCATTAATTAACTTCCAAATTTAACATTATTAACTTTTAATATAGAGTTAATTGTAACCTTGAAATTAATTAAAACGTGCCCATAATGAATTCCAATGGTACCAGAAAGTATAGCTGAGACAGAACTGTAAAAAAAAATATATATATATATATACAGTATTCAATTATCAATTTAATTCCTGTGTATTAAGTACTGACGTTGTATTAACATGTTGATTCAGTATAAGTTAATTAAACATTTATACCTCAACAAACCCTCTGGTTCAAATGGAGCAAGACACCAACTGGGAGCGTCCTTTCTAAGAGGACCATCACTTGGATAACTAAGCGTGCAAGCCTACACGTGTCAGTATTATTTAGAATCGAATACCAAAAATAATCTAATACACATGTGCGTATTTCAATTAAAAATGACATAACTCAAACTAGTTATGCATATATTCATGAAATAAATGTAATCTCGAGCCTAATTTGTGAGTTTTAAACCAATTAAAAGAAAAATTATTATTGGACTAAAGTTATTGAATGAAATGCAGAGGTAATTAGGGAATATGATTAACCTTGAGGCGTCTCCAAACAGGTTGAGAGTAGAGATGATTAATACCCCAAACTTGTCTGTCCACATACCCAACTGCATTGCATGCAGGTCCTAAATGTCCTCTCATCCCACATTTAACCTGAAATTATTACCATATATATATATATATTATATAATTACAATGATTTTACGCTCCCTTATTTCAATATTGATATTTAAAGGAACAATTTTCTCTTCATAGTCCTTTATAAAATATCAACTATTGAGATAAGCGAATGTAAAAAGTTGAGCTTTTGATCAAACATAATTCTTATATTGATAATCTCATGATAACATGAATGAAAGAGAATGTATATACTGTGTATTGTTTTGGTTCTTTGTGGTCGTGCAATACAAAAGTCCAATCTGGAACATATAAGGAAAATGTTGTGATCATGTATACAAGAAATGCAACGAACCCTCCAAACCTACAGAAATTGAAAAAGAAGTTAATTAACAGAGCTTACAATTAGGTGTAGGCTGAAATAAAAGTAGTTTTAATTATTAGTTACCATTGCCAACGGTATGCAGTGAAAATAGAGAAGAGTCCAGAGTCAATAGTTGTTGGTCTAAGTTTTGTGGTGAGTGTTTCTATGAGAGACACCACAAAATAAACCAATGCTATTCTCTACATATTTAAAGTTAATGGATTAGTGACAGAATTGAGAAGCATATTCATATTATTCAGATAAATTAAGCAATAAAAGCTACCTGAAGGATACCAAACCATCGGATTTGCTTCATGTCAACACCATAAGATAGATAATCTGGAGCATGTGAGTATCCTCCTATTTAAGAACACCATGGATATCATACACACATTCTTATTATTGATTGGTCCCGAGGAACTGGATATGATACTCTAGACCAATTAACACGAGAAATAAAATATTTAAATATATACATTTTTTCTCTTGTTTATATCTCTTACTAGTCTCTCTCGATCATTTTAAGTGATCTAAAGTGCACCAAGTTAATTTAATTCAAACTAATCAATAATTTATATATAATGTTATTTGTATTGGGTATAAAATGTCTAAATAAGGTGCAACAACAGTTCACTATCAACCAATCACAAAACAATGAAAATGCTGACATGGAAGCTGATGCTACAAGGAATGTAGCAGATACAAAGCTCAAAGCTATAGGTCTAGAATTTGTTACATAGGCATGAGAGGTCTACTATTTTGTTATACACGGCCTGCACAATGTAACAGACTTGCTTTGTGAGCAAGGAAGATTATTAGCTATATATAGCAGTAAGGACAATGCATTGGGGGTGCGTGATCTTGTTGTTTCTTCATTTCAATGAAAAGGTTTCTCTCTGCAAGTTTTACTTTTTGTATTGTCATTTTCCATTTTATTATTTTAGTTCTCATGGTATCAAAGCCCCAAGCTCTGTGAGCTTGTTAACTATGGAGGAAACATCACCAGAAATAGTTCAAAACAGTGCCAGTACTCTTGATATATCTTCGAGCAATGCTGGTAGAGATATTATTACATTTCATAATATATTAGTTTCTATTAAATTAGAAAACAGTAACTACATAATTTGGAAACATCAAATATTAAAGATACTAAGGAGCCTTGAGTTAGAAGACTGTGTTGCTTGATTCTTCACCCTCACAGTTCATCAATGGGAAGAGCAATCCATTTTTCAAAATGTGGAAAAAGCAAGATGAGATGCTTGGATGTTGGCTCATGTCATGCATGTCAGATGATGTATTGAAACAGATTTCAGGATTTGATACAGCTAGAGATGCTTGGACAAGGCTTGAAAAATCATATGCTTCCAAATCAAGAGCAAGGGCCATACAAGTTAGAGAAGAGTTGCAAAATCTGAAAAAATGTAATCTAACAATTTCAGATTACATGTTAAAGATAAAGATGCTTGCAGATGAACTTGAAGCAGCTGGATGTGGTATTTCAGAAGAACAAAAACTCATGACAGTTCTTGGTGGTCTTGATGAAACCTATGACAATGTCTTCTCAACTCTCACAGAAAGAATGCTTAGTGAGACTGTCACCATGGATGATGCAAAGGCACTACTTCTGAGTCATGAGTGTAGACTTGCCAGAAGGAAGACAACTGAACTTTCACCATTACCAGCAGTTAATATGAATCAGTTAACCACTCACTTGACATCTCCAAATATAAACTCACAAAAGATGCATGTTGGTCACAATATTGGAGAAACTATAGGACATTTTAATCAAATGAATCTGAATGGTCAAGGAACTTCTGGAAATATTCAACAACCTATACATGAGCAAGGCTATTATCAAAATGATTTTAGACCCAGAGATCGTGGCTATGGCAGAGGAAGAGGAAGACCTCAATGCCAACTCTGTGGAAAAATGGGACACTTGGTGTCTACTTGTTGGTTCCGTTTTGACAAAAACTTTACTGCCCAAATGACGACTCCAGGCAATACAAGGCCACCTGTCATACCACCACATCATTTGAACCAAATACCCTATGGACAAGTGCCATATTCCATGCAACAAAGAGAATCAAATCCACATCTTTCACAAGCTATGCTTGCAATTAGCAACACTGCATCTTATCCATCAAGCCAACCTTACACTCCACCTATGCCTGTTTATCCTAATACATCACCACCCTATGCTTTTACACACCAACAGTTTATTCCACCATCACCCAATCCAACCTTTCCTTTCTCACAAATTCAGCCACAGTTTTCTGCAGAGCCTCAATGGTACCCTGATTCTGGAGCATCTCATCATGTCACAAATGATGTTCAAAATTTAACAAGAGCACAACAATATGAAGGTAATGACAAGGTGATGATAGGTAATGGTAACACTCTTCCCATTTCTCATATAGGTTCTAATTTATTTTCTTCGTCTCTGTGTCCTAACAGAACTTTAGTACTTAAAAATATACTCCATGTTCCTCATATTGCCAAAAATTTGATGAGTGTCTCTCAGTTTGCTCTTGATAATAAGATTTTCTTTGAGTTTCACCCTCTCACTTGTTATGTAAAGGATCAGGTGACAGGCAAAATTCTACTCAAGGGCCACTTGCATAATGGCTTGTATGTTTTTGACATGTCACTTCCAAGGTCAGCTCTTTCCACTCCTGAATCTACTCAAACTCTTGGTTTCTCAAACTCACAACCTCCTGTTTCCTCCTTACAGAGTTCATGTTCCATTCTCACTACCACCACTTCTCAGTCCACTCTTGAGTTATGGCATCGAAGGTTGGCTCATGCTTCTCTACAAACTGTCAAGAAAGTACTACTTCAGTCCAACATTTCCTTTCCTAGTACTAGTTCAAATAATTCTCTATGTAAGGCTTGTGAAATGAGTAAAAGTCACAAGTTACCCTTTGTTTCTAGAGTTATCTATGCTAGTGTTCCACTTCAGGTTGTACATTCTGATATATGGGTGTCTCCTGTAAACTCTAAAAATGGCTATCAATACTATGTTAGTTTTATTGATGAGTATAGTCGTTTTACTTGGATCTATTTTTTAAAAACCAAAGCTGCAGTTCTACAAGCTTTTCTCCAATTTAAAACTCAAGTTGAGCTTCAATTAAATCACAAAATTCAAACACTTCAAAGTGACTGGGGTGAAGAGTACCAAGCTCTCACATCCATTTTGGCATCAGCTGGTATAAAACACCAACTTTCTTGTCCTCATACCCATGAACAAAATGGGTTAGCTGAGAGAAAACATAGGCATATTGTTGACTTGGGAATGGCTATGCTTCATCAAGCTTCTATGCCTACAATCTATTGGGATGAGGCATTTTACTCAAGCACTTATTTAATTAATAGATTACCCATCCTACTTTTGTTTGATAAAAGTCCACTTGAATTTTTATTTTCACAAAAACCTGATTATCATTTTTTAAAAGTTTTTGGTTGTTTGTGTTACCCATGTTTGCGACCTTACAATAATCATAAACTTCAACCAAGATCTGTACCCTGTACATTTTTGGGTTATAGTCCTAGGCATAAGGGTTACAAATACTTGTCCAAAGAGGGCAGACTTTACATAAGCAGAAATGTCACTTTTGAAGAAAGTCAGTTTCCCTTTGCTACTTCACAGTCTCCTTCCTCAAACCAGGTAGCTTCTGTTCCTCATAGAACAGTTCTTCCAATTGTTCATAAGAGTCCAAAAATTGTAGCTCCTTTGTCCTCTTCTTTGTCTCTCACTTCATCCAGGCAGAATCCATTGCATTGTGTACCTCAAAGGTCACCCGCAATTCCATCTACTTCTCTTCCTATGTTGTCTCCTCCTCCTAGTCAATCTTCACCTTCTGTTAGTCATCCACCTATCAATTCTTCTCATGTATTAATAGGCGACATCTCTGTTCCAATTTCTTCTCCTATTCACTCATCTCCTATATCTTCATCATCAGTGTTATCATTACCTGTCACTACCTCCATTTTACCTGCCACTACCGTCAATGCTCATCCTATGCTCACAAGATCTAAAGCTGGTATCTTTAAACCAAAAACATATTTAACAGCTCTTGTTGATTATTCCTTGATTGAACCTACAACTACTAAACAAGCCCTTTCTGATCCACTTTGGAAAGCTTCTATGCAACTTGAGTATGATGCCTTAGTACACAACAACACTTGGTCTCTTGTTCCAGCACCATCAGATAGGAAAATTATTGGAACACGCTGGATCTATAAGGTTAAAAAGCTTCCAAATGGCCAGTTAGACAAGAGAAAATCAAGACTTGTGGCCAAAGGATATACTCAAAAACCTGGTTTTGATTTTGCTAAGATTTTTAGCCCAGTTGTTAAACAAGCCACTGTCAGAGTTGTTCTTACGGTTGCCCTGTCTAGAAAATGGAATATTCACCAACTTGACATTAACAACGCTTTCTTAAATGGAACACTTCATGAAGAGGTATACATGCAGCAACCTCCAGGTTTTGAAGATCCAATTCATCCTCATTTTGTTTGCAAACTCCATAAGGCTATTTATGGTTTAAAACAAGCGCCAAGAGCATGGTTTGATACTCTTACTGCTGCTCTTATTAACTTGGATTTCATAAAGTCTAGAGCTGATAGTTCTCTCTTTTTCAAGGTAACATCTTCTACTACCATTTTCTTATTGGTTTATGTTGATGATATCCTCATTACCGGTAATGATGATGGTGAAGTTCAACAGCTCATTTCACTACTTCATAGTCAGTTTGCACTAAAATACCTTGGACCATTGAGTTACTTCTTGGGTATAGAAGTCACTAAACTTGATAATGGTGATAAAATACTCAATCAAAGTAAGTATATCAGGGACTTACTTCATAGAGCACTTATGCAGGACTGCAAACCAACTGCTACACCCATGACAGCTAATTTTCCAATTTCAGCTCATCTTGGTGCGCCATTACTAAATCCTTTGTTTTATCGAAGCATTGTTGGTGCTTTGCAATACATCACCATTACCAGACCTGATCTCTCTTTTGCTGTGAATAAGGTTTGCCAATTTATGTCTCATCCACTTGTTCCTCATTGGGAGGCAGTTAAACGGATACTAAGGTATTTAAAGGGTACCATCACTTATGGATTGGTTTTCAAATTCTCTGATCATCTCCAATTACATGGTTTTTCAGATGCCGATTGGGGATCCGATATTGATGATAGGAAATCAATCTCAGGTATAGTTGTGTTCCTTGGTTCCAATCCTATCATGTGGAGCTCTAAGAAACAATCCATTATATCCAGATCTAGCACAGAGGCAGAGTATAGGGCTCTTGCTGATACTACTTCTGAACTTGTTTGGCTACACTCTCTACTGACTGAATTACACATCACTCTATCAAGTCCACCAGTTATTTGGTGTGACAACCTCAGTACAGTTTCCTTAGCTGCAAATCCAGTCCAACATGCACGCACAAAGCATGTAGAGCTTGATTTACATTTTGTCCGAGATAAGGTTCTATCTGGTCAGTTACTTGTTGACCATATTCACTCTTCTCATCAGCCCGCCGATATATTCACCAAACCTTTGTCCATTCAACAATTTCAGTTTCATAGAAGCAAACTCAGTGTCATGTGTATGCCACTGAGTTTGAGGGGGAATATTGGGTATAATTCTAATGTGCAACAACAGCTCACTATCAACCAATCACAAAACAATGAAAATGCTGACATGGAAGCTGATGCTACAAGGAATGTAGCAGATACAAAGCTCAAGATTTGGTTTTGCAATTTAGATTAGATGGGGTTTTTTTAAAAGTTATTTTTTTTTTTCTTTTTTTTATTTTGTAAAGGTAAAAAATTTTTGTAATTACAATTTAATTTTGTCCAGGAGCTCTAAGAAACAATCCATTATATCCAGATCTAGCACAGGTAGGCAGAGTATAGGGCTCCAAACTTGTCTGATCCACTACTCAACTTGCATTGCATGCAGGTCCTAAATGTCCTCTCATCCCACATTTAACCTGAAATTATTACCATATATATATATATATTATATAATTACAATGATTTTACGCTCCCTTATTTCAATATTGATATTTAAAGGAACAATTTTCTCTTCATAGTCCTTTATAAAATATCAACTATTGAGATAAGCGAATGTAAAAAGTTGAGCTTTTGATCAAACATAATTCTTATATTGATAATCTCATGATAACATGAATGAAAGAGAATGTATATACTGTGTATTGTTTTGGTTCTTTGTGGTCGTGCAATACAAAAGTCCAATCTGGAACATATAAGGAAAATGTTGTGATCATGTATACAAGAAATGCAACGAACCCTCCAAACCTACAGAAATTGAAAAAGAAGTTAATTAACAGAGCTTACAATTAGGTGTAGGCTGAAATAAAAGTAGTTTTAATTATTAGTTACCATTGCCAACGGTATGCAGTGAAAATAGAGAAGAGTCCAGAGTCAATAGTAGTTGGTCTAAGTTTTGTGGTGAGTGTTTCTATGAGAGACACCACAAAATAAACCAATGCTATTCTCTACATATTTAAAGTTAATGGATTAGTGACAGAATTGAGAAGCATATTCATATTATTCAGATAAATTAAGCAATAAAAGCTACCTGAAGGATACCAAACCATCGGATTTGCTTCATGTCAACACCATAAGATAGATAATCTGGAGCATGTGAGTATCCTCCTATTTAAGAACACCATGGATATCATACACACATTCTTATTATTGATTGGTCCCGAGGAACTGGATATGATACTCTAGACCAATTAACACGAGAAATAAAATATTTAAATATATACATTTTTTCTCTTGTTTATATCTCTTACTAGTCTCTCTCGATCATTTTAAGTGATCTAAAGTGCACCAAGTTAATTTAATTCAAACTAATCAATAATTTATATATACATGTTATTTATTTGGCTTCAAAACATGGGTTAAATAAAAAGGGCATTTTTGTAATTACAATTTAATTTTGTCCACTTGCCCTAGACATGAAGTATATATATATATATTTCTTGCTGCCGAATTGTGTCAAAAGAAAAGGAAGAGCCAATAGTTTCTTTCGTTCATTGCTGAAAGGAGAGGAATCATCAGCAACCACTAGTTTGAAGAATCCAATATGAATTAATAATAAGTTCACTTGATGATTAATTACTCAAGACCCACATTCATAGGCGTGAGAAGCATCAGACAACCCTTGTCTTCTATTCAATTGGTAATAATATAGTAATATTATTTTTTTTTTGCAAGATTTGAGTATTATTCTTGCTATTGAATATTATTCTATCTTTGAAAGATTATATGGGTGTATTTGAGAATTTTGTATTTTGAGTGGCTTTTGAATATTAGTGTTTATATTCTCCATTTGGATTTTGATAGTGAGTTTTCCTCGGTGTGCTGTCATCAATAGAGTAGACTTTTTACATTAAAAATTGAACCACTAAAATCATTGTGTCCCATTTATTTTTCTTATTGCTTATTATTTTACTCTTACCCATAATTAATAATTTGTGTAACTAAATTGGACCCGAACTACGCTTCCGCTATCGCCAATTTATAACAAATTGGTATCAAAGCTTTGGGTTATTCTGTTATTTATTGGAACTAATCAAATTTGCTCTTTTTGGATTTATTTTGAGCTTTTGATTTTTTGGTTTGTCTCATATTTTTGGGTTGTGCTTCTATTAATTTAATTTGGACTTTCTGTCATGGCGACAAAATACGAAATTGAGAAATTCAATGGTATGAATGATTTTAGTTTTTGGCGAATGAAGATGCGAGCAATATTGGTTAAAGAGAGGCTCATTAAGACACTTGAAGACAATGATAAATTATCAAAAAAATTGACTAATGAAGAAAAAGATGCATTGATGGAAATGCTCTCAGTTCAATTCAATTATCCTTGTCTGATGAGGTACTATGCGAGGTTGGTGATGAGAGATCTCCTGTTGGGTTGTGGCTTAAATTGAAGAGCGTGTATATAACCAAGTCTTTGACTAGTCGGTTATATTTAAAGCAGCGCTTGTACACTCTCAGAATGTTAGAAGGTACACCTTTACACAATCACTTTGATGAATTTACTAAAATTAATCGTGATCTAAAAAATGTTGGTGTTAAGATTGATGATGAGAATCAGGCCTTAGTTATGTTATGTTCTTTACCTCACTCGTTTGAACATTTTGTTGATACCATGCTATATGGGAGAGACACTATTTCTTTGGAAGATGTCAAAGCGGCTTTGAATTCCAGAGAGTTGAAGAAAAAGGTGTTTACGGGTAATAATGATAGTAGCAGTGGTTTGTTTGTCAGAGGTAAAATGCAAGAAAAAGGCTTAAGTAACAATAGAGGCAATTCTAGATCAAAATCGAGAAAGAGAAAAGATAAATGTAATTATTGCTATTAGGAAAGGCACTGAAAAGTTAATTGTCCGAAACTCAAAGGCAAAGAAAAATCTACCACAACATCTTATGGTACTAATGATATTGCTGGTGTTGCAGATAGTTCTGGCTCCAATAGTGATAATGTTCTGTCAGTATCTATTAGTTCTCCTAGAGATGTTTGGATTCTTGATTCGGGTTGCACTTACCATATGTGCCCCAATAGGGATTGGTTTGTTTCTTATCAGTCCATTAATGGGGGTGTTGTCTTGATGGAAAATAATGTGTCCTGTAAGGTTGTTGGTATTGGTACTATCCAGATTAAGATGTATGACGGTATTGTCAGGACTTTGAAAGATGTTCGCCATGTTCCAGATTTGAAAATGAATCAGATATCTTTGGGTACTCTTGACTCACAGGGCTATAGGTACATAGCTGAAAGGTAGAGTTTTGAAAGTTATTAAGGGTGTTTTGGTGGTTATTAAAGGACAATTGTCTCGTGGTCTCTATGTGCTTCAGGGTAGCACTATCATTGGCAGTGTTTCAGTCTCATCCTCGTCAGATCAAGATTCAGATACGATTCACTTGTGGCATATGCGGTTAAGGCATATGAATGAGGCGGGGATGTCTATTTTGAGCAAGCGGGGTTTACTTGGTGGTCAGAAAACTAGAAAGCTTGATTTCTGTGAGCATTGTGTCTATGGAAAGCATTGCAGAGTTAAGTTCAGTACAACCATTCATAATACGAAAGGTACTGTTGATTATATTCATTCAGATCTTTGGGGTCCTTCTCGTGTTGCGTCCAAAGGTGGTGCTCGGTATATGTTGACTTTTATTGATGACTTCTCTCGTCATGTTTGGGTATATTTTTTGAAAAATAAGAGTAAAATGTTTTCAAGATTTGTTAAGTTTAAGGTTTGTATTAAAAATCAAACTGGCAAGAAAATCAAGCGTTTAAGAACTGACAATGGCTTGGAATTTTGCGAGGGTCAATTTAATGAGTTCTGTGAAAGGAATTGCATAGTGAGACATTGCACTGTGCGTAATACACTGCAACAGAATGGAGTTGCAGAACGTATGATAAAACTCTTTTGGAAAGAGCTCGTTGTATGCTCTTTCAAGCTGGTTTGGATAAATCCTTTTGGGCAGAAGCTTGTAACTATGCCTGCTATTTGGTGAATAGGTCTCCATCAACTACAATTGAGTTGAAGACTCCGTTTGAGGTATTTTCTTATACTCCTGCTAATTATTCTGATTTAAAAGTTTTTGGTTGTCCTTCTTATGCTTATGTTAATGACAGTAAGCTTGAGCCTAGGGCATTGAAATGCATATTTTTAGGGTATCCTTTTGGGGTGAAGGATTATAGATTGTGGTGTGTTGAATCCAAGTCACTTAAATTTTTAATTAGCAGAAATGTTAAATTTGATGAGTTTTCCATGTTGGAAAAGAAAAAAGAGTCTATTGTTGCAAGTAAAGACCCTAGTGTTAGTAAGCAGGTGGAGCTCTTAGTCAAGTGCAAAAGAGCATTTCAGATCAGTCATTTGTGGATGAGGTAGATGATACTGCTCCTGATGTAGTAGAGCAGCAACAAGAGCAACCATACAGTATCCCTAAGGGTAAAGGAACAAGAGAGATTCGACGCCCTTAGAGATATGCAGATGCAGATTTAGTTTCTTATGCATTGTCTGTGGAAGAGACTATTGGGGTAAATGAACCTACTAGTTATTATGAAGTTGTCACTTGTGATGAGTCTGCTCAGTGGTTAGTTGTTATGAATGAAGAGATTGAGTCACTTCATAAGAATCATACTTAAGAATTGGTAAAACTGGCTAAGAGCCAGAAGATTGTTGGAAACAAATGGGTCTTCAAGAAAAAGGAAGGTATACCTGAGGTTGAAGCTGCTAGGTTCAAGGCACGTGTTGTTGCAAAGGGCTATTCTCAGAAAAAAGGTATCGACTTCAATGAAGTATTTTCACCTGTTGTGAAACATAGCTCTATACGTGTGTTACTTACTATGGTTGCGCTGTTTGACTTGAAATTAGAACAACTTGATGTCAAGACAGCTTTCTTACATGGTGAGCTTGAGGAACAAATTTACATGCATCAACCAGAGGGGTTTGTTATTTCAGGTAAGGAAGATCATGTTTGTTTATTGAAAAAGTCATTATATGGTTTGAAGCAATCTCCTAGATAGTAGTATAAGCGGTTTGATTCTTTTATGATTGATCATGGTTACTCTAGGAGTGATTATGATAGTTGTGTTTATCATAAAAGGTTCTTTGATGGTTCAATTATCTATTTATTGCTATATGTTGATGACATGCTTATTGCTTCTAAGAATAAGTTTGAGATTCAGAAATTAAAGTCTCAACTTAGTGGTGAGTTTGAGATGAAAGATTTGGGTACAACAAAGAAAATTTTGGGCATGAAAATTTACAGGAATAGACAAGCGAGCAAGCTTTATTTATCTCAAAAAAGTTACATTGAAAAAGTTCTTGAACGTTTTGGTATGAAAGAGTCAAACCTGTAAGTACGCCACTAGCTACACATTTCAGGCTTTCTTTGGATTTGTCGCCACAGTCAAAAGAAGAAGAGAAGTACATGTCTCAAGTTCCATATCCTAGTGTCATTGATAGTTTGATGTACGCTATGGCTTGTACTCGTCCAGATATTTCACATGCAGTTAGTGTTGTTAGTAGATACATGGGTAACCCTGGAAAGGGTCATTGGCAAGCAGTGAAATGGATACTTCGGTATTTGAGAGGCACTTTTAGCTTTGGTTTAGTAGATGATGGGAATTCTAATACTGGTTACAGTGTTATTCGTTATTGGTTATGTAGACTCCGATAATGTTGGAGATTTGGATAAGAAAAATCTCTGACAGGTTATGTTTTCACTCTTTCTCATTGTGTCATTAGTTAGAAGGCTATTTTACAGTCTACAGTTTCTTTGTCCACTACAGAGCAAATCATATGGTAGCAGTAGAAGCAGTGAAAGACGCCATCTGGCTTAGAGGTTTAGTTTGTGAATTGAGTTTACAGCAGGATACTTCTGTTGTATTTTGTGATAGTCAGAGTGCGATACACTTGACCAAGAATACCATGTTTCATGAGAGGACCAAACATATTGATGTCAGATATTACTTCGTCCGTGACATTGTGTCTCAGGGTACTATTGTTATTAATAAGATAGTTACTGCAGAGAATCCAGCTGATATGTTGACCAAGCCAATTCCAGTTAACAAGTTCAAGCATTGCTGGGGCTTGGTATTTGCAGTAAGTGATCGCCCTTTGGGGCTTTTGGACGACACCCCTTTGGTATTTCGAGGAATTCTAAATTTGAAGAGCTTAGTTTTGTTTTGAGCCAAGGTAGAAATTTGTTATTTTTTTTTTATTTTTTTTAAAAAAGAGGCTCTAAAGTCCCCTTCTTTTTTATTAATATAAAGAAAACACACTCACGCATCCGGTGGGATTCGAACTTGGGTTCCAGGTGGGGGAATTGGGAGTCAAACCACCTGGACCACAAGAGATTCCCGTAAAAATTTGTTATTTATTTGGCTTCAAAACATGGGTTAATAAAAAGGGCATTTTTGTAATTACAATTTAATTTTGTCCACTTTTCCTAGACATGAAGTATATATATATATATATATATATATTTCTTGCTGTCGAATTGCGTCAAAAGAAAAGGAAGAGCCACCAATTTCTTTTGTCCATCGCTGAAAGGAGAGGAATCATCAACCACCACTAGTTTGAAGAAACCAACATGAATTAATAATAAGTTCACTTGATGATTAATTACTCACGACCCATATCCACAGCCCTGGTCTTCTATTCAATTTGTAATAATATAGTAATATTATTTATTTATTTATTTTCAAGATTTAAGTATTATTTTTACTATTAAATATTATTCTATCTTTAAAAGATTACATGAGAGTATTTGAAAATTTAGTATTTTGAGTGGCTTTTAAATATTAGTGTTTGTATTTTTCATTTAGAATTTGATAGTGAATTTTTCTCATTGTGCCGTCGTCAGTAGAGTAGTCTTTTTACATTGAAAAGTTGAACCACTAAAATTATTATTTTGTTGTTACTTATAATTAATAATTTGTGCAACTAAATTAGATTCGAACTACGTTTCTGCCATCGCCAATTTATATATATATATATATATATTAGCAAATCTAAATGTAACAAGTTGTAACTAGTAACGTGTCATAATTATATCTATAAAAAAAAGGATAAATCTATAATTTTTTAATTTTTATTTAATTTATATTTATTTTTTGTTAATATTTAGTACCATAATTTTTAAATTTGTCAATATTGCTGTTCATTTTCTAGTTAAGTTTGGTTTTGTTGTTCAGAATTATGTAACTCGTATTGAGATTGAACTTAATAACATTCCTTCACTTCCTCTAACAAAGACAGTTGTATATAAACGGAGACTTTTTCAATTATATGTACCTTGCAAAAGAATTCCCCAGAAAAGAAGCTTTAGTGTCCTTAAGATAATCTTTTTCACTGCATTATTGATTTTTGGGATTTTCTGCATATGGAAAACTGAAATCGTTAGTTCGTCAGCAAAAATACCTACATTTTAATATCAAATTGAGTAAAGAGAACAACCTTGCAGTAATATTAATTTCCAAACATTGAATATCATGCTTAATTAATATTTAATTTGGACTACCTATAAATAAATATTATTTTTTTCTTTGTGATCATTCGATCTAATAAAGGATTAAAAGGGGAAATATAGAAATTGTTGACAGTAACGATGCAATGCAGGCTGACGACAGAAACAAAACAACTCAAGCTTCCTCACACATGCCTTGCGCTAACAGCAATAGAGAAATGCAAGCTACTTCACGTGTATCTTATGCAAAAGTGGCAAAGCTTCCTAGGGTGCAGTTCAGTTACAGTGAAGTCGTTCACCGCTGATTATTGCTGTCTTAGTTTGTTACAAAGTCTGTTACATAAATTTGTGTGAAAGAGTTGGTTGTAATCTTATGTAATCATTTTATATTTTCTCAGTACAAATAGCAGACTCATGTAATTTGATCAATTCACTCGAGTATCATGTTTCTCAGAATTGTCAAATGAATAAAAACATCAATATATTTTCTCTCTTCTTCTCTGTGTTTTCTTCTTCATCAAACACTCTGTTTTTCGTTGCAAACTCTATTAGAAATAAATAACTTTTTTTTTTAAATTAATAAAAATAACCTTGAGAGCGAGTGCAATAGCGACACCAACAATAAAGAGAAAGAAGGGCATGACAAAGTCGGCCAATGTACAACCATTCCATGGTGAATGATCAATACGTGGATATGCTCCCCCACCATCATCTACCAATATCATTATCTACATTAATTCACACACAATATTGTTAAAAATAATAATAATAACATGTTCCCAAATAATTATATGCTCTATTCAATTGTTAGGATCTTGAGATTTATAAGGATAATGATGATGCCTTTATTAATATGTAATCAAATTAATTAAAATAAGAATTAACATGAATTATAATGAAGATTTTATTTATATTTATTAAATAATTATAGAGAATTATAATAAAATTATTAATTAATTTAAATATTCTTTTAAAAATAATAATAAAAAATATTAAAATAAGAAATATATTTGTAAATACATGTTGTAAATTTGAGAAAGGAAGCAATCAATGAATATAGTTTCCAAATTTGTAGAATCTTTATTCCCTTTTTACTATATTTTTATAAAGTCATGATTTCCTTTTCTTTCATTCTCTTTTTTAATTAGTAAACACACCGTAATTAAAAAAATTACTCTTTTAAATCTTAGAATGCTAGTATTACATAAATTTATACTTATATCAATTATGATGTGACACGTAAGTAGGGGTAGCAATTGTGTCGTGTTAGTCGTATCTATGTCGTGTTCGTGTCGTGTTATTCGTGTCGGCATCGGGTTCGGTTAATGTTATTTGTGTCAAATTTTCGTGTCAGTTGATACATAAGAAAATTTACTCGATTTTTTTTCGTGTTGCTTATTTTTAATAATAAGAAATAACAAAACCTTTAAGAACATGAAAAAATTATTGATTAATTCTTACTAAAAAAAATTTTGTGTTTTGTCGTGTTCAATTTATGTCAGAAATTATCAACCCCACACGTAGGCATACTTTCTTAAAAAATAAATAATTTTTTTAATTTTTAAAACTATTTGGCTATATGTCACATCATAATTGATGTGAGTGCAAATTCGAATGCATCTAGAAGTTTAGTTTAGGATGGGCACTACATAATATGTAAAAAAATAATATTACTTGTTTTTTAGTTAATATTTATTTTTTATAGAAAAAATATTATATGTATCTCATTTAAATATAAACATGTTCAAATTATTGAGTATTTAGTATGCTTTTGAGCAATAAAACTTTAAAAATGACACTTCAAAGGAACCGATCAATTTTATACATATAATTTATTTATAATTTGATAATTATTACAGAAAAAATGCATGCAATTAAAAATTGAAAGGGGGCGGAGCAAATTTATGTCTTACTAATATTCCTCTTAAATGTCACCCATTCAAATAAAATGCGTAACAAATTGAGTAATATTTATTTATGTACGTTATATAGTTAGGGGCAAATGATATGTAAATACAAAAAAGTACCACAATAGTAAGGCCTCTGAATGCATCCAAAGTAGCTACCCTCTTGCTCTTTTGCTTAACTTCATGATCCAATGCAGTTGGGTTCTTCTCCAGCTCCTTGTTTTGATGATTCACAATAATATCTCCACCAATATCGTGAATACCAATATTACTCTTACTTTTATTATTATTATTGTTGTTGTTTACATTAATGTTGTTCTGAGCACCCAAATTAGAATGGCTAATCACAAGTGATGAAGATGTAGTACTGCTTTTTGGGCTAAGTCCTTCTTCCAATTGCTTAGCCTCCTGATCCATTGCTTTAGTTAATTTTGAAGTACAACTAATTAAGATACAGAGAATAAATATGACTAATAATAATATTATTAATTAATAATAATATTATTATATTATTATAAATATAATAATAGAAAACAAAGGAAGAGAAAGACAATGAAAAGATCAAAAAGGCCGGCGATTGTTGGCCTCTGTCTGTATTATGTAAAACTGGGCCTCACAATTGGATTATGTAAGAAGCCGACAAATCAAAGCTCTCTGGGCATTAAAGACACCAATATCATCCAGATTCCTTGGTCCAAGTAGAAAAGGCATGGATTTATAAGACGGTATATTGTTTTTATAATTTTATTAAAAAATGTTTTTTTTTATATAATTATTAAAAAATGTTTTTTTTTTTAAACAATTTGATGTGTTTATCATCTGTCCGCATGCTCATGGTCAAATGAGCTGAGTTGGCTCATACCTAAAGATTTCAACAATATTTTGAAAAATAAAATTTTTGAAATGAAAAAAAAGGGACTATTTGGATATGTGGTATCAATTTTTTAAAGTCGGTAGACTAAATTATCAAAAATAAATAAATAAATGCTAATAGATATAAGTAATTCATTCTAAAAAGGTAGTGGATTTGTCCAATCACACGTACATACTTCTTATAAACGGTATTATTGTGTTTAAACTCACTGTAATAATAATAATAATAATAATAATGTATATGTACATATTTCGTGGGAAATTACTAACGAGACATGTACACCGTCAAATTTTGACAACTTTTAAGTCATCCGGAAGAAGTAAATAACTGTCTAATGACCTGTAGTAGAAGTAGCTACAAAAATGTTGTACGTTAGGCAATAAATTATTCCCCTATGCAGCTATATCCTTTAGATTTTGGTTAACAAATTTAATTTTTAATACTATATTTAATTGTTAATTTTTTAACCGTCTAAAATGACATAAATATTAATGGAATTAAATGTCGTAAATTTTTACTATCCCACAAACATTAGATACATAAAACATGTATAATCATTTTATTTTTATATATCGATAGAAACTAAAAAGAGAAAAATATACAATATAGTTATTGCTAAATTTTTAAGCAAACAAATATAATAAATAAAAATAATAATAATAATAAACTTTTTTTAATATACTATAACTTAATAGAATGTATAATGGACTTTAAAAATCTCTATGAGTTAAACAAAATGTTAATATTATGGTAAATCTATGAAAACTAATTTGCAAGACTCTTCGTAAATACACCCGTATTAATGGCACATAAAGCGACACACTAAATCTATATAAATCCAACTATTTCAGGACAAAGTGGGGGATTTCTATTTCATGTGGATTTATTTTAGTATTTTATTTCAATTACGTACAAGTTGGTTTTTATTCTTTTAATTGGTTCAATCATAAACTTCTTTGACTATTTCATGATTTGGCTTTGCTGTTACTGGTTGCATAGCTAAGCTTGCATTGTGGCAAATGGCTATATACATTGCCCTATGAGCTGAAGCTATGGTTTTTGACAATTTAGGCTCATTCTATGGCTATATATATACACAAGAATTTGGTATGTTTTAAGTGGTTCAATTGTGTTTGTTTTGCTTTTGCTTCCATTAGTTGTTGTTATAAAAGAAGAATACCAAATTTTGATGATCAAAATAGCAACTAAAACAGAACACTCTGTTTTATCTCATCCTAAAACAAATCAAATCTTCTCTCTATATTTCTTCTATGAATATTGGACTTTGTTTTGTCTTCTAGCTTTATAATGTTTTATTGGAATTGCAAGTCCAATTGGATATATCTTCTTGTTTTTAATGTTGTTAATTGCAAAGGTCCAGACTGTTACAAATTGTCATCTATCATTATTACTTTGGCAACATATTTTGTTCGGAACGTTTGTTTCAATCATTTTGGCTCTTCGGACGAGAAAATTCTGCAAAACTGATACTCTACAAGAAGTTCAGATCAGTTTAAAGTAAGATTGTTTTTTGTTGAAGAAATTGATAAAGCTAAGAATATAAGTGCAGATACCTCAAAGGAGGAGGTGAAATCATAACTTAGTTTTTGCTTATGTTGCTTCTATATATATATATATATATATATATATAATTGTATTATCACTGTCTAAAATTTCATGTTCAACAGGTTAGTAAAATTGTTTTCTTAGTGAAGTTAATTTTCAACATATTTGTATGTAAAAAAAAAAAAAAAATTTGTTAAGAAAAACATTGTACATCTGCATGTTCAATTCTTTTGGAAGAGTTTTGACCAACAAAATTAGCAATTAAGGTGTATCAGAGCATGTAATCCTTATACTGAAGCAAATATATGTTCCGTCCAAAATTTCCACCAGTTTTGGCAGTAACATGTTTTAGAACGCCAATAATTTAAAGTTTTTCATTTGGTCTGTACTATTAATTACCGGATGGAAATTACCTCCGATTTTGGATGTACCACGTTGTATGCCAATAATAGTTAAAAATATATATATACATTAAATTCATAGTTTATGCGGTAAAAACTTATATTTTTATTCAATTTTGCTTACTTATTTATCATATATTAATGGTGCATAAAGCAACACATCAAAAAATAATACATGAAAATTGAATTCATTAATTACTATACTAAGAATCTGGTAAGTGTTATACTAAAAGTAATTTTAGTTAAAAATAGTATTAAACAGTAGATCGAAATCATATATTTTGATATAAGGTATATTTGAATATATCTAATTTAAATTTAACGATGATATACTCAATCAATCTAACCAATTCGAATACAAGCAGATCAGATTTTTCATAACAAATAAGATATTGAGATTATAACTTATTTCAAATTATTGTTATATATAAAACACAATATTATTAACATTTAAATTTAAATTGGTACATTATTAAATAAATTTATTTATTTATAGTTACAAACAAGAAAATTAAAATAATAAAAAAGTATGCTCTTGAATATTATTAAATTACTATAAAATATTTAACATTTATAGTTATTTTTAAGTTAAAATAGTAATTAATGTAATTATAGAATGTATAATATTTAAATATAATATATTAAAAATAAAACATGTGTTATAATTTGGATGTCAAATTTTAAATATGATACATTTATTTTATGATTATATTTATTTCAAATGAAGATTTATCTTTATTGTATCATAGATTTGTATTTAATTAGAGATATTTAGAGATTTAATATCTATCATATCTTAGATTCAAATTTCATGTTGTATCTTATAAATCCTATAAATAGGACCTTTAATAGTGTATTATTTACAACAATAAATGAGAATTACTTCTGTTATTTGCTTTCTCTTTACTTTTTTTCTCTTATTTTCTTTAATTTTATGACACGATTATTTATTCAATATTTGTGATTTTATACATGTGAAATGATCTTAGCCATAATATACTACAAATTTTTTGTAGTATTATGCAGATCACAAAATTTACAAGTTCTTGTATCTTTTTATTATTTATAATTAAACTCAAACTTTGTTTTCATTAAAAATCTAAGATTTTTTTAATTTCTTGATCATTTTAATTAGATATTATAATCAATAATATTTATGATTTATTTATATTTTAAAATTTGTTAAGTTGTTTAGTTTATATATCAATATTTATATATTCATGTTGTAATTAAATTTTAAAATTTGTTAAGTTGTTTGATTTATATATTAATATTTATATATATTTATATTATAGTATTATTTTTAATTGTTTCAGATATGACATCAGGTAAAGTTGGGAAGCCAAAAAACTCTGAAAAATAATCTCATATACCATATCATGTTGGTAAGCCAACAAACTCTGAACTACAAATTATTTAAGTGTAAAATTCAATATTGGTATGAAGATAAATATTATCTAATAATAGATTTTTTAGTTAAACTCAATATTGTGGTCACCAATAAAATTTAAAAGTAATTTATTATAAGATACTAAATATATTGTTTGTTATTAGCAAATCTAATTTTTGTTTGTTATTCTCGCTAAATATATTGTAATTATTTGGTAATATTATATATAAATATTTTATAAATATATTTATGAATATAATAATAAATAGATATTTAAGTTTATTAATATAAATATTTATTATTGTTATTTTATAAATATTAATAGATAGAAATGTCTCATGAATATGTGTTAGTATTTGACTTTATTTTAAATTAATAATTTATTATTAATGAATGATATATGTAGTACGCATATATAATAATTATATTAATTAAAAAAAAGATTGAAAATAACTTTTAGAATGCAATACCCTTATTATCTTACTTAAATAATATTCATTTAGCATTAATTGTGAATTACAATAAAGTTATTTAAATGTAATTACCTCATATCTAGACTCATATTTTTTTTCATTTATTGATAATATTTTTTCAATATTGATATAATTTGTAATCACCTAAATAAATTTTTAAGGTAAAATTATAATTTTTTATGTGTATCTATTTATTTATATTTATTAATTAAATACACATAAATTTTGGGTTAATTTTTATGATAAATTGATATTATTCTTATTTGTGAGATTTTAAATAGTAAATAAATGGACTAAAATCTTATGTTTGGTAACCCAAATAAACTTTTTAAGTGTGTGGTTACATGAATAATAGGATTTTAGAGAGTTCTGTCTAGGAGGCTAGTTCTTGAAAGCTTTTGTAACACTAGTCTTTTCTGTGAATGTAACTCTGTCTAGAAAGATGGTTTTTAAAAAGATCTTGCCTCATCATTCTTTCTTGGGAACACTCTTAGTAAATATTAATTGTGTTGCTACATTGGTAAAGTATTTCAAAACATTTACATACATACATACATACATATATATATATATATATATATATATATATATATATATATATAAGAAAATAAAGGATTTAATTATTCCTTTAAATTCAAAAAATGCAATATTTTAGAATTGCAATATTATTTATTGAGAGCTATATGCTATGATACTAATATAAATATATATTTGAAAGCATAAAATATAATATTTTAGAATTGCATTTATTTCATTAATTGAAAGTCCACAGACTATCATGCTAATAAAAACATATATTTGAAAGTATAAAATGTAATATTTTAGAATTGCGTCTATGTCATTAATTGAGAGCCCACAGACTACAATACTAACATAATATATAATGAAATATATTCAGTACTCGTGTATAGTATTAAGTAGTAATATTGAGAGCAAAATTGACATCATAAAAATATTTATATATTATTTTATGAATAAAATATGCTATTAAAATAGCAAGATAATAGCATCTATATAAACAATATATATTTAAAATATTACTATGGGTATAAGGACATTTCGATTATATGATCTTTAAAATGAATGTCATTTGATGTTAACATTGAATTGAATATAATCAAAGGAGAAAAATATATCTTGAAGGAATGAAGTGATTAATTTCATAATCACTATCCAAGATCATTTAAGGTTTTTAAGTGCTCAATATCATTAACCTTTTATTTGATTGGAGAGAAAAAAGGGTTATTCAATCATATATTTTATTGAAAGCCAAAAGAAATATATGCATAGATCTCGTGTATACTTATATAACAACATTGAGAGTAAAATTAGCAACAGTTATGAATTTGGTTGACTCCAAGCCTATTTCAATCCCCATGGCTTCAAGGGGAGTATTAAGCATAAAAGATGGTATCAGAGTCATAATTCTTGTAATTTTTTGTGGTGTGCTTATCCATGGCAGAAGTTGTAACTTCAACACAAGGCACTATAAGATATGGTGATCTTCTCTCTCATCAGTTAGCACAACTTACTATTACGGTACCTCCGACGAATGTTTCTATCAGTGTGAAACTGGATCGTAGCAACTTTCTCATTTGGAAAGAACAAATGCTCAGTTTAATTTCAACGTATGGTGTAGAAGATTTTATTGATGGCACAAAATCAGAACCACTTAAACTACTTGAAGTTACTTCTAAAACTAATTCTGAATCTCTTTGGAATGGAGTTATTAAGAGTTGGATTTATAGTTCCATTTCTAGAAACATATCTGGTATTGTGTTAGGAAAATCAACTGCTTATGAAATGTGGAAAAGTCTTGAACGAAATTATATTTCTTCTTCTAAGACTAGAGTAATGGAATTAAAGTTATAGTTGCAAACTACTAGGAAGGATAATCTTTCTGTTTTGGATTATTTTGATAAGATGAAATCATTGGCTGATGAATTAGCAGCAATTGGAAGATCTATGGATGATCAAGATTTGATAATCTTGATTCTAGGAGGTCTGAATTCTCATTTTAATTCTTGTGTTTGCTCTATTAATTGTGGAGATGTAAGTCTTGATGAAGCTAAGAGTCAACTCTTGGCATATGAAAATTTGCTTATTCAATAGGATAAAAATGAGGATAATCAAATATATCAAGCTAATTAGTAATAGTTTTGATAAGTCTAAATCACAAAATTCTTCTCAGCAAAGGTTCTTTAATAGTAGTGCTGGCTCTAATGCTAATCAAGTAAATAGAGGTAGTGGAGGTAGGAACTATGGAAGAAGTGGTCGTGGTGGTAGTTGTAGTAGTGTTTAGTATCATTTCTATTCTAAACAAGGTCACGTAGCTGCTGTTTGTTATACCTTGAAGAATCTGTTGTCTGGTAACACTAATCGTAATTCATCTAATAATAGTCGTGGTGGCCATTCAACTTTTGTTGCTTCTTCTAATGCTTCTCCTCCCAATTCTAACACAAATAATAGTGGTTGGATACTTGATAGTGGTGCTAGTCACCACATAACTAATGATGTAGGTAATTTGTCTACTGTCACTGCATATTCTGGTTCAGATGGAGTGTTAATAGGAAATGGAGGTAAGATTCCTATTTCTAGTACTGGTTCAACTTTTCTTCATACTGATAATGCTGAGTTGCATTTAAAACATGTTTTACATGTTCCTTCCATGTCTTCAAAGCTTGTTTCAATTTTTGTTAAAATTCATGGTGGATATTTTCTTGTTAAGGACACTCTTTCGAAGAGCGTTCTTCTTCAAGGAATTGCTAAAAAAGAACTTTATAGACTTTGGAATAAACTAACTTGTGGAAATGGTGCTACTACTACTTGTCAAGCTATGTTAGCAAAAAGTTCTCTGTGGCATGATGGTTTGGCACATGTTTCAAAACCTGTCATTGCCAAATTTCTTTTGCTCATAAAATAGCAATAGAGAAACACACACATATATATTTAAATATTATGTACTTGTATATGATGATCATGTACTTGGTTTAAGCTATTATGTTAATATTGTCAATGTGGTAGTTACAATTTTATTATATTATTGAAAGTCCATACAGATAAATAAAATTTATTTTAGAGTTGTTATATCATGACGTATTTGAGCTCCAATTTTATAAAGGACCATAAGCTTTCACAAAAGCAGAACAAGAGAATATTAATTAAGGTCTAATATTTTATCAATATTATCCGGTATATATCTCCCTTTTGATCTTGATAGATAATGATAGATGAAGAAATATAAAGTAGGCTTGTAACTATTGCCTATCAATTTAAATGTTGAGTACTTATATGTCTCAAAGACAATGCAACAATATTCATTATTGTTGAATAATATATAAGTTAGAACAATTTTATATATAATCTAATAAAATGCTTTGAAGAGCTAAAGTATAATGAATTATATTATATATAATTGTGCACAAATTCCTTAAAGTTGAGGAGAAACTTAATATTTTAAATATATTTGACAATAGTAACATTCGAGACTACAATCAAAATATAATATATAAAGTCACAGATAGAAGTTTAACTTGAAAAGTCTTTCAAAATATCAATCTTATGATTAAAATTGCACGGATGATACATATATTGATATAAAATATAATGTCACAAATACATAACTAGAAGTCAATATTTAGAAAGCTTCTTTCAATTTATATCCCAAATATATATAAAATAAAATTTGAGAAATAAAAGTTTGAATAATTATCATGAACAATTAAAATTGATTCAGTATATTTAACAAAATGAACTCACTATATTTAACAAAAGTTAATAATGAATCTCACGACTCTGAAAAATCGTATATTATGAAAATAATATTATCAGCCTTATTATAAAACATGATATATTTTGTGTTCAATTTAAACCACAAATTTATTATTAATTTTTTTAATTGTAACTTACATTAGTAGCAAAATAAAGTTGCTTTAATTGCACCGACTCAACACATTGAGATAGGTCCATTAATAAATTTAAAAATATGTGTTTTGTGTTTTATTTATATTGAATCCTTTGAAGGATAAGCAAGCTTATTATATAATTTTGGTAAATAATTTCTACCATTAGTGGGAGAAAAAAGAAAGATAATGGCGTGAAATTACTTAAAATGCATCTATTTTATGGAATATAAGGTTATGAAAATTACATGACATATTTTATGTTCAGTTTAAACCACAAATTTATTATTAATTTTTTTAATTGTAACTTACATTAGTAGCAAAATAAAGTTGCTTTAATTGCACCGACTCAACACATTGAGATGGACCCATTAATAAATTTTAAAATATGTGTTTTGAGTTTTATTTATATTGAATCATTTGAAGGGTAAGCAAGCTTATTATATAATTTTGGTAAATAATTTCCGCCATTAGGGGAGAAAGAAAAAGATAATGACATGAAATTACTTAAAATGCATCCATTTTATAGAGTATAAGGTTATGAAAATTACTTGATGATAGAGTACTATATATTGTCGATGTTTTTAGATAGTGAAAAATTTAGCTACAAAATACTTGAGCAATTATTGAAATTCCTATAGGACAATGAAATAAAATAGCAGCAAACATTCATAATTTATCTAAAACTTGCTAATTATACTGATGCAAAAATTATATTATTATTGTTGGAATAAAAGAGTTAATACTTCAAGAAATAATATCGAAAAAGATTATAACTATTAACTCCTATAGAGTATCAAGTACCTAATATAAAATGATATCATTTTAATGATGGGAGGAATAAAATATTAATATATTAATGTTGTATAACACATTTTCTCTCATTATCTCTTTAATAAGCAAGAGATGATAAAGATACTTGATAATGTTAAAAGTTATTAAATGTTGACAAAGAAAAGTATTGGCCAAATACAAAATATTATTTCAAACACGTATTCATTCACTTATGTGCAAAGCGAAATAGATATAATATAAACATTTGAGATCTTCGTTAAATATTTATAAGGATTAGTTGTCCAAGTGCCCAAAACTGTAAAATGTGTTGAAAACACATGAATTTATATAAAATATGATGAGGTTATGAGATATAAAATTTTACTTTCATACGTATAGGATGACTTTAAAATGTGACTAGTACTCGCATAGCATTATTTTTATATACTTACTGATGTGGATAAATTAATACTACTTATTGCTTATAAAACATCAACTTTAAATGTCATATATTATTATGATAATTCATAGGCATGCACTATTAAAGCAATGTGAATGACTACATGAGTTATAATATATATCTTCTTCATTCACATTAACATTAAAATTTAATATTTTCATAAGCTAGATGACTTTGCTATGGATACAAAGCATGTTAATTATTTCATGTACTCTTAAAAATATGAAAAAATAAGTAATTATCTTAAAGAAAGATAAACTTATATTGATTTATTTTTTATAGATAAAATATATACACATTATATATCTAGTTACTGTTTGGTTGCATAGTATGAAAATTATCTCATATTATTATTCATTTTATAGTCAATTGACACCATTTAGTGTGATAATTGATGCTCAATGTATTTATTAACATTGATGAATGTTATCAAAGCATATACAAATGTTAAATCTTACAGAAGAACAAAAATGATGAGTTTTATTATAAATTAGATATATGAATTATTATCATTAATGCAGTATGATTTATAAGTGCAAGGCTTCTAATTAATTTTGTAATGACTGACAAAATATGTTATTTTGTAAAACATGTACCTTGCAAATTAGTATTTAAATATACTATTATTATTAAAGTAAATGCATTTAGCCTACAACTATGAATTTGTATTACATATAAAATTAAGTGACGACCAAGTAAGCTCACTCGATATGAGTTATTACATTTCTTTTAACATTTAAGATATTGTCATAGTGATGTTAAAATGTGCCAATTAAAGGGACATCTCATGTTAAATGATTGTCATCTTTAGGGGAAGCACATTTGTATGCGCATTGTACTCTTTTTTCTTTCCATGGTTTTGTTCCACTGAATTTTTCTAGAAAGATTTTAATGAGACAACTTAAGCGTATTGCATGAAAATAATGTACTCTTTTTTCCTTTTCTAGTTTTTGTCCTATTGGGCTTTTCTAGCAAGTTTTTAAAAAGGTATATTCTCAATGCATTTGTATCCAAGGAGAGTGTTATAATTTGCATGTCAAATCTTAAATATGATATATCTATATTATGATTAGATTTATTTAAAATGAAGATTTATCCCCATTGTATCATAGATTTGTATTTAATTAGAGATATTTAGAGATTTAATATCTATCATATCTTAGATTCAAAATTCATGTTATATCTTTTAAACCCTATAAATAGGGCATTTAACAGTATATTATTTACATGATAATAAATGAGAATTACTTCTGCTGTTTGTTTTCTCTTATTTTCATTAGTTTTATAACAACATGCATTTATTTATAAATTTAATAGTAATTCGGTTTAGATCGGATTGCAGCATATTAAAAAATTTATCAATCTAAATTCGATCCAAATCTGAACAGATTGTATATTTTACAATTCGAATATGATCCAACTATAAAATCTGTCAATCTAATCCAATCCAATCCGATCTGAATTCGACGGATTGGATTTGATTTCTTAATTTTGGAAGATTAATCAAATTATTTGTTCACCCCTAGTTAAAAAAAATTTAGAAGAAAGAATTAAAAAAAAAATCATTTGTGCTTAAGTCTTTTTTGTGTGCAATATTAACTTTTTAAAATAAATAAATAAATAAAACCCTTAAGAAAGACTAATGAAACTTTTTTTTTTTTTATAAAAAAAATGTCTTATTAATAATAAAAAGATACATTAAGCACTACGATGTTAAGGTATACATCAATGTAACAAAAAGCTCCACAAAATAACCATCCAAAACTAGCTCTCTCATCCGATTAGTCTCCATTTTGAATAATGGGATACCATATTAATACAAAGACATGTACTCAACAATGAAGCCCACAAAATCCATAATAATTTTCAAAACATGACCATATATGTAACACACTATTTTTGGAGACATTTTCACAAACACATTAATTGCACACACAAAAACAACTACACAGAATCAACTATTTAACAACAAAATTACCACTATAAATTCCAACAACCAGAACTATAGACACAATCAAAACACACAAAACAACACAAATTAATTCAGATTTTTATTTAAAATTGATCTGAAAAGAGAAAGTTTCAGACAAACTAAAAATAGAGCTCGACACTTCCAACGCCAAAGGAAAAGGAAGACTGCTAGAAGCTAACGATGGACGGAAGCCATTGCAACACCACCAGGCGACACCCACTAAAGGAACCAAATGCCAACCAGAACCCAGAAGCAACGAAAACAATAACCCAAACAAGCAAACCACGCCAATGACAGGAACCAAGCAAAGTTGAAGCATACCCTCACACCCACGACATCTCTACCCTACAACTACACTAGGAAAACGACTCTCAAAACTACACAAAAAAATGCAAAAACCTAGAGAGAATGAGGAGAACCTCTCTCTATACTCACATTTTTCTTTTTACAGAATACAAATACTTGACTAATGAAAGCATCTAGAGAATTAAATTTTTCCCAAACTATCAGGGAATGCGATACAAAACAAAATTGCAAAATAAAACTAATAATTTATGTGAATAAAATTCACTTTTTTTTAATGACATTACATGTTGGAAAAAATAAACCTTGATGATAGGGGCTACAACGTCAAGGAAAAATAAAATTTAATTTCTAATCATTACGAAAAAGGTTGATGAGAATTAAGGAGCATCACCTAATGATGCACGATATCTAATTGGGCCTATCATTCAAAGTATCTTTTAATGGGATTATTTTCATTTATTTGTGTGCTTTCTTAAAGACTTAGGGTTGTTTGGGCATGGAACAAAAGGAATTGCAAAGAAATTCTTGATGTGGAAAGTTTTACTGAGTAGCAGTACTTGTCGAATTTCTAATTATAACTTTGTTATCCAACATTCGACTCAAGTGATTCAAAATGTATTATAAAGATTACTCGATGAGCTAGATTATTTAAAGAAATATATTTTTTCCCAATACGTAGTATTACTAGGTCAACATTTATTTTTTATAATGACCATTTTTCCTTATAAAAAAGTACATGTGATCATTTTTAACTTGTATGGCTTTTTTTAAAAAAACAAATAGGCTTTTGTGTCCTTTTCCAATAGTAGAGGAACTAAAGTACATATTTTTAATAACAAATAGACCCGTACCACACTTTTTCCTTAATTTTTTAATGATTTCAAAATAATATAAGCAGCACAATTTTTTTAAAATAAATAATATAAGTAACACATTTGATAACAATTTAATTCAATTCTACTTCTTTACAATTCTTTTAAATTATGATTTATTATTTTTTTTATTCCATTCAAATTTCGTGATTATAAAAGTTTGAGAAATTTAATAATTGGGTGGGGTACTGTTAGATTAGTTCACTAGTTTTGATTAGTTGTACATTTTAGTTCATGTGTTAAGTGATACCTTAGAAGTTCATTATCTTTTAAAAATTGTACACTATCAGTCCATTAAGTCAATTTTCTATTAACAGAAGTATTTATATGTGGAGAAAGAGATTATAAAATTAGAAAAATTACTTGAGGGCATTCTAGTCAATAAATAATTTATAAATTAAAAATAAATAAAAGAACAAAAAAATAAGCCCCCAACTAAAAACCATAAAAAGAAAAGAAAAAACATAATAAAAAATTAAACCCAGTGTCCTTTGTAGAGGAAGACAAAATGTCATTAATTTCTCTTGTTATTAACGTGAGTCATATAATTATTGTATAATATATTGTAATTAATATATATCTATTTGTAATAGAACTCTAAGTTGTATATGATTTTAGTTTATTCATGACTCTTGTAATTTATTTTCTATATATGCTTCTATTGTGAGATAAGAATCAACAAGAAATATATTTCATTCACATTATATTTAACTTGGCATCAGAGCTAAAAAAAAAATCCTTCTTTTGGCTTCATCAGTCAGCTCCCACCGTCATCATCTCTGCCGCTGCCCTCTCAATCAGCTCTGTCGTTCACGATCTAAAGTTCTAGCACAACGTCATTTGCCACTCTGCACATCTGTCACCATCGCCCTTGTCTTCGCGTTGCATAGCTCGTCCCTCAACCAGCGCCGTCCACCACACACGGCTTAGTTCATTCTCAGTCACTGATCTTCACCCCTCAGCTAGCGCTGTCCACCGCTCAACTTCTATCATCCCAACTAGCACAACTAGCACCGCACGAACCAGTGCAACCAACGCTTAGCTTCCGTTCTCCTTTGCATCCCACGAACCACCACCGTTCAAACTCGTTCGCCTGTCACTGCCATTGATCCACCAGCACAGCCTCCGCGTTTCGCTCTGCGCACAGCTCCGTCTGCCACCGTTCCTCCATCAGATTCGTTTGCCGCTATTCCTCTATTACATATGCTCGCTGCCATCTGTTTGTAAGGTAGTAAGTTTTTTTTTTCCTTTGATTTGATTTCAATTTTTTAGCCCTAGTTAATGATCAATAGTCAAAAATAAAAAAAAAAATAAAAAGAGGAGAGAGAAAAGTAACTTTTTATTACGCTGTATATTATTATTTTATGTTTCAATGGGAGATTCAAGAGAAAATCAGAGTTCTAAAACAACTAAAGTTTTGAAATTTAAAGTCTCTATCAAGAGTTCAGAAGGTGGCTCTTTTTGTGGTACCAACTTTCAAACATGGAAAAAGGTTATGTTCGTTTATCTTCGTGGAATGTACAAGATAGGACATGTGACTGGAACAATCAAGGCTCCTCGTAAAGATGATGTGGAGGCCTATACTAAGTAGGAAGATGATGATGGCCTCGTAATGTTTATTCTATTTAGAGCCATCATTGATAATGTACTACAGATGGTGGAAGAGTGTGACACAACTGAGGCCATATGGAAGACTTTAGGAGACCTCTACACTAATGAATCTAACTTTATACAGGTCCATGAATTAATGTGTAAAGCTGACAACATGCAACAGAATGGGCAACCAGTGTTTATGTTTTTTACCAAGCTAAAAAATATATGGGCTAAAATTAATCAGAAACGTTTGTGCAAAATTAAAAATCAGGAGGACCTTATATGGTACTAGAAAGAAAAGGAGCTTGAGTGAGTTTATGCATTCTTAAAAAGACTTGATACGAAACATAATAGTGCTAAGGGCATATTGCTTCAAATGCTAGACCCTCCGAGCTTGACCACAGCTTTTACATACATCCGTAAGGACAAATCTCAGCAAGAAAGTCTTAATCAACACAGGTTGAATTATCTAGTTTAGCCATTCAAGCCAAATCAAAAGCACCTTTCCTCTAGCAGCAGAGTTCGGTTCCACTTCACCAACAAGGACCTCCATCAGGTTTTGCCAACTATCCTCATTCTTAATGCTTTTATTGCAATGAAGTTGGGCATATTTGAGAGACTTGTTGGAAACTGAACCCACACTTGAGACCTAAAAGGCAAAATTATCATCCTAAAGTGAAAGCAACTATGGCACAAGTAGTCCAAGAACCAGATTTTTATGGAGTGACTAGACAGGATCATCATGAGACATGTGGAGGTACCTCTATAGCTTCAATACCTAGTCGTGGTGAGATTAGTATGGCCTTAAACGTTTCTTACTTTGTTGGGTATAATACTTGGATTATTGATTCTGGTGCGTCTGCTCATATGACTTATGATAAATCTTATTTTACTGAGTTATCTTCTCTACCAGTGTCTTATGTTATGAATGCTAATGGTGAGGCCTTTCTTGTCTTAGGAAAGGGATCGGTCTGTATTACTCTAACTTTACAGCTCTATAATGTTTTATATGTGCCTGACTTATCTCTTCACTTAATATTTGTTCCACAGTTAAATACTGAGTCTTAATGTTTTGTAACATTTTATCCTATGTATGTGATTTTTTAGGATCTTCTTACCAAGAAAATAATTGGTTGAGGGTATCTGAGGGGCAGATTGTTCCGTCTGGATCAAAACTACGCAAGGGAGAAACCAGGAGCACAGACCCGCACTTCATTGACTTTCAGTTCTAACAAGCTAAGTGAAATTTGGTTGTGGCATTGCCGCTTAGGGCATCCGTCTTTTAGTTTTATGAAAAAGTTCATGCCTACTTTGTTTATTGGTGTTAGTGAGTCTGTTTTACATTGTGAGACATGTGTTATGGTGTAGACTAGGATGAGACTCTTGCTCCAGTTGCCAAAATGAATACTATTCGGGTTCTGCTTTTGCTTGTCGCAAGCTTAAATAGGTCACTTTGGCTGTTTGATGTCAAAAATGCGTTCCTTCATAGAGATTTAGTCGAGGAAGTGTACATGAGTCTTCCACCTGAGTATGTAGTTGCTTCTCCTGGTAATTTTGTATGCAAATTGAGGAAGTCTTTGTATGGTCTCAAGCAATCCCTTCGAGCTTGGTTTGGAAGGTTTTCACAATTCATGAAGAAGGTTGGTTACAGACAGAGTAATTCAGGCCACACGCTATTTCTCAAACATCAACAAGGAAAAGTTACAGCTCTAATTATTTATGTTGATGATATGGTAATTATTAGAGATAATGCAGTTAAGATGGATAAATTATAGAGACAGCTAGCCTCTGAGTTTGAGATGAAGGATTTGGGTGAACTGAAGTACTTTTTAGGAATTGAGGTAGCTAGGGGGAGTGAAGGAATCTTTCTATTTCAGAGAAAGTACATTCTTAACCTACTAACTGAGACATGTATGTTGGATTGCAAACTTATTGATACTCCTATTGAGCAAAACTATTATCTTGTAGAGTATCCAAATTAAGTACCAACTGATCAAGCTCGCTATCAGAGGTTGGTTGGGCACCTAATTTATTTGACACATACTAGACTAGATGTTGCATATGCAGTAAGTGTGGTAAATCAGTTCATGCATAACCCGGGTGAGAGTCACATGAATGCAGTTGTGAGAATTTTAAGGTACTTGAAGTTAGCTCTAGGGAGAGAAGTATTGTTCTCTAAACACAACAATTCCCTTGAAGTTTATGGCTTCACAGATACAGATTGGGCAGGAAATATTACAGATAAAAAGTCAACATCGGGTTACTTTACCTTTGTGGGAGGTAATTTGGTTACATGAAAAAGTTATAACTCGATCTAGTATTGAGGCTGAGTATAGAGGTATGGCTCATGGGGTTTGTTGCTGTAAATAAGAAGTTTGCCATTTGATTTGAATTTCGAACTCAAAAGTAATATGCAGTTGTATTGTGACAGTCGTGCAGCCATTGATATATCACAAAAATCCAATATCGAATAATCGCACTAAGCATGTAAAGATTGATCGTTAATTTATAAAAGAGAAGCTAAATGCCAAACTTATTAGCTTTCCTTTTGTTCCCATTGAGAAGCAACTTGCAGATGTGCTCACCAAATGAGTTTCGAAGAAGGCGTTTTATGACTCACTAAGCAAATTGGGCATGGTCGATATGTATGCACCAACTTAAGGGGGAGTATTAGCGTGAGTTATATAATTAATGTATAATATATTGTAATTAATATGTATCTATCTATAAAAAACTATAAGTTGTATAAGATTTTAGTTGATTCAAGACTCTTATAATTTATTTCCTATATATATTTCTATTGTAAAGTAAAAAATAACAATAAATATATTTTATTCACATTATATTTAATTCTTGCGAGTCTAAATATGCTTTGATGAAGCATAATTCAGAGTTTTGTACGAGATGTAATATTACAGGATTATCTAACAACTACAGTTGATACTTTCTTTGACTAAAATGAACAGTTGAGATTTGAGAAATAGATTCTGAAAGTCAGAACCTAAATTTATAAAATTTCTTAGTCTATCCCTCGAAAAATCCAATAAAATTTTGATAAATTAAACTTTTATGGCAGGAATTATTTTTAGATAATTAAAAAGATAATGATTGCTGATGAAAAAGGATATCTAGTTGTTAAAAGTTAATAAAATAGTGAAAATTTACCAAGTTTCAAAGCTAGTAAATTTTTAGGTGCCATTTAAAAAATAGCTTAATACTAAAGTGTCCTACTAATTTATCGTACTTTACTTGAGGCGTATTTTTTTCTTAATAATTATACAAGGTTTAAAGAATTTAGGAAAAAAATACATATATTTTTTAATTCGGAAAGAAAAGGAGTAAAAGGAGGTGGAGAACGACCACGATGACGATGACAAAAAAACAAAAACAAAAAAACAAAAAAAGGATGAAAAATTGCTAAAAATAACTAATTTTCAATAATTTTCATTTATGCATTAGCATCTTATTTTGTTTTTCATGTTTATATGAATTATTTTAATGTTTTGCCGAATGACTTTGTGTGAGATTATAACACTTGAAATTAAACCTAATGCAAACTCTCTTTTTTCTTAATTTATGGTATATACAACAATCATATTTTATATATTTATACTAATTAAATCATTTATATATTACTAAGTATGAGAGCACGTGCAAAACACATATTATTTAATGACTAATGAAATTTGGATAACTATTTTTGTATTATTATAATAAAAATATATGAATTATATATTATATTTATATAATTAATTATATTTTAATTTTGTTATTATTAAATAAATTTTTCATTAATAAAAAATAATGTAAATTATTGCAATATATTCAACTATCTAATTTAAAAGTGTTTTCATGATACTTGTCTCGACTAAAATTTATTAAAAATCATTCAAGGTTTCTAACCTTAATTTAAACACATTTAAAGATGTCAAAATATACCACTAATTAAGAGCATATTTGCTACAGTGAGAAAAAGAATGAAATAGAAATAATGTGGATTGAAAATCAAAAGAATTAAAATTAAATTTATTTATAATATTACAGGATTGAAATAAAAATGATTATTTTAAGAAAATATTTTGTTTGTGCAATGATAATTATTTTTAAAGATGTTCATTAAAATAGAAATATAAATTAAAAAAATTTTAAGTTGTAGTATTAAAACATACTCAAAATAAAATGATATATGTTATATAAAATATCGATGATCTTTGTTCTGTTATTTTAGTTTGCAAGTCATGTAAGTCTTTTTTGTCTTTATCTTCCACTATGTAAGGTTAATTATTGAGTTTTTGGTATTGCAGACACTCACATAGAACCTAACGTTTTGTATGTTTGCATGATATTTGCACCACATGGTATTTAGAGTATGTAGTTTTCTTGCTAAGTTATTTTTTCTCTGCATTTGTTTTTCACTACTTAAGGGTATTTATAGAAAATTACTTGAGAAATTTTTTAATGAAAATGACTAGTTTTGTGAGATCGTCTAGTATGCTCAAAAAGTGGTAGCAAGGTATCAGCACAACCAAAGGCTATTACCCACAATGTAACAACTATTGCCCTTGCAAGTGTGTTCAGTAAGGGCTTGCTAATGGCTCATCTCATCGCTTGATCGGTAAGGTGACCAATGAAGTGACAGCAAGGTCATTAAAAGCTCAAGAGTTTTTATAAATACCCTTTTAAATATGTTTTTTTTTTTTTTTTTTTTAAGTAGAAAATGTGGTATAACGCCCCGATATTTTACATACAAATAAGGGCATTATCTAAACATTTTAGAGATTGAAAACCTTGATACAATTAATTGTGGTTTTATTAAAAGAAAAATTGAAAAATTGTATTGACATTAAATGGAAAAAGATTTTATAGCTAAAAACTTTAGAAAGAAAAACTTGCCAAAAAGTTCAGCACTTATTAAAGTTTATAATTTATTAGCCAAGAAAAAGGGAACTTATTCTTAAGGAACCAATAACAATCCTCAAGCATTGCCAAATTCTCGTCATGGTGTTCCTGAAAACGTGAAAGGAAGCTTGGGGTGAGTGAAATCACTCAGTAAGCAAACTTACCTTACTTGAAACATTAAGCAACCACATGTAATAAACAATTTATTCAAGACAAACAACATGTCAATGCTTGTGTTTTCAATATGAATGTCGATGTAATGCATGGTCTCTACTTAAACAATGATCTTTGAAAACCATATTTCAAATAATGTCGTGACTCGTATCCAAAACATACATAAACTTATCTTTCTTAATTGGTCGCTTCTCATAGCAAAACGTTCAAAAATGATCTTTCTCAATATGTCACGACTTATAACAAAACTGTTCAAAACTATATTTTATAGAATGCCATGAACTCTATCGCATGAATGGTGGAGCCAATACAAAATGTCACCCGTCAGCAACCAAAACAATAAATCACCCGTCGGTGACCAAACAATAAATCACCCGTCGGTGATTAGCACGCGTAAAGGGTAAGTGCAAGTGAGTCATAAAATCGTAGGGTCAAGGCTGGAATTCCATAACAAATGCTCACATGCAAAAATACGTCCAAACCATAGGGTAAGGAGCCAAATATCCTCGGGTACCCAAGGACACCTCCCCCACACGGCTCAAAACAATTACAATATGCTCCCAATTAGAGTCCAATCATAACGATGGTCAAAAGCATTCTATCAAATCATTTTCAAAAATCTGTTTGATTTTTAAAGTCGAAAGTTATAATTCAAAACATGAGTTTTTAACATCAAAAGTTTTGAATGTCATGTATATGAACATGCTTATGCCAATACTACATAACCAATAATCAATTATGCAAATACAAAGCACATATACATACGAAAATGAGATCACGCTATCTATTTAGCCATAACGGTTACAAACAAAACATATATGTAAAAACAACCATGAAAATATTCATACACAAACAAAGCAAATAATACTTAATATTTCAAGTAGGGTTAGTCTACTTACTTGATACGAGCAAACAATACTGCTAAAATTGTCGACTAATTCAACTGAGTTTAGCTTAAATAAATTATAATTGTATAATTATTAGATACTCATAATATATTAGGTATCCTCCTTTATATATATATATATATATACTTAGGTCTAACTCTTGTTTTTCCAAAAGTTTCATATTTTTATTTACAAAATTATTAGTTGTTTCCACTATCAGCAGAAACTAAATAATTAATTTCAAACTTAATTGGTGTCATAAGATTACCAATTTTTTTAGAGTTTTCATAGAGTTATAGTAAAATTTTCAATAAATTTTTAGGTAAAACCGAATGCTAAACAATTACAAAAGTGATTTTTATTCGATAACTTTTAAAACTGCCAATATAAGAAAATCAGCAATACTATTGGACTTAAACAATTTTAGAAAAATATTGGAAAATCACATCAATTTGAAATTTTAACCGTAGTTTTATAACTTAAATATTATTATACATAAAAATTTACAAATACTTTGGAATCTGTTTTCATAGGTAAAACGGGTTTTGAAACTAGTTCAATAAATCTGCTGTAAAATATTTGAGCAACAAATATATATAAATCAAAAATTCATAACATATATATATCAGATCTAAAAATCATAAAATTTTATCAAATAATAAATAAGACCCATATAACGTATTATAAAAATTTTCACAAATGTTTAACATTTATAACACCATAAATTAATTTCAAACTTTTCGTTTTAATCTGTCAGGTTTCCTGGTTCCAGCATAAAATTTTGACTTTAAAAAAATTATATTAAATTAAATACATAGAGTTTTATAAAGGTTCCAAAGACAAAAATTTTCTTATTGTGTAGAGTTATAAAGACAAAAATTTTATCTTCAAATTGAAATCAAAACCCATATAAAACAACCTTAAAATTCGAGTAGTTCAAAAACTGACAGATTCAAAACACAAACTTCACAAATTCATAACAAATTCAATATAAATGATATTTTGACAAATAAATATTCGTTGAACTCTTCAAGAAGTCTAGTTTAATATAAAAATAGTTTAAGATTTTATTGAATAGTATAAGGTTTCGAAACTAATTTATTTTCAAGATTCTACAGAAAATTTGCAAACAATTACTTTATAAAATTTCTTAGAAAAATCACTAAACATTAACCATAAACCCTTAAATCATAAGTGATAAAGTGATGGAGGAAAATTAACAAACGTACCTAGTTTACTTCATAAACTTCTATTCTCTTATGACTGTTGTTGTGAAAGACATATGTGAGAAGAATAGACGTAGGGTTTTTGTTTCTCCTTTGATCTAGTAAAGAATTTATATATTTTGTTCTAATAAAGAGTTTATATGTGAATAGAAACTTATTCTTATTAGGATATTCTAATTATTATTGTCATATTCTTTGAATTGAATAAGAGTCCAATATACCTTAGACAACAAATTCAAACCTACTTTCTGCTTTATCTTTAAAGAGTTTATTTATACTTATAATTCTATTTTAAAATTATAACTTACTCTCAAATAACTCTTTATTTTTAATAATTAATGTTATTTGAAATTTTGGGATATTACAATTCTTCCCCCTTAAAAGAATTTCGTCCTCGAAATTCATCAATCTTATTTCATAAAACACAATTTGAAAACATAACATATATAACAAATTATACATACATATACGTGCATACATGCATATAAATACTTATATAGATATTTTTCAATATCAACAAATTTACCTATATATTTAAACTATTAAACATTTAGTAAGGGTATAAGAAATCATTTGTTTTGTATATTGGGTACTTAAAATTTGAAAAGTAAAATTTGCAAATATTGGTCATACTTAACTCTCAACTTATAATAAAATATATCACTTAATGTCATGATTAGCTATGCATCTTTAGCTTTTATATCATCAACATGAAATACTTTATTTACTTTATAGGTCTGTAAGATTGTAAAGCCTAACAAATAATATTTGATAATAATATTTGCTAAATTGTACTAGATTTACTATGTTCTATCCATATCTTGTTCTACCTATATCAAAGATATAATTATAAATTGGCTTCCACTTATGAATATCTTACTATCAAGACTTGAGTTTTAAAATTTCCATTTGATAAACCAAGTAGTTCATATTAGGATCTATAGATTTTGATCTATTGCTACTTAGTCCATTTATACAGATAATGATGAAATTAATTGTGGTTACTTATCACACTTATAATCAAGAATCCATCTATAGTAATTAAGACCACTTTTCTTTAACTGTAATTGTCATCTCTCTAAAAAAATGAACAGTTGAGATATTAGTACCAAAGTAACAATAATTTTCCATTAAATCAATTAGGTTCATTGCCTCCACATGTATTCTACTTATCACTTGACATTATCACATTTGTTAATATATATATATATATATATATATATATTTTTTTTTTTTTTTTTTTTCAGATAGGTGAAAGTGTCTCAATTCTCTACTACAAAATCCTTCATTAACTTGAAGAGATTGTAAGCTTAAATACACATTGCAATCAATACTCTTAAGAGATCCATCATAGTTGTACTATTTAGATAGCTAGTAATCCAAATATGATAAAAATCTCTTTGTTCACCACAAAAAATAATCACCTAGGCTCTAATCACTAAACAATACTTCAAAATTCATCTTCCAACAATAATTTTCAATATTGCACAAACTTGAAGTCTTCTTTACTCTATTTTCTAAGTATAATCCAAATTGATATCCATGTACAACTTGTTCCATAAAGTCAACCCCATTTTTTTTTTCATTGAAAAGATGACAAATATATCAGATAACTCTTGGTAATAACATTTGCTATTGATACTCTTAAAATATCCATCATATCAAGTAATTTTTTTATCGTCTATTAAGTAAAATAAATATACACTATTTAGAGAAACTATTACTCAAATAAGATAAGGCCCCTTAGTTCATGATAACACATTCAAATTTAATCATCTATGTCTCCAATCACCAAAAATAATAATATTTTAAAATTCATACTTCATAAGGCATTGTTCAATTCTAATATTTTAAAATTCATACTTCATAAGGCATTGTTCAAACCTGAAACCTATTTTATTTCATTCCCTAAATTTAAGACCTTAAACAATTAACATTAACATTCACTGTTAATTGGTCACAAAGAAATAAAGGTTATGGTCATATTTCAAAGTCTTTAATTTGATGCCGGTAATCTGATAACTCAATACCATCAATTATAAAATTTGAGTTAATCCTTCATTCTAATTTGTCTCGCTAAGTTTCAATAAATTCTACTTAACCAACTTAAATTATTTTTCCACTTCTCCTTTCCTAATAAATGTTTATAATCACTTTTGACCATTATCCCAAATATATAGCCACAATACCTTGACTACCACAATACTTTGATTACCACTATTAGAACTTCAATCCAAGTTGAAAGTATGCTTATTTGTGCTTGGATGTCATGACTTAATTTCTAAAGTAATTAATCAAATAATATATATAACCAACAACATTAGATATGACATACTTAACAATGGCAGAGTGCAAGCTAAGTATGATACTATCTTATTTTATCTTAAAAACTTACTATAGTGACTATAATATTTCTCATTCTTTCTCCATATTAAGTTAATATTTCTAATACTTAATATTCTACCAAGAATCCCAAAATTCAATAACGTTTCTATATCCATATTTAATGGTTGGATACCAACTAAATATCATTCATACTTGTATCATCACAAATAAATTTTTATGTCCATCTACAGTTAGACCTAAACTTATGCTCCTTATAAGTCATATCTTATTATTCCATTTGTTTATAATGTTTCCTCTAAAAATTTATATCTTTCCCATCATAAATAAGTGAATGTATTTAACCATTGATTATTCACAGATCTATTTTCTCATAAGTCACGATTGATTGTTTCATTTGCCTACAGAAAGACACTTCGGATAAGACACTTGCAGCTACAGTACAAAGCTAAACAAACTCTTATTACAAGTTATTTTTGTACTTCAATCTTTTCTTCTTAAAATCAAAGTCATAAATTTTACAATAACTACAAATGAATAAGAAAAGTATCTAATACACCAGTAGCTCCATTTTAACAAAATTTACTACCTATGTGTCACCTCAACAAAATTAGACATTTTCTTAACATCATATATTCATTAGGAAATCAGAAGATAATTCAATCCTTTAAGCACACTAAAATCAAACTTACTATACAATTTGAAATAACACTTTAAAACCCAACTATTTAATTAGGTGTTCTAAATATCTTTGTTACATGCATCAATGCTAGTAACCAATGAGGTTTTCTAAGATAATATATGATACTTTAGGATAATGTACGTACCTTTATGCTCCGATCACAAAGATTGTAAACTTAGATTTAATTATAGGGAGGTAATTAAAAACAAATTGCATCATTTATTTAATTTTGATTCAAAACAAAACAAATTTTCAATTCTCGTCTTTTGAGATGAAAAATCATGAAAGTAACATAAATGTAAGACACTTACAGATTATTCAATCAAATAAAAAAAAATTTGTACATGAAATTTTTCTTTAACAAACTATCAAATAACATATAACTTCAAACAATACCATGAGTATTTGAGATTTGGCAATGATTGTGGTTCCCATCTATCCAAATTTAAGTCTACAGAATCATAAAACCTGGCTCTGATACCAATTGTAACGCCCCGATATTTTACATACAAATAAGAACATTATCTAAACATTTTAGAGATTGAAAACCTTGATACAATTAATTGTGGTTTTATTAAAAGAAAAATTGAAAAATTGTATTGACATTAAATGGAAAAAGATTTTATAGCTAAAAACCTTAGAAAGAAAAACTTGCCAAAAAGTTCAGCACTTATTAAAGTTTACAATTTATTAGCCAAGAAAAAGGGAACTTATTCTTAAGGAACCAATAACAATCCTCAAGCATTGCCAAATTCTCGTCATGGTGTTCTTGAAAATGTGAAAGGAAGCTTGGGGTTAGTGAAATCACTCAGTAAGCAAACTTACCTTACTTGAAACATTAAGCAACCACATGTAATAAACAATTTATTCAAGACAAACAACATGTCAATGCTTGTGTTTTCAATATGAATGTCGATGTAATGCATGGTCTCTACTTAAACAATGATCTTTGAAAACCATATTTCAAATAATGTCGTGACTCGTATCCAAAACATACATAAACTTATCTTTCTTAATTGGTCGCTTCTCATAGCAAAACGTTCAAAAATGATCTTTCTCAATATGTCACGACTCATAACAAAACTGTTCAAAACTATATTTTATAGAATGCCATGAACTCTATCGCATGAATGGTGGAGCCAATACAAAATGTCACCCGTCGGCAACCAAAACAATAAATCACCCGTCGGTGATTAGCACGCGTGAAGGGTAAGTGCAAGTGAGTCATAAAATCGTAGGGTCAAGGCTGGAATTCCATAACAAATGCTCACATGCAAAAATACGTCCAAACCATATGGTAAGGAATCAAATATCCTCGGGTACCCAAGGACACCTCCCCCACACGGCTCAAAACAATTACAATATGCTCCCAATTAGAGTCCAATCATAACGATGGTCAAAAGCATTCTATCAAACCATTTTCAAAAATTTGTTTGATTTTTAAAGTCGAAAGTTATAATTCAAAACATGAGTTTTTAACATCAAAAGTTTTGAATGTCATGCATATGAACATGCTTATGCCAATACTACATAACCAATAATCAATTATGCAAACACAAAGCACATATATATACGAAAATGAGATCACGCTATCTATTTAGCCATAACGGTTACAAACAAAACATATATGTAAAAACAACCATGAAAATATTCATACACAAACAAAGCAAACAATACTTAATATTTCAAGTAAGGTTAGTCTACTTACCTAATACGAGCAACCAATACTGCTAAAATTGCCGACTAATTCAACTGAGTTTAGCCTAAATAAATTATAATTGTATAATTATTAGATACTCATAATATATTAGGTATCCTCCTTTATATATATATATATATATATATATATATACTTAGGTCTAACTCTTGTTTTTCCAAAAGTTTCATATTTTTATTCACAAAATTATTAGTTGTTTCCACTATCAGCAGAAACTAAATAATTAATTAAAAACTTAATTGGTGTCATAAGATTACCAAATTTTTCAGAGTTTTCATAGAAGTATAGTAAAATTTTCAATAAATTTTTAGGTAAAACCGAATGCTAAACAATTACAAAAGTGATTTTTATTCGATAACTTTTAAAACTGTCAATATAAGAAAATCAGCAATACTACTGGACTTAAACAATTTTAGAAAAATATTGGAAAATCATATCAATTTGAAATTTTAACCGTAGTTTTATAACTTAAATATTATTATACATAAAAATTTACAAATACTTTGGAATCTGTTTTCATAGGTAAAACGGGTTTTGAAACTAGTTCAATAAATCTACTGTAAAATATTTGAGCAACAAACATATATAAATCAAAAATTCATAACATATATATATCAGATCCAAAAATCATAAAATTTTATCAAATAATAAATAAGACCCATATAACGTATTATAAAAATTTTCACAAATGTTTAACATTTATAACACCATAAATTAATTTCAAACTTTTCGTTTTAATCTGTCAGGTTTCCTGGTTCCAGCATAAAATTTTGACTTTAAAAAATTATATTAAATTAAATACATAGAGTTTTATAAAGGTTCCAAAGACAAAAATTTTCTTATTGTGTAGAGTTATAAAGACAAAAATTTTATCTTCAAATTGAAATCAAAACCCATATAAAACAACCTTAAAATTCGAGTAGTTCAAAAACTGACAGATTCAAAACACAAACTTCACAAATTCATAACAAATTCAATATAAATGATATTTTGACAAATAAATATTCGTTGAATTCTTCAAGAAGTCTAGTTTAATATAAAAATAGTTTAAGATTTTATTGAATAGTATAAGGTTTCGAAACTAATTTATTTTCAAGATTCTGCAGAAAATTTGCAAACAATTACTTTATAAAATTTCTTAGAAAAATCACTAAACATTAACCATAAACCCTTAAATCATAAGTGATAAAGTGATGGAGGAAAATTAACAAACGTACCTAGTTTACTTCATAAACTTCTATTCTCTTATGACTGTTGTTGTGAAAGACATATGTGAGAAGAATAGACGTAGGGTTTTTGTTTCTCCTTTGATCTAGTAAAGAATTTATATATTTTGTTCTAATAAAGAGTTTATATGTGAATAGAAACTTATTCTTATTAGGATATTCTAATTATTATTGTCATATTCTTTGAATTAAATAAGAGTCCAATATACCTTAGACAACAAATTCAAACCTACTTTCTGCTTTATCTTTAAAGAGTTTATTTATACTTATAATTCTATTTTAAAATTATAACTTACTCTCAAATAACTCTTTATTTTTAATAATTAATGTTATTTGAAATTTTGGGATATTACATGTGGGGAAACTCTAACAATTTAAAAAATTAATTTTTTGTGAGAAAATTATTTTTTAACTTTCGAGTTATCAATACATTGAATATATTTTTGTATTGGTGATCTATTCTAGAATTCAAGTGAAATTGTATTTCATTATTGAAAATTGATTTCTTAACAAAATTAATACAAGATAATCCCTTAAATAGTAGATGTTGTACACCCTATACATTATCCTAGATTAAGGTATACAATATTATCATATAGTTTAACAGTCCCTTTCAAACTAATGAAACTGACAAAATTATTAATTTAAAAAATGTAGGAAGAAACTAAAGAACATGTAACATCCAAACCTTATTTCACACCAAAAAATTAATTTACATAGGTGATTTCGGTATTGGTGGAGATATATCATTAATAAAATCTCCAAAAATTTAAATACAATAATATAACTTATAAGTAGAGCTTGTCATTGACAATGACAAGAAAACACTCATAGGAGAAACATAAACACATTTTGAAAAGCCAACCAAGGAGTTTGAATGATAGAAAGAGATACTTAAATACCAATACTCAATTCACCAAAAAAGTGAATTACTTGCAGTTTAGTAGTTACCTTAAATAATTCGTAGATATTACTACATAAGAACAATACTTATATAAGTTCATCATATTATATTAAGTAGTTACTTTAAGTAATTCGTAGATATTATTATATAAGAATAATACTTATATAAGTTCATCATATTATATTATTGTACATGTATAATTCATGCTGTTAATAAAATTAGAGTTTTATACGAATATATCGTAATATATAAGGCTCTTATTATGATTTGAAAGCTTTTCTTTATTTGTTGCTTTCCTGCTATTATATGTTTTTATTTATTAACTCGTTATTTTGACTTTTTTAATACTTTTTCTTGTTTATTCTTTGTTGCTTAATTTCTTTTGTTTACTTGTTTTTTATTTTTTATGCTTGTGCGAAATGTATGAATTTTAAGATGTTTGTATTACATTGCCACAATTGTGCACCAAATTTCTTACTGTCTCATAGTTGTCTATTTACCTTTTATAAATAATAAATTATAAACCAAATTTATTTATCTTGTTTACAATATGTTGTTATATATACTACCCAATAATATTTAAACATTTATTTGTCTATTTACCCAATAGTATTTAAACATTTAAAAAATTATTAATATTATTTATTATTATCATCATCATCGTTAATGTTGTTATTATATTATAACTACAACTTTTTTAGCAATATATTGTCACGTGTTAATGGATATATTGTGCAGAAAAAATTATACAAGATAAAATAATTCTTAAATACATAAATTATTATATTTAGAAATGAAAATATTTTTGTTATTTATCCTGTGTCTTGATAATATATACTACAAGTGAGTTATAAAATTATGTGGTTAAAATATAAAAAGATTTCAAAGAAAGATAAAAGAAAATTGATAAATTAATACCTTCATGGTTTGGGTCTTTCCAGAACTTCAATACTTTTGTATGGTAATCAATTCTCAGGTTCAATACCCAAATCCATCTTCAACTTATCTTCCATACAAGTGATTAATCTCAGTTATAACCACCTCTATGGTAAGTACTTTAGTTAATTTATTCGTTGAGCAGACCCTTAATTAACTTATTGAATTAATTAGAAAAATGTTTATTGCATACAAATATTTGAACACTCAAATTAATTATAATCTATGTGTAACGTGAAAAAAAATTCTTATAAAAGATAGTTCTTTATTCTCAAAATTATTTTATCTCACACACGTAGATTTATAATAGTTAAAAATGTGTGTTACATGTGAATTATTTTACTTATTTTAATTTTTTAATTTTTTTAATTTTTAAAATACATTTGATACAATATCAAAATTATTTTTTCTGTACATTCAAATTAATTATGAAAGTAAAATAATTTTAAAATTCTTATTGGATATGATAATTATCATATAATTAAAATTTTTATTGGATATTGAATATAATACTTATTTCATTATCATGTTTTAACTCCTTCATTATGATAATAAATCCAAAAAGGATAACTAATCTCAATTGTATAACATATACGGATAATTTTATTTAAAAAAAAAAAATTAACTGTGAATCACACTTTTTTATATAGTATAGAAAAAGATACTAATTAAAAATGAGTACTTTATATGTGAATTGTTTTATTTATTTTAGTTTTTTTCTTTGATTAATTTCTACAACATATTTAAAATAAATATAAAATTAGTTTTCTTATGTTTCCATATTAATTTTGAAAGTAAAATAATAATTACATTTTTATTAGATGTGATAATTTATTATATTATTAAAATTATTATTTAATGTAATAATTATTTTATTATTATGTTTAAATTTTTTATTTAATATGATATATAATATAATATAAAGTTAATTTTTTTACGTTTTTAAATTAATATTTAAATTTTTTTTATTAAATATAATAATTATTAAAATTTTTATTGAATTTAATTATTATTTTATTATTATATTAAAATTTTTTATATAACATAATAATATATTTTAAAAAATTATTAATATTAAAATTTAAAATATAAAAATAATTTTATCTAAAAAAAATATTAAATATAATTTAAAATTTTATATATAATATAAAGTATAAACATATTGATAAACAGATGTGGCTCAAAATTCTTGTGCATTGTTGAATAAATTAATTACGTGTGATGATTGTTAGCTTTTTTATAATAAAATATGCAACTGACAGGGAGCATACCAAGAGAAATTGGGAATTCAACGTCGTTGAAAAGTCTACTTCTTGCCATTAACAGCATTAATGGAGGTATAGTTATGACTTTATTTTATTTTAAAAAAGAAAATAAAGACTTTTTTCATTTTGATGGTAATGCGATTACATTACAATGATTGGCTGCTGCTTCTTCTTCTTACTAGTCAATAACTCCTGCTATGGTTGTTGTTCTTCTTTTGTGCTTATCTCTCTTCTTATTATTTTTTTTTTTTATTAATTAAAGTTAAAACTAAAGCATATTATATATTTTTTCTGTAGCAAAAAAAAAGTATATATATTTCATCGGTAACATATTTATTTTATGTAACAAATTATTTAAACGTAATTACTTAAATCTAAAAATTAACAACTAAAATAAACTTGAGTATCATTAAAGTAGCGAACTCAATCATTTTTTTCCTATATTTAATTTTTTCTTTCTTTCTTCGAAATAACATTAAATTTTTTATAAAAAATTTACTTTTCATAATTCGCACATTTTAACATAAAATATTACTTATTCTTCTAATTTTAAAAAATACTTCATATTTTCACTTCGCTCACAAACCCATATATGAAAGTCTTCTTCTCCTCTTTATATTAACTTTATCTCATATTTTTTTTTTTTTTTTATGTAACACTTTTCATCACCACTTTTGAACAACAAAGCTTCTTCTTTTCCTCACATGCATTATGCATAACAACAATTTTCTTTTTTCTAATAATAACATGTATATAGCAACAATATATTATAGTTATATACTTATTGTAAACTTGTACGATTTTGTATAAAATGAGTATATGAAAATATAAAATCCCTTAAAAAGTGGACATATATATAATTAGTTAAAAACTCAATATTTATTTTAATTTTTTTCTAAAAAAAAATTGTCCTTTATAGCACATACACTGTATTTTTATTATAAGTTAACTTTTTATGATCCACACGTGAAAGTTTTAAGTTAGAGAATAGAGACTAAATATATCAAAAGGGAGTGAATAAATTATTTTTAATTTTAATAAATTTTAATTATGTAACCTAAACACACTGATCAGACATACAATCATGTGTAAAAATAAAATACGAAATAAAGAATAACACACGATAATTTTAGATGAAAATAACCTAGGTCACAATAATGATTTAAGAGAAAAATAACAAGTCCATCGAACTATTTACTATGAAAATTAATGTTTAATTACAAGGTTAGGTCTTAGATTACTCTTCACAGATAAAGCCACCTATATAATTTACTTACAAGCTGTCACTTTTTTCACAGTCTCTACAAGGTGGGTCTGTAGATTTGGACCAGCGTTTTGTTCTACTCGATTCTCACGAGATCAATCGAACTCGTCAATTTTGATAATTCGAGTCACACGAATTACTAAACACGTTATCCTTAGTACCTAAAAAGTTAGTACAAATAGCACAAGTGCAAAGTGTATCTTAAAGCAGATTCTATAATAAAAAGCATTAACTAGCATATTCAACAACATATAATATAGAAACTAAATAAGTTAGTAAACTCTAGAACAATCATGTAAAGATCAATATTATAAAAAATATTTAGGCATACAAATCATTCATACATAACCACATAATATGTTTAAACAATTAATTTAAGAAGATGCCTAAGATTATAAGATTAAGAGAAAAAGTTTTTCTTTGAAAGCTTAAGACATATGCAAAATTATCAAAATGTGTGTGGTAAATTATGCAACAACAAAAGTTAATTATATAAAGTCCAATTTGACCTAAAAGAGAATTGATAATAAAAGATAATTATGCTCATAAAAGAATTTAGCCTTGACAATTAAATGGAATCAAATTAATAAAAATAGCATATGGGTTGAATTAAAAGGAAGTTGTTGCAAAAATGAAAAATACTGGCTCAATCGATCGAAAACCTGTGCTCGATTGATCTACCCAATCCTTGAATGATTTACTATGCATTTTTCAAACTCAAGAATAGCTAGATCGAGTCGATTGATTCTCAATCGATCTAACCATATGCACAAAAAATTCTTCTAAATATATCTAACGATCCTAAATCTATACTGAGGGTAGACTAGGAATATTACCCTTTTTACAAATATTGTTATTATAATAAAATATTATGTAAGTTTTTTTTTTTAATTTAAGAAAAGATTTTATTTATTTGAAAAGTAAATACTAATTTGTTAGGTCTCTTAAACTATGAAGTAATCTTAAAATTTAATTTTCTTCGTAAATAAAAAGGTATGAACTAATTAGAATATAAAATATTGTTCATGTTTCAATAAAGTCAATTTATTAAATATAAATAGTTATAGACTTTAAAAGATCTTAAATAGGGACTACTTAAAAGTCAAACCACCGAATGCATTTTTATTTCATCCAAAACTATTGCTCATTATCTAAAAAATATTAAATTAAACACAAATGAGCTAAGGCTCAGTAAGTAAATCCACATGCAACATATGAAAGAACATGACAGATGTATTATTATTTTATTTATTTGTTTACATATTTTTTTTACTTACATGTCTTCTTTTCCTTGTATTTTTTTTTTATTTATTGTTTCAATGGTTGTTTTCATTTTTTTTTTTTTTTATCTCTATAATAGGTATCTTGTGTAATACCTATGTCATCAATAATCCGTGGGCTATGGTTTTTGAAACTAGTTCCAATCAACAGAGCGTTGGTAGTATTGTAATTGGGGCTTAACATGGGTGTGGACCATCTAAAATCACAATACATAAATAATTTATGGTTATGTATTAATATATATTTTGCACATAAATAATCGTACAAGATAAAATAGTTAATGAATATATAAATTTTTATATTTTAAATGTGTGTCAACTGTGTTGAAAATTAGTTACATATAATATTAATGAATTCTAGAGATAAGAGATGTTATAGTTATACCAACGTTGACTTTTCTTACATTATTTTCCTTTTTCAGCAAATGAGATTACGCATGAATTTCTTTCGATCGTTGTTATTGCTTTTAACACGTCAACATCGATCATTATATAGTGCACAGACATGGGGTGTGTACATGTGTTGGTGTATATAATGGCAGAAAAAAGTCATTAATTATTGTCTATTCTTCATTTCCACAGAAGCCACAATGATCAAGAAAACAAGTTTTCATCACTTTATGATTGTGTTAATGGAAGTAATATTTTTCATGGCTATTGATTTTGTTCCATCAAAAGCAAAAAATATCAGCACAGATGAATCTGCTCTTCTTGCCCTTAAAGCTCATATACAAAATAACTCTTACAACATTTTGGCTACCAATTGGTCCTCTTCTTCTTCTTCTATTTGCAATTGGGTTGGTATCACCTGTGGGCTTCACCACAATAGAGTCACTGCCTTGAATCTATCTTACATGGGTCTCAGTGGCTCTCTACCACCTCATTTGGGAAACTTATCATTCTTAGTTGAGTTGGATTTGAGAAATAATAGTTTTCAAGGTATGTTGCCAACTGAGTTGGCTAATTTAAGAAGACTAAAGATGATCAACCTTGGTTTCAACAAGGGTTTAGGTGGAATTCAAATACCTTCATGGTTTGGGTCTTTTCCAGAACTTCAATACTTGGGTTTGTATGGTAATCAATTCTCAGGTTCAATACCCAAATCCATCTTCAACTTATCTTCCATACAAGTGATTAATCTCAGTTATAACCAACTCCATGGTAAGTACTTTAGTTCATTTATTCATTAGTTGAGCAGGACCCTTAATTCACTTATTGAATTAATTAGAAAAATGTTTATTGCATACAAATATTTGAACACTCTAATTATAATCTATGTGTAACGTGAAAAAAAATTCTTATAAAAGATAGTTCTTTATTTTCAAAACTATTTCGTATGATATTTATTTTATTATGTTCTTTAATTATGATAATAAATTTAAAAAAATAACTAATATTAATTGTTATTAAGCTCTAATACATATGCTTTAGCTTAGTTTTTGTAACCAGCTCTTATTCATTTAGTTAGGTTAGTTACAAGTTGCCTTTGACCTTTTGCATCTTCATTTTGGTTGTTATGCAGCACTCACACGCTATCATTTTGATATCCCTTCACACTTTGCAATATAGGCCAGCTAGTCTAGCACATAGGTATTTACTTTTATTAAAAGTTGTAATTTGTGACGAGAATCGAATCAGACACGATATAAATTTTTTTTAGTCAGAATTGATCAATAATTTTTTCATATTCTTAAAAATTTTATTATTTCTTACTATTATAAATAGGCAACACGAAAAAAACTTGAGTAAATTTTTTCATATATCAACTGACACGAAAATTCGACACGAATAATACGAACCGAACCCTGTGCCAACATGAATAATATGATATAAATACAACATAAACACGATTAACATGACACAATTATCACCCTTATTTTTACCTCACACACAATATATATATATATATATATATATATATATATATATAAAATACTTTCAAAAATGAAAGTATCTTTTGCCTTACTTTGGCTTATCTTCTCTAATAACCCTTTTCTGATTTCATTGTGCTCACCTTTGTTTATCAATTGCTTAATATAAAAATAATTTTATAACAAATATTAAATGTGAATCTAATTACTTTAATATATACTATGGTTAAAAGCTGGTACTTTTACTTGAAATATTTTAGTTTTTTTAATTAATTTTTATAATATATTTAAAATAAATATAAAAAATACATATAAAATATGTATTTTTAACTAATAGTATAAAACAGATATATATTAAGCATTATTGAATAAATTAATTACGTGCGATGCTTGCTAGCTTTTTTATAATAAAATATGGAACTGACAGGGAGTATACCAAGAGAAATTGGGAATTCAACTTCGTTGAAAAGTCTACTTCTTGCAAGGAACAACATTAATGGAGGTATAACTATTACTTTATTTTATTTTCTTTTGTGCTTATCATATTTTATTGAAAAGAAGCAAGTTAAATTCCTTTCCCAATAATTACGACACATGGTCTCGCTACAATAAGACAGTTCATCAACGCAAACAGTCAAAATTTTCAAAACTCTAAAATAATTATCTAATCGTATCATTTGCCAAATGCTAAAAACATAGTTATTTTTTATTTAATTTAATTATATTATAATGTATGATAAAATATTTAAAAAAATAAATTATTTTTTTACTTTTTAAAATAATTTTATTATGCACCATATTATAAATAATTTAAGTATAAAAATAATTGCGAAAGTATGTAATATTAATATTTCGCACAGAAACATTGTGTATTTTAAAAAAAATATTGTATATTAAATGAGATGATATATACCATACTTTATTTTAACTAGTTCTAGTCTGATAGTTGTTATTATTTATTGCAAAATTTCAAAAGTATGTATGACTTTGTCACTCTTTCGTGATCTTAATGGATAAATTTATTAAATATTTTAAAATTTTAATTTTAATTTGCAGAACTTCCAGAAGAGATAAGCAATATAGCATTGGAGAAGTTGAATGTAGTATACAATAATATCCAAGGAGTCATTCCTTTATCTATCTTCAACATGTCCTCTTTGAAGTCTTTATTTTTAGCTAGTAATAATCTATCTGGTAGCGTTCCAAAAAATATATGCCAAAATCTTCCTATTTTAGAGGAGCTAGTGTTGTCGTCTAACCAATTTGTGGGGCTCATTCCAACTCAGCTATCACAATGTGCCGAGCTTCTTATATTTGCATTATCATCTAATCATTTTATTGGAAGCGTACCAAAAGAAATTGCTAACATGACAAAGTTGCGAGTGATCTACCTTGCCTTCAACAATTTAACAGGTATTTGTATGTTACGATTTTAATATTTTATTTATATTAAATAAATAAAGAGAAATTTCATTCATTAGGCAACCACGATTCCATAAACCACCATTAGTTGTAAATAGAAGTTTACCATAGAACAAAACAATTGTTTTTGTCCAATTGAGGAGCTGAGGTGGATAATCTAAATTTTATGTGCGATAAATTTAGGTCATATCAATTTTTATTAAATTAGTTTGAGCATTCGTGACCTATACAACTTATTTAAATTTTTGAAAAAAAAAAAAAAAAAAAACTTGTAACATGAAAGTAGCACTCCCTTACGTTCTCCTCATATACTTTTCTTATAAAGAAAACTCTAGGCCAATATTTTTTACATTGAACTCCAGCTAATTAAATCCGTTCAACATTAAACTTCAGCTAAATAGACCCCGTTCAATATTTAAGATGCTAATTTTGTTGTTATAAGATTTTGGAGTATTATTTATGTAATTTTCCAAATATATATAATTTTGTTTAAAGAAAAAATGTTAATAGAATTATTATCTTTTAATATATTTTTTTGTAAAATAAGAAAAAAAAATAAAAAAAAAATGTTATCTAGTGTCATTATGGTAAATGCTCTTGCGAGCTGAGCTACTCATAAGCTAAGTAAGATGAGTTTTTTTAGCTTATTAACTTATTGAATTAACTTTAAATAATGAGTTTATCTTGGCTAAAATGCTCATTTGAAACTACTATTGGAAGTAATATGAACTAAAAATAAAAGCATTTAATAATGCGTGTTTTTATATGGGTAATGATATGTCAATTAATTACATTTGTTATGGTTTAAAAAAATGAAATATCCATTTTACTCTTAGTTACATCTTAGTGCTACTATTATTGAATAAAGTTGTGATTAATAAATTGTTACTGTGATAATAACAATTTACATTATGCAAATATCACCACCCTTTTATATTAATAAAATTAACTAACAATATGACCTAAGTCTATGCAGGTACATTGCCCAATGAGATTAGTGAGCTTCACAATCTAGAGGAGTTGTCTCTTTCTGGTAACCAATTCACTGGCTTATTTCCTTTTAAGATTTTCAATATCTCTACTATGAAAACCATTGCAATTGGAAGCAATCAATTTTCTGGAAACTTCTCAACAATCACAAAGTTTTCCCAGCCAAATCTTGAGATCTTTTCGGTTACTAGAAACAACTTCAAAGGTGAAGTCCTTAATTTTCTAACCAATTGTTCTCAACTCACACGTGTTGATGTTTCACAAAATTCCTTTTCTGGCTCTCTTACAATTGCAATTGGTCAACACCTAACAAATCTAAATTATCTCATCTTAGACTATAACAATTTCACATTTGATCCTTCTACATCAGAGAGCTTTTTCTCTTCATTATCTAACATGAAATATCTAAGAATTTTTTCATCAAGTGGCATTCCCTTCAATATCACACTTCCTAATTCTATTGAAAATCTCCCTTCTTCTTTAGAAAGTTTTTTACTTGTTAATTGCATGTTGAGAGGCAACATTCCCAAAAGCATTGGCAATTTGGTTAGCTTGACAAAGTTAGTTTTAGATGAAAATCAATTATCTGGTTCTATTCCAACCACTATTGGTAGATTAAATCAGCTTCAAGGCTTATCTTTTAAAGGCAATAATTTAGAAGGACTCTTCTCTACTGAACTTTGCAAGTTGGTAAACTTAGTTCAATTGGATTTGACAAGCAATAAGCTATCTGGCCAAATACCAACTTGTTTGGGAAATCTTAAATCATTGAGAGGTCTTGAAATGAGCTTCAATAATTTCAATTCAACAATTCCAAACACACTATGGAACCTTGAAGAAATGTTGATTCTAAACTTGTCATCCAATTCTTTAAGTGGCTCTCTTAGTTCAGATATTAAAAATTTTAAGAGTCCAATATCAGTTGATTTATCTAATAATGAATTGTCAGGCAATATTACAACTAGTCTTGGAGATCTTCAAAGTTTACTTGGCCTAGCTTTAGACAGAAACAAGTTTGAGGGTTCAATTCCTGAATCATTTGAAAAATTAATAAGCTTAGAAGCATTGGATTTATCAAGGAATAATTTGTCTGGCATAATACCAAAGTCACTTGAAAAATTAGTCAATTTAAAGTACTTCAATGTCTCGTACAATAAGCTTGAAGGACAAGTTCCAACTGATGGACCTTTCGTGAAGTTCTCTTCTTCGTCATTTTTGTCAAATGGTAAGCTATGTGGTGCTCCTCAACTGCAATTCCCAAGTTGCCAAATTTATACTAAAAAATCGAGGAATGTTATCCGAAATCGTGTGTTGAGATATGTTTTGCCTGTGGTTGCTTTAATGATACTTGTAATACTAATAGCCGCTGTGTTTTGGTGGATAAGATACAGGAAGGGTAAAGTTGAGTTGGTAAGTGAGACTCAATCATTGCCTTTAAGAAGATGGATAAAGGTTTCAAAAAAAGAGATTTTAGAAGCAACAAATGGATTTAACGAAGCTAACTTGATTGGTAAAGGAGGTTTTGGTTCAGTGTATAAAGGAAAACTTAATAATGAGATTGATGTTGCCGTTAAAGCTTTTAACTTGGAAATGGAAGGAGCTTTCAAGAGTTTTGATGTTGAATGTGAAGTATTGAGTAGTCTTCTTCATAGAAATCTTATCAAAATTATTGGCATTCATAGTAGTCCTAACATGAAAGCTTTGGTGCTTGAGTACATGCCACTTGGGAGTCTTGAGAAGTGGTTGTATGGTAGTAATTTCGACTTGAGCTTGTTACAAAGGTTGAACATAATGATAGATGTTGCTACAGCACTTGAATATCTTCACTATAGTTATTCACAACCAGTTGCTCATTGTGATATAAAGCCTGCAAATGTACTTCTTGACCAAGATTTAGTTGCACATGTTGCTGATTTTGGAATCACAAGACTTTTGGGTGAAACAGATTTAACGGTACGAACAATGACACTAGCCACTATTGGTTATATGGCACCAGGTAATATTTTCAAGCCACGAATTATCGTTGAATTTTAGACATTTTTCGTACATCTATTTAGGACCCAAACTGTGAGTTTGAGGCCCAAAACAACATCTTTTAATTTATAGTTATTCTCACCAAAATCGTTGGTTTCATAATGTACTATTTGTATTAGATATGTAAGTCTATTTAGAGCATAAACTGCATACTATCGTGGTTTTTTTTTTTTCTTTCTATTGTTCTTGTAATAAATTTTGTATGTTATTTGCAGAATTTGGATTGGAAGGAATTGTTTCAACAAGAGGTGATGTTTATAGTTATGGAATTCTACTTTTGGAGACTTTTACTAAAAAAAAGCCTACAGATGCAATGTTTGTTGGAGAAATGAGATTGACGAAATGGGTGATAGAGTCACTTTCCAATGGCAACATTGGTAGAGTTATTGATGCCAACCTTTTGAGGGATGAAAAAGAAAATGAGTCTAACATAATAGATTGTGTGTCATCTATATTATTGTTGGCCCTAAATTGTTCAGTTGACTCACCAGAGGAGAGAAAGACTATAAAAGAAGTTATAGTTGCACTCAACAAGATCAAAACCAAGTTTTTCAAAGATATCTAGTAAAATTTGCATGTGTGGTTATTTTATATATAATTTATGTGAATTAAGATTATGAATGCAAGCATAGCACAATTCACATGCATACTTAGGTATGTATATTTTGCAGCATGTTGTTGTAAACCATACTAGGATATAGGTGAGTTTGTATTTTTATTTTTTCCTTTCGTCTTTCTCATGTATCGTTGGATATTTTTATCGAGTAACAAATTTTATATTTGAACGTAGAAACTAGTATTACAATTCATGGTAGCCAAAAAGAGTTTATGCACAACTAATATGACATGATAATATATAAAACTAATAAAACAATATAAATAGTAGGATTGGTATAAAACACTTTTTTACTTTATAATGAATAGTTACTTCACTCACATTTGGAGAAACTAATTTTGACAAAAATGTATTTGGATCTTAAATCTCTATTATTTTAAGTACTCAAAAACATTTATATTTTAGATATCAAGTATGTCAGGCTACTCTAAGTAAGAATCAAATACATGATCATACCCATGATAAATGTGAAGTGAAACCAACTGGATCACATGTGATTCTCCCCAAAATCATAAACTTTTAACAGCAAAGATTAATCATTATCTTAACAAACAATTACTTAAACAACCAATTATAGCTCAATTAGGATTGTCATTTTTTGTGAACAAAGGCATGGCAGTGCATCCATAAGTGGACAATAAAAGGAAATGGAATTGGGGACGATAATCATTATTATAATAATATGGGGCAGATAAGAACAACAATTACATTTTTCATCAATTATATATTTTATTTTATTTTTATAATAATTTAAATATATGTATATTCTTAGAAATATATTTATAGATTTTGTTGTATTGAAACTCAAATCAACCATTAAAACTAAGGTATATTATATTTCATCGTTATGAAAAATATTTATTTTATGTAACAAACTATTTAAAGTAATTACTTAAATGTTAAATTACTAACTAAAATAAAATTGTTAATTATTAAAGCAGCGAACTCAATCATTTTTTTTCTATATATAATTTTTTTGTTTATTTCTTTAAAATAACATTGAATATTCTTATAAAAAATTACTTTTTATTTGCACCTTTTAACAAAAAATACTAATTGTTCTTCTAATTTTGAAAAATACTTCATATTTTCACCTCATTCACAAACCCATATATGAAAGTCTTCTTCTCCTCTTTATATTAACTTGATCTCATATTTTTTTTATCTCTCACTTTTCATCATCACTTTTGAACAACAATGCTTCTCCTTTTTCCCACATGCATTATGCATAACAACAATTTTCGTTTTTCTAATAATAACATGTATAGCAACAATATATTCTAGTTATATACTTATTGTAAACTTGTACAATTTTGTATAAAATGAGTATATGAAAATAATAAAATCTCTTAAAAAGTGGACATATATATAATTAATTAAAAACTCAATATTTATTTTAATTATTTTTTCTCAAAAAAATTTGTCGTTAATAGCACAGACACTATATTTTTATTATAAGCTAACCTTTTATGATCAACACGTGAAAATTTTAAGTTACAGACTAAATATATCAAAAGGGAGTGAATAAATTATTTTTAATTTTAATAAATTTTAATTATGTAACCTAAACACACTGACAAGACATGCAATTCCGTGAGAAAATAAAATACAAAAATAAAGAATAACACACAATAATATTAGATGAAAATAACTTAAGCTACAACAATGACTTAACAGAAAAATCACCAGTCTATGAAAATTAATGTTCAATTACAAGGCTAGGTCTTAGACTATATATCCTTCATAGATAAAACCCCTTACGTAATTTACTTACGAGCCATCAATTTTTTCACAGTCTCCACAAGCTAGGTCTGCACATCCAAACCAATGTTTCGTTTTACTCTAGTCTCATGAGATCAATCGAACTCGTCAACTTTGAATCACATGAATTACTAAACATGTTACCCTTAGTACCTGAAAAGTTAGTACAAATAGCACAAGTGCAAAATGTGTCTTAAAGAATATTCTATAATGAAAAGCATTAACTAGCTAGCATATTCAACATCATATAACATAGAAACCAAATAAGCTAGTAAACTCTAAAACGATCATGTAAAGTTCAATATCATGAAAAATATTTAGGCATACAAATCATTCAAACATATCCACACAATATGTTTAAATAGTTAATTCAAAAAGATGCTTAACATTATAAGATGAAAAGAAAAAGTTTTCCTTTGAAAGCTCAAGACATATGCAAAATTATCAGAATGTGTGTGTTAAATTATTCAACAACAAAAGTTGATTATATATAGTCTTATTTGACCTAAAAGAGAATTGATAGTAAATGATAATTAGGCTCATAAAAGAATTCAACCTTGACAATTAAATGAGATCAAATTAGTAAAAATAGCATGTGGGTTGAATTAAAAGAAAGTTGTTGTGAACTGAAAATACTGGCTCAATCGATCGAGAACCTATATTCGATTGATCTACCCAATCCTTGAACGATCTAACCATGTATTTTTTAAACTCAAGAGCAGCAAGATCGAGTCAACTGATTCTCGATCGATCTAACCATGTGCACAAAAAATTCTTCTAAATATATCTAACGATCCTAAGTCTATACTGAGGGTAGACTAGGAATATTACCCTTTTTACAAATATTGTTATTATAATGAAATATTATGTAAGTTTTTTTTTTTTTTAATTTAAGAAAAGATTTTATTTATTTGAAAAGTAAATACTAATTTGTTAGGTCTCTTAAACTCTGAAGTAATCTTAAAATTTAATTTTCTTCATACATAAAAAGCCATGAACTAATTAGGATATAAAATATTGTTCATGTTTTAATAAAGTCAATTTATTAAATATAAATAGTTATAGACTTTAAAAGATCTCAAATAGGGACTACTTAAAAGTCAAACCACCGAATACATCTTTATGTCGTCTAAAGCTATTGCTCATTATCTGAAAAATATTAAATTAAACACAAATGAGCTAAGGCTCAGTAAGGAAATCTACATGCAACATGCATAATGATGAAAGAACATGACAGATGTATTGTTATTTTATTTATTTGTTTACATATTTTTTTTACTTACATGTCTTCTTTTCCTTGTATTTTTTCTTATTTATTGTTTCAATGGCTGTTTTCATTTTTTTTTTTTTTTTTTTTTTTTTTTATCTCTATAGTAGGTCTCTTGTGTAATACCTATGTCATCAATAGTCAGTGGGCTATGGTTTTTGAAACTAGTTCCAATCAACGGATCCTTGGTAGGATTGTAATTGGGACTTAACATGGGTGTGGACCATCTAAAATCACAATACATAAATAATTTATGGTTATGTATTAATATATATTTTGTGCATAAATAATCGTACAAGATAAAATAGTTAATGAAATATAAATTGTTATATTTTAAATGTGTGTCAACTGTGTTGGGAATTAGTTACATATAATATTAATGAATTCTAGAGATAAGAGATGTTATAGTTATACCAACGTTGAAAGTTTTACTTTTTTTACATTATTTTCCTTTTTCAGCAAATGAGAATACGCATGAATTTTCTTTCAATCCAATTGACAGTTCAAAGAATAAAATACATGACCCATTTAACGATACATGAGGTAATGAATATATATTTTGATTATCTTTGAATGATGCAGTTTGTAAGTATTTTAATAATATTTTTTTTAGAGTTCATGAATTAAAATAGACCATAATTATGAAAGTGACATGTATATTGAAACTTTTGTTTTCTTTTGGTCTCTTATGAATTGCTTGCACTTTTAGAATGTGCATATAATTGCCTGCCCAAAGGTAGTAATTATGAGTCATAATTTTAAGAATGCATGAAGTGTTAGGTGAAAATATTTGAACCTAAAGACTTGTCCTCCTAAAGAAGATAAAATTACCAACAATTCAAAATTTTTATTTAGTCACTTGTTTTAAATTACTTGTAGTGTTTTGTATACTCCACCCAAAGGTGAGTACGCAATGATACTATAAGAAATTGTTGGTTCAAGAACTTTGTTATATGTTGTGTGCTCCACCCAAAGGTGAGCATGTAATATTATAATAAGAATTCTTGTAAGAATGATAATTATAAGTTCATTCTTATTTGTTGACTATGATATTTTTTATCATCATCATGTCATTGTTCATAACTTATTTAATCCTCATAATATTTATTATTGATACATTCATGGGGTCAATATGTGATAAATAAATAAAAGACAAATTCATTATAAGTCATGAAATTTTATTTGATATTTGAGACAAGGTTGTTTCTTAAGATTGTGAGATGCAATTACTCACCCAAAGGTAGTAATTGTATGTCATGATATTTTTGATATTGCATAGAGCATTCATAAAGATATTTAACTTCGGAGCTTATCATCCCAAAGGGTTTAAGTTTTCCAAAAGTTAGGTATCTTGGTTATTTGAATTGTGACGAGGGAACTTTACTGCACATTGCTTTCTCATCCCAAAGGATAGTTTGCAATTGTATATCTAGGACTCTTAAGAGAATAAGTGTTTTATTATAGTAAACTTATTCTTGAGAATATATAAATAATTGCTCATGATTTGAATTATATGTTGTATTCACATTATGTGAGTGAAATTTGTTAATCATGTCCTTTATAATGCATGTATTATTATATTATTATTTTGTCTATTTGCAATATAACTTCGAAAATAAATTAATTAAACCAAATATTTAAAATTGAGGTTCTTGAGATATTGAGTAGTCATTTTAAGCGTCAAATAATAGTTAAAATTCTAAATTGATTATTGACTGCCTTATATATGATTAATGTCTTGGGACTTAAAATGTAATTCATTCCATTTAGAAATTTTCACAATTTTATCATGTCAATAATCAGTGAAAGTGCAATTTATTTTGACTATATTTTCTAAATAACTATGTATTAATATTTTGCATATATTATTGACTTACATAAAAAAAGGTTTATTTAAATTTTTAAATAATATTAATGATCATGCATATGCATATGAATATTTAGAGAATTATGAGCATATAAAGTTTATGCATATAATCTCTAGGAATGTTGTGCTTGAATTTGTTGTCTAGTATGTGAAACAAAATATGAATGCATGTTAAGATTTAGACTTTTAACAAAATTCACTAACTCTTGTAGTTAGTGAGAGTTATTTTAAACTCTTATAAGCTAATATGTAATTTAGTGTTGCTTTAGCTATTATGTAAGAAACTTTGCCAGTAAATAAATTCTAAAAATAATATAGCATTTATTATAACAATGAAAATCAATAGCATGAAATATATTTCCCAATTAGTGCTCCTTGACAGTAATATATTATGTATTGTGAATAAAATTGGGTTTGATGAATCAAGTATTATCATGTGAGGATCCGTGATAATTGCTTGGTGCACATAACTGAAGTTGTGTGATTTTTGTTATTATTATTTTTTACATGCTATATTAAAATATTTCTGTTGCAGAGTATAAATAATTTATATTTGTGCTCTGGATAACACGTGATAGAAGTTTCACAATCTACATAGTGACATCACTAACATCGTGAGATGTTGTACTAACTTTTTCACGAGGAAATGAGCGTCTTGTGAGAGAGACATGAATACATTTTTGTGAGAAAATGGGCGTCTCGTGAGAGACGTGAATGTGTTTCCATGAGGAAATGAGCATCTCGTGAGAGGTTTAAATATGTTTTCATGAGAAAACGATTGCCTCATAAGAGACATGAACATATTACCGTGAGGTAAGGTATATCTCAATTTCATAGAGATATGGTCTACCATGAGGAAGACAAAATGTCACTTTTGTTGTTAATATTTTGGTCTCGTGAGAGATTGTTTGGTGACATTGTGGTTTCGTGAGAACCATGAAGACCGATACAAACTAAGTGTTGTTGGCTATGTAAGTAGCTAAAGTTTGTACTACACTTCATATCAGATGTGATTATGTCAACATAGACACTAATGTTATGATCATAGTATGAATTTATGTGGTTAATGATGTAATGACATCTACAGTTTAATATTAGTGGTTGTGTTGGACTGGATCATGATTAAGGTGCTTGGTTAGACTATGTTTTGTGGCCAATTGTGTTTCAACCTGATACCAATTAATGTTGCCTAAGTGGGAGAATGTTAGAATTTTATTATTGGGCTAACATTAATTAAGCTTTTATTTGTTTATAAAATGGGTTGAATTATAGTTTAACTGATATGAGGCTCATTTAAATTGATATGGGCTTGGCACACCTTGTAGGCTTGAGCCAATTACTGGTGTGATGGACTTTGTATAGTCCAATAGGGATTAGGGTTTTGTGATGGGTGAAACCCTAATGTCACCCTATAAATAATATTTGGATAGGTACCCCCTCCACTCTAACCCTAGAGAAACTTATCGTGAGGCTCTCCCCATTAGAGTTATTTTTCGTAAGAGCTGGTAAGGGGAATATCTAACCATGTTAATTTTCTTTTATCTTATAACTTATTCCTTGTGTTAGATTCAATCAAATTAAGGAATATTCATGGCTGCATCAGATATTTTTTTTATTTAATTTGTATTCTAATACATCAATGAAATTAATATAAATCTTACAGTGTATATATATATATATATATGGGTGTATATAATGGCAGAAAAAAGTCATTAATTATTGTCTATTCTTCATTTCCACGGAAGCCACAATGATCAAGAAAACAAGTTTTCATCACTTTATGATTGTGCTAATGGAAGTAATATTTTTCATGGCTATTGATTTTGTTCCATCAAACGCAAAAAATATCAGCACAGATGAATCTGCTCTTCTTGCCCTTAAAGCTCATATACAGAATAACTCTTACAACATTTTGGCTACCAATTGGTCCTCTTCTTCTTCTTCTTCTATTTGCAATTGGGTTGGTATCACCTGTGGGCTTCACCACAATAGAGTCACTGCCTTGAATCTATCTTACATGGGTCTCAGTGGCCCTCTACCACCTCATTTGGGAAACTTATCATTCTTAGTTGAGTTGGATTTGAGAAATAATAGTTTTCAAGGTATGTTGCCAACTGAGTTGGCTAATTTAAGAAGACTAAAGATGATCAACCTTGGTTTCAACAAGGGTTTAGGTGGAATTAAAATACCTTCATGGTTTGGGTCTTTTCCAGAACTTCAATACTTGGGTTTGTATGGTAATCAATTCTCAGGTTCAATACCCAAATCCATCTTCAACTTATCTTCCATACAAGTGATTAATCTCAGTTACAACCAACTCCATGGTAAGTACTCGAGTTTATTTATTCATTAGTTGAGCAGGACCCTTAATTCACTTATTGAATTAATTAGAAAAATGTTTATTGCATACAAATATTTGAACACTCAAATTAATTATAAGTGAAAAAAAAATTCTAATAAAGGATAGTTATTTATTTTTAAAATTATTTTATCTTTCTTTCTCTCTCACACACATATATAATTGTTACAAATATGTACATTATACATAAATTATTTTATTTATTTTTATTTATTTTTATTTTTTTAATTTCTGATACATTTAATATAATATAAAAAAATTATATATTTAAATTAATTATAAAAATAAAATAATTTAAATTTTTATTGTATATTATAAGTATAATATGATTTAATTTTTTATTAAATATTTATATAATATTTATTTCATTATATTTTTTAATTATGATAATAAATTTAAAAATTTAAAAAAATAACTAATATCAATTGTTATTAAGCTGTCTAATACATATGCTTTAGCTAAGTTTTTGTAACTAGCTGTTATTCATTTAGTTAGGCTCTTTTGCCTTATTAGTTACAAGTTGCCTTATTAGTTACAAGTTGCCTTTTACCTTTTGCATCTTCATGTTGGTTGTTATAAAGCACTCACACGCTATCCTTTTGATATACCTTCACACTTTGCAATATAGGCCAACTAGTCTAGCACATAGGTATCGACTTTTATCACACTGTATATATATATATATATATATATATATATAAAATACTTTCACAAAAATGAAAATATCTTTGGCCTTACTTTGGCTCATCTTCTCTAATGTCCCTTTTCTGATTTCATTATGCTTATCAATTGCTTAATATAAAAATAATTTCATAACAAATATTAAATGTGAATCTTACTATTATATATAATATGGTTAAAAGCAGGTACTTTTATTTGAAATATTTTAATTATTTTAATTAATTTTTATAATATATTTAAAATAAATATAAAAAATACGTATAAAATATGTATTTTTAACTAATAATATAAAACAGATATATATGAAGCATTATTCAATAAATTAATTACGTGTGATGCTTGTTAGCTTTTTTATGAAAAAGTATGCAACTGACAGGGAGTATACCAAGAGAAATTGGGAATTCAACTTCGTTGAAAAGTCTGCTTCTTGCCAATAACAACATTAATGGAGGTATAATTATTACTTTATTTTATTTTTAAAAAATAAAACAAAGACTTTTTTTATTTTGATGGTAATGCGATTACATTACATTGATTTAGCTGCTTCTGCTTCTTCTTTATTTAATTATTTTTTCTTTCCTTTTATAACTAGTCAATACTTGTTGCTATAGTTGTCGTTTTTCTTTTGTGCTTATCTTATTTTATTGAAAAGAAGCAAGATTCCATCATTCTCATTTCCCACTCATTAATTCCTTTCCCAATAATTACGACACATGGTCTCACTACAATATAATTAAGACATTACACATGTTGTTATATTGCAATATTTGAAAAGTGTATATGACTTTGTCATTCTTTTGTAATCTTAATGAATAAATTTATTAAATATTTTAAAATTTTAATTTCAATTTACAGAACTTCCAGAAGAGATAAGCAATATAGCATTGGAGAAGTTGAGTGTAGTATACAATAATATCCAAGGAGTCATTCCTTTATCTATCTTCAACATGTCCTCTTTGAAGTCTTTAATTTTTAGCTAATAATAATCTATCTGGTAGCGTTCCAAAGAATATATGCCAAAATTTTCCTATTTTAGAGGAGCTAGGGTTATCGTTTAACCAATTTGTGGGGCACATTCCAACTCAGCTATCACAATGTGCCGAGCTTCTAATATTTTCTCTATCAAATAATCATTTTATTGGAAGCGTACCATAAGAAATTGCTAACATGACAAAGTTGCAAGCGAATAGAGCCATATATAAACAGAAATTAAAAAGGACAGAAATAGCATGATTTCATACAAAAATGAATCGTTTTATAATACAACTAAATTCTGTATTTACAAAATTACCCACAACAATTGAAATTTAGAACAGACCTCAAAGCACGAGATAAAAGACTCTGGCCTTTCTTTCGAAGGTGTTATCCCAAAATCATCTTCTTCGCAGAAACCTACTGAACCCACTTCTTGTCCTCTGTTTTTTAGAACTTGTATTTGGGTTCTTTCTACTTACTTCCTTTCCCACCAAAGAATTTAAGTGGGTTACCTGATATAGAAAACGATGATGAACAGTTTCGTCAACTGCTGCAAGCCGTTGTCAATCATCTCCTACCACTGATCTGCGTATGTATTATGGAAACCTTATATAATTTCTGGATAACATACGTACAATTTACAGAAATTATAAAACTAAATTATTAATTCATATGGCTACTCAAAGAGGCATTCCGATGTGTAATCTACCATTTCTACAAACAACAATTTTTGAAAGCAGTACAGAAATTAATTTACATTTTTGGAAGTCGTACGGAACATTATGTAAGTTTCTGGAAAGATTACAGAATTGAGAAAACGATGATGAACAGTTCCGTCAACTGCTGATACGCGGGGACAAAAACGTAAACTTACACAGCAAAAACGATGTCGTGAATCGATATGAGGCAAAATTTTCATCTGAAGCGTTCCGCATCTATTTCAAGTCTTTATTTCGATCTACCTTGGCTACAACAATTTGACAGGTATTTTGTCTGTTATAATTTTAATATTTTATTTACATTAAAAAAAAATAAAGAAAGAGAAATTCCATTTATCAAGCAAACACAATTCCATAAACCACCCGTAGTTGTAAATAGAAGTTTACCATAGAACAAAACTATTGTCTTTGTTGTTGGACCCGTCACTAGAGGGGAGCTGAGGTGGATCATCTAAATTTTACGTGACATCATATCAATTTCTAATGAATTAGTTTTGGCGGTTCTCAAGCAATATAGCTCATTTATAGTTTTGGAAAAAAAAATTGTAATCACGAAAAGCACCCCACATATGCTTCTCATATACCAAAAATTTTACATTAAATGCCCTTCGATGCCGTAAAACTCCAGCTAATTAAACTCATTTAATATTAAACTTCAACTAATTAGATGACATTTAAAGTTTAGGGTGCTACTTTTATTGTTATAAGATTTATGAGTGTTATTTAATTTAATTTTTCCAATATATATAATTTTGTTTAAGGAAAAAATGTTAGTATAATTATTATGTTTTGATTATATTTTCGTAAAATAAAATAAAATTAAAAAATATTTATCTAGTGTCATTATGATAAATGTCCTTGTGAGCTAGTCATGAGCAAAGTGACATGAGATTTTCAAGCTTATGAACTCATTAATCAACCCTAAATAAAAGAATTTAATAATACATGTTTTTATATGGGTAATGATATGTCAATTAATTACTTTTGTTATGGCTTAAGAAAATGAAATATCCATTTTATCCTTAGTTATACCTAAGTGCCACTACTATTGAATAAAATTGTTATTAATGTATTGTTACCGTGAGTAACAATTTACATTATGCAAATATCACCACCCTTTTATATTAATAAAATTAACTAACAATATGATCTAAAACTATGGTAGGTACATTGCCCTGGGAGATTAATGAGCTTCACAATCTAAAGGTGTTGTCTCTTTCTGGTAACCAACTCACAGGCTTATTTCCTTTTAAGATTTTCAATATCTCTTCCATGAAAGCCATTGCAATTGGAAGCAATCAATTTTCTGGAAACTTCTCATCAATCACAAGGTTTTCACAGCCAAATCTTAAGGTCTTTTTGGTTGAAAGAAACAATTTCAAAGGTGAAATCCTTAATTTTATAACCAATTCTTCTCAACTTACGAGTGTTGATGTTTCACACAATTTCTTTTCTGGCTCTCTTACAACAAAAATTGGTCAACACTTAACAAATCTAAATATTCTCATCTTAGACTATAACAATTTCACATTTGATCCGTCTACATCAGAGAGCTTTTTCTCTTCATTATCTAACCTAAAATATCTAAGAATTTTTTCATCAAGTAGCATACCCTTCAGTATCACACTTCCCAATTCTATTGAAAATCTCCCTTCTTCTTTAGAAAGTTTTTTACTTGTTAATTGCATGTTCAGAGGCAACATTCCCAAAAGCATTGGCAATTTGGTTAGCTTGACAAAGTTAGTTTTAGATGAAAATCAACTATCTGGTTCTATTCCAACCGCTATTGGTAGATTAAATCAGCTTCAAGGCTTATCTTTTAAAGGCAATAATTTAGAAGGACCCTTCTCTACTGAACTTTGCAAGTTGGTAAACTTAGTTCAATTGGATTTGACAAGCAATAAGTTATTTGGCCAAATACCAACTTGTTTGGGAAATCTTAAATCATTGAGAGGTCTTGAAATGAGCTTCAATAATTTCAATTCAACAATTCCAAACACACTATGGAACCTTGAATAAATGTTGATTCTAAACTTGTCATCCAATTCTTTGAGTGGCTCTCTTAGTTCAGATATTAAAAATTTTAAGAGTCCAATATCAGTTGATTTATCTAATAATGAATTGTCAGGCAATATTACAGCTAGTCTTGGAGATCTTCAAAGTTTGCTTGGTCTAGCTTTAGACAGAAACAAGTTTGAGGGTTCAATTCCTGAATCATTTGAAAAATTAATAAGCCTAGAAGCATTGGATTTATCAAGGAATAATTTGTCTGGCATAATACCAAAGTCACTTGAAAAATTAGTCAATTTAAAGTACTTCAATGTCTCGTACAATAAGCTTGAAGAACAAGTTCCAACTGATGGACCTTTTGTGAACTTCTCTGCTTTGTCATTTTTGTCAAATGGTGAGCTATGTGGTGCTCCCCGACTGCAATTCCCAAGTTGCCAAATTTATACTAAAAAATCGAGGAATGTTATTCAAAATCGTGTGTTGAGATACGTTTTGCCTATGGTTGTTTTGATTATACTTGTAGTACTAATAGCCGCTGTGTTTTGGTGGATAAGATACAGGAAGGGTAAAGTTGAGTTGGTAAGTGAGATTAAGTCATTGCCTTTAAGAAGATGGATAAAGGTTTCAAAAAAAGAGATTTTAGAAGCAACAAATGGATTTAATGAAGCTAACTTGCTAGGTAAAGGAGGTTTTGGTTCAGTGTATAAAGGAAAACTTAATGATGAGATTGATGTTGCCGTTAAAGTTTTTAACTTGGAAATGGAAGGAGCTTTCAAGAGTTTTGATGTTGAATGTGAAGTATTGAGTAGTCTTCTTCATAGAAATCTTATCAAAATTATTGGCATTCATAGTAGTCCTAACATGAAAGCTTTGGTGCTTGAGTACATGCCACTTGGGAGTCTTGAGAAGTGGTTGTATGGTAGTAATTTTGACTTGAGCTTGTTACAAAGGTTGAACATAATGATAAATGTTGCTACAGCACTTGAATATCTTCACTATAGTTATTCACAACCAGTTGCTCATTGTGATATAAAGCCTGCAAATGTACTTCTTGACCAAGATTTAGTTCCACATGTTGCTGATTTTGGAATCACAAGACTTTTGGGTGAAACGGATTTGACGGTACGAACAATGACCCTAGCCACTATTGGTTATATGGCACCAGGTAATTTTTTCAAATCACGAATTATTGTTGAATTTTAGACATTTTTACATCTATTTAGGACTCAAACTGTGAGTTTGAGGCCCAAAACAGCATCTTTTAATTTAGAGTTATTCTCACCAAAATCGTTGATTTCATAATGTACTATTTGTATTAGATATGTAAGTCTATTTAGAGCATAAATTGCATACTATCATGTTTTTTTTTTTTTTTTTTTTTCTATTGTTCTTGTAATAAATTTTGTATGTTATATGCAGAATTTGGATTGGAAGGAATTGTTTCCACAAGAGGTGATGTTTATAGTTATGGAATTCTACTTTTGGAGACTTTCACTAGAAAAAAGCCTACAGATGCAATGTTTGTTGGAGAAATGAGATTGACAAAATGGGTGATAGAGTCACTTTCAAATGGCAACATTGGTAGAGTTATTGATGCCAACCTTTTGAGGGATGAAAAAGAAAATGAGTCTAACATAATAGATTGTGTGTCATCTATATTGTTGTTGGCCGTAAATTGTTCTGTTGACTCACCAGATGAGAGAAAGACTATAAAAGAAGTTATAGTTGCACTCAACAAGATCAAAACCAAGTTTTTCAAAGATATCTAATAAAATTTGCATGTGTGGTTATTTTGTATATAATTTATGTGAATTAAGATTATAAATGCAAGCATAGCACAATTCACATATATACTTAGGTATGTATATTTTGCAGCATGGTTTATAGGCTAGTTTTTATTTTTATTTTTTCTTTTGTCTTTTTTGTGTATTGTTGGATATTTTTAACGAGTAACAAAGTTTATATTTAAATGTAGAAACTAGTATTATAATTTATGGTAGCCCAAAAAGAGTTGATGCACAACTAGTATGACATGATAATACATAAAACAAATAAAATTATATAAATAGTAAGATTAGTATAAAACACTTTTTTATTTTATAATGAATAGTTACTTTACTCACATTTGAAGAAAGTATTTTTGACAAAATGTATTTGGGTCTTAAATTTTTACTATTTTAAGTACTCAACTCCAAAAGGGCCCAAAATCCCAAAAATTTATATTTTAGATATTAAATATGTCAAGCTACTCTAAGTGAGAATCAAACACAGAATCTTACCCTTGACAAATGTGAAGTGAAACCAACTGGATCACATGTGAATCTCCCCAAAATCATAAACTTTTAATAGTAAAAATTAATCATTATCCTAACAAACAATTGCTTAAATAACCAATTATAGCGCAATTAGGGTTGTCATTTGTTGTGAACAAAGCCATGCAAGTGCATCCATAAGTGGACAATTAAAGGAAATGACGATTGGGGACTATAACCATTATTCTAATAATATGGGACAAGATAAAAACAACAATTACATTTTTCATCAATTATATATTTTATTTTATTTTATTTTTATAATAATTTAAATATATGTATATTCTTAAAAATATATTTATAGATTTTGTTGTATTGAAACTCAAATCAACCATTAAAACTAAGGTACATTATATTTGATCGTTATGAAAAATATTTATTTTATGTAACAAACTATTTAAAGTAATTACTTAAATATAAAAATTAATAACTAAAATAAACTTGTTAATTATTAAAGTAGCGAACTCAATCATTTTTTTTCTATAATTAATTTTTTGTGTCTTTCTTTAAAATAACATTAAATATTCTTATAAAAAATTACTTTTTATTCACACCTTTTAACAAAAAATACTAATTGTTCTTCTAATTTTGTAAAATACTTCATATTTTTGCCTCACTCACAAACCCATACATGAAAGTCTTCTTCTCCTCTTTATATTAACTTGATCTCATATTTTTTTTTTTATCTTTCAACTTTCATCACCACTTTTTAACAACAATGCTTCTTCTTTTTCCCACATGCTTTATGCATAACAACAATTTTCATTTTTCTAATAATATGTATAGCAACAATATATTCTAGTTATATACTTATTGTAAACTTGTACAATTTTGTATAAAATGAGTATATGAAAATAATAAAATCTCTTAAAAAGTGGACATATATATAATTAGTTAAAAACTCAATATTTATTTTAATTGTTTTTTCTCAAAAAAAATTTCCTTAATAGCATAGACACTGTATTTTTATTATAAGCTAACTTTTATGATCCACACATGAAAGTTATAAGTTACAGACTAAATATATCAAAAGGGAGTTAATCAATTATTTTCAATTTTAATAAATTTTAATTATGTAACATAAACACACTGACCAGACATACAATTTTGTGTAAAAATAAAATGCAAAAATAAAGAATAACACACGATAATTTTAGATGAAAACAACCTAAGCCACAACAATGATTTAAAAGAAAAATCATCAGTCCATCGAACTATCTACTATGAAAATTAATGTTCAATTACAAGGCTAGGTCTTAAAATATTCTTCACAGATAAAGCCCCCTATGTAATTTACTTATGAGCCCTCACTTTTTTTATAGTCTCCACAAGTTGAGTCTGCAGATCCAAACCAACATTTCGTTTTACTCTAGTCTCATGAGATCAATAGAACTTGTCAACTTCGATAATTCGAAACACATGAATTCCTAAACATGTTACCCTTAGTACCTCAAAAGTTAATAAAAATAGCACAAGTACAAAATGTGTCATAAAGTAGATTCTATAATGAAAAGCATTAATTAGCATATGCAACACATATTATATAGAAACCAAATAAGCTAGTAAATACTAGAACGGTCTTGTAAAACTCAATTTCATGAAAAATATTTAGGCATACAAATCATTCAAATATAACCACACAATATATTTCAACAATTAATTTAAGAAGATGCCTAAGATTATAACATGAAGAGAAAAAGTTTTTCTTTGAAAGCTCAAGACATATGCAAAATTATCAAAATGTGTGAGTTAAATTATTCAACAATAAAAGTTGATTATATAGAGTCCAATTTGACCTAAAAGAGAATTGATAGTAAATGACAATTATGCTCATAAAAGAAATCTGCCTTGACAATTAAATGGAATCAAATTAGTAAAAATAGCATATGGGTCGAATTAAAAGTAAGTTGGTTCGAACTGAAAATACTGGCTCAATCGATCGAGAACCTATGCTCGATTGATCTACCCTATCCTTGAACGATTTAACCATGCATTTTTCAAACCCAAGAGCAACTAAATCGAAGTCGATTGATTCTCGATCGATCTAACCATGTGCACAAAAAATTCTTCTAAATATATATAACGATTCTTCTAAAGGATATTTTTGTAATTTATCTTATTTTGGGTAAGCAAAACGCACAATTTTGATTTTATTATTATTAATTTTTAAAAATATAATTTATAATTAAAATATAAGCTATTTAGGCCCATTTCTAAAAGCTCGCCTATACAACAATTAACACTTTTAATTAGGTTAAAAAAGTCCAAACCGATCTAAAATTGAGATGGTAGGCGGCTAGAATAGACCACCTTGGTTTAGGTCTCTAGTTGATTGTATACTAGAAGTATAAATTTAAATAAAATATTAATAAAATATATAATACATTTTATTAATTTCATAACATATTTTACTTTATTTATTTAATTTTTTATTCATTCAAAATGAGCCTAAATAATTCAAGTAAAAATAAAAATAATAATAATTTAAAGAACACAAATATAATGAAAAATATGATACATAATTATTTATAATGTAAAAATTTAATAAAAAAATGATGATATATTATATTTAAAGTTAGGTACGTTAGAATTACAATTTAAATAAAATAAGATAAAGTTAAAACATATTAAAATAAAATAATGCAATATTATACCATGAATTAATTAGAGACATTAAATGCGATAATATAATCTAAGTTACATGTCTATGCATTTTTTTTAAAATTAATTTAAATTTTTTTTTATATTTAAAATTAAATTTTCACTAAAATTCATTTAATAGTTTAATTTTTATAAAAATATTTATAAAAAAAATTATCCAATCCAATCACACACTAACAGCATGTTTGGTGCATCATATGAGATAAGTTAACCATGGTCATATTAAATTAAACTGTATTGAATTGTATAATAATAAATCTATACAATGTTTGATGAAAAGCTGTATAATATAGTTAGATAAAATTGATTATATATATTTTACTAAAATACTTTATATTTAAAATAATTTTTTATTTTAAAATTTATTTAAATTCATATTTAATTCATTTTTATATTTTTATTACATTTTTAAAAATAAAAAAAATATTATTTTTAATTTGAGATAAAAGAAAAAGTTAAAACATATAATTTTATTAGTAAAAATTCAGACATATTAAGTTGATTGTCTAGTACGTTTTAAACCCACACTCTCTGGTTGTACAAAATTTCTACATAACCGTACTATTTTTATAATGAACGATACGATCTGATTTTACAACTAAATGCATAACTGTATATTACACAGTCATAATATTTAATACGATGTAACAAATATATCATAAATATTATATAACTAATCAAATTTTTAATATAGAAAATCAACACACATTTTTATATAATATTATATTCTAATATAATATAATTATATTTAGCCAATTTAATTCAATATTATTATTATACTAATAAAAAATTATTTTTATGCTTAGTAAAATGTGTAAAATGTTAATTATCTTATAATTAGGGGTGAACAAAAAAATATAGAATCAATCCAACCCATTCAACTCAACCCAATCTAACTCAAAAAAATCGGTTCTTAAATTTTATTGGTTTAGTTCGATTCTTCATAATAAAAAATCAATTAATATTAGGTTGGTTTGATTTTCATTTATTAAAATCTTAAAAAAACGAACCAACCCATTTATATTTATATTTATCTTGAGCTAGGTAAGTATGATAAATAATACATATTTTAAATATTTATATAATCATTACAATTTAATTTATTTAATTCATAGTTGACACTTAATTTTTCTATTTTTGTAGACATGTTTGGCAAATAACATACTTCAATAAATTCATTGGTGACATCAATGGTTTCAATATAATATTTATATTTTATTAATATATTAGAAGATGGGAGCTTGGAACATGTTTGAAATTTTATTTTATTTTTATATTTTTTTCTTGGATAATTTAAGTATTTTATTCCTAATCTCCATTTTGTAATAGACTGTAGTCTATATGTACTAGAGATTTGAATTTATATGTTTTGATTTGTTATTTATTGTTAATTAGTTATGTTTATGAGAACAACCTTTTTTTATTTTCGATAATATTTTAGAAAATTTTGTCCTCTATTTTGTTAGTAAGAAATAAACAAGTTTTGTCCATTTTTGTCATTACAGTTTGAATATTTAAACAGAATTCGTGCAAGCATTTCTTTACCAAGTACTCTTATTTATTTTATTTTTTATTCACATGATACACTAATTTTATATTATTTAATTATTTATCTATTATAAATTTATAATTACATCGTCTTTTATATTTTTGTTGGTAGAGTTTTCATTGTATGAAAAATATTATTGAACAATATTATTGGATTTGAAAGTTAGCAAATTTTTTCAAGTATGTGATTACTATTCCTTCTTACTTATTTGTCTTAATTTTAAAAATTTTCTTGCACTTTGTATTTGATATGGATAATGGTATTAGATAAGTCATCGATATCTATATTTTTAAATTTATGTATTATAATAAAATTAACATTAAAAACTTTATAAATTATATATAATATAAGAGTTTTAAAAAAAATTTAATAAACAAAATTCATTACCAAAAAGGAGGAAGAAATTTTTTTTAACCAACCCAAATCAAACCAAAAAATTAAGTTCGGGTTTGATTGATTTTTCAAATTTTTTTGTTCGATTCGGTTCTCATTTTTAAATAATGGATCATATTGGGTTGGTTCTAATTTTAATCTAAACTCAAACGAACCCATATATGTTCACCCCTACTTATAATACAATGATATTTATTTTTAATGGATATCTTAAAAAATATAGTTACAAATTTTGTTTGTTATAATATGTTTGTTAATGTATTATATATATTAGTGGTGTCCAAAAATCGGACCGAATTGGACAGTTTTATAAAACATATGGTCCGATCCGATCCAATTAAAAATAACTCAAACAATTAGTGAAATGGTCCAATCTCGTCCGATTTTGTAAATTATATATATATATATATATATATATATATATTATTATAAAAAACAAAATTATATAGTGACTTGTCTGTTTGTTTCCTATTCCTAGTCCGAAGAGGCTTATCTGTTTGTAAATCCTAAAACGAAAAGCCGCGAGCCACGAGCCGATTCACGGTGCATTGCTTCTCCATCGTCACCGTGTGTCGCCTCTTCCAGCGCCGACGTCTCTTTCATCGTAGCCTCATCTCACCTTTTCTAGCCAACACCAGCTGCCATCGTCATCCATGGAAGAAGTAAGCTCCACTTTTTCGCTGCCTCCTCTCATTATTGTCTTTTCTTTACCTGTTCTCCTAAATTGCAAGTCCATCGAGAATCTGTCTTTGGAGCTCTAATTCATAAACAAGTTAGAAAACTCACTCAAATTGATGAATGTATATCAGCCTCTATTCTCTACAATTCCTTGTGCAAGAACCACCAAGGGCCCGTTTTCAATTGTAGTCTGGAAAATAAAATATTATATATGAGACCAATTATTACAATAAGTCAATAACAGTAATAGTTTTAAGGCTTGAAAAGAAAAACTAACAACAATAATGAACATAACGTAGATCAAACAACACACCATAAATATTATGTGAGTAAAGCATTTGAAATTGTCGAAAACAAAGTCATATGAGGAGTGCAATAGGTTCTTTGCATTTACATGTCTCGACGAAAACTTGCATGCATAACTTCAATTATACATACTTAAAAAATAAATGTAAAAAAGATTGTTAGGATTTTGGACTTAGATCGGTAAGAATTGTGATAAACTTCACGTAGCTACATATATAGAGACCACCAGACAAATGGTATGTTGTTAGTCTGTCATCATTATCTAGAAAATCTTGATAAATGGTAATATATTTATCATGATTTTCCAATTAAAGTTTATACTATTAATTATGTGAAATTAATTATCACCACATTTATGCATGGAAAAGCTCCTCCATGACAAGTATATGCTTCTTCTTTTTTCAGAGAAATGAGACGTTTTTGCTTGATTTGTATAATTTAGGCTTTTGGTTCTCTATTTTTTTTTATATTATTTTAGATCACTATTATATATCTTAAATATATCATAATTACAATAATTACAATTAATATGTACTTTTTACTTTTCTCAATTGCTCACGTTGCTATATACTTGAGTTGAGGCTTTTATATTAAAAAATTTGTTATTATGTGTATCGCGTTATAATTTGATTACAATTTTAATTATGAAAAAAAAATTAGCCAAAAAAATTATAATTTAAGAAAAAATAAGTTTTGAAAATTATTGGTCCGGTTTAATTTTAAAATTTTTATTAGCTAAACGATCTAATCTAATTTATTTAAAATAATATAAATAATCTTATTTAATTAATTTTTTTTTACAACAAATTGGATCAAATCCAACGGTAAATACTCCTAATATATATATATATATATATAAATCAGGATTATTTATTAAATTGTAGTACATGTATATTTTTTGTTGACCTGTTTTAAGCTGCTTCCTCCGTCGTTTTTATGTAGTTATTTCTCTTTTTCCTTGTCCATTTAGTTAACCCTCCAATTTCGTCGCTCTGTTTTCTCTTTCTCGCTTTCTATTCCTCCCTCTCTCTCATCTCGGGTTGATCGTCGGAACCGTCACCGGTGCCGTCCTAACAAGTTACCGGTAATCAGTCCGGCGATCTGACTGAGATGAATTTTTGTTTGGATCTACCTGCGGTTAAGTTTGTCTCCTATCTATTTCCAACTTGAAGTTCGGTACTTCAATTCTTTCTTCTTCAGAACCTTCATTCTCAGATCCATGACTTTTTCGAATTTCAATTTCAATTAGCAAGGGAGATTCAAAAGTCAAGTACCTTGTATTTGATGTCAATCTAGGGCTAAGATTCCATGCATGCCGATCTATCATTTCACGCAATCAGCACCATATTGCAACGAGCTCCTGTTCATCTCGATCTGATTTCCAGTTCAAAATCCCAAATTTTAGGGTTTACTGTGTTGGGTGTAGGTTTTGATAAATTTGGACAATGTTCAGGAAAATCATGAAGGGTGGTGGCAAAAAGCCCTCTAAGTCCGAAACCAATGATCCACAATACGGGTATGGACAACCCGGTAGTCGAAATTCGGGGTCGGTTTCGACCACTAATTTTGTAGTGAACCACGCCTCTCGAGCCAATCCAACCGCAACCGGTCTGAACTCGGTTGGAGCTCATGGGATTGCTTTGACGCCTCCAACTGGTTCTGTGGAGGCACTCCCATTGTTACGTGATGTGCCTGTATCTGAACGCCATAATTTGTTTCTTCGTAAGTTGCAAATTTGCTGCTTTCAATTTAATTTCACGGACACTATGAAGTCTGCTAGAGAAAAGGAAATCAAAAGGCAGACTCTTATGGAGTTGGTGGAGTTTATACAATCTGGGTCGGCTAAAATCAATGAGACATGTCAAGAGGAAATGATAAAGATGATTTCCGTGAATATATTTCGTTGTTTACCTCCAGCTTCTCACGAAAATACCGGCCAAGAAGGTGACCCAGATGAGGAAGAGCCTTATTTGGATCCCTCATGGACACACCTGCAATTGGTTTTTGAGTTGCTTCTTAGATATGTTGTTTCTTCTGACACTGATACTAAGGTTGCTAAAAGGTACATTGATCATTCATTCATGTTGAAACTACTAGATTTATTTGATTCTGAGGACCCACGAGAGCGTGAGTACTTGAAGACGATTCTTCATCGTATATATGGGAAGTTTATGGTGCATAGACCTTTCATCAGGAAGGCAATTAACAACATTTTCTATCGGTTTATATATGAGACTGAGAGACACAGTGGTATTGCTGAGCTTTTAGAGATTCTTGGTAGTATAATTAATGGGTTTGCTCTGCCAATGAAAGAGGAGCATAAGTTGTTCCTCGTTCGTGCGTTGATACCACTGCATAAGCCCAAGCCTATTACAGCGTATCATCAGCAGCTCTCTTACTGCATTACCCAGTTTGTAGAAAAGGATTCTAAGCTGGCGGATACTGTTATAAGGGGTCTATTGAAGTATTGGCCGGTGACTAATTGTCAGAAGGAAGTTCTTTTCCTTGGAGAGCTTGAAGAAGTGCTGGAGGCAACACAATGTGCAGAATTTCAACGATGCATGGTTCCCCTGTTCCGACAGATTGCTCGCTGCCTGAATAGTTCTCATTTTCAGGTTTGGAATATATCTAAATTTTTAATGCTGTTTCATTGTTTTTGATAGATGTATAAACTATAAGGGCAGTTGGTTCTTGTCCCAAAAGCAACCACTAAACATGGTATGATAGCAGGATGCCTTATGTTCAAAACTAGTAATCCCAATTGTTGAACTTTTAAATGTTTGACATGTATGGTGCATAGGGCCAACACATGTAGTATGTGAGAAGTGATAGATTATAAAGTATAGTTGGTCATTCCATTAAGATTGGAAAGAGTTGGTTTTCCAGCAACTTTGTATAGATTGATAAAAATATTTAAGAAATTTATAAAAGATAACACTCTAAAATTTATAACAACAAAAATAGAATTCAATAACATTGAATGAGATCCAATTTGATAGTGTTTAATATTGAACAGATCTAAATGATCGTAGTTTAACTTGAACAACATTTAATTGGACGGTGTTCAATGTAAAATTATGGACTTAACCATTTTTTAATAGTGAAAATATATTAGTTGGATATTTAGGGTGCTATTTTTATGGTTTTTTTTTTAGTTTTTTTTTTTTCAAACTTATCTGGATACTTTTACCATGCTGGTTAGGATGTTATAACTTTACCCTATTGACATTTAGGATAGTTCCAATTGATCCCAAGTTCAAATGACTAGACTATTGGTAAATAGTTATAAAATGACTAAATTGCAATTGGTAAAGATACAAATCTAAATCAATCCAAAACCCTTTAGGTAGTTTGAGAAAGTTTGCAAATTAGTTAATTGAGACAAATGGCTTGTAATTGTTGAATGAGCAAAAGGTACTACAAGTAAGCAAAGATTCTCTTTAATTTCATTTTTTTTCCTCATTGTAATACATTATTAGTTGTCCGTTTCTGGTTTTTGAAAAGTTTTCCCTTTCCATTTTGATTCGTTTCACTTCCATCACTTTCTTTCTAGTTGTGCCTAGTATCTTCGTGCCTTTTATGTCAAGTTTAAACTGCATTGACGTGTCCAGTTTTTGCACAACAGGGACTATCCGTTTATTCGTAAAAGGTGTCATAATGTGTGGTAAAAGGCTTAGTAATTCATTACTACAGATTTTGTCTTGTTTGGTATGAGTATTTTTGTTAACCTTTTGGATTAGATGTCTTACGTAATACAAGCAAAACTGCATTTTCTAATATCGTCAATATCATACTCTTTTCTTAATTTTTTTTTTAAAAGAAACAAAACTCACTTCTATTGTGCTAATAACCTGGGTTAACTTGGTTTAATAAACTCTACTTTTGTTAGACTTAGATACATTGGGTTTAATAAATTATAAGGGATTAAGGTCTATACAAGTTTTGTAATTTTTAAATAGTACATTTTAGTTCTGTATTTTTTAAAATATACCTCTAGAATTTTGTAAGTCTTCAAAATGTACATTTTTTTCTATATTTGAAGTTATATTTTTAGAGTCTTATAATTCTTCAAAAGTTTCGACCATGTCCAAATAGTCTCTTTTTTTTAAATGAAAATTTCAAAATTTTGAAAAATAAAATAAAAACAGTAAAATAATTTGAAATTTTAATTCTTTAATTTTCTCTAATTTTTTTAATACATTTCAAATTTAATTTTTTATTTGCTTATATTATTTTAAAAATTAAATCTTTAATATTCATTTAAAAAAATAATTTGTACATTTTATGTTTCAAAATCCTAAATTTTTCTTTTAAAAAAGGACTATTTTGACTTGATTAGAACCATTGTTTTAAAAAACTATCTAAGGCTAGCCTCATGGCTCGCATTAAGGCTATTTTTTCATTAAAAACACATCAAGACTAGTATTTTCAATATTTTTTAAGGCTTATGTCTCAACTAGCTAAGGAAGCCTCAAGCCTTAAAAAGGTTTATGACTCAAAATCTTTGCTGAAATTGTGTTAAAAGGATGAACTTGGAACCCAAAATTTGATCCAATTTTCTTTTTAAAGGAAAACTCTTATTAAATTTGGCCTTCTTAAGCTAATATACATGGAAAATATTGAAATATAACATAAATCACAATCAAGATTTTCAAATCTATCAATCCTGCCTCACCATTTAAAAAATTAGTCAAGATTATTCTTACTCCCCATCTTCCAACTCCATTTAAAAAATTAGTCAAGCAACCCTTCCAATAAATGAGAAACATGTTTTTTTTAATATAATTTAAGTCTCTTTACTTTTTTCATATTTTGCATATCATAATAGTTTTAATATTGTTTACCGTCTATCTCCTATTTTTGTTCTTGTTCTTGTTCTCTCCCTATTAAGGTTCATAAATAACTAAAGCGTTGTTTTCTTTTTTGCTTGCCTTTTTTTTTTTTTTTTTCGTTTTTAGCTCATGTCATTCCAAACAATGAACTATTTATTTTTTTAAGTATTATCGATTATTTATTGTTTGTTTGCAAAGTTTGACTTTTATTGCTGATTTTTAAGTTGTTTTAGATTTATTATAATGTTTTAAGATGATTGATGTTTTGTAATTTTTTTTATTTTATATGCTTTTTGAAAATTTTGCCTTGAGGCTTACTTCTCGCCTAAATATAAGTAAAATGCCTCAAGGCTAGTTTTCGCCTTTTAAAATCTTGATTGAAACTTTTGAAGAATTACAGGACCTTAAGGATATATCATAAAAAATAGTGGATTTGAGGACTATAGATGCAGTGTATTCATTTTGAAACTATGCACAGGGAAATAGCCTCTGTTATCTTTTTTTCCCCTTCCGTTTCTTTTGGCTTTCATACTCACTTTTGGGTGTATTTGAGATCGAGTAAACAATATTTGTCTTTAAATCAAAGAGATATGAATAGGAAGATTTGTCACATTCATTAGTTTCTTTTCTATTGTTCGTTAGTCTTGATGAGAGAAAAGTGTTTTTTTGTAATAGATGTCTAGATATGGCATATTGTTCTGTCTTGATTTTTAAGATGCATAAGATTTTATTTCCTCTCTGAGCAATAATTTGCCCACCAAGGTTGGCATCCTGATTGCATGGCACATGCACAACCCACATAATCCGTTTTGTTAGTTGGGTCAAAATTTACACAACATGAAACCCCGAATCAACTCATTTAATATTTATTATTATTTTGTGGTCATCATCCACACTGTCTTATTAGGCCACTTTTAGCTTAAAATATTGTATTTTTATTGACTATTTCCAAAGTCAGCGATCTTATTGCACGGTATGAACCCAACACTAACAAGATGCTTGAACATGACACGAACCTGAATATGAATGCTTGAAATGGGTTGATCCGACCCATTTTTCAAATGGGTTGGCCGCCTAATCCTGCATGAACTACCACAGATATTGCTAGTAATTGTCAAAGTTAAGTTTACCAATAATCACAGGACGTAACTTCAAGTCATCCGTCTTGCTAGCATTAGTATTATAATGTGCTTGATATGTAAGTAAAACTCATGCATGTCTGGCACACTATCTCCCCTTCACTCTTCTGTGTTTTACAACTTTTATGAGTTATCTTTTATATTTTAAAATAGAAAATCTTTTTAAGATTTAAATATTATTTTTCTGTTAACAATGCCAGCTTTTGCAAGTCATTGCTACAGTTTTGGTGTTTGAGGATATTATACAAACCTCAGAAGGGTTTGTGATATATGGGTATACCTCGAAGGTCAATCAACTGTTATATTTGGAGCATGCAGAAATGACTACCCTTTGATTTCCCCTGAACCTTTAGTAGGGTCTTGGCTTAAAGCATGTTCATACTGCAGGTTGCAGAACGAGCTCTATTTTTCTGGAATAACGAGCACATCATAAGCTTAATTGCACAGAACCAGAATGTGATATTACCGATTATTTTTGAGGCATTAGAGAAGAATATCCAGAGCCATTGGAACCAGGCAGTTCATGGGCTGACTGTCAATGTGCGGAAAATGTTTTTGGAAATGGATAGCGAGCTGTTTGAAGAGTGCCAAAGGGAGCATGCAGAGAGAGAAGCCAATGCCAGGGAGGTCGATGAACAGCGGAAATTGACATGGAAGAGACTGGCAGATGCAGCAGCACAAAGAGGGGGAGATGATATGGTCACACTTTGACAGGCTACTCAATGTCAGATCTCAGATGTATGACAATAGGAAACGAATGGTTAGAAGTTGAATCTAATCCTCCTATTTTGGTGGAATTCTTTTTTCATTCACTTTTTTAATCCTTATAATTTTTTTTTATATATTGGAGAAAGCAACGATAATGTAATTGTATGATGTATGGAATTTCTTAGGTTCACACTGCGGACTAAGAATGATATGTAAAAAAAATATATGTTGTATTTGTTTCCATTGACACGAGTCTTATCCCCTGGAAGATAAGTGTTGAATCTTTTGGTTCTTAGATACTTTAAACTTTATCAACTAGGTGATTTTTTACTTTTTTTTTTTAAATTTGTTTTATGAAAGTTAATTTGTAAAAGAAAGTAGAGTTTATACGTGTCACTTGAAAATAAGAGCATAATTAAGGGTATTGTTAGCACTACTATAACAAGTATAAGTTGAGTTTAGAGACTCTTCTGTTTGCCTGTTCGTAATGAAGAAGGAAATCCTTCCTTTTTCTTCTTTTTTGTTTTTTGTTAAATGAAGTATTATTCTAACTTGTTTCAAAATAAGTCGACCACCATCGCCCAGCATAAATAACTCGTATTTTAAATGTTCAAATACTTTGTTAAAAAACAGATGTTCAATAACATTTGAACAAAAAAGATATGTTCGTCATTTTAGATACATACACTTAACTATTAAAAATGGTTTATTATAAAAATTTGATTTTTTGGTTTAGATTGATTATTGTTCTTATTAAGTATTGAGTACTAGTGTTTGTAAAAAAATAGTTACAATAATTTTTTATTTCATTAACTTGTATTTTATAATTACTTATCCTGTGAACAATGAATAATTTCTTAAAGCAAATATGACGGAGTTATTTTAGAATAACTTGAATAAGTGAGACTTTAAAAAAAGAGAAAGCTATATTTTAATATATTGCGGTATATTCCAACCATAAAACTCCCCGTAAGAAATATTAAATTTCTACTTGTACTTTAAAATATGAGTATTTTAGTCCAAAGTTATTTTAAGCATAACTTATATATATACTTAGTACCATTGTATAATAAGTAATATTTTTTATTGTATTGCATTACAATTAGCTTTTATGTATATATTTAAGTCTTGCCTGTAAAGTATGTAAATTGCTGATTTTTAGTTTTTAGTTATTCTTGCATAGTTTTGATTTCAATGTATGGCTCTAATTGTTTTAGTGAACTACTCGGTGGGGTTTTGATGATTTTTATTTTTATTTTTAATATTTATATATTTGGATTGTTATGAAAATTAACTAATTAACGGTTAATATTTTTTTTCCTAGTTACTAGCATATTACATATATTTATATATGGCTGAAGTACCATAAAAGGTTTTTAGATTTGATAATTTAAGTTATTTAATCTCTTAAATTGTAAATAATATCATTTTGTTATTTAATTTTGTAAAAATGGTCAATTAAAGATAAATAATATTATTTTAATTATTTTTTTATTAAAATATTATTATTTTTTATCAAATGTTTAAAAAGCAATTAAAATATGAGTTTTTAACAAAGATAAGAGTAAAATTTAATATGAAATGATTTAAGAAAAAAATAAACAATAATAATATTCAAACAAAAAGTTATTTAAATATATATTTTAATTTTTAATAAAAATTAAATATCAATAAAAAAATTAAAATAAAATAATGATAATTAATAAATATTCAAAACAAATATTTTGTAAAAAAATTATATTAATTATGACTTATCATTGTTAAAGACTTGCGTTTTAATCACGTTTAATCACTTGATAGAAAAATAATAATATTATAATACAAAAATTATTAAAATAATATAATTTATCTTTAATTGTCCCTTTTTACAAAGCTGAGGGACTAAATAACACCATTTATAATATAATGGACTAAACAGCACAAATAACATAATCTAAGATACTTCTGTGACATTTTTCTCTTTATACATATTATTATGTAACAAGTTATATTCATTTTTATTTTATATATAACATGTTATATGCATTTATATTTTTGTATATAATACATTACATTTATCTTTATTTTTATATATAATATGTTACATCAAATTTTATCTTTATATATAATATATTATATCCACCACCGATTATCTCATCGATAGTGGCTTCCATAAAACTAATGGGATTGCCGATTGAGTTCCGATGAGATCGTATGCAGTAGCTGCTTGAGATGCGGTAGGATCTGACTATGATTCCATTTTATTAAATAAATGGATAGAGGGACTTTTGGCCTTTTTTACTTGGTAATTTAGTATAAAGTTATGAGCTTTGAGATGTTTGTTATTACTAGTCAAAAATACATGTTTTATATTTGAATTATTTTTGGTTAATTTCTACGACATGTTTAAAATATATATGAAATTAATTTTTTTATACTTTTAAATTAATTTTGAAAATAAAATAATATTTATAACTTTTATTGGATATGTTATTCATCGTATTATATTATTAGAGTTCTTATTAAATGTAATCTTTATTTTATAATTATGTTTAGAGTTTTTATTTATATATAATTCTTATTTTAATGTTATGTTTAAATCCTTACTTAATGTCATAATATATCATAAAAGTAAAATTAATATTAATAATTTAAAATATAGAAATAATTTTATCCAAAAATTTATTAAATGTAATTTAAATTTTTGTATATAATATAATTTTAAAAAAATTATTAATTTATCAAAAATTGAAACCATTTTAAGTAAAAATTAAACTCAAGTTATATGACCTTAGATAGCTGGCTGCCTTCAATATATATATATATATATATATATATATATATATATATTAACGGTGGCATAGGTGTATTATTAAGTTATTTTGTTAGTCAATTCTATTTTGGTAGTTTTAAAAAATTTAAAATTTTAGTCGACTTATAATACCTAAAAAATCAACATTCAAGCCGACTTACAATGTTGGTTTGAGGGGGGTTAGTTAGTCATTTTGAACCTATAATTTTACTTAAAAATTATTATCATAATAAAAAATACAATAGAAAATACAAACAATATTTTACCCCTATAAATACTTTTTTTAAAGCTAAGGATACATATATTGTACTATTGGTTATAATAACTATTATCCTTACTCATAGATAATACTTGATAAATTTAAAGCTATCAATATGTGGCATATGGGAATGATATCTCATTATTGACACTTCTTCATGTTTAATGCTTTACTACTCATCATCCCAAATTCAAAATCATGATTCTACATATTGCATATTTGTTTAGGACTTTTACATTATATATTTGTATAATATTAATTAATACTTCATTTTATTTATTTTATAATATTTTTAAAATATTAATATATAAAAGTAGAGGTCAGTTCGATTTTATCGATTTTTATTTTTGGCGAATCTACAATCGAACCAACAACGTCAATTTTGTAATATTTTAGATCTATCGAATAAATCAAGCTCAAAAACAAATATAGGCTCGATTTAAATCTGGATTCGAACTGATTGGTTGAATTTATTTTTTTTAAAAAAGGCCCACTTCTAATATATGTGTGTGTGTGTATATACGGGTAGGTTTTCTGTCCCATTTGTGACACAAATAAAGTCACAAATTTTAAATCCTTATATTTAAATAAATTTAATGGTTAAAATTTGTCTATTTTTTCATTAACTCGATCATTTATTGCTATTATACAACTTTTTATGGCATTATAATTCATTCTCTTTCTTCTCCCGTCTATAATTATGTTAATTAATCTTAAATACTTTTTAATTATTATATAATATTTATTAAATATTCATGTCTAAATATTTGATTCATTTTTTTTAACCTTTTTTTTTTTTTTTTTTTTTCAGTACTTCATTTTTTAAGTAGAATACTAACATTATAGAGAGCTCAATTTAAAGAAATGACAATTTCAATTACAAAACTGATTCATGAATAAATTTCAAGATAAAATAATTAATTTTCATAAAAAAAAGAAAAGAAAGAAAGGTATAAAAATCTCAAACAATTACATACAACACGAGAAAAAAATCTTATACTTATTCTTAAAACATCTATAAAAAAAAAAAAAAGAATAAATAGAGTATACTTGTATTGTTGTTACATTTGAAAAAAAAAAATCTTAAAATTTTTTATTTATTAATTCAAATATGAAATTTCTCATCATTCTTACAAATTTTATTAAAGATTTTTCTCCCCGTTATTATGACAAATATGAAACTATGCTAATAATTCTTTTTTTAAATCTAATAATATATTATCTATTACATTATTATTGTATGTTTTTTCTCTTACTTAATCAAATTTATATTAAATATAAAACTAAAACAAAGAATAAATTAAACAATATTGCATTGTTCCATATATAGGTTCAATGATTTTAATCAATCTTGTGTTATGAATTTAATAATATTTAACGATAAAATTTGGAAAATAGGCTACATTAGACCCCTTTTATTAATCTTATTCTGGACTAACCCCTATTACTAAACTTCCAAATATACCCCTTTACTCATTATATCCACCTTTTGTCCACTTATATATATATATATATATATATCATTTTTTCTAATTATTTAATATAATTGAAATTTGAAAGTAAAGATTCGAACTTCTTGAAAAAAATGTTTAGTTTTTATTCATTGTACTAATAGAAAATTAACTTATTTAATCTTCACAGATATAACTAATTATTGTATAATCGATCCTAAAGCTATAACACATAAATTAATTATTTATAAAGATATATAAGATTTTAAGTTCATCTTAGATTTAGTATTGCGTTGATATTATACATGTGCTGCTCTATGAAATTCTGGAAGAAATGGAAATTGAATTAGAAAATTTAGTGAAGATTTATTATACGTCATACATGTGGTGCTCTATCGCTATTATAAGACGGATTACATCATTCTACTTGTTGAATTAAAAGAGAAAATACTCGATTAAATGGAAAATATAAGTATTGTACACGTGAAAAATATTATCTTATGCATAAATGACATATGTCCAACTCGGCTCCGGCGAGTGGGGTCGCCGGCCGGTCAAAATTTCATTAGTTGGACAGTTGTCCAATTGAGCTCCGACGAGTGGACATATGTGTCCTCTAAAATATACTCCTCTGGTTTTCAGTTGGACACATGTCCAACTCTGTTGAGGTGAGTTGGACAGTCGTCCAACTGAAGGGTTATTAAGAGCATTTTTGTCATAATACGTAAAAAAATCAAGTGGAGGGGGTCATATCAGATTTTTAATAAATAGGGAGTCATGACAGCATATAACCCTAAAATTTTTCATAGAGCATGAAAATTGAATTTCTTATCTTTATTTACTTATTTATTTGCTTAGACCATATTTTTATGATGTTTTTAAGCATGTTGATATAATTTGGTTTACTTAATTTCAATTACCAATAAAATAATAGAAAGCAGGTGACTTTGAATAAATTATGATAAACTTCATATTTGAATTAATAAATAAAAAATTTAAAGAACTTTTTTTCTAATGTAACAATAATAGAAATATACTTGTCATAAATCTGTCATTTATTCTTTTTTTTTAGATATTTTTGGAATAAGTAACAAGATTTTTCTTATGTTGTATGTAATTGTTAAAGATTTTTATGTCTTTCTTTCATTATTTTTCTTTACAAAAATTAATTATTTTCTCTTGAAATTAATTTATTCTTTGAGAATCAATTTTGTAATTGAAATTTTTGTCTCTTTAAATTAGGCTCCTATAATGTTAATATTCTACTTAAAAAATATAGTACTCAATCAGCTATAAAAAAAAAATTTGACCAAAATGATTGTTGAAAAAAATGAACAAGAGATTGGGATACAAATATTTAATAAAATTTATACAATAATTAAAAAATATTTAAGATTAATTAACATAGTTATAGATGGGAGAGGAAAGAAAAAGGATTATAATGTTATAAAAAGTTGTACGATAACAATAAATGCCTGAGTTGGTTAAAAAAGTAAACAAAATCTTAACTATTAAATCTATTTAAATTTTAAGGATTCAAAATTTGCGGCTTTATTTGTATAAAAATGAGAGGCTATAGAGCCTGTCGTGTATATATATATATATATATATATATATATATATATAGAGAGAGAGAGAGAGAGAGATTTTATTACACTTTTTACCCTCCCTTATTTTAAGGGTTGAGATTATGGGTGTATAAAAAATTCGATAATTCGATCAATTTAATCGATTTAATTCGATCCATTAATTTTTAAATGATTTTAATTTGATGATTGAAATGGATAGGATTGAAATTTTCTCAATCCATTAAGTTCGGATCATATGACGAATTTTATCATATACGATCTGATCCGATCAATTTTTTTTAAATATATTTATATTTATACATATGACATATTCTTATTAGTCATTCTTATTTTTGTTATACATCACATCATACCTTAACAATATTAATGAAACCCTAAAAGATTAAATAATAAATTTAATTTATTATTTGAATTGATTGTTAGTTTTATTTAAATAAATATTATAATTTGTATTGTTTTATTTTTTATGTGGATTTGAGTCGTACTTTAAAATTATTATTTGATTTTTTTGGAGTTTATTTTTCAAATATATTTATGTTTTGTAAAAATTAAAAAAATTTATTTAAAATTGTAAAAAAAAAAAGAGCAAAATAAGATTATTAATTGGATTCAACCGATCCAATCTAAAGAGTTTTAAGATCGAATGCGAGCTAGGATTTTTTAATATGATCAAAAAAATTGGATCGAATCTAATGCGAATAAAATCAACAATTTTGATCCGATACATACTCCTAGTTAAAATTTAGGAAAAATATAGGTTATTGATTTTATTAAACAAGATAAAATCAACAAAAACAACAATTTAATGCGAATAAAATTAATAATTTTGATCCAATATACACCATATAGTGTGCGCGCATAGCTTTAATTTTATGGTAATATATTTATTACTTGTTGAATTGACACTACGTCTAAAGATTACTTTCTCTTACATCCGGCATCCATTAAATAAAAACTTTTCTTACTGTTCAAAAAAAAAAAACTTTTCTTTTTACTATAAATAAGTTATTTAATAAAAAAAATTCATTCATTTTTTTCATTGATTTATTTTAGAAATTTATTTTACATTTATCTAAAATCATACATAAAATTATATGTATCCCTAATTTTAATTTTAATCTCCTCTCTTCTGACCTTAGTCTCTCCTTTTCTTTAATTTTTTTTTTTTTAACGTTTTAAGATGTAAACTCAATAACACTTAAAATATATTCCATATTCAAAAACTGAAATACATAGAAAATTAGTTTTTATTATTTTTTTTTAACGTAGAATAATCTAATAATGTTATAAAACTAAACAAAATTAAGAGAAGACAAATAAAAGAAGTAAAAAATAGAGAGAACAAATAGAAGAAATAATTGTGATTAAATATTATATAGTCAATACACTGCTAAAGATCCTATTTATAAGATTTACAAGATATAATATGAATTTTGAATGTAAAATATCACAAAGATTAAATCTCTAATTAAATACTAATTATGATACAATAGAGACAAATATTCATTTAAAACTACAAATAAAAGTTTAAGTAAATTTAACCATAAAAAAATAATATTTTATTTAAGATTTAACATTCAAATTATAGTACTGCCCTTGGATGTAAAATGTATTAAGAATATGTCTCATTTTACTAAAAAAACTCAATGAGACAAAAAACTAGCAAAGAAAAAAGAAAGTACATTATTCGTATGCAATATACTTAATGACGAAAAATATTTTTATTTATCAAAATTATTAATAAATTTGCTAACTCTTCCAATATATTCGATATAAATGAAACTCAAAACACATTTATTTAAATTATTAGTGGGCCTACGTAATGTATTGAATCGGTACAATAAGAATAAAGTAACTTTATTTTGCCACTAATGTAAGTTACTTAATAAATTTTAGGTTAAACTGAACCCAAAATATATCGTGTTCCATAATAAGACTGATAATATTATTTTCATAATAAATAATTTTTCAGATTCATGAGATTCACCATCCACTTTTGTCAAATATAGTAAGTTCATTTTTCCTTAAAAATATGTAACACATATAATTACTGAATAAAAAAAATGTTTGGATTATGGTCCACGACCAATTAACTTTCTATTATATAATGAACTAATTTTAATTATTTTAATCATGGTAATTATACTATTACAATTTAAGCAATAAAGAATATTTATAAAACACTATCTAAAGTAATAGAAGGCATTTATGAATGCACCTTATATCCAGGGACTATTCAATAATTTGCGTTATAAAATGCCCTCTAAAAATACGATAAATAGCATTTAAAACACCATCTTTCTTATAGAGGAAAGCAATTTAAATGCCCTCTTTATAAGTAAAAAGGGCAATGAAAATGTCATCTTTACAAGAAAAGAGGACACTTTTAATGTTATGTTTTCTTGTTCTTTTCTAATAGTAGTTTTTTAAAAAGCTAGTTCAAACGTTTCATGAATTTTTTATTAAAAAAAACTGTAATTTCATACAAATCAATATTTTAACAACCTACAGTCACGGACGGAGCCAAAAAAATTTTGTAGAAGGGCTAAAAAAAAAATTTATACAAAATAAAAAATTAGTAAAAATTACAGTAAATTATACTTAATTTAAGACTAAATTTTTTATGTCATAATATAATAAAGACATAGAGTTAACACTAAAAAATTATAGAATTAATACATTATAATTAATTTATAATAAAAATTAAATAAAAATATAACAAATTAATAAGTATTAGTATCATTTATGAATAAAATAAATTTATTAACTAAGAAATCTAAGCAAATAAAAAATTCAATCAAACTCATCAAAATTTATAGTTGTTGAAATTAAAACTAAAATAAACATATAAAAATGTAAAAAAGTAAAATATGATTTAGAATTTTAAAGTTTGGGAGTATATTTAAAAATAAATGTTTATAACAATATAAGAATGACCAATAATAATAAAAATAATAAATTTTTTATATAAAACAATTTCATATGAATTCTAAAAGATTATTAAAATAAAATGTCAAATAATATAATATTAGATAAAGTTAAAATTTGGGTTGAAATAAAATTAATAAAAATAAACTTAAAAGCTTTAATATGAAGAATTTTTACATAGTATACGACTATAATTTTATTTATGTTACTAATAATTATCAAATATATGGAAAAAAGTATATACTTAACCACTTTACTTACAATTTATATCATTTTTATCTACATATTTATTAAATATTGTTAATATATACCAAGATATGTAAATAAAAATTAGACATAATATATTACTATAAATAAAATATTTATTTAATATTAAAAATATACACGTAATTAATTTTTTGTAAAAAAGTTGATCGGAGCTACAGCCTCCCCCGGCTCCAATGTAGCTCCGCCCTTGCCTACAGTTATATATGATAATAATATTTATAACATAAGTTTCAAATAATAAACATACAAATATATAATATTTTACCACAATACGAAAATAATTTCATAGATCTTAAAAATTATTATATTCTGTATAAAAAATATCCCAACTAAATAAAATGGAGACTATTTAATTAATCATAATTTATCTATAACCTATTTGTAAAAATTAAAGAAAACTACTTTTATATATATATATATATATATATATATATATATATATATATAAAAGTAAACTACTTCATTAACTTGCCAAATTAAAAATTCCGCAATCATATATATATATATATGTAATATGTGTGTGTATACATATATGTGTATGTGTATATGTATATACTATTGGACTCATGATTGTATGGTGTACTATGTATATTGTATTCTAATATCAATAATTGATTTAGTTTCTGTTTGTTGAATCACGTGTGTTAGTTTGTATTAATTACAGTTTGTTATATTAGCTTGGGACTGTATAAATATGATAGTGTATTCAATAAAATTGGTGTGAAAATATCTTTCAATCTGTTAGTTTCTTAAATACTTTTATGGTATTAGAGCCCAAGAATTCATTTCTTGAAGTTCTTCAAGCCTCTCCCATGACTACTCCAAGAAATGAAAGCAAATCAATAGTAAATAGAGGAAGTGATACACCTATCAATGAATTGGATGATCAGCAATCAATGTATTCAATTCTTGGTACACCACCAATAAATATGAATTTTTCTATCAAATTGTATAACTCAAATTACCTAATCTGGCGTGAGAAAATTTTGTCCGTGATTATAGCCTATGGACTAGAAGACATTATTGATTTTTCTTTTGTTCCACTTTCTCAATTTCTTGGTAACTCTACTCATGTTAATCCAACTTTTGTAAAATGGAATCGTGTGAACAATTTGGTGAAGAGTTGGTTCTACGATTCAATATCTCAATCAATGTATCTTCATCTTGCTCGTGGTGCTTTAGCTGCACGTCAATGAAAGTCTCTTGAAACAGTGTTTTCTGCAAATTTACAGTCACGTGTTATGGGTTTGCGTTTGGAATTGCAAACCTTACACAAGAATGACATGAAGGTAGAAGCTTATACGTTGTAATTGAAGTCTATTGCTATTGAAGAGATAGTTTTTGATAGAGATTTAATTCTTTATGGTTTGGGTGGCTTGGATTCTGACTATAATTCGTTTGTTTCTTCTCTCACAATGATGATGAGGACTGATCGTGTGTTGTGTGTTGTTTGAAGAGTTTCAAAGTCAACTGCTTACTTATGACTGTCATATTATATCTCAAAAATCTCAGTCTGAAGTAGCAGATTTGCTTCAAGAAAATGTGGCTAAAATGGGTCGTATGTCTTTCAAACCACCAGTTAAGAACTCTACCAGTAGTTCTTCTCATGTTCCTTGGAATCTACATGATTTTTTGCAGAGAAGTAGTTCTTTTTAACCTCAAAAGAGTGATTCTAAAAGCAAGAGAGTTTATAGTCCAGGACCTCAAAATGTCAATTCTTCAACAGCAGGCGCTACTTGAGTTAATTGTCAAATATGTGGAAAATCAGGTCATCCTGGTAACAAGTGTTTTCAGCTTAGAGACTTGTTGCAAAGTAAACATGGTGATTGGTTTACTGCTCCTTTAGCTATGTTGGCTAGTGCCTCTCTTAAAGGTTCTAATAGTTGGTTGCTCGACTCGAGAGCCACTCATCATCTTACTCACAGTGAAGACAACCATACTACCTCAACTGCTTACAATGGCTCAAAGTTAGTTGTAGTAGGCAATGGTTCTGCCCTAACTATTTTTTAAGTCATGGTACTACTGATGTTATAGTCCCTAGTATAGGTTCTATTTTACAGTTAAAGAATTTGTTATATACACCCTTTATTTCTAGCAATCTTGTTTTTGTGAACAAGCTTTGTTATGATAACAATGCAATTGTTGAGTTTTCTTCTAATGGTTTCTTTGTAAATGAGGCCAACACCAAGAGGGTTCTTGCTACAGGGAAGGCTAGCAATGGGTTGTATCAACTTGATGGTCAGGTACCACAAAGTATTGATCCTTGTAAATCCACTTCAAGTGTTTCTTGTTTTTCTGCAATAAAGATTGATGTTTGGCATAATAGATTAGCTCATCCATCTGGAAGCATTCTTAATAAACTCATTCAGTTGTCGTGTATTTCATGTAAGAAGGATCAGTTTGGTAATATTTGTACTTCTTGTGCCATGTCTAAATCTCACAAATTACCTTTTAAACACTCTCATGTTGCTTGTGATAAATCTTTTGAACTAGTATATGTGGATCTTTGGGCTTCACCCATAGTAACTAATAAAGGAGCAAAGTATTTCATGCTTATTGTGGATGATTGCACTAGGTATATGTGGATTTGTTTTCTCATTACTAAAGGTTAGGCAGAGAACTTGTTTTGTAATTTCTTGAAAATGATTGAAAGGAATTTTGAGTTTCAAATTAAATCAATCCAAACTGATGGTGGTGGGGAGTTCCATTTTGTGACTTCTAAACTTGCTAAATGTGGTATTATACATAGAAAAACTTGTCCCCATACCTCTGAACAAAATGGGGTAGTGGAGACTAGAAATAGGACAGTGATGGAAAGAGGGTTGGCTCTTTTACTTCATTCTTCTTTATCTATGAAATATTGAGTGTATGCCTTTAGAGAGGCAGTTTATACATTAAATAGACTCATTACAAAGTCACTTGAATATCAAATACCTTATCAAGTTTTGTATCAAAAGCAACCTGATTTTAACTTTCTAAGGACTTTTGGGTGCTTGTGTTTTCCATGCCTTAGACCATACAATAACCATAAACTCCAACCTAGATCTCTTCCTTGTATTTTTTTAGGCTATGCACCCCAACAACAAGTTTATCTTTGTTTGGACCCCTCTACTAATCGTATTTACACTAGTAGACATGTTCAATTTGATGAGTCTCTTTTTCCATATCCCTAACACCCTCTGCTTCTTCAGAGTCTGTTTCGCCAGCCTTGACTCAAGAACAATTTGCCTTATTTCTTCCACCTACTCTACCTACTGTTACTTCCTTTTGTCCTACGAATAATGCATAGGCACGAAATTTTGAACCTACAACTCATTCTGAGCCTAGTATTCCCTCAACATTAGTCCTACCTACTATTTCTTCTCCTAAGTAATGTCCTTTCTCTACTCCAACTTTGTCGGACACAGTTTCTACCTCTGATCTCTCACCCATTGGTTGTGACTTGTCTCCTTCACCTTTAATTCCTCGGTCCCACTCTAATTTGCCTGTTACTTCTCATGATTCATTTGGTGAGCTATTTGTGGAATTACCCTTAGATCCAATTTCTTCCAATAACCAACATCCAATTACTGCACGTTCCAAAACAGGTTCTTTAAAACCTAAACTCTATCTCACTTCATCTATTATTCTTTCTGAACCATCTTGTTACAAAGATGCAAAGGGTATTCCAAAATGGGAAGATGCCATGGCCAAAGAGTTTCAAGCATTGTAAGACAATAGAACTTGGGAGTTAGTTCCTTGTCCTATTGCTGAAGATCCCATTGGAAGCAAGTGGGTGTATAGAACCAAGTTGAAATGTGATGGTTTGTTGGACAAATACAAGGCTAGACTTATGGCTAAGGGGTATGATCAAGTGGAAGGCATTGACTACTAAGAAACTTTTTCCCCTGTGGTGAAACCAAAAACAATTAGAGTTGTTCTCACTTTGGCTTTGTCTTTTGGTTGGACCTTAAAACAAATTGATGTCAACAATGCTTTCTTGAATGGGGACTTGCAGAAGGTTGTCTATATAAAGCAACCACTTGGTTTTTGAAGATACATCTCATCCAAATTGGGTGTGTAAATTGAAGAAAGCACTATATGGATTGAAGCAAGCTCCTAAAGCTTGGTTTCAAAAATTGAGTTGTGGTCTTGTTGAGTTGGGGTTCACTAATTCTAGATCAAACACTTCAATGTTTGTTCAATTCAGTGGATCTCACATCACTATTATGTTAGTTTATGTTGATGACATTATACTAACAGGAAGTAATGGCAAATATATTATTAATTTGGTTGGTTTACTGAATAAGAAATTTTGCTTTGAAGGATTTAGTAAATTTACATTTTTTTCTTGAAATTGAAGTTCAACGTTTTACTGACAGCTTACATTTTTCTCAACAAAAGTATGTTAAATCTCTTAATGAGAAGTTTGGTTTGTCTTCCACCAAACCTCTTAAAATTCCTATGGCTTCGGGTACTATTCTCTCCAAATATGATGGGGTGTTGCTTGAAGATGGTGCTCAATTTAGAAGCTTAGTAGGAGGCTTACAATATTATGTTTTGACTAGACTTGAAATTGCATATGTTGTTAATAAACTTTGCCAATTTTTACATGCACTTACAAATGTACATTAACAAGCTGCGAAACGAGTACTTAGGTACTTAAAGGGCACTATGAATCATGGTGTACTGTTCCAAAAGTCAGATATTTTGGGAGTAATTGGTTTTTCTGACTCCGATTGGGTTGAGTGTAGTGATGATCGTCGAAGCACAGGTGGCTATGCCATCTTTTTTGGTGACAACCTCATCTCTTGGTCATCCTCTAAGCACAAGGTAGTCTCTCGGTTTAGTGCAGAGGCTGAATATAAAGCATTGGCCTTAGCAGCTGTTGAAGGAGTTTGGTTGCAGTCCCCTTTGCTTGAGCTTCGAATTGTTCAAGCACACACAAAAGTTCTTTTCACAGACAATATAAGTGCAAAGTATCTAGCTGCCAATCTTGTAATGCATGCTAGGATGAAGCATGTGAAAATTGATTTCCACTTTATTAGAGATCTTGTTGTTGAAGACAAATTGGATGTTCGATTTACACCAACTGATGGATAGGTAGCAGATGTGTTGACTAAGCCTTTGGGTGAAGTGAGATTTATGCCACTAAAAACCAAGTTCATGGTTTTGCCATCACCATTAGCTTATAGGGGGGTATTGGACTCATGGTTGTATGGTGTACTACATGTATTGTATTCTAATATCAATAATTGATTTAGTTTCTGTTTGTTGAATCACGTGTGTTAGTTTGTATTAGTTACAGTTTGTTATATTAGCTTGAGACTGTATAAATATAATAGTATATTCAATAAAATTGGTGTGGAAGTATTTTTCAATATGTTAGTTTCTTAATCACTTTTATATACATATGTATGTGTGTATGTATGTATATATGTGTGTGTGTGTGTATGTATGTATATATATGTTCACCATGAAACATTTTTTTCTTGAAGCAGGTCTTCACCAAAAACAAATTTTGTTCCCATAGAATTCACCATGAACTTAGCTGAAAGAAAACAAGGATTCTCGTTAGCCAAACACAATAATAATCTTTCATAAGGAGTTTAGTTCACTTAACGCCAAGAGCTAAAATCAACTTGGTTTATCAAAAAACAAAGAAAAATAGCAAAATCAACTTTACCCTCTAGAATACCAACATGTATTTCAATATAACCTAAAATATGAAATAAAAAAATCAAACTAAATTTAGTAGACATAGACATGGTGAAAAGTATGAGAATTTACTTTATGCAAAATAGAATGACAGGAAAGCAGAGACATGGGGAAAAAGGAACATTCATATACCTTCAAATTTGTGGCTCTTGTGAAGAGTTTGAGACATATAACTATTAAATATTAATCATAGGGAATAGGAATAGAGGTTGAGAGATGGCTATTAAGTTCAAACAAAAATAAAATCAAACACTTTAAGGGCATTTCTCATGATAATACAGCCTTCACATGAATCCATTTCATTTTTTCCATGATCATCACAAGTCAAGTAGAATTTTTATTGCATTTTAAAAAAGACAAATGAGTGATAACAATTTAAGATAACTAAGAAGCCACCAACAAGTACAACAAACAAGCATCTGAAGCCAAAATAATGCTAAAGTTAAAACCATTAAGCACCACAGTGATTGTTCTATTTCTGTTGTAGTGAACCCAAAAAAAATAGTGACGACAGAAGATTTGCACCATTGAATTAGTTATTTAGCTAGTAATTTTATCAAACAACTTAGCTGCACAATTTTAGTAATCCTATAATAGTTTGGTTCACTCATCCCTTACCCAAGCCAACCCTGTAAAACTTATATATCCATGATCTCTTCTTCAAAACCTCGAGTACAGTTTTGTCCTTCATTTCCCTCTTCACTTGCTTCTTCACCAACTCCTTCCTTTATTTTGTAATATTGTGATTGAAATATAGTGGTTGAATAAAACCAAACAACAACAAATAAATTTTATTGGCAAATAGGGGAAGGCAAGAAGAAATATAGGAGAAAATAGAACTTACCAGCAAACGGTGGTGGAACGATGAACGGCAATAAGAATTTGGGAGAAGTTGAGAAACGGCAAGAGATTGTGTCCTATGAGGGAAGATATCTTTAAGGAACAAGTTAGGGCTGAAGTATATTCGGTAGACAAGAGCGCGCAATAGGAGTATTTTTTTTTTCATACGTACGTGTTTTGAGAATTTAGAGGGTGTTTTAACAGCCCTTATTTTGTCTGTAGGAGGCTTTTTAATCGCCATTTTAACACAATATTAGGGACATTTTAAATGCACTAATTTTCTACTTAGCCATAGGGATGGGAGTAGGTTCGTCGGTTCGGTTTTTGACTGGAAAAACTAACCGAACCGATTTGGTCGGTTAGACATTTTTATAAACCAAAACCGACCTACCTATCAAAACTAACCGAACCGCAAACCAATTATTTAATCGGTTTGTTCGGTTCGGTTGGTCGGTTTGGACCTACTATATTTATTAAAAAAAATATATACACATAATAATATCAACTGCACTATAATATAATATTAATTGAATAAAATCATCAAAATTAAAGTCATGTAATAAGTTTTAAGCTTATATAAATATATCATAATGATAATATGTAAATATTATCATATATAAATGCTAATAGAAATAAAAAACACGTCATTTTACATTAAAAAAATATTATTTTAAATATGTAAGTTCGGTTCGGTTTAAATAGGTTTTTTTTTCATCTAAACTTTAACCGAACCTATTTAATCGGTTTTTTAGAAAATTGAACCGAATCGAACTTACTAAATTATTATAAACCGACCTAGAAGGTTCGGTTTAGGTTTGGTCCAGTCGGTTTGGTCGGTTTTTTTTATTTTATGTTCATCCCTACTTAGCCAACTTAAAATACGTTTAAAATATTTTCAAGCCCTTAAATATTTTTAATAGCATTTTCTTTTAAATAAATGCTCTTATAAAAATAACTCCCAATTAGACAAACGCTCTCTAATGTCAAAATGTAGTAATATTATTCAAGCTTTTATCTATCAAAATTTATTTTATATTTGTGATATAAATTGAAAAAAGATTTGTAAATATTGACTTATAATCATGTATTTATGGCATTATATCTTAGGTCAACATATGCACCAGTCATATTGATCTTTTGGAAAAATTTTCAAATTTAAGCTTTTATCTGAAATTTTAGATATTATATTTTATTTGAAATCTCGAATATCACTATTATTAAATATATTCAAAATATTAAATTCCTCACTAATTTTGAGAAATTTAAGCACAATTATACATAATATAATTCATTATACTTCAGTTATTCAAAATCTTTTATTAGATCATAAATGAAATTGTGCTAACTCGAATAATAATACGTATTGTTGCATTGTCTTTAAAACACGTAAGTGTTAACCATTTCAATTGATAAGCAATAGTTATAAGCCTACTTTACATTTTTTTTTTTATCCATATGGATGATTATTATCCACTAAGATCAAAAGAGAAATATATATTGGATAATATTGATAAGGCATTGGACCTTAATTAATATTTTCTTATTTTGTTTATGGGGAAGCTCACGGTCCATTATAAAATTAGAGTTAAAATATGTCAAACATAACAACAACTCAAAAATAAATTTTATTTGCCTCTATGAGCTTTTGATTTTAATAATATAATAAAGATCATAACTACCACATTGTCAATATGAATACAATAATTTAAGTCATGCACATGATTATCATATAATATTCATTCCTAGTAATAATATGATCATAGTATTTGTGTAAATATATAATATTTAAATATATGTGTGTCTTTCTCTATTATTATTTTATGAAAAAAGTTTACTTATAAAGATAGCATATGAATTATCTATAATTGTTGTCAATTTTACTCTTAATGTTGCTGTGTAAGTACACACGAGATCTTTGTATATATTTTTTTTGACTTTAATAAAAAGTTAATGATATTAAACACTTAAAAATCTAAAATAATTATATCTGAATTTTAGAAAAATAGTACTTGTATTTGAGATATAGGTAGTGATTATTATATATCAAATTAATCACTAACAACTCTTCAAGATATACTTTTTTTTTTAATTATAATCAAATAACATTCATTTTAAGGATAATATAATAAAAAAGCCCTTATATTTATTGTTATATGTGGGACATATAATATTTAATTATATAAAGAAACTATAATTATAAAGATATAATTATTTTTGGATAATATCACTAAAAGAAAAAACAAACTATGAATAAAACTTAATTGAGAAACAAATAATAAAAAAAAAAACATGTAAGTGATATAAATGAGAGCAACTAATAAATTTAATAATAAATAAATTATTTTATTGAATAACTAAAAATGAAATAAAATTAAGTGAAAATAAATAAATAATATAAAGATATATTACAATAAAAATATAAAAGTTAATGCCCAAAGATGCAAGAAGAAAAATGATATGTGATGTTAATATAAATATTAAAATCTGTAACTCTTGTTATTTTCAAGAAGAAACTTAATTTAATATATATATATATATATATATATTTTAAAACAAGTAAATTGTATTCCTCAAATAATAGTAGGATTACTAATTTAATATAGTTTTAGATAAATAATAATTTTGTATATATGGAGTTGGAAAATAAAGTTTTTAATATTTAAAAACAATAATTCTAATTCGCCTTAGATAACTATAATATATGAAGTTTTTTTTAATAAGCATCGAAATCTAAATTATAAACTATAGTTTCACTTATCTAAAACAAATTTACTTTAATTAAAATAAAATTCAACTATTAAACAATCACAATCATTATAAATAAATAAATAAATTGCATACTTTATTTGATGCATTTTCGTATTTATATAATTATAAGTATATATATGGGAAATAATTAATGGCTATAAAATTACACAATTTTTTACACCATTATATTTTAACGGTTGAAATTCAGAGAAAATATGAGAGAAAAAACTATTCTTCAAAATCTTAACTCTAAAAATTAAAAGGTTTAATAAATTGCGTAAAAAGATTGTGGACAACCGATTCAAACCCTATATATACAGGTATGATATGTTGGGCGATAACTACATATTTTCTTATAAACTTAAATTATAAACCCTAAATCTTAAAATTTAAGCCTTAAATTAAAATCATACGTAATTATAGCTTAACATAAAGTGAGTACTATAAGGACAAATTAATCTTACTTAAAAATAAGCAAATTTTTTTAATATAAAATCAACAAATTATATACTTAATATAAAAACATCCTGATAATAAAATTTATGCTTTAAAATATTAAAATTAATCCTTTAAGGTAAATAAGTGGCTATTTTTTAACACTATTACTTGCTTATTCACACGCGTATATGTATATATTAGTTGCTATAAGTGGAGTGGTCTGCTCAGAGAGATACGTATTCTACCAGGGCGTTGTTGTATATGTATATATAAAACTGTTCACATAAGCTACGTCGCCTATTTTATGATGAACGAAAATTCAAGCATTAAGAATAGAATGGAATATTATAATTTACACAGCAAGGATAATTAATGAATAAATACTATATAAAATTGCTCTTAAAACGTTAAATAAGAGCAAATTTATGTTAAAGAAAGTCATGTTATTCAAAAGTGGATGATGTCATGCACTTTTTTTTTTTCTTACCTCGAATTCACATGAAGATAAATTGACAGGCTTAATAAAAAAAGAAAGAAAAAGATAAAAACATAAAAACATAAAAACATGAGATCCCACAATTAACCTTATTGTGTTATTGCAGAAATATTGGCCAAATTAACCAAGTCTTTATGCTTAGGTTTGTCGGCTTAGCATACGGTAAATAGTGTTGCTCATCTGAGGTATATGTACACACCCGTAAAAATAAAACTTAAAATACTTTAAAATAAGAGTGAACATATACGTATTGATTTGAGTTTAGATTAAAATTAGAATCAACTTAATCTAATAAATTCTTTAAAAACGAGAACTAAACTGAACCATAAAATTTGAAAAATCAATCTAACTCGAACTAAATTTTTTTTGGTTTAGTTTGAGTTTATTAAAATAAATTTTTTTCATCTTTTTTCACTAATGAATTTTATTTATTAATTTTTTTTAAACTCTTGTATTATAGTTTTTAAAGTTTTTAATGCTAATTTTATTATAATACATAATTTTAAAAATATAGATTTTGGTCACTTATTTAATATTATTATCCATATCAAACACAAAGTGTAAGAAAAATTTAAAATTAAGACAAATAAGCAATAAGGAATCGTAATCACATACCTGACAAAAATTTCTAATTTCTAATTTCATATCCAATAATATTGTTCAGTAATGTTAGTTTATACAATGAAAACTCTAACGACAAAAATATGAAATACAGTGTAATTATAAATTTGTAATGGATACATAATTAAATAATACAAAATTAGTGTTTTACGTGGATAAAAAATAAAATAAATGAGAATACTTGGTAGAGAAGTTCTTGCATGAATTTTGCTTAAATATCTAAACTCTTACGGTAAAAATGGCCAAACCTTGTTTGCAACTAGCTAAAGTTGGACTAAAGTATGGTTTGTGAGAATTGTCGTGAGCACCTCATGAGAGATATTGATTTAGATTTTTGAGAGAAAATTTATTCATTAAAAAGGGGTATAAAGTATAAACCTAATCAACAGTGAATAAAAATTTAATTTTTTTAAAATAATTCTATAAAATAACAATATAAATATAATAAGAAAAAATTAATAAATGAATTGGGTTAATTTAGTTTTTTTTTTAAGATTTTAATAAATGAAAACTAAATTAATCCAACATTAATCGATTTTTTTTATTATGATGAACTAAACTAAATTATTAAAATTTAAGAATCAAATTTTTTTGAATTGAATTGAGTTAAATTTAATAAATTAAATTAAATTAATTTTAAATATTTTTGTTCACCCTTACTTTAAAATGTAATTTTTTTTTTTTAAGTAATATTTGAGAATTTAATTACACTTCATGATAAACATGAAGCTATGTTACATAATCCACTCTACACATACTTATCCTTAACATCTTTTACTATTTTTCCATTTTTTTAATATATAAATTTGTATTAAAAACAATGATTATATATTTTTAAATTATCTTGATTTTTAATATAATATAATAAAATAAAATATTAAGGTATATACGTGGTGGGATCTTAAGAAAAAAGTATTACACTTTAGTTTTTTCAAGAAAAAGATGCAAATAATGTAAAGAAATAATTTTTTTTAAATAATAATAAAAATAATATTTACATTAATAATAATAAAAACATCATTTATTTTATTTAAATTATATATTTTTATAATTAAAAAATAATTATTATATTATTTTTTTAAAATTAAAATATAATAATTTAAATTCGTTTAATATTACTATAAATTTTAAAATAGTTATTTTAATAATTTTTTAATTTTCTTTTGCTAAAAAAAAATTTAATGTAAATAAGTTGGGGGAGTCTATCTAAATATTAGAGAAGTAGTGGCCTAGCCATCCCCAAAATACCAACCTGTGGTAGGCGTCGCGTCTCTGTGATCCACTTTTGAATCATCGCTAGTTCGCTACCTCTATTTTCAGCTTTAGGCCTCGAAATCAATCAAATAAGAAAAAAGCACCAGCACAAGTCAACAACAATAACAAAACTGCATAGCCATGTCTCGAAAAGGAGGACCCTCTGCTTCACTGCAAAATAATGTTCCGTGGAGAGCGTCTAATGTAAAGCCCATCCCAAAAATTCACCAATCTCCTATTCTCTGCGTGCCTAATAACCCTACTTCCATTTATGCCCTCTCTGTAATGAAGGTTTGTTTTGTTCTCTAACATCTCTCTTTTCTTTCATGGGAATCGTATCATATTCTGACTATTAATTTTTTGGATTTGTCTCAAACGTGACACTATTGCAGCAACCTAATTCGATAGGAAGTGGGTTAGCAACGGAAGCCATAGTTGAATCTGCAGGTCCCGATTGTATTGTTCCTGGGCAGATTACACCCATCAGATTACTTGGTCTTAAGGTGGCTTTCTTTTTCCTATTTTATTCCTTTTCAATTTCATTACGATGTTTATCATATTGGTTCATTTTGTTGATTCTTGGAATTTTGATTATTTTGTTGGAGAGTTTTGAATTTTTGATATAGCATGTCGATGGTCTTCCATTATTTTTCTCAGTTACTATGTAATTCAATTTATTGTTGTTTTATGACCACTTCTTCTTCTGTTTTTTAAATCATGGGGAGACATTTTTTTAATTTATTATTGACTGTGTTGGCTCGATTTAATTCTTATTGCTAATGTGAATCAGCTTATGCAATTTTTTGATGCGATATTGATCTTTAAACAAAGTACGACTTTGTTTGCATTTTTTTTTGGGCACGTTTAATAACGATTTTGATTTATGATTTAGGATTAAATAATTGATTTTGTGATTTTTTATTCTTTTATAAAAATAATCACAAATGTGTTTGATAACAATTTATATTTAGTGATTTTCAAAAAAAAAAAAAAATCAAAAATTACCTCCAAGTTGTACGGTAATGATTTCTATTCTTTGATTTTTTTTTTTAAATTTAAAAATAAAGAAAAATTTTTGTTATTTTTTACAAATTTGAAGTTTTTAATCATTTTATTCCAATATTTAATCATAAAAAAGTTATAATAATTTATTTACTCTTTAAAAAAAATATTTGGTCAAAATAAAAAAAATCATAAATCAGATTAAAAAATCTTTTTTTTTTAAGATGTATGAGTCACCCATTATTTTGGTAGTGATTCTTTAAAATGTGAAAATCAAAATCAGAAATCGTTGCCAAACATACTTGATTGAAAAATCACTTGAAAAAAATTTAGAATTAAAATCGTTATCAAACAAATTCTTAGTTTTCTCATAATAGAGTATTCAATTGAGACTTTTAATGATTTTTAAGGAGATTTAAAATTCAGGTGTATTTAATTAGGATTTTTAAAGATAATACAAAATTTTGGGTGTATTTAATTCGGATTTTATAGAAATGTTTAAAAATTCAGGTGTATTCTAAAAGTACTTAATTTAAAAAGCTTACAAATTTTTTATGAATTTTGATGGACTTTTAGTTAAATTATACATTAGAAAATCTCCACCCATTGTTCTCTTTACCCCAAAGATTTTTAAGAATTTTCAAGGATTTTTATTTTTATCTTGAATAAAATTCACCACAATACTCTATTTTTAAAATTTATCAAGAGTCCTTAAAAATTCATAATTTTTTTGTACAATTGGGATTCACGACTGATAGGAAATGATAATTTGGTGGAAATTGATATTCATACAATAATTCCAGTCTGACTATTTTGATAACAAAATAGAACCCAATCTCTATTTCAAAAACTTAGTTTGAAAACCAAATACATAACCATGATAGATAAACATAAAATCCTAACAATATTTAATTTTTTATAAATACCCTAATTTATCTTATCCTTCATTTTAGTCACATTCACAAGCCAAAAGATTCCCCCCCTTCCCCTACCCCTCCCACTCCCACTCCCAATCCCAATATTTGATGGTATTAAGAACAAAAATAAGGAGAGGCTTTTTGTCCTTAACAATTACCCTTTATAACAATAATTAACAGGTAGTGGATATTGCCACAACCATATTTGATCATTCCATAGCATATTAATTTCTAATTTTAAAAAGTGACAGACATATCCTTCTTCACATGCCTTTTATCTCTTTGACATATTACTCTTTTTCTCCCAACATTTCCAATTACATAATTTTAGATTTTTCATTCATTTGTTTGCTAGTTAAAAGTATTTTTGGTAGTGAAGGTATAATGATGTATATTTTTGTCTTTTCCTTTAATTTGATTTTCTTATTTACGAATAATGTTTAAATATATCAGTTTCAACATTTCACCTCTAGCTATAAATTTGAAAGTATAATACATTAGACAAATAAGCAATGAACGCATCCTGTCTTTTGAAGTGTTGTATGACCTCCTTAATTTGTTAAAGCATTTTATATATGTTCATATTTGATTTCATGAAGGATATATATTTTTCTTATCAAGTGCATTGCCCTATACTAATCTAATTTTTGTCAGTGTAGTTTTTTTTTTAATTTATGGACAAAGAAGCAAGCAAACAGTAGAAAAAGGATCCAATTTTATTATACAATAACAGCAACACTATACAATATCTGGTTGTAATTGAATTAATTCATTATTAGTTCACATTGTCATGAGTGACATTGTGAGTTAAATGAAGGGATCTATTTCATACTGCTACTAAAAGTATAAATTTCATGTTCAATGTTATGTGATTCAATAGATACATGTTATCAATTTTTTAAGCCACAAACCATAATTTTTCTTTTCCATTTTTTTCCTCTTTCTAGTTTAACTCATTATTTTATAAAATAAAAAAAATAAAGTTAATAAAAATAAATACATCACTATCATTCATGAGAGTTAAAAAAAAAATGCTAAGATTATACAGATTTGCACTCATATTTTGACACGTGTCAGTACTATCTAAGAAAATAAATCATTTTTTAATGTCCAAATTATGTGGACATATGGCATGATACAAGAGATGTAAGTGTAAAAGTGAAAAAATTTATTGATATTAGCATTTGTCTAAGAAAAAAATAAGAACAAAATTGTGATAACATATAGACATATAACTATATTTATAATTTAAATATATTATTTACAAGGTAAAAAATTTAAATTCTGATTATAGAAAGGAAGAAAATAAATAAATAAATAAAGTTGGGAATGAGACGTTAACTGGATGGTAAACAAGAAACATTTTTGTTCCAAGATAAAAGGCATGTGAAGAGTCAAAATAAATCAAATTTGCTGCAGAAAAGTTACATTAAAGGCAGAAGGGTATATATGTCACTTTTTAAAATTAGTCATTAATGTGGTGTGGAACCATAAGAAATGGTTGTGGCAATATCCCCTCCCTAATTAACACCTTATAGACAACTTACCTGGTTGGGTACATTTGAGCACTAGATTTTGAGAGATAAGGCCATATATTGTATGGTGTTACTAAAATATTTCCATTTTTTCTTTTAGCATCTGACCTATTCTTTGTTTCTGTTGATTATAAGTTGTGTTAATCATATATATAATATGATTAGCAAATGTTGTAATATTGGTTTTGGATTTTGTTATTTAATAGCTACTGAATGCAGTAGTTTACTTTTTCTTCCTATGTATTTTTTCGCAATCTCTTTTCTAGAATGTTTGTAGCATACCATCTGCTCTGAACTATTTTTCCTGTGGCTATGAAATACATTGTGAAAGTTTGTATCTTGCATACTTATACGACCTGTCGTGATATGTTTCCGTGAAATCACTTCTAATGCATGTAATTTTACGTTAATTGGCTTCAGTATTGGGTGTAACATACATTAGTTTGAGAGAACTTGAATGCTAACAAAATGGTTTTGCAATAAGTAATTGTGAATGCAGTTTTCTCTATCAAGACCATCTTGCGTAGCAAGTACAAAGCACATTCCAACCTCATTTAAAGTGCATTTTTGTTTTCTAAAGTTAACTACTGTAGGTCACAAGTAATAAAACCTTTTCCACCAAAAGCATGGCCAAATGAGCCCTTAATTTTAATTTGCTAGATGATTTTACTCATTTTTCTCCAGTTTGGCCCTTGTTTGCATATTTTATTGTTATTATTATCCGTTATTTGATTCTTGTCCTGCATGTAGGTATGGCCGATTGATGTTAACTTCAAATTTTTGGAACCAGTTGGACGCGAGCTTAAGATTCTTGGAAAGGTAGATGGATTCATTCCTTTTAGATTCTATTTTTCCTATTTTGGATCTTATTTGTTTCTAATGTTAAGTTTGATTGTAGTGAAAAATCCTATTGATAGATTCTATATGGAAGTTACCTTCTTTTTACTCATCCAAACCAATCGAATGGATTTATTTCTTTCCGACTTCATTTATTTTGAAGCAAGACATTCGTGAGGATGGAAGTGGACATGGATGTTTAACTTTGTTATTTGAAAATACATTCATTATGAACTTGGAAAGATTGTAAGTATTTGACTTTGCTGCATAAGAGTATTCTTTAAAGGACATAGGTGCAGGTGCAGCAATATGATTAACTTTTGATGCATGTGCGCAAGGTAATAAGAGGGTTTTATGAGCCATAAGGATTATGTCTTGAGGCCCACTTTTTTCATGGGATTCCTGAGGCTTACCCTTTAGGGTGGATGAGGCGTATGCCTTAATGCTTACCTTTTTTATGCCTTGAGGCGCATGAGGCCTGCATCTTATCTCTAGTGTTCGTAACTGGGCTGGTCCATTTTTTCTTCAATACCCAAGGTGTTAGATTGAAGATTGGTCGTTGAAATGAAAACACAGGAGATAGAATGAAGTAAAATAATTTCATGAGAAGATGGCACCAAAAAATTAGGGCTTCTTGATCCTCTTTCATTGGTGACTAAAGCACTCCTTTCCTTACGAGTTTTTACCTTACAATTCTCTGCTAGGTCTCCTTCCTCTTCTTCTCCTCTTGTTTTCTCATCTCCTTTAATTGGTTATAGAAAAATTTGCCTCTGAGATCTTTTTCCTTCCCTTTGAGAAAGATGCTATACTTTGGTGGTGTTTGTTGCTCTCCGTAATACAGCTTTTCATTTTTCTAAAGCTTTTGTCCTATTTCTATTTTTTTTGTGTTCCTTTGAGCTGTGCATGAGAAATTTTGTTGGGATTTTATTCTCTAGCTAATTTTTTTTCTCTGTGGTTTTGAGAGTTAGTTGCTCCAAATACTTGTAATAATTTTTTTACAATGATTTTATTTACTTTTATACAAATTTCAGTATCTTTGCTGACTTCATAAGAAAGTATGATCAATTGATTACTATTTTTTCTATTAAATTTTTTTTATTATTATTTTTTTAAAGTGGAATCTAATTTATTTTTTTTTTCAATCAATATAATCCACTTTAAATACATACTCACTAATTATTTAAAACTATTAGAGGATTCAAACAGTAACTATTTAAAACTACAGGAGGATTTGAACTCACATTTAACAGGATATGGGTATTACCTTTATCACCTGATCAAATTGATTATTATACTGTTATTTTTATTAATGCTTTATTTATGCTCACCTGATCAAATTGATTATTATACTGTTATTTTTATTAATGCTTTATTTATGCTCACCTGATCAAATTGATTATTATACTGTTATTTTTATTAATGCTTTATTTATGCTATAGTTTATCTGTAATTTCCGATCAAGTCATCTCTAAAATTGAGTCTTGCCCTTCGTACAAGCTAGAGGCTTATACCTCCCCTCACGAAAATATTTTGCCTCCATTCTTAATTCCGCTCTTAAAGACCTTGCAAATATGTGATGTATGCCCCATCATCTAATCTGCATTAAAGAGCTTGTATGTGTGCTTTAGAGGTGTTTGAATTCAAACATCCAGCATCCTATTTTTGTTTTGTTTTTAATATATATTGTAATTTCACTCTTATGCTTGATACTTTGGTGGTTCTGATTCTATATTTTTCGTAGAAACCATTTCTTTGTGCAGCAAGCATGCTTTACTAGTTTGATACCCTAATATGATTTAAAAAATGTGGTGAAATAACATTCAAATGATCTAAACAAGGTATTATATGCATAGTGCTTGATAGATGGTGTTGCTCTCATCCGAAGTTAAGCTTTCGAGGAACGCGTACCTCATCCATGGTCTCCTTGGGATTTGAAGTCCCCATGATAATATGCTTGCTTTTACATAATTAAATTGACCCCAAAATAATATGTTAGCTGGGAGGGTATGTACTTAGTTTATATACTCTATAAATTATGTACATCATATACATATAACATATGTATACGTTATATATAATTGATATGCTATTTAAGCAGTAATTCGATTATGTATATATTGTGCATGATATTTAGGTTTGATTGGGATGGAATGAAATGTGCTCACGTTAAAAATAAGATGAAATGAAGAATTTTTAAGGGACGACATGTCTGTAAATATTTTCTCATACAGCTGTGTAACACAAATTATGATTCATTTTCCATTTGATAAAGCATGTTAGTTTAAATTTTAAACCTTAAATTTCTATTTGCTTAATGTACTAATACAGTGGTTCTCAATTTGATGCCAGTTTATGGATGATGCTGTCAACCTCATGAACAAATCATTTATAGATCGTTAGGGTTTTGTCTTCTTGCTTTGAAAAAGATGGATAACTGCATTTTTGTGCTCATGGGGTTGTACGATTCTCACAACGAGCAGAAGCCTATCCAGAAAGAGTGGAAGAGTGACTGTAGAGAAGAACTCATATTACTCGGCTTGCTTTATTGTTTTCTGTTTATGGCTCAACATTTTCTTGTGGTTCTTGAACTTCCATTAATTTTTCATGTTAAGAAATACGAGTCTCCTAGTTTTTAAGTTTAAATAGATACTTGTGTAGTGTCGAATAAAACGTTAATTACTTGTCTGTTGTAGATTGCTACTTTATAGTAATGAAGTATTTGTACTTTCCAAGTAAAACTGGATGGGCAAGTGAGAACTCACCATCTGAAATGCCTCTCCCAAATTTAAGGAAAAATGGTGGTAGTAGTCTGAAAATGAGCAGTTTTGTCTTGATATTTTCAAACTAGGCTCTTATAGTCCCAAAAATTATGAATTATGAAAGGTGAGCACTTCAGTGTTGGCCATAAATAAGTTGAGCACTTCTGGTCTATAAATACGGGGCAAAATTTACATGAGCACATATTTAAGAGTAATAGATAGTTTAAAATTTTGTTTAGATGCATAATTTAATTTGTCGATATTTTGGTGATCATTTGTGATTGAAATTGTTGAAAGTCTTAATAATTTTTATGCTTTTAAATGTATGTTTACGAAGAAAATGTTTTTAAACGTGTTAAAAGTAATTAAAGTAAAAAATAAAGCACAATATTCTTCACTTTTTTATATATTTGGTTGTATATTTGCAGCCAGATCATGGACCCATATAAACCGACCTTCATTCTTTTTATATTTGCGTATTTTTTCGACCATATGCACCATTTTTGAAATTTTTTTACCAGAATTTGACTATATTATTTATAATAAAGACACAAAATAGCAAGGAAATAAAAGAATCTGATAAATTGACTAAAATTGATTAACGGCAGCGTTTTGGCTGTGATCATTTACCATATTATCCTTTAATAACTTATAAGACAGAATTTTATGTAAGCATTATGGAATATAACAAAAAAATTTGTAAGCCTTACAAACATACTATTTTCTAAAATGACAGAAATAATAAGAAAATCAAACAAAAAATTAAGAAATAATAGAAATAGAGATACAAGATATTTCAGGATGTTTTTCGCAAGAAATTATATTTAGTAAAAAGAAATTTGAATAAATTTAAAAATATTTTAAAGAAGACGATGGATTTAAAGAATTATCTTTTTCAAAAATAAGGAAAATGTTACCTAGAAAAGATATAGTTTATTATGGAATAAGTAACAAAGAAATGAATATTATCATAACAGATGCAAAGAGAAGATTTAATATACCATTAATTGATAAATAAACAATTATGGATAAATTATCAAAAATTTCATAAAAATATAAAAGATAAAATTGATATATACATCTTGGAGGAATACAAATTCTAATTAAAGCATATTTAAGAGAATGAATTGATACGCCCATAAAATTGACATTATTAGATAATAAAATAATAAATAGAAGAGATGCTTTTTAGGAATTATCCATGAAAATCTAGGATATCAAAATTTAAAATTTATAGCATACCCTATATTTGCTGTTAATATAAATGATAAAAATTTAAATTAAGTATTAAGTCTGGTACATGAATTTGAAAGAAGAAATTAAATGAAAGAAGGAAATACATTATATAGTAGGATATTCTTTAACCAATAGTTATAATAGTTTAATAAACGAAAATAATGAATTTATAAAAATAGAATTTTTTTTAAAAAAAATAGGAAAAGTAATAACACCTTAAGTAATGACAAATTTTGAAATATCAAAATAATGAAAATTAGATATTAAAGAAAAATCTCTTATACCAGGTAAAAAAATTAATATTTTTAAAATAAAATTTATTGAAGATAATGCAAAGGTTAACAAACTTGAATGGGAAGAACAAAAAGAAATAAAAGAATTAAAACAAAAGATTAAAAAAATTAAAAATTTATTGATACATGAAGTAATAGGATATTAGAGAATGTTAAAATTAAAATTACAAGAAATAGAGTTAGAACGAAATTGAAAATATAAATGGAAGTATAAAAATAATAATGAAAGCTTTAATTATTTTAGCTTAAAAAATAGATGCAATATGTGAATCAAATACCAAATATTTACAGAGTATAAATGATATACAAAAAGAAATTCTTGAAGAAATAAGAGAACATAATTAGACTAAGAAACAATTAGATATACATAAAAAAAAAATAGAATTAAGAAAAGATATTAATGATATATCAAAAACTAATGGATTAAAATTTGACCCTTTAAGATTAAAAGAAGAACCCCCTAGAAGATCTGATACATTAATACCTAAAAATAATATAAAAAAGTTGAAAAAAGATCCAAAGATAAAGAAAAAGATATAATCTCAATATAATAGAATATAAAAAAGAATTAGAAGAACAATTCATAAACTCTGAAAATAAAGATATAGGAAAATTAATCAATCTTTTAACTTTAACAAATAAAGAATTATAAAAATATTATGAAAGAAACTTTGTACAAATAAAGAAGACGATATGACAATAATCAGTGAAAGTGAATCTGAAAACTAAAATATAAGTCCAAAAATACATATGGAACTAATATCAACAACTCCAAAAAGACCAAATTCAAAAAGAAGAGAAACATCTTACTCTTATAGGGAAGAAAGAAATAGACAAAGACCACAAGAACCTGAATCTATTAATAGAAGAAGACATTTACCTAAAATGGAAGAAAGTTTACATTGAAGAACTAGGAGTAGCATCCCACCAAAATTTAGACCCCATAAAAGCTATAAATATGATATGTTAGATTTAGACTGTATAAAAGATAGAATAAAAGTCTTAGATGAATGGGCTAGTGAAATAAGTGTAATTATACAAACTTCTACTACCACAAAAAATAAATCCTTCAACTTGTAGAGTATTAATAGCTCACAAAATGATAGAAAATATAAAAATTTAGTTTACAAATCTAACATAACAAAAATACTTATTAATGATAGGAAATGCATTCATAGGTAGAGAATACTTAGAAACTGTAGTAAATGAAATATATAAAGAATTCATTGAAAAAGATAAAGGTAAATGCATTACTGAATCTAGTGAAAACGAAATAAAAGAAACCAAATGGCATTTAGCTAATATGAAAATGTGTAATATGTTACATAGATTCGTTTATATGTGAATATGAAATGTATTATCACAAATTACCACATTATATGTAAGAAACCTATAAAGAATTATTTTTTCAAAAATTACTTGAAACATTACATAAAATTGATGCACAAAACCTTGATAACCAAATTTTGTAATTTATAAAAGCTCGCAAGTGCACGAGTCACTTGTAGTAAGCGAAAAGTATACTCGCAAGATCGTCTCTCAAAGGAATTGCGGTGGTTTTTAAAAGAGTCAAATGTAATCCAAAACGTGACAATAAAATTAATTCTAAAAACTCTAATCGAAGGTTGGTTTTGTAAATGGTTTATAAAATCATAAAAATCCTAAAACAATATAAGTAAATACGTGAAAGTTTTGTTGAAACGATGAGATGGACGAGTGTGGGAAATTGGTTACTAAACTAATCATGGATGAGTTGATTTATGTGGTTTTGACAATTAAGCACGAAAAAAGTAGAATTTAATGATTATTTTCTCTAACCCTAGAAAATCCCAAATCAGTGGTGATTTTCCCTTAATTAACTAATTAGCTTTTTTTTTTTTTTATCCAGACCGTTAATTAGTTAATTAGCCTTAAACCTAGGAAAATAGTTTAATCACCTAATTCAAGACAAATCAATGCACTTAAACTAGGCTCATGCTCAAGAGTGCTCAATTGAATTCAGATGGCGTTTCTAAAACTTAACCCTAAAATGTTTCATAGATTCACAAATCAAATTGGCCAGAAATAATTGATGAACATACGTATTAAAAACAATGACCATGAATTAAATTACTTAATCATAAAATTATCCACACAATCAATCATCCAATCATAGTTACATCACCAAAATCCCACACATAAAGAGTTTAGCTACTCATAATGAAATCCAAATCAATATTTTTCATTACAAATAACATTCTATGAATTCTTAAAGAGAAAAAAAATTACAAACAATAAATTACCCCACTTCCACTTTTAAAACAAGCCCTTGAAGTTGGATGATCACCTTCTTCAAGATTGTTGATGGAGCTTCAATTGAGGAGCATTAATGGAGTAATTTTCTCTCTAAAGAATGTGGAGAAGAAGAAGAAAAGTACTATTCACGCTACTGTTCACGAGGTGGAGGCTAATAATATAAAATCTGTTGGAGGCTGGAGAGGATGTTATGTCCAATTAGGTTTTTTTCTTTTTTTGTAAGGGTTTCCAATCAATCTGTAAATCTCGTGGCCCAGGAGGAGTCCAATCCGGGCGCGCGCACCGCGGCGCACCTTTTTCCATGCCGCAACGCACATGTGATATTGATTTACGAATAAAAACAGAAACCTCCCCACCGCGGCATAACTTTCCCTCGCCGCGGCACGCAATGTGTTCATGATTTTGGGTCCAAAGCAGAAACCTCCTCGCCGCGGCATAACTTTTCCTCGCCGCGGCGCACAATGTTTTGATGATTTTCATGTTTCAACCCGAGAGCCTCTCGCCGCGGCACACAATTCCTTCGCCGCGGCGCGCCTTGCATGTAACAGTGTACATGGTATATACATGCTTTGCTGATTCTCAATGTAAGGCTTACGTCCCTCAATGTAATGCTTACATTTTTAAACACTTTTGCTCTTTTTTTTTCCACATTTCTTCCCAAACCTACTTTGACCTACAAAACAATAAAATACCCTCCAAAACAAGATTATATTGAGATTAAATGCAAAATAGATGCTTAAAAATATAACAAATAGTAGGTCAAAATAGTGTTCATCAAATACCCCTAAACCTATATTTTGCTAGTCCTCAAGCAAAACTAAAATTAAAAAGCCAAATAACAAAACTTGTCATGCTTTAGTTTCTTTCCAATTCATAACAAAACATTTATGCACCAATTTATCCAACATTTTAACACATCAAGGTTCACCATTTAGATCAATTTCGCTTCACAAGTCTAAATCCCAATACTAAAAGTGTATCAACATTGATTCCCCCAAAACCTAGTGTCAAGAATGTGAATTCGTTTCAACTCTAATCCTCACGAGAATTACTCTCTAAATCACACCGATCCTATGGGTTCAAGCACTCATCAAAATATATGCGAATAGAAGTTATGTAAAGAAACGAGCTAATAGGTTCGCATATGATTAAACAAGAAAGGCTCAAAAGTGCACAACATTGATCTCATGAAAGGAATCAAATGATAGGATTTACGAAGAAATCACATTACTAATCTCATGCATCAATTAAAATCCTCAAGCAAAAACTTCAAGTGTGCCATAGAATGAAAATGCTTTGACTTTAAGGGAACTTATTTCCTATTTCTCTCTTTCTTTTTTCTTTTTTTTTTGTTAACCATTCATGCTTGAAGAACTTAGGGTCATAATAAACTTATTATCTCTTCTTCTTTTTTTAGACCCATATACATATGTAATTTGTGAATGGCTACTTCTTAGCTCTTTTTGTGTTGGGTATAGGAATTCCCTCATATTTTTAAAGTCAAGCACGAATGAGATAGGCAAACACTTCAAACTTTACTTAAGTCATTTAATCTAAGCAATTCAATTAAGGACATGATCCCTCATTAAATGTTTAAAATCCTAACATTCAATGCAAAAACCTATAGAGATCATCTAACAATTTGAAATGATATGAAAGGTGTTTAAAAGAGTAGAAGAATATTTATCTCTCCGAATAAAACGTTAAGGGCTCAAAAATATTCTCACAAGGTAGTCTCCACTATTCAATTCCTATACACAAGATTTGGGTTCATCTCAGTTTCAACATCAAAAGCATGAAAAACAGATTGCAAATTAAAACCGATCCTTACAACAAACCTCAAACATTTTAAAAATCAGATAAACAATGCATAAAGACTAGTTATTTATCAAAAATTGACTAAAAATGCAAAATGCACCCCCAAACCTAAACTAAACATTGTCCTCAAGGTTTTTAACTACACACATGTTCAGAAAAGAATTTAGAAGGGCAAACAGAAAATTAAATTAAACTTAACGAAGGTAAAAGAAAAGATAGATAGTACCTAAAACGATGGGTTACCTCCCACCAAGCGCCTAGTTTAATGTCTTAGCAAGACGATGCTCATAGCTAAGGTGCATGCAGTTCAATGCACTCCACATCTCTACGGTGAACGACTCCTTCCAAGTAAGGCTTTACACGATGTTCGTTCACCTTGAAAGTTGCTTGTATGTTAGGATTGATTAGCTCAACAGCTCCATGTGGAAAGATTTCCACAATCTTGTATGGTCCACTCCATCTTGATCGAAGCTTTCCTGAAAAAAGTTTAAGACGAGAGTTAAATAAAAGTACTTGCATTCCAGGATAGAGAGACTTACCAACGAGCCCTTTGTCATGATTACGCTTCGTGCGTTCTTTGTAAATCTTAGCATTCTCATATGTTTCGTTCCTAATCTCTTCAAGCTCATCAAGTTGAAGTAAGCGTTTTTCACCCGCTTGTTGACAATCCATGTTCAGCTGCTTGATTGCCCAATAGGCCTTGTGCTCAAGCTCAACGGGCAAATGGCATGCTTTGCCATAAATTAACCGATATGGGCTCATCCCAATAGGTGTCTTGAATGCCGTACGGTAAGCCCATAATGCGTCATTGAGCTTCGAAGCCCAATCCTTCCTTGAAGGTCACACCGTACATTCCAAAATACCCTTAATTTGCCAGTTACTCATTTCAACTTGTCCCGATGTCTGTGGGTGGTAGGGAGTAGCCACTTTATGTGTGATGTTGTACTTTTTCAACAATCCATCATAAAGTTTGTTGCAGAAGTGGCTCCCTCCATCACTGATTATTGCCCTTGGTGTGCCAAACCTACTAAATATTGTTTCCTTCAAGAACTTCACAACACAGTTAGCATCATTAGACTTAGTGGGTATAGCCTCTACCCACTTGGACACATAATCAACAGCAACTAAGATATACTCAAATCCAGAAGAAGGGGGAAAAGGACCCATAAAGTCAATTCCCCACACATCAAACAACTCAACAACAAGATTATATGTCAGAGGCATTTCATTACATCTACTTAAGTTACCAGTTCTCTGACATCTATCACAGCGCATGCAAAAATTATAGGCATCTTTAAACAGTGTAGGCCAATAAAAACCAGATTGAAGTACCTTAATAGCAGTTTTCTTACCGCCAAAATGCCCTCCACAGTGAAGTTCATGACAGAAAGTTAAGATACTTGCATGCTCCTCTTCTGGCACACACCTTCGGATGACTTGGTCTTGACAAATCTTGAATAGATATGGATCATCCCAAAAGTATTGCCTGCACACATGAAAAAATCTTTTCTTTTCCTGAAAAGAAATGTGAGGCCTCAACAAACCGCTAGCAAAGAAATTTACAATATCAGCGTACCAAGGGTTTGGACCCACAGAAAATAACTGCTCATCAGGAAAAGTCTCAACAATAGCAATATCTTTGTCACTCTCAGTAGTGTCAAAGTCAGAAATCAACCTAGATAAATGATCAGCTACCACATTTTTCGTTCCCTTTTTATCCTTGATTTCTAAGTCGAATTCTTGTAACAACAAAACCCACCGAATTAGTCTAGGCTTAGCATTCGGTTTACTTAACAAATAACGCAAAGCAGCATGGTCCGAATGCACAATTACTTTAGATCCTACTAAATAAGATCTAAACTTATCAAGAGAAAACACAATAGCCAAAAATTCTTTTTCAGTGGTTGAGTAGTTAAGTTGAGCGTCATTTAGAGTTTTACTAGCATAGTAAATTACATGCAAATGCTTATCTACTCGTTGACCTAAAACAGCCCCTATGGCAAAATCAAACGCATCACACATAATCTCAAAGGGGAGTGACCAATCAGGTGCCATGATAATGGGTGCATAAGTTAATTTTTCTTTCAAAACATTAAAAGCAGTCAAGCAATCATCATCAAAAACAAAAGAAACATCTTTAGCTAAAAGGTTGCATAGGGGACGACTTATCTTGGAAAAATCCTTAATAAATCTCCTATAAAAACCCGCATGCCCAAGAAAACTCCTAATTCCCTTAACATTAATGGGAGGTGGAAGTTTGGCTAGTAGATCAATTTTTGCCCTATCCACCTCAATGCCTCTGCTTGAAATAACATGTCCTAATACAATGCCATGCTGAACCATAAAATGACTCTTTTTCCAACTAAGGGTCAAGTTACAATCAATACAACGTTCAAGCACGCGAGTCAAGTTATTCAGGCAATCATCAAATGAATTTCCAAACACTGAAAAATCATCCATAAATACCTCTATGCATTTCTCCACCATATTCGAGAATATTGAAATCATGCATCGTTGGAATGTGGCGGGGTCATTGCAAAGACCGAATGGCATCCTCCTGAAGGCAAATGTCCCGAATGGGCACGTGAATGTGGTCTTCTCCTGATCTTTCGGAGCGATGGGCACTTGGTAATAACCTGAAAGACCATCAAGAAAACAGTAAAAATCATGCCCTACTAAACGTTCAAGCATTTGATCAATAAAAGGAAGAGAAAAATGATCTTTCTTTGTGTATAAATTTAATTTACGAAAATTAATGCACATTCTCCATCCCGTGATCAATCTTGTGGGCACTAACTCATTTTTATCGTTCTTTATCACAGTTATCCCAGATTTCTTCGGTACCACATGTACCGAGCTAACCCATTTGCTATCCGCAATAGGATAGATAACCCCAACTTCCAAGAGTTTCAAAATTTCCGTTTTCACTACCTCTTGCATAATAGGATTAAGTCTCCTTTGGGCTTCTCTCACAGGTTTGGTATTGTCCTCAAGATTTATCTTATGCATACACATGGTGGGACTAATACCTCTAATATCATCAATGCTCCATCCTATGGCTTTCTTATGTTTCCTAAGTATATTCACTAGCGCTCCTTCTTGGGTTCGGGTCAAGGTAGATGAAATTATGACCGGATAAGTGTCCCCCTCACCCAAAAATACATACTTAAGGTGTTTTGGCAAATCTTTCAACTCAAGCTTAGGTGGAGCATTGTCTTCCCTAGATGGGGTTTTGGGTAACTCTAAGGGTGTACTTGGTTCTTCTAATGATTCAGCATTATCTAACAACTCTAAGTAACCCTTAGTTTCATCATCCAATTCCTTCTCTATCCTATCAACTGTTAAAGCATATTCAAGTCCGTCCTTAACTTCATCCTGCAAAAAGGCATCATAAACAAGATTATCAATATGGTCAATAGAAGAACATTCATCAATTGAGGATATAGAAGGTAAATGGGAGGAATCAAATACTCTAAAATTGACAGTTTCCCCCAAAACTGTCATAGTTAGACTTCCACTATGGACATCTATAATTGTCTTAGTAGTGGCCATAAATGGCCTACCAAGAAGAATGGTGTGTTCTTTGTCCATAGATGGATTCTCCTGCATATCCAACACAACAAAATCTACAGGTATAATCAGTTTATCAACCTGTACAAGCAAGTCCTCTACCATTCCCTTAGGATATTTCACAGATCTATCAGCTAATTGTAGGGACATGGTAGTATGTTTCAATTCCCCTAGACCTAGTTGCAAATAAATCGAATATGGCATTAAGTTTATGCTTGCACCTAAATCTAGCATGGCTCGTACCACTTTCTTATTCCCCAAAGTAATGTTAATGTTAAAACTCCCGGGATTCTTAAGTTTAGGTGGTAAACGTTGTTGAAGAATCGAACTAGAAATTTCAGACACAACTATCCTTTCATTTAAACCATACTTTCTCTTCCTAGTATTTAGATCTTTGAAAAACTTTTCATAGGAAGGCACATTTCTAATAACATCCAATAAGGGCAGATTTATTTGAACTTTAGAAAGTATGTTAAAAAGATCAAAAATTGCTTATCCTGTTTATCGTCCTTGAGACGGTGTGGAAAAGGTACCGGAGGTCGGTAAGGCTTGGGTGATTTGTGCAATTGGGGAGCGGTAGATGACTCTCCATTTGATTCCTTTGAAAGTTCACCTTCCCTAGCCTTGGGTGTATCATTCTCCTTAGGTATTACACTGCCTTCTTCCACGTTTCCTGCATTAAAAGGTAGATCATCAGATATTTCAGGTAAATTTTTAGTTACGATCTTACCACTGCGAAGGACCGTGACCGCCTTCGCTTGCTCGGGTTGGCTCGGTAGTTTTCCTTTTTCTTGACGTTGGAGGTGCTCCGCCAATTGACCTACTTGGCCTTCAACCCTTTTCATCAAAGCCTCCAACGAGTCCAATCTCTGAGTACTCTTCATTTGATTTTCCCGACTAACTTGGATGAATGCGTTCAAGTTGTCTTCCAAGCTTGGTTTGTTAGGAAGAGTAGGCTGTGAATTGTTGTTGTTTGGATGATGTGGGAAGTTATTCTGAGCATAGCCTTGATTGTTACTTCCCTTCCAAGAGAAATTGGGATGACTTCTCCAACCAGGATTATACGTGTTCGAGTAGGGATCATTCCTTGGCCTTGGTTGGTATCCCTCCATAGCATTAGCTTGCTCATAACTTGTACCTGCATTTTGATCACAAACAAAAGGACAAATGTTAGCACCATGTCCGTACGTACTACAAATACCGCATACCTCTTGAGTTGGTGTGTTCTTGGAGGTGAGGAGTGCGATTTGTTTTGTAAGCTCCGCGATTTGCATTGCCATATCATTTCCCGGAGCTACCTCGTTAACTTCCATCCGCCGTTCTCTAGAGCTCTTTTGTTGGGAATTAGCACCCAACATCTCATATAAGTCATATGTCTCATTAGCGGTTTTCTCTCCCATTGCTCCTCCCGCTACATTATCCACTGTGAATTGGCACTGTTGTGTCAATCCGTCGTAGAAGAATTGGTTCTGGAGTTGCAAAGGAAAGCGATGGTGTGGGCACTGTATCAGAAGCGATTTGAAACGATCCCATGCCTCATGAAATGGTTCTCCGTCCATTTGGGAGAACGTTGCAATTTTGGTCCTTAAGTCCGCAGTCTTTTGGTGGGAGTAGAATTTTCCCATGAACTTGTTGAACACTGCATCCCAAGTTGAAAGAGATCCAGGTGGAAGAGTCATAAGCCATGACTTAGCTTTGTCTTTAAGCGTGTACGGGAAACATCTCATCCTCAGCTGATCCTCATTTAGCCCCTGTAGCGAAAAAGTCTGCACAGTTGCATAGAAATTACGAATAAAAGTTAGAGGATCTTCGTTAGGAATCCCATAAAAAGACGATAACATATTAAAATGTATGTTTTTAAGCTCATAATTTTGAGCTGCTTCCCCTAGTTGGATGCAAGAAGTTGCAGTGCCAATGATTGGCCTTGCATACTCCTTCATCGTCATCTCTCTGTGTGGATGTAGATTTTCTCCCATGTTGGTGGTTGCTCGTCCTCCAAAATGTTAGCGCCGGATGGTCTCAAATGTGCTCGTCTCCTGTTGACGTTATCTATGAACGGCACGAGTGGATTTCCAAGAGATCTCCTACCGTGCATGCACAATCAAAAACAACAAAAAATCAGAGCACCAGACACTATACGACTCTAACGAGTAACGAAAACACAAAAACAAGAAAAAATAAAGATTGAATAGTGAACTAAAAAGAAAACAAATAACAATTTCAAAAACGCCAATTTCCCGACAGCGGCACCAAAAACTTGATGCACAAAAACTTGATAACCAAATTTTGTAATTTATAAAAGCTCGCAAGTGCACGAGTCACTTGTAATAAGCGACAAGTATACTCCCAAGATCGTCTCTCAAAGGAATTGCGGTGGTTTTTAAAAGAGTCAAATGTAATCCAAAACGTAACAATAAAATTAATTCTAAAAACTCTAATCAAAGGTTGGTTTTGTAAATGGTTTATAAAATCATAAAAATCCTAAAACAATATAAGTAAATACGTGAAAGTTTTGTTGAAACGATGAGATGGACGAGTGTGGGAAATTGGTTACTAAACTAATCATGGATGAGTTGATTTATGTGGTTTTGACAATTAAGCACGAAAAAAGTAGAATTTAATGATTATTTTCTCTAACCCTAGAAAATCCCAAATCAGTGGTGATTTTTCCTTAATTAACTAATTAGCTTTTTTTTTTTATCTAGACCGTTAATTAGTTAATTAGCCTTAAACCTAGGAAAATAGTTTAATCACCTAATTCAAGACAAATCAATGCACTTAAACTAGGCTCATGCTCAAGAGTGCTCAATTGAATTCAGATGGCGTTTCTAAAACTCAACCCTAAAATGTTTCATAGATTCACAAATCAAATTGGCCAGAAATAATTGATGAACATACGTATTAAAAACAATGACCATGAATTAAATTACTTAATCATAAAATTATCCACACAATCAATCATCCAATCATAGTTACATCACCAAAATCCCACACATAAAGAGTTTAGCTACTCATAATGAAATCCAAATCAATATTTTTCATTACAAATAACATTCTATGAATTCTTAAAGAGAAAAGAAATTACAAATAATAAATTACCCCACTTCCACTTTTAAAACAAGCCCTTGAAGTTGGATGATCACCTTGTTCAAGATTGTTGATGGAGCTTCAATTGAGGAGCATTAATGGAGTAATTTTCTCTCTAAAGAATGTGGAGAAGAAGAAGAAAAGTACTATTCATGCTACTGTTCACGAGTTGGTGGAGGCTGGAGAGGATGTTATGTCCAATTAGGTTTTTTTCTTTTTTTGTAAGGGTTTCCAATCAATCTGTAAATCTCGTGGCCCAGGAGGAGTCCAATCCGCGCGCGCGGGCCGCGGCGCACCTTTTTCCATGCCGCGGCGCACATGTGATATTGATTTACGAATAAAAACAGAAACCTCCCCGTCGCGGCATAACTTTCCCTCGCCGCGGCGCGCAATGTGTTCATGATTTTGGGTCCAAAGCAGAAACCTCCTTGCCGCGGCGCACAATGTTTTGATGATTTTCATGTTTCAACCCGAGAGCCTCTCGCCGCGGCACACAATTCCTTCGCCGCGGCGCGCCTTGCATGTAACAGTGTACATGGTATGTACATGTATGTACATGCTTTGCTGATTCTCGATGTAAAGCTTACGTCCCTCAATGTAATGCTTACATTTTTAAACACTTTTGCTCTTTTTTTTTCCACATTTCTTCCCAAACCTACTTTGACCTACAAAACAATAAAATACCCTCCAAAACAAGATTATATTGAGATTAAATGCAAAATAGATGCTTAAAAACATAACAAATAGTAGGTCAAAATAGTGTTCATAAAAAATAATGATATAATGATGCAATAATAACAGAAAAAATATACCTAATATATTATGAGGAAGAATTAGGAGCCTTAAGGATTGGATAATTCTAAAATGTCAAGAAAATAAGGAATATAAACAAGTCAAAGAAAATTATCATTTACGTGCAGACATAAGTGCAAGTATGTGTGTAGATAGTAAATATGTATTTTTAGAATAACTTTGAAAACAATCGCCAAGAGAATTAATAGTAAGAATAGTAAATAATATTACAATAAACTTTAAAAAGTTTGAAAGGATACAAATATATTAATAGGAGGAGAAATATTTCGTATACCAATAATATATCAACAAGAAACTGGACTTGATATTTTATTAAGAAATAGTTTTTTTTTAAATCTATATTAACCATTTACCTAATATTTAGACAGAATAAGCTTTAACAATCTTAAAAGGTGAAACTATATATGTATTAAAGATAAGAAAAATTTTAACTGTTTTATCACCCACTATTATGTTACAACATTGAAAGCAAAAATATTGTGAGAATATAGAGCTACAAAAACTATATTTAGAAAATATTTCTTTAGACATAGAAGTTAACTTAAATCTCTTCCTAAATAAAATTCTAAAAGATAAAGCCTTAACAAGAGTAAGAACACTGTTAAGAAAAATATGTTCAAAAAATCCTTTAAATTCATATATTAATAAATCAAATGAAATGGTAACCATAAAATTAAAAGATCATTTAAAATTCATAAGAGTAAAACTAATGATTTATACTCCAGAATATAGAAAAGAATTTGAAAAATAAATTCAAAAACTTTTGAAATTAAAGGTAATCATTCCCAATAATTTATCACATTCAAGTCCTGCTTTTTTAGTAGAAAAAGAGGCTGAAAACGTAAAGAAAACAAAAGAATGGTTATAAATTTTAAAACTTTAAATAAAGAAATCATTAATGATGGTTATTTTATTCCAAAAAAAGAAAAACTATTATCACTCATTAAAAAAAAGTATTTTTCAAGTTTCGACTATAAAAGTAAATTTTGATAAATAAGATTTTATGAAGAATCTAATAAACTAACAGTTTTTAGTTGTCGACAATAGCAATTTCAATAGATAGTTGTTCCATTTAGTTTAAAATAAGCACCATGAATCTTTCAAAGATATATGAACAATATATTTTAAAAAAATTATAATTTTTGTTGTGTTTATATAGATGATATACTAGTATTCAGTGAAAATTTACAAATATATTATTTAGACATTGTCAATATTTAACAAGAAAGTAGAAAATCAAGAATAGTATTATTTGAAAAGAAAGTAGTAATAGCTCAACAGAAAATAAAATATTTAGGATTAGAAATTGAAAATAGAAAACATCACCTACAATCTCATATTTTAAATAATATACAAATTTTTCTCAGTATAATTAAAGACAAAAATCACTTATAAAGATTTTTAGGATGTTTAACATATGCAAAAGCCTATATAAAAAAGTTAGCAAAAATAGAAAACCATTACAAACAAAACTTAAAAAAGATAATATTTGGCAATGGACTAACTAAGACACTAAATACATGAAAAATGTAAAAGCATAGGTAAAATATTTACTAGTCTTATATTATCTAGGACCAGACGATAAAATGATAATAGAAATAGATATATCGCATGAATATTAGGAAGCAGTATTAAAAGAAGGTTGATGAAAAATATGAATATCTTTGTAGATTTACTTCAAGATCTTTCCAAAGCCTTGAATTAAATTATCACAGTAATAAAAAAAAATATTTAGTAGTAAAGAAAGCTATTAAAAAGTTTATAATATATATTATAAGTTCAAGATTTATAGTTAGAACTGATAATAAAAAATTTGAACATTTTTTAAGGACTAATATTTCAAGAGACTATAAGTAGGAAAGACTCATTAGATGGTAGCAATGGTTTAATTATTATAAATTTGATTTAGAACATTTACTAGGAACCAAAAATAGTTTGGTAGATGCTTTGATTAGGAAATTAGCACCCTTAACTATTTTTATGATTTCATGAATGATGCGGATTGATATAAAGATCAAGATAAAAGAAAATGAGATAAAAATCCTTCAGAAAATTTCTTATGCAGACAGGTAATATAAAGGAAGAGCTTAATTACTCAAAACAATATCCAGAATCAAAAAATCTTGAAAAAACTTCTGAGAAAAAAGTTCAAATCAAAATGAAAGAATTTAACAGTTCAAAAGAAGGTAAAACTTCTGACAAAAAAAAAGGAAAACTTAATTGGGCTGATGAAGCTAAAAAAGAACAAAAGAAGATTTATGTAGTTTATAATGGTCTAAAACTTAAAATTTATAGTAATTAGGCATATGCAAGCAAAACTATTCTTGAATTTAGTGGAGTAACTCATAGAGTCTTCACCAACATAATAGAAGCTGAAGGAAGCTATGCCAATTACAGGACATCAAAACTGATAAATCTAGAGAAAGTTGTAAAAAATTATTCTACAACATTACAACAACAACTAGCTTCAACCAGCAGGTTAAGAACCTTAGGAAAGATAGCAAGGCCACCAGTTTATTCAGGAAAACATCCACCAGACATATTTCAGAAATTAAAGAAAAAAAATAATCAGTACAGAAATCTCAACAAAGCTCAATGGTTAAGTCTATACAACTTGGCTAGGAAATCTACCCAAGAATACATCGAAGATATGAAATTCTATACAATAGAAAAGGACTATCAAACTGGAAGAAAGTTCAACATTCTTGAAAGAACAAATCCTATTTTTGTATATAGAGCATATCATGTAAGCTTTATTAAAAATCTTATCCAGAAATTAATTTGAATGAATTAAATTATTTTCTTGAAAATTTCAAGAAGGCCATAAAAAATTTTAGGAAAAAGATTAGAGTAAGGGATAAGTCTATTTATCTTAAATTTTTTAATTTGTTGATGGATTGGAATAAAGAAAGTTGTATCAGTCCCTACCATTTTGTCAAAACAGGAATTGTCAATGCCAATAGAGAAGTTCCTAAATCAATAGCACTACTAAAAAAAGAATTAAATACAGAAGAACTCTGAATTTTAAGAGGACAAATGCTAGGACAAATTTATTATGAAATCAAAAGAATTGATAATTATATTGAATTAAAGTAAATTATTCAACAAATAAAGTCATCATTATATCTCACAACAATATAACTCTCACTGAAGAAGATAAAGAAACGTCACCATCTACATCATCAAAATTGTCGGCAGTAAATGACAAAGAAAAATAGAGAAGGGCCATCGGCAGGAAAGAAACAAAGAAAAATAAAGATGTAGGACCTACACCTTGTCGGCAGCACATGCCAAAGAACAGTAAAAGTAGGTTAATTATTTTTGTAAAAGATATTCCTTCGGTTATAAAAGGAATTCTTATCACTGAGAGAACACATCTCTCTCCACACACCTTAAAAAAAACTCTCTGAAAAATTTATTTTCTCTACATATGTACTATTTAGAAATTATGTATTTTGAAGAAATGAGCAGCTAAGAATCATTTCAAGGTTCGTAGTTAGCCTTAAGTTGTAATAATTATCATATTATGAATAAAATGGAGTGAAGTCACTCTTTTTTTATTTCTTTTTTCTTTGTAAGTTAAATTTTGAATACCATATTATGTACGGATGCAAGGGCTTCTCCATAATCAAGTGGATATTGAGGATTGAAGAAAGTTGAGGCATACTAAGTGTTACAAAAGAAGACGAATAGAGGAAATGAAGATCGTGGTGAACCCATTAAATTCAGATATGATAGTTATAACCATAAGCTAATTAAGAATCTAGAATGTTTGAATATTTGTTTAAAGCTCATTAATAAATTCATAAAATAGGACAAAAATATGACCAACATAGAATTTTTTTGAAAGAAAATTTATAAAAAATTTAGAGTAATATTTTGATGATGAATGGTATGAAACTTATTTAGAAAATTTTAAAAGATTTGATATTATTTTAGATTTTTATAGTGATTATGTTTCTAGTATTTTATATTTGATAGATCATTCGGTAGGAAGAATTTTTTAAGAAATTATTTTATGCAAAAATATGTTATAGTAAATGAATTAGAATTTGATAACCTAATTTTTGGATTTTATTTATTTAGAGAACATATAGGAAGATAAAAGTTAATTGAGGCTTTCTAAAATTTAGCCAACAATAATTTGGTATTAGAGTCATAAACTTAAATAAAATAAGAAGATTATAAATAATTTTTAAGATAAGATGTAATCAATATAACTCAAAAAGTATTTTAAAAAAATTAAAAATCTTTTTGAAAAAATACAAAAGAAAATCATTCTATAAACCTTATAGAATTCCTAAAAAAAAGTTTATAAACTTTATAGACCTTTGAAACAAACACAAATAAAGAAAGGGTATTTTGGTAAAGATAGTATAAATATAGGAATTAAAATTTAACGTTTTGAACCAAAAGCCTGCTATTTTTGTAAATTTGAATATTTTCATCAAAAATTTGCTATATTAGTCTCTGACTCATATTATTTTGTTAACAAATAAAAGATGATAAACCCAAAGGTCCAGTTTTGCCCACTCTTTGGGCTGCCTTCACTGTGAAATTATAACTCGGGACAAGTATCCTCCTCCTTGTCCTGAAAATTTCAACAATATTACTCTTGAATTTTCATGTATATTTAACAATAACCTCAACATTTGAATAATGTCAATGACACTCTCAAATTTAACATAGTTAAAAAAATATTAAATACAAGGATAAAATAATAATTTTTAGTGAATGTGATAATATTCTTCCTTGTTTTGCACGCACTCTGACCTTTTCACTCACAACCCTTATCTCCTATCTATTCTCCCATACACCCTCACCCTCTCCAACCCTAGCGAAACCAGTAGCCAAACACAGCCTTCCTTTCAACTCTCTTCCTCTGATTGATAACCCTTGCTCACTCTCGAAAGCGTTTGGACATATTTCTGGTCAAAATTGGGTTGAGAAATACATCAAAAGGTTAGAGAAATAACTTTGATCACTTTGATTCTTCTCATCTCTCTTTAAATGATACACTTTTTTTTTTTTTTTTTTTAATTTCTCTATTATTTTGTTCATTAGGTAGTTATAGAAGAAGGAAAAACATATTCCTCGGTTCTAAAAAATCTAAAGATTTCTGAAAATTGGTAGCTTCAAGAACACGTTATATATAAGATAAAGATTTAGGCCGAATGTGTAATTTTCATTTTTTCCCCTTTTTAGATTTATATTCAAAGTTTTTGATTCTATGAAAGTTTATATTCCTACATGTATGTTTTGGATGATAGTTGTGATGATATTGTTTCTAATGTACGCTGCATGTATGTGTAATTGTTGTTCTTGGTCTGAATAATAGATTTCTGCAATTACTTTCTACTTGCTCAGCAGTTATATAGAGCAAATGCTTTGAAATGATAAACATTTTGAGGGAATCTTATCAAATGAAAATCAGGAGGGGGCAGGGGCCATAGAATTATAATTGAGTAAAAATTCTTTATCATAATACTATCTAACTAACTGCACTGATAGAAAATGATCAATGCTCATTTGGATACTTTGAAAACAATTGAAGATAGGTCTGTTTATTAGTCAAACAATTGCAACTAGATTTTGCTGATTTCATATAAATTTGGCCATGCAGGAGCTGTTGAAATGGACTGTTTAGAATAGAAGTTTTTTTTTTTTTTTTTTAAGTTTTGATGGGGCTGCTGTTTTAGTATAAATTTTGAATACAAACCCTGTTCTAATGGACACTTTGTAAGAGGGGATTTTGTATTTGAAAGAACTAAATGTAACTTGGTTGTATATGCCGCTGCTGTTGAAATGGGGCTGAAAAAACTGAACGTTAGCTGAAAAAACTGAAGCAATGTTGTGGGAAAATTATGAGGCTGTTGGGTTTTTATGTTGTATGACATCGGTATTATTGATAATTATGGACATTTTTTTTTCCATGATGGTTGGTAGTGCAACAGTTATAAGCACAAAAACTGCTTTTTAATTTAACAAAATTGATTGTGTATCAATATTTTGGGGACAAATATCAAGAACTCCCCAGGTTTGCACAAATGTTCTTAGCCTTTGAAAAAATGGGTCTAATGACTCTGATGTTAGACTTATTATAAATTATAATCCCCATTTATAACGGCATTAACTTTTTCATTCACATGCTTTTTCAATTTTTTTAAAATTGCTAGAATATCTTTTAAAATATTAAAAAATAAAAAAATGTATATATATTTATTTGTTATGTTAGTTATGATTTAAAAAATAAAAATCTATAATAAGTCAAAAAATATATAGTAAATTGAAAATTTATGTAAATTTAAAAAAACCTACAAAATTAATCTTATATTATTGATTTATTTTCTAAATCATATCATTTAGACTTTTTAATAATTTTTTTTAAATATATTTATTTTTTAATATATTATATAATTTTTTTGTCTTATTACTGACATATTGATTATAAAATTAATTAAGCAATTAATTGGATTTAGAAAAAAAATATTTTTAAAATTTTTTGTTAATGACTTATGAAAAATTAAAATTTTATTTTTTGATTTACTTAATATAATTAAAAAATTACGTATCATTCTTATGATTAAAAAAATTACTTACCATTCTACAAATAAACCAAGTTTTTATAATAATTGGATAATTTATTATAAAAGTGGGATAAATATAATTTATTCAAGTCAATTAATCCATAAATATTCAATTGTTATATTTTTTTAGAATTCTAAATTTTATAAATTATTTTTTTAGAATTTTAAATTTTTATAAATTATTTTAACTTTTTTAATTTTATCATTAATTTTACTATAGATGTTAAAATTTTATTATTTATTTGTGATTACATCGGAAGCATATGTGATTAAATTAATTAAAATATGACTTTTATCCATTTTTAGGAAATAAAAAATTTTAAAAGTTAGCAACTTTACTATATATGATCATTTGAGATAAGTAATAAAAAAATTCATTTATTATATGAATTATAATTTTATTTATCTAATTTGTAAGCACATGTATATAAATTTTTATTTTAAGCTCATATATATTTTTTATTTTTATATATTTATTTTATTAGAAAAAAATTTAAAAAAAATCATTTTTATTTTTTTTGTTTAATATAATTTATTATTTAATGTTAAAAAATAAGAGATATCAAAATTTTATTTTTTATACCCTTCAAACTTAAAAATATTACAACAATTCCATTAAATAATCTTTATATTTAACACATGTTAAAATTAAAAAATATCTTTGATATTTTTGAAAGATCAAGAGCATTTGTAAAAAAAAAAAAAAAATGTAAACTTTAAGAATATTATTGATATTTTTTCCAACTTTTTCTGATTTAATAGATAGTGTAATGAAAGTTATTATTTAGAAATATTTGTAAAGATGCATTGAAAGTTAGGAATATTAGAGTATATTATTAAAACGTTAGAAATATTATGAAAAATTAAGGATATTACTAAAATTTTCCCTATAGTTGATGTCTTGAGCAAGACTCCCACAATTAGCTTTCGATCGTCGTCGTCCATATTGTTGGGAAAAAAATTGGTAATTTCCCACTACCAGATTTACGGAGGAGCAAACGATAGATAATGTAGAGCAGGAACAAAGAAATAACACACAGAGAATTTTACGTGGTTCACCCCAAAAATTAATTGGGCTACTCCACGGAGCTGCTGCAGCTCACTTTCACTATGGGAGATAATATTACAGTGTTTAATACAACACTCAACTCACAAACCCCAAAAAAACCAATACACCCAAATAAAATATCTTTTTCTTTTTTCTTTTTTCTTTTCTCTCTTTTTCTTTTCTCTCTTTTCTCTCTCACCTTTCTCTTCTTTTCACTCTCTGTTTTTTTCTCGAGAGTTTCAGAAACTGAGAACTAAGAAACTAAAGAAAAGAAAACTCTCTGAAGCTACTGAGGATTTCTGCTCGGATGATTTCTTTGGGATCGAACCATCTCTATTTATAGAAGAAAAATTAGCAGCTATGAGGTAAGCAATGATCTCACATATTCTTCTTCTTCTTTGGCTGCTCCATTTTTTCTTCTTCAATGGCTGCTACCGTCAGCCACCAATTTTGACAGCCGCCATATCTGACAATCTCCCACTTAGAAACTGATTTAATCTTGTTTCCACATATGATCACTGCAGCAACTCTTCCTGGGTTTATTACGTCCGCAGGCTAACTGAAGTTGAACACAACTTCAGTTTATCAATTGTCACCGTCTTCGTAAACATATCAGCTGGGTTATCATTTTCTTGTATCTTCTCAAGCTTGAGAACATCTTCTTCTAGAAGGGACCTGATGAAATGATACCGTAAGTTGTATATGTTTCGTTCTGGAATGAAAAGACGGATTTTTTGCAAGATGGATGGCACTCTGACTATCGCAATGTAACACATTGCGTTCCTGTTTCTTGCCTAGTTCTTCTAAGAAACCTTGCAACCAAATCATCTCTTTGCTGGCTTCCGTGATTGCAACATATTCAGCTTCAGTGGTGGAGAGAGCAACAATATCTTGGACTTCGGGTCAAGTTTTCTTCTTTCAGCAGAATCAATATGAATATATGAAATACAACCGAAAACCTTTAAATGTGAAAGGTTTACCTCTTTACCACTCCAAACTTCCTCTGGCAATCTTTCATTCAAAGGAATAGAGGGTCCACGGTTGATCAAGTAAGCTGCTGTATTGATGGCCTCAGCCCAAAACATTTTAGGCAAGCCTGCATGTATTCTCATGCTTCTGGCACGTTCATTCAGAGTTCTGTTCATGCGTTCTGCCACACCATTTTTTTGTGGTGTTCTTGGAACAGTCTTCTCCATTCTGATTCCATGGCTTGCACAAAAGTCTCTGAATCTTCTGTCTGTGTACTCACCTTTATTGTCAGACCTTAGGCACTTTACTTTTAAGCCAGTCTCATTTTCCACCATAGCTTTCCATTTTCTGAAAACATCATAGACTTCTGATTTATTTTTCAGAAAATAAACCCACACCTTCCTTGTTGAGTCGTCAATGAAGGTGACATAATATGATGAGCCTCCAAGGGAATTAATTGGAGCGGGTCCCCACACGTCTGTATGAACAAACTCTAACTTTTCTGACTTCGGTGTTTTTCCAGCTTTTGAAAAGCTAACTTTCTTCTGTTTGCCGAGAATGCAGTCCTCGCACAAACCAATGTCTACCGACTTCATATCTTGTAGTTTTCCTTTTGACAGGAGTACCTTCATCCCTTTCTCGCTCATATGACCAAGCCTTTGGTGCCACAGATTTGATTTTTCATCTGCGTCCATGACTGCTATAGTGCTTCCACTATTTGAGGTCACATAGAGGGTACCTTCTTTATTTCCACGAGCTAAAACCATAGCTCCTTTTGTTATCTTCCACATGCGATCCGTGAAGGTTATTGAATAACCTTCCTCATCAAGCTGTCCTATTGAGATTAAATTCCTTTTCAGACTTGGAATATATCTCACATTCTTCAGCTTCCACACAGTCCCATTTGGCAACTTCACTGGAACATCTCCTTTGCCCACAATCTTCAAGGGCTCATCATCTGCTAGATAGACTTTTCCGAAATCACCACCGGTGTAATTCTCAATGATTTCACAACAGGAGGTAGAGTGAAATGATGCGCCTGAATCCAAAATCCAAGATTCAATCGGACTGTTGACACTCAATATAAGAGCATCACCTGCTTCCTCAGCAACATTTGCAGTTTCTTTTGCACCATTATTTTTCTTCGGTGCTCGACAGTCTCTTCTGAGATGTCCTTTTTGTCCACAATTCCAGCAATTTAAGTTTGCTTTGCTAAATCTTGACTTACTTCGTCTAGACTTAGACTTTCCTCTGCTTGAGCTTCTCTTAAACATTCTTCCTCGGGATTCTGTATGTAAGGCAGAAGATGAAGCCTCACCAGATTCTTTTCGACGAATTTCGTCGCTTAGAATCAAATCACGAGCAGTATCTCATTTCATCGTCGTGCTCCCTGAGGAATTACTTATTGCTGTCACTGTGCCATTCCAGCTTTCTGGTAGAGAGGATAAGAGAATCAAGGCTTGAACTTCGTTATCGAAATTAATGCCTACTGAATTCAGCTATGTTAGAGTAGAGTTAAGGACATTTAGGTGATCTGTAACTGACGCTCCTTCTGACATCTTCAAATTGAATAGCCTTCTCATCAAATGTACTTTATTTGAGGCAGTTGGTTTTTCATACATATTTGACAAGGCTTTCATCAGACCTGCCGTAGTCGTTTCCTTTGCGATGTTGAAAGCAACGTTGCGAGACAACGTTAACCGGATTGTTCCTAGCGCCTGTCTGTCAAGAAGATCCCAATCTTCTTGCTTCATATTTTCTGATTTTGTTCCTGATAAAGGTTTATGCATATTTTTCTGGTACAGATAATCTTCAATCTGCATTTTCCAGAAACCAAAATCTGACCCATTGAATTTCTCGATCTTAACTTTTCCTTCGTCTGCTGCCATCTCTCCCACTCAAATCTGGTAATTTCAAAAAAATCACTATCGCAAAATAATGATGTGTAAATAGTGACGTAAATAGTAAATTTACTATTTAACTTTTAACTTTACTATTCACTTTTACTTTAATGATTCGTGAATAGTACTTCCACTATTTGCACAGTAACCGTTACTATTTGATGAATAGTAACCTTTGCAGAATGTGATTTTCTGTATAAGAATTTCACAACCTTGTAGCTCTGATACCAATTGTTGGGAAAAAATTGGTAATTTCCCACTACCAGATTTATGGGGGAGCAAACGATAGATAATGTAGAGCAGGAACAAAGAAATAACACACAGAGAATTTTACGTGGTTCACCCCAAAAATTAACTGGGCTATTCCACGGAGCTGCTGCAGCTCACTTTCACTATGGGAGATGTTTAATACAACACTCAACTCACAAACCCCAAAAAAACCAATACACCCAAATAAAATATCTTTTTTTTTTCTTTTCTCTCTTTTCTTTTCTCTCTTTTTCTTTTATCTCTTTTCTCTCTCACCTTTCTCTTCTTTTCACTCTTTGTTTTTTTCTCTAGAGTTTCAGAAACTGAGAACTAAGAAACTAAAGAAAAGAAAACTCTCTGAAGCTACTGAGGATTTCTGCTCGGATGATTTCTTTGGGATCGAACCATCTCTATTTATAGAAGAAAAATTAGCAGCTATGAGGTAAGCAATGATCTCACATATTCTTCTTCTTCTTTGGCTGCTCCATTTTTTCTTCTTCAATGGCTGCTATCGTCAGCCACCAATTTTGACAGCCGTCATATCTGACACATATTACGCTATTAAATTATAGCTCCAACCTTAATGTATTTCTGAAATAAGGGAACACGCGTCAACAAAAGTACATATTCCGTAGAAGCTACAAGTGTCAAGAGAATTACTTCAGATTGTCTCGTAAGAGCCTACACGATTTTAGATTTATTATTTTTTTTTTAAATTTAATTACCGCCTGGAAAGAGTTATGGTTAGTGAAAGACGGGAAGACAAATATAGTGAAGGAAGAGGGAGATGGAGAATTGCGACAAGTGAATGACAGCGGTGAAGCTTTGTTTTTTATTTTTTCTTTATTGTGCAAAGTGCAAACTGGTTTGTGATGTATCACATGCCGAGTTTCTCTGTTGCAATTTTGATTTTACAGGTTAGATCTGTATTTGCCAAAGAATAATGATGTACCAAAGCCAGTTGTAATTTTTGTTACTGGTGGAGCTTGGACTATTGGGTGAGTAGTCCAATAATATGCTATCTTATCCTTCACTCTTCATGAAAGAATATATATCACATAGTTATCCAAGTTTATTTGGTACTTTCTTTAACATAACACTCTGTTTCTACACACACAACCATATCTATTTCTTGTATTTTGACGACAGGAGCCATGTCAAGTTTCTATTGAAAAAGGGTCCTCTATTTCTTGTATTTAATGCAAGATAATGAAGAATAAGGGAAGAGACCTATAATTTTTGCAAGTAGAAACCACATATATAATCTAAAATTTATATCGATCAGATTGAAAATTACTACGATCTTAAATTGAGTAAAACAGATATGTTTGAGTTTTTCAAATCATGAAGTATTATGCTTTTATCTGGTTAAAAAAGGCAACGTGCTTATTATTAAGACTATAAATAAATTGCTTTGAACTTTTCTAAACCATAATAATTATTTGCATTATTAAACTCTTAGGAAATTCAAAAAGACATAAGACACTATTTAAAGCTTTCAAACTCTGCAGAAAATAATGAAATTATTATTCCCCCCACCAATAAGTTTCTCTTTTCCATTATTCTCATTTATCTCTCATGATTGATTTCAGTGTTGGGGTTGAAAATTTTGTCACAAAGGTGCAATCTGATGGAGCAAAATGTAATATTTACATGTATGAAGGGTATAAGTTTCCAATTGCATAATCTTCTTATAAGAGTAGTAGAAACTCTACACTTCTTAAATTCAAGAACCGTACACTACATACTCATTTAACCCATGTATCAGGGCTTTAAGTTTCCAACTGCATAATCTTCTTATAAGAGTCTTAGAAACTCCACACTTCTTAGAAGTTTTATTTATTTTTTTAAATGCTTTGAATGTTCAATAAAATTTCCAAATCTTAACATTCGAGTGACTGTATATCTTATATCTTAAAATAAATAATATTTGATAATATTTTTAATTCTTTCGTGTAAAAAAATACCAAAAGAAGTGAAACTTTTCAAAGAAATCACACCTCTAAGCACTTTAAACAAAAAATGGAGTGTCAAATTAACTGTTTTAGAAAAATCAATGTCATGCTTATCACGCAACAGTCTCACCTTATATAAGAGATTAGTACTATGTGAATTTGAGGTAAATACAATGTTGATGCATACTTCTTTTATTCTTCTTCTATTGCATTTAATTTCTTAATTATTTTTACCATCTTTTAATTTACAAATTATTCTAGAGCTCATGAGTTCAAGCTACCATTTTTTAAGATGATATAGACATGTTTGGTTATACTTTGACGGTCTCAAAAAATATTATATTAGTAACGCTGATGTTAGATCTATTTTTCCAAAGCATAGAATTGTTAATAATGAATATCAGTGGACAATCAAGAAAAGGAAATTAATTCAAGAAATCAAAGATAATCTCCAAATCTCATTACCATTTACTTATGTACCAGTTGGGGACATAAAAAAATACAAAGACTATTTGACACAAGTTAGTGTAAACTATTACTCCTTTCCATTTTGTTTCTATATTTTGTTATAACCCTTTTATTTTGTTCTTTTTTTTTTTTCTTTCAATTAAACAAATAAATCTGAAGTAAATGTTTCTATGACAGATATTGTTGCAATGGCTATTAAAGTGCAATTGTTGCAATGGCTATTAAAGTGCAACCTTCTCGACAAAGAACAACACATATGGGCCAACATCAATTCAATAAGTAATTGTGATCATCCAAGAGTATGTATTCAATCCTTATAAACATAAAGTAATTTAGTCTAGATACCTTCAAAAGTAATTCAAATATTATGATTTCATAGGTCTTATCTTAACAATGTGGGTACAATTGGTTGACATTAAAGTTGTTACAATTTCTAAAATTATATATCAAAACATGCAAGACCAGTTATTAGATTAAGTTTAAAAGTTAGAGTAGTAACATATAATGGTAAATATTAATTAGATATTTTTAAAACACTATAATGTGATGTCACTTAAATTTAATATTTTAACCACTCTTTCAAGCATTCGTTGTCGTTGACTTTTTTCATTATAAATCCCAACAATCTTGAAGCATCTGCATAACAAACTTGATAAATTGTTTTCTTTTACTATTCTTTATAGTCTTTACTACAAAAATAATATACGTATATCTAAACTTTGTCACATAATAGGCCTACTTGCAATTAATTAGCATATTCTCAAAGGTATCAATGACAATTCATCCTTCTATTCCACTACAAGCTAGGGTATTCCCAAAAGTACTGGTATTATTGAGATTAGAGCTTTACAAGAATTACTTTCAGGGTAAAATAACAATTTGTTAATCTTATACGAAAATTTTATTTTTATTCTTGGTATTATTTATAGAAATTATTGGAATTATGCAACAAAATCATTATTGGTGAAAGCTTCAATTACTGTTATAACTAAACATGGACCAAGAATTCTTCTACATGTCTCATAGTAATTGCAATAAGTTCACAAGTACTGATATGGAGAAACATTTGAGTGCATCTATTGCAAGCACAAAGAAGCTATAGCCACACCAAGGTTAATAACCATCATTACTTTAATCATACACCTAATTTTTCTATATTGAGTTTCTTCAACTATATTATATTATATGTTTACTCCACAAACATATGAACATGGCTGATGCAATTAAATAATTTTACTAAAGTCTTCATTTGTAACACATTAGAAAAATTTTTAAAAAGAAAAGTTATCTTACAAATTTAGATATTGTCTTGAGGCTAAGCTAAAAGATAATTTAAGATCAATTATAGCAACAATATTTGAAAAGCATACAGAAACTTTAAGGTCCTATTTTGCTAATAAATAATGGAACACAAAACTGAGGTGTTGTGATTTATATGTTATCGTTACTTTGTTTGAGCTGTCATCCTGATTTGTATAGGATGGATTCAAAGACATGTCAAAACTTCAACATATGAAAGTAAGCAATGAAGATTTGCTTTAATTTTCTCTGCCCGATGATAATTAAATTCACTAACATGCCTCTTCAAGCACATTACAACCTTTGCTTTTAAATATGTATATATATGTTTTGCTTATGACTCCATATCTCACAATGCTATAACTTGCAATTCACATCTTTTTTTTTTTTTTTTTTGGCTCACAAGATATCTCATACACACACACGTACGAGAATATATATCATCTCATATATGGTTTTAATTAACTCATCTCGTATATATATATATATATATATATATATGATACATATGTATATATAAAAGTAGGTGAGATAGCATTGTGATTACCTAAAGTATTGAATTTTGTTTGTAAATATTAGTATATAATAACTTGAAGGTTCCATCTTTGTACTATATATTTGTTTATGTACATGCATGTTACATTTTTTTATTTTACTAAACACGGGTCTAAGCTCGTACTTTTAGTCTATAAAAAAAGTAAGGTTGGCTCTGATTTTTCATTGTTGTTGTCGTGATACTTGCTATTTTATTTTTTAAAAAATTTATCAAAAGTAAATTTAACAAAATATTTTTTGTTATAACTTCGTGTATAAATTAATTTACATGATATAATTTAATTGATTATATTTAATAAGTGGTCTTTGTAATCTCACATTACTAACTTTATATCAAATCAATAATTGATATGTTACTTAATGAATATAGTATTATTCTTCCTTTAGATAAAACATATATATTGTTAATACTAATACTTGAATTTATATTCTGTATAAGATATTCTACAGTTATATACGAACAAAATCTCATTTAAATAAATTACATTCAATTATGTCATTTTTCTAAATTGAATCAAATCATCTTAAATAATTTCTTTATTTATTAACTACCTAAATATGTTTTATTATTATTATTATAATTTCACGTCTTGAACTTGTGTTTTTGTATGAGTCACTCTACTCTTACTATTTGACTACGAGATTATAATTATTTTATTTGTTTGACTCATGTACAAATTAAATTACATTTAAATAATTTTTTTTATTGCATAAATAAGTTTTAGAAATTTCAAATTCAATTTTGTACGCATATATAATATTTTAAATTAATATTTTCAAATATAAGAATTAATACATAAGTACTAATTATCACTTAATACATTTATAATAAATACACACATCTTTTAAATACATATACTTAAATTGCTAAATTCAAAGAATTCACTATTTATAATTTAGTTACATTATAAATTAAAATTTTTAATTTTCAAGTCAAATTTTATTTTTAAAATGTAATATTTAAAATAAAATTAAGAAAATTATACGTAGATATCATTCAATTGTATGTTATAACTTTTTTCATTTTTAAAATTTTATTTTTAACCCACAGACAAAAATATGTCCAATTTTAACAGTATGAATCAACCCTGTTGTGGCAGGTTGACTTTTTTTAAAATAAGATTTGGACAAGTATCCCTTTAGCCTATGAGTTTGCGTCGTTAGTATGTGTTATATTTTACTTTATGTTTTAGTTTTTTGTAATATTTTTGTCTCATATTAAATATATATATATATATATATATATATATATATATATATATATATATATATATATATATATATATATATATATATATATATATATTTGTTTAATAGATAAATTACTAAAAATTCAATAACTACTTAATTATAAAAAATAAAATAAAAAACTCATTATGAGCTGCTGTAACATGAAGACTCATTTTGAAATGCTCAAACTTAAAAAAAATAATAAAAAGAATTAATCATCAAAAAATAAAAATTATCTGGAGGATGAAAAAAATTTGCATTATAAATGTAAAAATGTAAGCTTCAATTATAAAATAATTAATGTTCATATAATATAAAAAGTAAATTCTTGTTAGAAAAATAAATAAAATTATTATATAAGTGCAATCGATGTAATTAGATAAATAAAATTAATAACAGTGACAAATTTCGTAATTAAGTTTAAATACTTTTGTCAAAAAAAAATTTATAATTATAAAGCTGCCATTATTTTAAAAACAAATATGTATTTTAACTTATCTAAGACTTATAATATAAAAAATTAAACTATAAATAAAAATAATATAATTTTATCCTTTATCTTTCATTTTTTTCTTCTTTATTTGTATTTTTTAACCCAATATTTACGAAAAGAAAAAGTTATTTAAACGTATATTGTACGTTTTAAGTTATGTTTAACCTCTTGTAAAAAAATAAACAATAAATAAGATTGTTATAATATTTTATATTAAATAAATAACATTAACAATAATGAAAATTTTCATAATTAAATTTGGACGATTTGTTAAAGTTTTTCATTAATTATGAGTAGTATCATTATTTGGAAAATAATTATGTATTTTAATATATCTAGACTTCTAATATATAAGATTAAACTATAAATAAAAATATTATACTCATATCTTTAGGTTTTGTATAAAAAAAAAAAATGAATTCATTTGTATAATTATGTATTTTATGTTATGTAGAATTTCTTGTAAAAAATAAAATCATAAATAATACTATTATAATATTTTCTTTATAATAAGATAATGTAATTATTATCATTAAATAAATAAATAATAATGATAATTTCGTAATTAAAACAAATATTTGAGGACAAAACTGTCCAAAATAATTTAGATTATATAGGACTTTTTGTAAAAAAAAATTAAACAATAAATAAGAATATTATAATATTTTATATTAAATAAACAACATTAATAATAATGAAAATTTTCATAATTAAATTTGAACAATTATGTCAAAGTTTTTCATTAATTACGAGTAGTGTCATTATTTTAAAAATAAATATGTATTTTAATTTACCTAAGACTTCTAGTATATAAAACTAAACTATAAATAAAAAAATCTTATAAATTATATCTTTAGGTTATTTATAAAAAAAATTAATTCAATTATATAATTATGTATTTTAGGCTATGTATGATTTCTTTTAAAAAAAATTATAAATAAGATTCTTACGATTTTATCTTTATAATAATATTATATAATAAATATCATTAAATAAATAAAATAAATAATACTAAGATAAATTAACAAATATATATATATTACAAAGATATGCTGACTGAAGTATAAATAATTAGGACTTTTGCCTATTCTACTGTAAAAATGAATAACTATCCATATCTCAAGTGATTACGGAGAAATTCAGAGAAGGCCTAATAGCTAGCTTAAGTACCTACCCTTTTTAATTAGTATGTATTTATATATGTTAGCTAAAAATTAAAATGGTGGGAATTCCACAAACTATAGAGTAGTGTTATCCACCAAGCCATTTTGCGTCGTGTATGTTTTTAAGTGCTTTTCCCCAACTCTCTCTTACTTGTATAAAAAGACTATATGTTCTTTTAATCTACTTCAACTATAGACGCAACCATGGAAATAGATGTGTTACGCAAAGGGACTTGGCTTGAACATGAAGATGACCTTCTCACTACTTTTGTGAAACTTATGGGAGAACGTAGGTGGGATTCATTAGCAAAAGCTTCTGGTAAATGTTAATATTGTTTATATAACAACCTATAATTGCTACCTCATTGTTTAATTTATTTTTTTAATTAATTACAAAATGTTAATTGTTTATTGTCTTTTTCAGGTTTAAGGAGAAGCGGTAAGAGTTGCAGACTAAGATGGTTGAACTATCTTCGTCCGAATCTTAAACATGGTCATTTCACTGTTGCAGAAGAACATATCATCCTTCAACTTCATCAACTATGGGGAAACAAGTATGTTTCTTTTAATTCTTTCTCATATATGGATTATAGTCACTAATCACATTCCAATATTATTTACATTGTCAGAGGTAAAAACCATGTTACTTATCAACTCTAAATTGTTTTCATTTCATCAATAGGTGGTCGAAGATTGCTCTTAGGTTACCAGGAAGAACAGATAATGAGATAAAGAACCATTGGAGAATTCATTTAAAGAAGAAAGTTCAAGTATTACAATTACAAGGTGATTTATGAACTCTTTTTTTTTCTTCTTCTTTATAGCGTATTGATCAATATGCTTGGTATTGGTTTTTTTGTTTATCATTAGTACAAGTCTTAAATAGTACGTCAGTTGTATATAATGTATACACTATATAAAATGTACATTTATATACTGAATGCATATAAACTAAATATATGTACAAATTAATGTGCTATTTGGCGGTCATTTTGATTATATATATATATATATACACACACAAACACGTGCTATTTTTTTTTTTTTTTTGTCTTCAAATAGTTTTACCTTCTCACAAGGAACTAACCTTACTCTCATTATGGTTAAAAGACACCAGAAAAGCTTCATTTTATAATCAAAACAGTGATGATATCATTGCACAGAAAATATGCAAGTGTGAAGATCAAAGTTTTGATGCAGTAGTTGAAAATCAATGGGGAACAAATGATGAACCGTGTGATGATGAATCAAATCAGTTTGAATCGCCAAGCTCACCATATGAAACTAGGCTATCAAATTGGATATCCGAACTATCAAATGATCATCAAAGTGAAGTTAACTACAGTGATGAATGTAATACTATGGACTCAACTAATTTATGTAATTATTTGGATTGGACTCAAGATGATAGTGACACATGGAACTATTCAGGTTTCTTATGGGACATGAATTGACCCAATTGCTTTTGTATGCCTTTTGAAATGTGAATGCAATAAAGTTTCAAAGTAGTCGTAAGACTTGTGTAAACGGACAAACCAAGCAGGATATTGGAATAGAAGACCAAATATAGAGAATATTTATATCTAATAATAAAAAAGATAAAATTAATATGTTTAAAAAATATAAAATACATGTTTTAAAAAATAAAATCATTATTTTACTTAAATATCCCTCTACTAATTAAGATTAGTTGAATGAATTGATTATGATCTTAATTAGTGAAAATAAATTTTAGGTAATATAACTTTACTTTTTTAAAATATATATCTTTTAGTTTTTAAATATGTTATTTTTATCCTTTTTACTATTTCTTATAAATAGGTACTATATCGATCTTCACTGTGCCATACGGTGATTTTTTTTTTTTTTTTAAATACCCAAATTTAAATGAAATTTTTATTGACACGAAGATGAAGCTCATAAAGATTGGACCAAATTCTTAAAATGAATTTCTGCAAGACCCTTCAATACAATATAGAAACAAACTACTCATTCGAAAGGTGAAAGATAAAGATCATATTTTTAATAAAATGTGGACTAACTATCCTCTTATATGTTATTTTAGATCTTACATTTTCCTTATTTGATGGATTTTTTTTTTCAACACTCCCCTTGAATTGATGAAATTATTTGTGAGCTATGCAAACAATTATGATGAGCTCACACATATGGGTTGGAATTAGATAGAATCCCGTTAATTAAGTTAACAATTATGATGGGCTCGCACTTGTGAGCAAAGAAGATAATTTTAGACATAACTTTTTCAATTAAGTAAATAAAGAGCCTATGAAGTGGAGATAGACTTTCAAAGTTGGCTAGAAGTCAAAGAGATACCCATTGAGTTGTGGAGGTTTGAATTAAGATCGAAAAGTTAGTAATTAATTATTCCAAGAGCTAAAGATTTTAGGATATATATATTGTCTTATATATTATTTTGGGTCTAACAAACACAAAAGGATGAAGAAATCTCGAGAGATTTAACAATACCTAAGTGTATTAAATTTACATTTTTTCAAATATAGATAAAAGAGGACATTTATTTCACATTAAATGACAACTAAAATTAGGAGTGGGCTTTTTTTTTTTTCAAAACCGACTAACCAACCCGAGTCAAGATCCAAATTGAACCTATTATTTTTTGTAGAGGTTGGTTGGTTTGATAGATCCAAAATATTACAAAATCGTCCTTGTCGGTTCAATTGTAGGTCCGCTAAAAATAAAAACTGACAAAATCGAATTGACCTACACTTTTATATGTTAATATATATTTTTAAATATTGTATAATAAATTTTATACAAAATAAAATGAAATATTAATTAATATTATACAAATATATAATGTAAAAGTCCTAAACAAATATATAATGTGTAGAATTATGATTTTAAATTTGGGAGGGTGAATAGTGGAGCATTAAAAATGAAGAAGTGTCAATAATAATATATCATTCCCATATGACACGTATTGATAGCTTTAAATTTATCAGGCATTAAATATGAGTAAGGATAATAGCTCTTATAACTGTATGCTCTAGCTTAAAAAAATGTTTGTAGGGATAAAATATTGTTTGCACGTTTAATTGTATTTTTTATTATGATAATAATTTTCAAGTAAAATTATAAGTCTAAAACCATCAAACCAACCTCCCTTAAATAGATATTATAGGTTGGCTTGAAGGTTAGTTTTTTAGGGGTTATAGGTCAGCTAAAGTTTTGAATTTTTTAAAACTGCCAAGATAAGGTCGGCTTGTAAAATGACTTAATAATAGACCTATCGAACCTATGCCCACCTTAATTAAAATAAACATTATTACACATACATTATTTTTCTTCATAAGTATAAGACAAAATTTCAAGAGTTGAAAATTATAAGATTAATGTGCACCACTCAGAATTATGTGACATTTTATTTTGAAAAGGAGAAAATAGTTAATTAAAACCATAAGCTCCTAATTAGGTGTAATTATTTATATTAACATGTCAATGGATAATTGTAATAGAGAGAGAGAGACAAAAGGCTTCTCGGAATACTTAGAGGCTAGAAGAGTTGGTAGAGCATAATATAATAGTGCTAGTAGATAACATTATCCATCGACCAACTCACAAGCAATAGTAGCCTCCATGAACTGAGCATATGACGTTTTCTTTTTAAATAAATATAAACACAACATCCAGACAAAAGGGAATGGAGTGGGAGTAAGAATAACTCAATTCCAACATATGGCATTATTAGTATATGCATTAAAGAAGGGAAAAAAAATTAATTATATAACATAATTCTTATTCATAAATAAAATTTCATTCTTAATCCACTTCAAGCAAAAAAAAAAAAAACATTTATTAGTTTTTCTTTTAATATAAATGAGCATATATTTTTTAGTATTAAAAGAAAAAAATAATATATATATATTTTTTACTAAAGAATATTAAAAATAAAAGTAATTAAATAATTGAGTTATTTATGCACCAAAAGAAAAAAGAAAATCACATGACCAAATATTGCTTTTGTAATCTTACACAAACATAATTTGATATTAGAAAATACTAAATTAATAACATCGATCATATCTTCTATCTATATGGCAAGAAACTTAATATTTAAAAAAAAGAAAATTATGAATACATTAATCTTCATGATGCAATTTAATTAGTTCTCTGTTAATAAAAGGTTCTATAATCATTTTTATATTATACATCATTAACTTTATATGCAATTAATAACTGACGTCACTTAATATATATTACAACATGATACATATAACACTATTCTAATATTCAAGTTGGAAAAATATCAAATGGATATAAAATTCAAAAAGCTTTAAAAACAAACATGCACAATTTTATGTTTTAATTAGAAAAGCAAAAGTAAACATGATGCTATAAAATACAAAGGAATTGCATATGTATATATCTAGTCGCTTATAGCTTAGATGGTATACTATAATATACAAATCCAACAGACACAGTCCTAACTCATCTACTTGATAATTCAACATTTTCAAAGCTTTTTTCCCCCTTTGGATATGTATAATTATATATTTGTGTTCTTTTTTAAGATCAAATAGAGTCCCGACGTATTTTATTCACTAGGAATGTATTTCTTAGTGTTTATGTTAAAAGTGATTTTTGTTAAAAATAGTTTCGAAAAAGGGAAAAAATTCTTTCAAGAAGCAACAGCAAAATGTCATTTATGAGGCCGCCGAAAACTCTTACGATTATTTATTTGTTTGTTCCATAAGCAATTTTTATTTTCAAAAGCGCTTATAAAAAGTCTAGACTAAAAACAAATAAACCCTAAATCAAACATAAATAATGAGATTAAAGTCCTCTAATTCTATTATATCTGGTCTATGTCAGTTATCATTTTCCCACTTATTAATTTAGTCCTCATTATCATATAAGAAGTGAATTCCTATCTGAAAATGAAGATAAGACTAGAAAAGAGACGGCTGATATTTCCTGCAACTTTTTTATGGCAGGAAATTTTGGAAATAAAAGAAAATAATCACAACTTGTTCTTCATCATAAAAACAACGGATAACAAGTAAAACAATGATAACAAAAGAGTGAAAATAGTTGAAGGTGAAAGAACTTTGACTGGGCTATGAGACATATCATCTGTATAATCTGGGCCTGAATCTAATGGGCCTCCACCTGGCCCATTGGCCCCTGTGCTCCACATCCCGACGTTGTTGTCCCTGATCATTAAAGTTAAATTACATCATACTGCTGGTTCAATAATCAATGCAATTGAAGGATCCGTTATTCTGTATAGCCAGCCTAGATCCAACTTAGAGTTTGAAAATTTTGTGCTCTTTTTCATTTTCAAAGGGTAATTGAGAGAGATGTTTGATTGGTTCAATTGGTCAATAAGTTGATGGATAATGAAGAAAAAGTGAAAAAGCAAAAGAAGAGGGAGAAAAAAAAAAGTGTAAAAAAAGGAAAAGTGAGGGGCAAAAAGAGAAAAACAAAAGAAATTTAGGACAGCATTTCAACAAAATTACGTACCTGCCACCAACTCCAAGAGCACCGGCATGAAATGTTATCTGATCAATGAGAACAGCTGACTTAGGTTCAACACTGTAGGCCTTCTCATACTTAACCTCTGAAGTAGTTCCAGATGCCACAAAGTATGCCCCATTTACCAATACATCCCCCTCTGATCTCCAATCCCACCCTTTCCAAGCTCCCTCTTCTGTGTCCACTCTCTTGGTTACCTGCCCATTCATACACATACAATACAGATATAAAATATTAAAAAAAATTATATGAATGTGCAAAAATTTTGACCCACTGGATATAATCGACTTAAGGTATTTGAAATTTCATTTTTAAAAATATAGGTTTAGAGTTTTTCTTTCATTTTAAATTAAAAATAATATTTTTTTTTTTTGTATTTTTAAAAGGTAAGAAAATAATTTTTTCTTAATTTAATAATTTCAAATAAAATATTATTGTACTAAAAATATTATATCATAATTAATTATAATACGATTGAATACACCACATTTATATAATCAATGTCGTCAATGTATTTCTCATGTGGACCCATGAATGGGACACACATGCAATAATTAAGCCTGAAAAGAATATATTCTTGTATTGTAGATATTTTACCTTATATTCGTATGAAAAGAATCTACTATATGTAGACTTAGCTACTTTGATCGATTGAATCTAACTAGCTAAAGAAATCAAAGAGGATGATAAAATTAAGGATGAGATGATAAGTAAGTAAGTACCTCTTTGGCATTGTGATCAGAAGGGGCAACATATCGATTACCTTGGCTATTAATGGTGGGATTACCACTACCACCAATAGCATACATTTCCCACTGTGTAAAATCATTATTAACAACATGAATATAACCTCTTCTACATCTGGGCATTCTCTGAATCAACTTTGGACCAAAATGATTAAAAGCTATAGTCACTTGCATTCCAGAGTCAGGCAAGTAATCGTCACTATGACCCAATAACATAACCTCATTGTGATGTGCAAAGTAGTTGTTTGATATTGTTAATCCAGTTGAACCCATCACTGCATCTATTAAACCATCTTTGCAGTGAGATAATGAACAGTGGTCTATCCATATATCTTTTGAACCAAATATTGATATTCCATCTCCATCTGATTTTGTTCTGTATCCATAGTGTGTTGGGCTTGAACGCACATTTGCATCCCCTACATATTTCCAAATTATATCCTTTGTGTACTAGATGCATATATGATGCAATGTTTCAATAATTTTATGTCCTCTCAATTTTACCAGCTTTATAATAATGATTTTTATTTCCTTTTATTTTTTATTAAGTATGTCTATTAATAATTTTTCATTTTAATTTTTACTTTTTAATGGGTAAAATTTAGGATAATTCATAAATCTTTGAATATAACATCTTCTTTTTTTTCTTCTTTTTTTTCGTGAGTCTTATGATTTTATATAAACAAATAGTGAAAAAAAATTAAAAATATTAAATTTATGTAAAAACCAAAAAACAATCTTAATTTACTAGTTTTTTTTTTTTTAGGGAAAAAAATCCAAAATTAAAAAGCATTGTTAAACAAATTATATGTAACTTTTAATATTTTTTCTTTAGATATTTATTAATTAAAAATTGTTATTAAATATATTGATAATTACCTTTAAAAAAATTATTTAATTAAAAAAATTAAAAATTAGAATGGTTATATCAAACTTGACCTCAGTAACTTTAAAAATTGAGTGCTCATAAAAGGACAAGAGATATAGAGACATTGACAAAGGAGAGAGAGAGAAAAGAGAAAAGAAAAAAGAAAAAACACACATTGTACCTGATTCGTGACAATGGTGGATATGAATGTTGTGAATAATGACATTACTAATAAATTGCAATGTGATACAGCCACCACCAACGATATGAACATTAGCACCCCTGCCATCAAGAGTCTTGTAGCTATTAAAAATAAGCTCTTGAGAGAGTTGAATCAACATGTTGCTTGGGAACACTATCCAAAGTGGTTGGTCCTGTATCACCGCATATCTTAGTGTTCCAGGCTTTGGATTCACCGCATCGTCATCCGAATCATCGGTAACGACATAGTATTCACCATTCTTGCCACCAAGAGCATACTGGCCAAACCCAATTGCACAATCTGCTAGGCGCTGGCGGTTGTTAGACCAGTCAGGGTCACATTTCCAGCAGTCATCTATGGGGTTTCCAGTTAGGCATGTTGCTTGGTCTTTTTGTGATATTTGTAGCATCTCCCTTCTTGTAAATGAAGCATTTACTCTCCTAGAAAAGAAAAAGGGAAAAAAAAAAAGTTTTTTCAGTATAAAACAAGAAAAAAATTGTTATAAACACTTTCGGTCACAAAAAACATATTTTGCGTTTGTTGAGAGAATCACATATAATGTGTATGTGTTTCTTCTTGAAACAGTTTCTGTCTAAAATTACTTTTAATATAAGCAAATAGATAATACATAATAAGAAAGAAAAAATACACAAGAAATTGCCAAAGTTGTTGGATCAAATTATGATAAAGAACAAAAATAAAAATGTAGTAGGTAGAAAATTAAATACTCTTAAAAAATCATTAATGTGGGTTGTTAATGTGAGGGTTTATAATGAGATGGTGACATGGTTCATGCAAAAATGCATCATAGCAATTAAGCATCTCATGCCCTAAAATGGTAAAAAAAAAAAAAAAAAAAAAAAGAGAGAGAGTAAAGAACAAGGAAAACAAAAAGGAGTTTGTATAAGTAAAAGAAATGAACAAATATAAGCAAATAATTATTAAAATCTGCAATGTATATGCTTAAGTCCCAGAAAAAAATAATAAAGTAAAATCAAAGCATCCTACAACTAAAATCAGATCTGTAAATAAAAAAAATATAAATATAATTTTTTTTTTTTGGGTATTTCCCATTATGAAGCAAAGAAACAGAGGACAAAAGAACAGAGCAAATCAACACACAAACACAAACACTCACACTCGAAGAAGTTATGTACCTGTGAACTTCTTGAGCGACAAGTTCTGGGCTAGGATGCTGACCTGGAAGGGTAGTGAAGTTGAGTAATAGTGTTGCTTTAACAAGAGAAGAAAAAGAGGAAAGAATAGAGACCAAGAGAACAATGCAGCTTCTTTGAAGCATTTTTGTTGAAGAATAGCTCAAGTCTGATAGCATAATCTTTAGCTATCTTCTTTACTTAGTAAAAATGAATTTAAATATATTTTTATTTAATAAAAATAATTACAGTTATTAATTAGAGAATATGCAGTGAAAATGAAATGCATATTTAAGTGGGGAAGAAGAGAAGAGAGTAACTTTGTATCTCTCTTTATGACTGTACCAATCACTATCATTTCTGTCTTTATTTATAATATTATTATACTTTTTTTTTTTCTTTAGAGGCAAAGAAAATTACGGAAGAGAGTGAGAGAGTGAGAGTGTACATTGACTATATGAGAATCGGCCTGATCTCGAGGAATGGTATGAATTACCTTATTACCACTTTGATGGTTTCTATCTAAAAGTCGTGTTGTGATTTGGCACTTTGGGTAAAAGGTTTGTTATCTCCTTAATGACATGGCACAAAGTTATTGGGCCGAAAAGACTAAGTTCATGAAACAACGAAGAGAGGTAGGTAAAACAGTTGGTAATACAGTGGCATAGAGTATAACTAGGCTGGTTCTTTTGGATATTTGGGACTTTACGTATCTCTGCATGTTCAACAATATAACTAGGTTTTTAATTACTAGTATTTTAATAGGGCAGTACAAATTTGGTAATTTTTTTTTATTTTATGAAATATTATGATATATTTCCAACTTTTAATTATCATTTTATAAAAATATGTTATCTATTTAGAAATTATTTTCTGATAATCAATATTCATTAGATAAATTGGTTTATCCAGAAGAAGTGCGGGTCTTAATATAGTCTACAGTCAAAGTCTTTTCCTTAGTGAGTAGTGACTAGTTTTTTTTTTTTGGAAAATAAGAAATTTGATCATTCAAATTAAACATAGAAGATCAAATTATATAATTTACTATATATTAAACGTACCATATTATTTTAAATTGCTACAAGTAATATTTGCATTTTTTTTTAAATAACAAAATACAAAATCACACGCCATTTGCATTCGACAAGTTCAGACTCGTATTCTCTAAATGCCCAGTGCAATATTTGCATTCTTTAATAGCTTTTTGTGTACTTTTATTGTTACAATAAGTGCATTACGATTCCTTTAAACTGTCATCATCTTCAATAAGTATATTAATTAGATCCAAATGAAAATATGAAAACATATTGAAAAGTCGCACTATGATAAATATATGTAAAAATATATCATCTTAGGTCTAGATTTAGATGAAAAGCACACAAATTTGATTAGTTTTATTCACTAATATGAAGAAGAAGAAAAACATTTAACCGGAGTGAGAGTCAAGTCGTATGAGAGGAAAGCTCTCTCTTTCCGGTAGGCAATTAAAAAGGAGAAAAAATTAGGCAGAGAGAGGCTGGGTTAGTGAGGAGTGAGCCTAATAGTCGAAGTTTATGCAATCTTAAATAATGTCTGACATAATGTGTAGAGCAGTTAGATATGTTTAGTTTTATTGAATTAAATTGAATTATATTTTATTATAATTATTTTATATAATATTTGATAATAAGTTGTATAATATAGTTTTTATTATAAAATTTATTAAAATCAATATTTAATTCCTTTTTTCTATGTATATTACATTTTAAAAAAATAAAAAATATTATTTTTAATTTGAGATGAAAGAAAAAGTTAAAACATATAATTTTATAATTAAAAATTCGGACAAATAAAATTAATTTTTCAATAAGGTTAGACTCATAACCTTTAGTTGTACAAATTTTGTACAAATATTGTATTATTTTTATATTGTACGATATGGTCTAATGTTATAATAAAATATATTGCTATATAATACAGTCAAGGTTGGTACCCTTCGATTACCATAAAAAGAAGGCCCTTGCATCCCTATCGATCATGTGATCGAATTGTGCACATATTAGATCTCATCCAACCTTCTTCCATTTGAAGGGTCACAGATCAATCAAACGATAAACCATAAACGATCAACCCCTCAAGACCCTGGTCTCCAAACCTCAGCCATATCACCCTATCAATTAGGAATGTCCAAAAATCAAACCGAATCGAAGAAAATTGAAAAATTGGACCGAATCAGACAGTTTAATAAGTGGAACAGTCCAGTCCGGTTTGTTATTGTCTAAACTGTTTGACTAATGGTTCGGTCCGATTTTTCAAAATTTCAAACCGAATTGAACCAAAAATTAAAATTAAAATTATTTTTAATATATATATATATATATATATTTATACACCAATTAAAACCAAAAACCCATTCGACATTTCGACCCATCAGAAAGTTTCTGATATTTCAATCCCGCGACGAGAAGTTCGCAAACCCTAGGAGAGCGCCGCCTGCCGCCAGCTAGCCAGCCCGCATCCTGCACCTCGCCAGCCGTTCAGCTCCTTCACCAACTCCCCTGGCCAACCTCCCCTTCGGCCATGGAAGGAAGTCAAGGAACAGGTAATGAATGGTTCTAGTATCCAACTCCATATCACTTTTTTTCTATCGCAGTTCTGACTCAATATTTGCAGTGTAACTAATTCAACAGTTTGGAAAATATGTCATGACAATATCAAATTATAATTTATGCTTTGTTGAACTATGATATAAGAGTAACTAAGTAAGGTATTTCTTTTTTCATTTCCTTTAACAATGTTGTCTCAAAAAGGTATGTTTCATAAGCTTGACTTAAACTAATTCAAATTATACAAATCTTTATATTGTTTTCACCAAGGGATTTTGAGTATTCCAATTCAATAAATTTCAAGGCTTATGCAGTAGTCATTCTTCCATTGTTTCAAGTTTCGAATTACACCAACATATTTCTTTTAATATCTAAAAGATGAGTGTTACTTACATTGCATATCCATTTAGAATTATTGTCTTTAAGTACTAGGCTAGCATAAAAATCTATAATAATACGTTGCATATCCATTTAGAATTATTGTCGTTAAGTAATAGGCTAGCATAAGAATCTATAATATAGGCCAGTGCTTCTCCTAGCAATTGAATATTGTGGGAACCCAAGAAGTCATCGATAAAACATTTTGTATCATAAACCAGAGTCAGTAGATCTCTTTCATTGCTTCCCAACACGGGCACATTTATATTCCTGAGATAAAATAGATTCTTATTATCCTCTATATTGTTGTAACCATTGTTTGTGGTATTTTGTACTTGCATGGGATTTTAATTAAATTAGTGTATATTATTATGTTTGTCTACATAAATAATTTGTATGTACCTTAAAAAAAAGTTAAAAAAAAAAAAACACCATTAAAAATCATTAACCAAACCGGACCAAATCGAACAAAATCGTTCGGTTTTAAAATTTTATTAGTCAATCGGTTCAGCTCGGTTCGGTTTGGTTAAATTAATATATTCAGTTCCGTTTGATTATTATTATTTTTTTTTTTTGTCAAAACTGGACATGATCGGACCACGGACACCCTACTATCAATTAAGTGACAGTTAGGTACACCCTATATGACTTAAGGGGAGCACTAACTCTAAGAGATCCTCGTAGTAGGTTGCTAAGTGACTTAGACTAAGAGCTCCTCTCACTGTCGATATCCAACAGTTGAAAAATTGAACTTACCTCTTTGTTTATATTGGTTTGCATGATGATAATATAAACAAAATGTGAATGTGGATGGTCATTATTAACCCTTACTATGCATATAACATTTAGGTTATCACTTTTCTAAGAAGAAGAACAATTCAATTTAAAAATTGAATTAAAAATGATTAATTATAAGTATAAATGCTCATTAGTTACATAAAGTTTTACAGCACCAAAATGACGAAATTAATTTATTTACAATGTAATTATTGTTAGAAAATTATGTTTTCTATTAAATTATATGAGTTATTTAATTTAATGGGCTAAAATTAAATGGTCTAATTTTGATAGGCTAACAGACTACTCAATGTTAATATAGGCTTTTTGAGTAGATACCAATTTTGTTCTAATTAAGAAATTATGGGAACTCTAATTAAAAAAAATATAAAGACTCTTTAGGTTATGGTCTCCAATATACCAAATCACAACACAGTTTATTTTCTCTCCATCTGAAATAGAGACGATAGTCCCATTGAGGAACTAAAGCGATTTAGTTAAGAAATATCACAAATCACTGTGCTACAAAATCAATTGGTTGTTGTGGATTCAAGTACGCTTCTACATAACTGTTTTAATTCTTAATGATCTCACATAAATGTTTCTAAATTTGTTATTGGTGCTAGCTTTCACCAAAAGGTTAAATTTTAACAATTATATCTTAATGGTGTTTTATGGCTCACTAAGAAATAATTTACTTAAATGGTGGTGTTTTTTCCTTCTTTTTGCTAGTTGCACGTACAAATCACGCCATCTCCACATACTATTTTGATGTTTCGTTCTTTTAAATAACTAATTACACATTGACTGATATATTTATTTGGCGGGATTTCAACTCAGGTAATCTTTAGTATCTATTTAGATCATATAACATTGTACTACAAAGCTGTTAGCAAATGAAATATTGTTAACATAAAGATCATAAATTATTAAAGTGATTTATTCATTTGTAATGACTTTTGTTTTCCTCAATGTTCCTTTATTTTGGCTTATGATGTAGGATTTTGTTTTGGAAATTATATAAAATATAACATATTTTAAAATTTATAACAATAAAAATAAAACTCTTACCTGGAATTGAGAGGGGGTATGAATTAGTTTTAAGGATGCTATATTTTTTAAAGTTTTAGGTTGTTAATTTTGTAATTTTTTTCATTTTCCCTTGAAATGGTGTTGGATTCACCAAATATTAAGATAATTGAAATTTTCGTGGCAAAAAAATACTAATGATAGAGTAATTTAAAATTTTGTCTTACAAGTTATTGCTTCAATTCTAAAAACAGAAAGATTGCTATAATATTAATGTTTTTTTTTTTTTTTTGCTCTGGAAATAAGTTTACCTAATATTAATTGTATCATTGCTCCGTAATTGGCGGCAAGTGTTAAATGTTTGTATTTTATTCTTGTCACGATGCTGCTGCCAGCAGCATGACATGCATTGATTAAAAAAAAAAAATGGAGACGTGAAATGCGACACTTAAGTATATTTTCTAAAATAATACTTAATATAATTTCTTAAATATTTATGAACTGTATAATTTATTATTTAAATGTGGATGTATCAAAACAAAATTTTAGTAAAAGTATGTAACGTTTTCTGAACTAATAACTTAAATTGTTAAGCCCAAGAATATCTAGTGGTGTTTATTGGACTAAAAACTTCAATTTTTTGAATAATCTCAATTCAATCAAAAACAAGAAAAATATAAATAAATACTTGTTTGGTTTTACACATGTCTAATTCAATTAAAATTAGAATTAGTCCAAAAAAAAATTTATTGAATTATTAATTTTGAATTATTCAAATTAGTCCAATTCAATAAAAATATATATATATATATATATATATAAAAGTTTAATAAAAGTGATTTGTTCCATATATTTCTCATGGTTTAAAATTAATTGTCTCACCTGGCTTAAATCTAATATCATCTTATCTAATTTAAGTACAAGTCCACCTACATAGCTTGATTCTCCTCCCCACCTTCTTAATTTTTGTGTTCTATTTTAGGGTTTTTTACGTATCACAACTATCTTTGAAAACATAAAAGATATAAAATAATGAACCAAGGTTAATTAAAATAAAATAAACAAAGTTAAAACATATGAGAAGAAGTGCTTAATCTTAAATTAATTGTCAATAAATTGAAAATATTAAATTAATTGTTTGTGGAGTCCTTTAAATAAGCTTTTTGGTTTGCCGAACATAAAGTGTTTATGGTCCCTGTACACGGTGGAAAGTAGACACACAGAACAGTAAGAGTGTAAGATAAGAACCGATATTCATTATTCATATTTCATAGTAATGTGTCTGGTTTAGGAGCCTCGCCCTCCGGAAGCGGGAACAAACTAAGCGCCTTTTCCATTCATTTATCTCCACCTTTCATTGACATTAGGGTCCCATTCGATATCAAAAAGTTTGTCACACAAAAATATAAATTGAAAAAAAAAAAGAAAGATATTTACTTTGACACAATTATTTATTTATTTAATTTTATTTTTAATTTTACTTAGTAAAAAAAATATGTTAATTTTTTTTTAACACTAAAAAATATTTTTCATTTATGTTACGAGGAAAGTAAACATATATTTTTTTCTTAAGAATTTAAAAATAAAATTTTACATATAAAAAAAATTATTACATACAATAAACTTATAATATATTAAGAATCATCAGCTAACTAAACTCGTTTAGTCTACCCTTAAATAAGATAAATATTTATAAATAAAAAAAAGGATAGAATCCCATCAATTTGATTCATTTTCTCACACCAAAAAATAATGCTTATGATTGATTAAAAACATTAAAGTGTAATCAATTAAAATAGTAAGTACTTATTAAATTAAAGTGTAATTAATTTGCTTGAAGTATAATTATGTATGCTTATGAGTACCGACTGAAAGAACGTAAATTCATACTTATCAATGTATATTTCGTGCGTATATATATAACTGTGTAACTATTATTTCAAAAACATTTATGCCTAACACCAATATTTTACTGATTATATAATTTAGACCATATGTGTTAGACATTTAATTTTAAAAAAATCCTAAGTAGCATTATCGAACCACTAAAATTATGTTTGGTGCAACGTATTAGATAGATTAAGTATAATTGTATTGGACTGAACTGTATTAAATTATATTATAATTAATTTGTAATGTGTTTGGTAAAAGTTGTATAATATAGTCGGATTAAATTATTTATATATATTTTACTAAAATAATTTATATTTAAAATATTTTTTATTATAAAATTTATTTAAATTAATATTTAAATCATTTTTATATTTTTATTACATTTTTAAAAATAAAAAAAATATTATTTTTAATTAGAGATAAAAGAAAAAGTTAAAACATATAATTTTATAATTAAAAATTCAGATAAACTAAGTTGATTATCCAGTACAATTTAGATCCACGTTTCTTGGTCATACAAAATTTTACATAACCGTACTATTTTTATATTATACAATACGATATAATTTTATAGTTAAATTTATGACTGTATATAAATTATATAATAAAAATATTTAATACGATATAATAAATATATATTATGTGTGTTATAAACAAGAGTCTTGTGTACTTTAATGAAATTTAATTAATAGTCAAATGAGTCTTCACGTTAGTAGTGCCGATACGGCGATACCCCACTGATGTTATTTAAATTACTCTTCATTTTGAGATATACGTAAATAAGTACTGTTTATATTGTACCTGTGATTTTGAAAATTAGGTAGTAGCAGTTTAGTTTGTTAAATGATGTATTCTTCTTTTTAAAGTAAGTGAGCCTGATCAAATCTTAACAATTTAATTCCCTCCCACTCTAGCGTGCTTATAGATTGTTTGTGTGGGGTTTGATGATAAATTATTTATAACTACGAGACTAGCGTGCTTGAGAAAGATACGAACAATGAATTTTTTTTTTGTTTTTGGATAACAATACAGACAATGAATTAAAGTCAATATTTACATGTAAAAAAGTAGCCGGGTTCATATTCCTTTCCTCTTGAACTCGTAAAGCTGCAGAAAAACTATTTCACCTTTAACTGAAGTTGGGCCCACTATTAATTTATTACAAACCAGAATATGTCCGCTCCCAATTTGTTTATATCATTCATAAAGGCTGAATTAATTATCTCAAAATGAAGGGTTTGGTGTCAATGGTAACACTATTACCATTAAAATAAATAATGAATTATATGTAAACTAATAATTATTAAAATATAAATTAAATTATAAAATATGATACAAAATTTAATAATATATCTTTAATTAATTTATATTACATGAATGATAATCGAGTCATCACTCAAATTGGTATTAATAAATAGCATTTTTTGGGGTCACATTAATTTATTAATTTTAATTAGTTATGTACTTAGTCTATTATATTTTAGATAATACTCAAAAGTTCAGTGATTTTGTAAAAATAGGATGAGGTGCCATAAAAATCTTTCATATTTTAAAATTGATGTCATTTATTTTTTTAAATTATAAAATGAACTGTTTGATCTTTTAAATTGTACTTTAGTGTTCGTTTAGTTCTCTAAATTATAAAATATGATTTTTAGTTCCTCAATTTTAATAAAAGTGACCAATTAAGAAAAAATAATATTATTTTAATAATTTTTATATTAAAATATTAAAATTTCCTTTCAAGTGAATAAAACATCATTAAAATTTGACTTTTTAATAATGATAAATTGGCAATTAATATAAATTTTTTTTAAAAAAATTATTAGTTTTAATATTTGATGATTATCACAATTTTATATTTTAATTTTTTTATTAATTTTATTTTAAAAAAATAAAAAATATGTATTTTTGAATAACAATTTATTAGAGTATTATCATTGTTGTTTTTTTACTTAAATAATTTCATACTAAATTTTACTTTTATGGCCCTTTTATCAAAGTTAAGATACTAAAATTCACTTTTTATAATCTGGGAATTAAACGAACACTAAAGTTTAATTTGAAAAATTTAACTGACCATTTTTTTTTAAAAAATAATATACTATTAGTTATTCATTAATCTTAAATTAATAAACAGTAAATAAGGATAAATTAAAAAAATAATTCAAATAAAAAAATAATTAAAACTAAAAGCCTAGAAATAAAAAAATGAAGAAAAAGAATGATGAAGAAGAGAGAGAAAGATAAATGGTAGACTTATACCTTTTTTGCAATATTAAATATATATTTCATATTAAAATAAATATTAAAGCACGAAATTTAAGATTAAAATTAATTTCAAAACTATAGGTTAGATTAAAAACTAAATACTTTTTCTATATATAATTTTCAATATTTTCTCTATTTAAATTGATTTAATAATTTTTTCCTTATATAACTTTCTTAAAAAGAACTAGGAATATGCCAATAACCTCCCTCATAAATAACCTCCCTCATAAATAACAAAAGGCTCTAAAAATGATATTTAAAGGTTTCAGTGGATGGAACTTATGCTAGATAGTTAAAAGGCAATCAATATCCCTTATATTGCTAAAATTTAACAAAAATAATGAGAATAGATTGATGGTATACTAATTTTTAAAGATAGTAGACTTCTAACATACACTACTATAAAAAAGAGCATTTAAGTCAAATAAACAGCTTTAAAACAGATTTTAAAAATTGACTTAAATTGAAATGGCTTAAATTTTAAAGTCAGTTTTAAATTTTAAATTGATTCTAGTACAAAATCGACTTCAAAATTTTAAGTTGGTCACGGTCACTCTTGGTGCATGATCATGATCTTTTTTATCATCGAAAGGTTTCTTTTGCCATCGAAACTTGTGTCTAGATGGCAAGAATCTTCTATGTTTTCTATGAGGCATCTTCCTTCCATGAACAAGATGAATTGTAAGAGTGTCATCACTACATATAGGACATCCCAAACCCTTTGTTGCATGTCCCAATAAGTTTTCATAAGCAAAAAAATCATTAATTGTCCATAATAGAGCCCCCCTTAAATTAAAGTGTTCTTCCTTATGTGCCTCATAAACATTAATGCCATCATTCCACAAATTTTCAAGTCATTTACCAGAGGACGCAAATACTCATATTTAAATCTCGAGTTGTTTTGCCCTAATATTAATAATGTTAGCATCATGAATTTTCTATTCATGCACAACCAAGGAAGAAGGTTGTATGTTACCATAATCACCTGCCAACAATTATACCTACTATTAAGGGAAATTGACCAAGAGATTTCTTCACTTCATACATTAAAGAGAGCAATTGATTATCCTCAAGAAGCATATCTGCTAGTAAATTTAACAATTATGTAAATCCTTTTTTCGTAATACCATATTTTGCCTTCACATTGTACAAATGAACTAATCCCAACATCTTGCTATATTTCTTTCATTTTGAGTACAATTGCTTTTCAGCATCTTCCATAAGTTTTTTTAAATTTTTTAGGTCATCATCATCTTGTAGTTCATGTTCCAAGGCATTAAACAAATTTTTCGTCTCTATATTTATGGCATTATAACTTAAGTGCACATTTTTAAATGTATCCATTTCACTACCATGTTTATTTATCTCTTTTCCATATGTATCAATCTCTTCTCCGTAATAATACCAACACTTATAACTCAAAATTAATAATATCATTATGATTAAGGTGATACTTAATGTCGTTAATATTATGAAATTTTTCAATTTTAGATTTGACACATGAACATCGAATCATATGAATTTCACTATTATAATTTCTATGAGCGAATTACAAGAAAGTTTGAACTCTTAAAAAATAATTGGGTTCAATTTTACACTTTGATATCCAAAACTTATTCATTTTTATAAAATAATTAAGCACATTAATTACTTAAAAAATATGTAATAATCATCGATACAAATTATAACTTATCAAAGAAAATTTATTAATTATTCGAATAATAATCAATACATCATACCCAAACATCCTAACAAATTAATAATAACAATAACAATACATCAGTGCAATTTTCACATATAAATAAATAAATATCAACATCATTAAACAAAAAAATATACAACATTTTCATTCATGCACTACAACAATATATACATTCAGGGACGGTTGTTTTTTAAAAAAATCCGATGAACCGTTCCTAAAAGTGGGATTTTGGGACGATTGGGCGTAATTTTTCGTAAAAGACATAACCGTCCCCAAAAGTGTTACCTTTCAGGACAGTTAATAACCGTCCCTAAATGTCCTTTATAAACATCCCCCACCCCAGCTCTCTTGCGATATTTCTGAAAACCCTAAGGAGATAATCAGCCCCCCCCCCCACAGCGCCTCCACTGCCGCCCCCACGACGCAACCAGTCAACTGTCGCCGTCGTCCGTCATCCGCAACTCCAGTGTTGGCCGGCGGTATCTGCAGCAACGCGTACCAAGCAGCTCCTCTGTCCAAGCCAGCGCTTGCTTCCACAGCAGCCCTCCACGGTAGCTCTCCACCGCCGCGCAGATCAGGTCAGGGACGGCTACACTTCACCATTTTTTTTCCTGCAATATATATATGAATTAATATATCAGGTCAGGTATTTTATTATTCATGGTACATTCTCATCTGGATTATGTTATGTGTTAGAAGATTTTTTTAATTTTAACTATAACTACCATGTCTGATTTGGCAGGGTTATTTAGTTTTCTCTGTTAAACAGAAACTGAAGAAGGAGTACATTGGCCTCCCTGCAGATGAGATCAAAAGATTAAAATTATCAGGTGTGGAGGTGTGTCTTGATACCCACTAAGATAAAATAAATAAATAAATAAAAATTGAAGTTGTCAGCACCACTTGACTGCATATATTTTGGCATATTTTTCTCTTTTTCTTTATTTTATATAACTGAAAACAGGATATACAGAAAGCAAACTTTGTCTATGGTAAAGGACCTATAGACCCATCTACCTTTCCTCAGGTGTATGGGTTTTGGTTAATTGTTGGATGAGTTCAAATCTTACCGACCAAAGGGAAAGGAGAGAGAAAAAAGAGGAAAGAGTAGAAAAATTTAAATACTGTGTTTACTCTACTTTAGCTCCAGGTTATTGTTGACAGTTTCCTTTATTTGATTGTAAATCTAGAAAGAGAGGAAAATAATTCATTAATTTCATTGTGGTATACAGAATCTTACATGTCCACCCATCACAATTGTGATAGACAGAAGTGTCAAATGTGCTGTTCAACTCATTTAATATATATTACAGAATATTATCTTCTTTCATAGATTATACATCTATTATCTACAAGACTGTTATGAAATTTGAAAGTTCTCAATATTCATACATTCAATTATGAAAGTTATGCAAACCTGTGTCAGGCTTTTGTGGAAACTTTCCTTTGTCCTTGGTTAGATTCTGGCCTCTTATTATATTCTAGCTTTCAATTTTCCTTATCCTAGAATGTAACTTACAAGACTATGTGTTCCTTATTTGCAGATTACAAATACTATAACAGAACCTCAAATTGCTTTTACTGGGGATACCACATCAAACTTTATAGTTGATGAAAGCAATGTTGAAGTTTTGAGGGCAAGAATTCTTGTCATGGAGGTGGGATAACTTATTTTTCTTTATATTTTAGGATATAGGGTATTTGGGTCCAAATATGATGAACGTCTTTGCTTACTCTATCTTTTATTATTGAGGAGACAATTCATTTTTGATAGAGTGATTCTGCATTGAAAGGATCTTACTGATTACTTGAAGAAATGCAAGCAATACAGCATTGCTTTTATTTACACATTGAATCTATTTATAATATTTTAGTTGAGAATTAGACCAAATTTTGTAATTAATTACTACTCGTTAGTAATTAACTAGCTAGGTCTGTTATATGTTTAGTTTAATGTATATATTGGAGAATTCTTAACTCTAATTATTTTGTAACTAATCACTAATGATATTGTAATGATTAATTAGTAATGATATGTAAACAACAATATTGTCGTTCTTGTGATTTTGAATATATATATTATTTCAGCATTTTACAGGTAATTACTTATATAAGATCAGCATAATATTAAAATTAAAAAAAAAAAAAAACCATTTAACCGTCCCCAAAAAGTTCAACTACAAGTGTCCCAGTAATCGTCCCTAAACACTTTTAGGGACGGTTGTTACACTTTTAGGGACGGTTACATTTTACTTTTAGGGATAGTTAATAACCGTCTCTAAAAGTGTCACTTTTTGGGACGCCCGCATACTGGACGGTTACGACCCGAAACGGAACCGTCCCTAAATGTCTTTAACCGTCCCTAAATCTCTTTTTTGTAGTAGTGATGCATTTAAGAACATGTCTACAAAAATAAACTCTAAATTCTAGAAAAAAAAAAAAAAAGTACATAAACATGAAAATAAAAATATCTTGTATCTTAAATGTCTTGTTTAGAAAAGAAAGAAAAAGAACAATCTAACATGACACAAAATATATAACATTTCATCAACAAACATGCACATAAAAAAATAAAACATTAATTTGGATAAATTAAAAAAATTATAGAAACATGAAAAAATGACTACAACATAGTAAATAGAAATACTTACAACAAGAAACAAGTGACAAAATGGAAGAAATAAGTTGTTTGGTAAGTAAGAAAATGAGAGAAAATAGGTGAAAAAAATGGTGAATGTAGGTGGTGGATTTAAGTTGTAAAAGTGGAAATCTAAGGCTAAACCACCTTAGGAAGCTACCATAGTAAAATAGGGATTGAACAGCAGCAGTAAAGGCGACAAAATGGAGTTTTGGTGTTGGCTAGTGAAGGTACGTGTGAGAGAGAGTGAAAGTGAATAAAAGAAAGTGAAGGACTATACACTAGGGGGGTTGTGTTAAGTTTTGGAAAATTTAGTTTCCCGTCTATTCCACGAAGGACTGACGCTTCATTTCTTGTTGATTCTACTGCGACAACCGATGCATAAACATATGTATGTATCGGTTGCCACATAGAACTAACAAAAAATGACATGTTGGTCCTACGTGGCAACACGTCAGTTTTATGTGGTTAGCATTGGTTGTTCCATAGATCCGACAGTAAAATTCATGTTGATTCTAAGTGGGAACTTACAGTAGCCTAATTTTTTTTAAAAAAATCTTAAGTCCTTTTTAAATCAGTTTTTTTCTTCATATAATTGATTTAGAATTTTAAGTAAGCTTTAACCCTTTTTAACTTAAAATCAATTCTAAGTCAATTTTTACTTATAACTGACTTTAAGCTCAGACTTAAATACCCATTATTATAGTAATTGTATGATCTAAAAGACACTGAATTAAAGTATGCTAATAGCTTATCAAATTAAAGTTGAAATAAATTGTTTAGCAAAAAAAAAAAGTTAAAATAAATCCTAATTTATTAAAAAAACAAATTTAACCATTATATCTATGCACGATTTTGATTTAAATAATAAGACATAATTTTTTTCCTAAAAATAGAATGAAATTTGTATTGAATCATACTAACTTGCATAAAATATGAACTTTTTACACAAATATTTACTAACTATTAATGGCACATTCAAAATAGTACAGATGATCTCCATCCGATAGCTGCAATACCCATTCACTTGACAAAGTCCGTGCCAAAGCATTCTTAGAAACCTAATTCTCTTTTAGGATTTTTACTAACTGAACTTCAACAAAACTTGTAAGTAGTTGTGTAGACTTAATAGTAACACTAATTTTCCATTGGACTAATTCTATTTCAAGGGAAAGTTCTTAGAAAATAAGTGACGAGTTTAATTGAAGTTAGAATCTACGATACGCAAGTCTACTCGCAAACTGAACAACATAGTAAACAGTATAATATTTTTCCATGAAGATACAATTAAAAACCCTCCACCAAATTGCCATAATCATCAGGTATAATTAGGGGTGACAATTTTCGACATGACACAAAAATTGATACGAAAAATTCGATTCAAACTCAAATCGTATTAATTTTTGGTCAAAAATGGGTCAGCCCGAAATGAAACGAAATAAGTAGTCGGGTCTGGGTTGACCCGTTCAACTTGTTCTTTAAAAAAAAAATTAACCATAGCTATCTATTAAACACTCACTCACAAGTCACAACTCATATAACTTATGTAAACCTTAAATCTCTAATAATCTAATACGACAAAAGGAAAATACACATCGTTAGGGGTAGAAATTTTCGATAACACGAAAAAAAACTGACTTGAACCAGAACAATGTTAATTTCGAGTCAAAATGGGTCAACTCAAAGTGACCCGAAAAAAATCAAGTTGAGTTCGAATTTGTCGGGTTAAAATCGGGTCAACTCGAACACGACCCGAATTGCCACCCTAGGTACAATCACACCTATATATACCTCCATTTACACAACTAAGTTGGGGCTTAAATAATATACAAGCTAGTACTGTTGGATATAAAATAACACACACCACGTGGCACGCTTCCATTGGTCCTACTCAATAGTATGGTCTACGGCCTAGCAAGTGCAAAGTAAGTGGATAAGGCAAATTACTAGATAAACGACCATCATATAATTGAGCACAAAATGTCCTCTAATTATCCAATAAAAGATAATTGAGAACCTCCGATGTCAGAAAAAATCTCTCCTTTTTGGGTAAGTAATCGACAATAATACATCTCTTTTCCTATATATACGCACTTTGTATACAGTCACACATAAGTCACAAGACATAAGTCATAACTTTATAATAATACACATAACTCTTATATTCTCTTTATCTATACTTATTCTCTCTATTATCATGAAGTTGAAGCTTAGGTCTCTTCCATCATCGTCATTACCCAAACTGACTTAAGCATCATAGTGTCAAAGGCCGCCACACCTCGTGGTGATCTAAGGTCCTAACTTATTTTCTTTGTTCGCAGGTCTACATCAAAAAGTGAACTCCCATTCTGATATTGACAAAAAACATCACACATATTATTACAAAAAAAAAAAATAGTTATACATAATTCAATTAACTTTATAATTACTTGTTATTTATACATAGTGTGTACATATATTTATGTACACATTATACATGATATACATTCATTTATGTACAAATATATATCATTTACTAAGAGGTCCAGCTCTTCCTTCATTCAGCGTGTACATATGTTATATATAATTAAATATTTTTTTTAGAACTAATTCAATTATATATATATATATATATATATATATATTATTTAACACCCGAACTCCTTACCTTCAAAACTAACATACTATACATGCCAATTTTTTTTTTCCTTCAGTACAATTCTATTCATGCCCATCTTTGAACTCAGTACACCTCTCTTTCTCATCTCAGATAGTATCATAATATGAATTGACAATACACCATGCATTCAAATGAAATGAAAAGGATATGATACAACGTGCATCCAAATTAAGAACTAGTACTTCTTTATTTAAAAAAAAAAAAGTATAAATGGTATCTTTAGCTCTTATTTATCATTTAGTGAAAAAAAAAATAAACATTTAACCACCAAATACTTAAATTTCTTTGATAACTTAAAGTTAGAGCTCTCAAATAAGTGAGTCGTATTAAGTTTGAGTCAACCCATTTACGATGTGACTTATATAACCTTAACTTAAATCCAATCGGTTTATTAAATTATAAAAATACAACTACGACCAAATTTGTTTAATAAATGGGTTGACTCGTTTATCCATTTAACACGATTTAAATATATCAAATAACATATATTATTTTTTATAATGTAATAAAATTTGATATATTGTATCAAATATCAACATATATTTATGCAACATGTTAATATAATAAATTCTAATAAACTCCAAAAATTAAATTAATTTAAGTATTATTTCAACAAAAATATAAAAATATTAACTAATATCAAATAAAAATAATATCAATAATCATAAGTATTGTGATACATCAAAGTCAATGTGTTAAAGTCTCAAACACAAACAAAAAAAGTCTAATAAAAATATATATCATAAATTTTTTGTGAGTTAAAACTTAATTAAATCAAAATTAAATAATGAATAATCAAAACATACAAAATTAAACTAAACTAAATATTGCTATAAATTGATAAAAATACGAAAATAAAATATGAAATAAATTTAAACATTATTCCAAGAACATTTAAAAATACAAATCTACAAAATAATTATAGTAGAAACAATTATCTACTAATTCTAATCATTTTAATTCTAATGGGTTACGTGTTAACATGGTTAACGTATTATGACTTGATTTTTTAAATTAATTAAACAGGTCAACTTGTTTACAACTCAATCCATATAAGTCCAACTCAAACATGATTATTTTGTAGGTGAATTGTGTCAAAAATTACTGGCTCTATTTAAAATATTATTTAACACTAAAAGAGAAAACAAGTATGTTTGTTTGTTTTTAATTCATGATTTCAAGTTATGTATGTTAAAAAGAAATACTAAGAACATATAAATTTATAATTATTTTTATATCTAGGTTAATTATATCGTAACAATTTTTTATTTGTAAAAATTCACACATAGGCTATATAACCAATCTAGAAAAAGTGAATCATAAATAGATTTTAGCTTGACTATTAAAATATATATTTTTGAATTAAAATTTTAAGATTTATGTGTAAAATTTTAAAAATTTAAGCATTAAATTATATAGTTTAAAAGTTTAAAAATTTATGTATAAAATTTAAAAAATTTAAAAAATAAATCGTAAATTTTAAAAATTTATGTGTAAACTGAAAATTAAATAATATAATTTAGCTTAAAATTAAACCAAAATCATCAGGGAATCCCATGTCCCATGAATATTGGCGCTGCACATGCAATCACCAACAATACTGAGTAACCTTTTTGACTAATGTAGTGTTGGTTTTCTAATTTTTACATGTAGTTCCCTACATTTCAACCGAGGAAAGCCTACTTTTCTTACTAGGCTATACTGATAGCCTATGCCTAATGCTAGTATATTAGAGTTTGTAATTAGTGTGCTTTCAATTGTTGAATTAATGTACCAAAACTAACTCTTGAGCTTGGGCTTAATCAAAGCCCATTAGGTTATATATATATATATATATATATATATATATATATATATATATTCCATCAGTGAAGGAGATGACTCTTAATATATATAAATAACATCAGCGGCAATTGGATAAGTGGACTTCGGCTTGGCATATAATAAAGTATCATCAGCGGCAGTTTTATAAGAGACGCAGAAGCAACTCCAGCCGCAGGGAGAGATAAGCAGCAACTTCAGAGTGGCAGCAACTCCAGAGGCAGTCGTCGAGGCAGTAAACATAGAGGCAACAAGAGGAGATCCATTTAATAAATCCAATTAAGAACATAAGTTTTCTCTCTCTATTTATTTGGTAACAGATTTATAGTTACTGTTTCTCTTTAATTTATCTGTTGTTGCTAAACTGGCAAGACAGATTTATTTATTTATTATTTTTGTGAGAGAGATTAATTTGGGTGTAATTGGGTATTTAGATATTTGAGTGATTTGGCCAATTAACTGTTGGCAAATCTTATTGTACTCCTCTTTGACAAGTATAGTGGAATATTTCGATGCCGGCCTCAGCAGTGGATTAGGTAGTCGCATTGACTACCGAACCACTTAAATCTTTGTGTCTTTTCTGTTGATTATTTTTCTTTATATTTGTGGGTGCTCGTTATTATTATTTCATCGCTTCCGCATTATTATCTGATCTTGGGTACAACAAGTGGTATCAGAGCTTAGTTAAAGATGATGAACATAGAGTCATCCACAAAGGTTGAAAGATTTAATGGAGATAATGATTTCTCGCTATGGCAAATGCGTATGAAAGATGTTTTGATTCAACATGGAGTTGCAAAGCCATTACAAGGCAAAGATAAAAAGCCCGCTGATATGAAAGATAAAGTATGGGATGAGCTTGATCAAAAGGCAGCAAGTGCAATTCGTCAGGGACTCTCAGATGAGGTAGTTCATAATATTTTTGATCAGAAAACTGCTTATGATTTATGGAAAACTTTATAGCAGCTTTATATGGCCAAAAATATGACAAATAAATTATTTTTGAAGAAAGAGTTGTACACTCTTCGTATGTCTGAGAATACAAACTTGTTGACACACATGAATACCTTCAATAGGTTAATTTCTGAACTTGCTCAGTTAGGGGTAACATTTGATGATGAAGATAAAAGTATGTTGTTATTGTGTTCTCTGCCATTATCTTATGATCATTTGATTACCACCTTATTATATGGAAAAGAGACCATTGTTTTCAAGAGTGTGAAGGAAGCTTTGTTGTCTTACCACAAGAAGAAGAAAGTTGATGGTGAGCAATCACAAGCAGATGGTCTCGTCGTTACTAAGAAAGATAGTAACAATCACAGCTACAGGCGTGGAAGAAGCAAGTCTAAAGACATAAATTATGATAAAGGTAGAGGAAGATCAAGCTCAAGACCTAGACAGTTTAATAGAGACATGGAGTGCCATTATTGTCACAAAAAAGGTCACATTCGAAAATATTGCAAAATTTTAGCCAAAGAACTGGAGGATAGAAAGAACCAGACACAACCCACTAATTCAGCTAGTGTTGCAGAGGATAAAAGTGAAGACAAAGATGATGATTTGTTATCTGTCTCATCAGGTATTGATTCCTTTGCCAATTCTTGGATTCTTGATTCTGGTTGTTCCTATCATATGTGCCCACATAGAAATTGGTTTGATACTTATACTCCTAAGAGTGGTAATTGTGTGTATATGGGCAACAATGCAAAATGTGAAGTTGTTAGAATAGGAACCATAAAGGTTAGGATGTTTGATGGTGTTGTGAGAACCTTAACAGGTGTAAGACATATCCCTAACCTGAAAAAGAATCTGGTTTCTCTTGGTGGGTTAGATGAGATGGGCTATTCGTATTCTGCAAAAGATGGAGTGCTCAAGGTGTCTAAAGGAGCTTTAATAGTAATTAAGGGTAAGAAATTTGGCAATCTCTACAAGATGATTGGAAATACTGTTGTAGGTGGAGCTGCTTTAATTTCTGAAGATCTTACTTTTGATGATACTATGCTTTGGCATATGAGGCTTGGACACTTGGGTGAGAAGAATATGTTGGAACTCCATAAGAGGAACTTGCTGAAAGGTGTGAAGACTTGCAAGCTTGATTTCTGTGAACATTGTATTTATGGTAAGCATAAAAGAGTTAGTTTTAAGGCAGCAACTCACTCTTGTTCTGGTATTTTGGACTATGTCCATTCTGATGTTTTGGGGACTCGTGACTATTGCTTCTCAAAGTGGAGCTTACTATTATGTTACTTTCATCGATGACTACTCCAGAAAGGTTTGGGTCTATTTTATGAGAAGTAAAACTCAGGTATTTGATATCTTTAAGGAATGGAAGACAGAGGTAGAGAACCAGTCCGGCAGAAAAATAAAGATTTTGAGAACTGATAACGGTACAGAGTACAAGCACAAGGCATTCAGAGAGTTCTGCAAGCAAGCTGGTATTATTCGACATTATACAGTGAGGAAGACTCCTCAGCAAAATGGAGTTGCTGAGAGGATGAACAGAACCATTGCAGAGAGAGCAAGGTGTATGAGATTGCAAGTAGGTTTGCCAAAGAATTTTTGGGCAGAGACTGTGAGCACTGCTGTTTTCCTTATTAATCGAAGTCCTCATTCTTCCTTTGATTTCAAAATTCCTGAAGAGGTATGGTACTCTAAACCTGTTGATTATTCTATACTAAAAGTTTTTGGTTGTCCTGCTTTTGTTCATATACAGAGTGACGAGAGATCAAAGTTAGATGCCAGATCCAAGAAGTGCATTTTTCTTGGCTACCAGAAAGGTGTCAAAGGTTACAGGTTGTTTGATCCAGAAGCTAAGAAGTTGGTTATTAGCAGAGATGTGATTTTTGACGAGAAGTCTATGCTGAAAAGTGTGACGGTAGAGCCTATGTCAGAAAGTTCTGGTGAGAAGGATAAAGCTCCAAAGGAGGTGGAGTTTGCATTTAAAAACTCACAAGACAAGGTATATCAACCGGTCATTAGAGATGTTCAGCAACAACCACAGGTCCAGGATCAAGAGCAACCACAGGCTCAGGATGAAGAGCAGCAATCAGACCAGTATAGTATTGCTACTCATAGAGAGCCACGCATTCGTAGGGCACCACAGAGACTTGGGTTTGAAGACGACACAGTTTCATTTGCTTTGTTCACTGGTAATGATGACCTTAATTCTTTCCAAGATGCTATGAGCAGAAAAGACAGTGAGAATTGGAAGGCTTCAATGAATGAAGAAATGAAGTCATTACACAAGAACAAGACTTGGGAGTTGGTTCCACTACCTAAGGGAAAGAAAGCTATTGGCTGCAAATGGGTTTATCGAATTAAAGAACTGGAGCAATATAAGAGTCGATTGGTAGCAAAAGGATACTCACAGAAAGAAAGAGTTGATTATAATGAGATTTTTTCACCTGTTGTGAAGCACACTTCCATCAGAGTTGTTCTTGCCATGGTCAATTTATATGACCTAGAATTGGAGCAGTTAGATGTCAAAACTGCCTTTCTCCATGGAGATTTGGATGAGGAGATTTACATGCAACAGCCAGAGGGGTTCATTGAATCTGGTAAAGAAGACTATGTCTGCAGACTGCAGAAGTCATTGTATGGGCTGAAGCAATCACCTCGCCAATGGTATAAACGGTTTGATTCCTTCATTGTTTCCCATGGTTATTGTCGTTGTGAGTATGATTGTTGTGTTTACTTTAAGATCTGTGATGATAGAACATTGGTATTGCTTACTTTATATGTTGATGATACGTTAATTGCCGCTCAAAGTAAGGAAAAGATCAATGATTTAAAGAATTTGCTTAAAAGCGAATTTGAAATGAAGGATCTTGGTGTTGCTAGAAAGATCCTTGGAATTGAGATCAGTCGTGACAGGAAAGCTGGAAAACTTTGGTTGTCCCAAAAAGGTTACATGGAGAAGATCCTGCATAAGTTTAGCATGATGAATGCTAAGCCTGTGAGCACACCCCTTGCAGCACATTTTAGATTGTCCACGAGTTTATGTCCTAGTACAGAGGATGAGGTAGAGTACATGGCTCAAGTGCCTTATGCCAGTGCAGTTGGATGTCTAATGTATTTGATGATTTGCACTGGACTTGATATTTCTCAAGAAGTAAGTGTTGTGAGTAGATACATGGCAAATCCAGGTAAAGAGCATTGGAATGCTGTTAAATGGATTTTCAGATATTTGGCAGGCACACGTGATTGTGGCATCATGTTTGATAAAAATGGTGCTTCTAATGTTGCCATGGGTTATGTGGATTCTGACTATGCTGGTGATCTTGATACCAGAAGGTCGATGATAGGTTATGTCTTTACTTTTGGTGGTGGTTGTATAAGTTGGAAGTCAAACTTGCAGGATACAGTTGCTTTGTCTACGACAGAGGCCGAATATATGGCTATGACTGAGGCAGCAAAAGAAGGCATATGGCTTATGGGTCTGTTGGAACAGCTTGGTTTCAAACAAGAGAGTGTACCTCTTCTATGTGACAGTCAGAGTGCTATTCATTTAGCTAAGAATCAAGTTTTTCATGCGAGGACTAAACACATTAGTGTGAGGTATCACAAGATTAGAGAATGGATGAATCAAGGGTTGATCAAGCTGTCAAAAGTTCATACAAAAGAGAATGCAGCTGATATGTTGACAAAATCAGTACCAAGGGATAAGTTCGAGCATTGCTTGGACTTGATCCATATTAGTTCTTGTTGAGAACCTTGAAGAGGGTGGAGCATTCCTACCCATAAATAGAATGCTGTTTTGGTGCCTATCAAGAGGTACCTTGAGATGGTGACAGTGGAGGCTCGGCGTTTGAAAACTTGGTACGCGTTTTTGGTCCAAGGTGGAGATTGTTGAATTAATGTACCAAAACTAACTCTTGGGCTTGGGCTTAATCAAAGCCCATTAGGTTAATATATATATATGTATTCCATCAGTGAAGGAGATGAGTCTTAATATATATAAATAACATTAGCGGCAATTGGATAAGTGGACTTCGGCTTGGCATATAATAAAGTATCATCAGCGGCAGTTTTATAAGAGACGCAGAAGCAACTCTAGCCTCAGGGAGAAATAAGCAGCAACTTTAGAGCGGCAGCAACTCCAGCAGAGCATTCCAGCGGCAGTCTTCGAGGCAGTAAACATAAAGGCAGCAAGAGGAGATCCATTTGATAAATCCAATTAAGAACATAAGTTTTCTCTCTCTATTTATTTGGTAACAGATTTATAGTTATTGTTTTAATTTATCTGTTGTTGCTAAATTGGCAAGACAGATTTATTTATTTATTGTTTTTGTGAGAGAGATTAATTTGGGTGTAATTAGGTATTTGGATATTTGAGTGATTTGGCCAATTAACTATTAGCAAATCTTATTGTACTCCTCTTTGACAAGTATAGTGGAATATTTCGGTGCCGGCCTCAGCAGTGGATTAGGTAGTCGCATTGACTACCAAACCACTTAAATCTTTGTGTCTTTTCTGTTGATTATTTTTTTTTATATTTATGGACGCTCGTTATTATTATTTTATCGCTTCTGTATTATTACCTGATCTTGGGTACAACAATATAATTTAGCTTAAAATTAAACCAAAATCATAATGGGAATCCCATGTCCCATGAATATTGGCGCTGCACATGCAATCACCAACAATACTGCAATCACCAACAATACTGAGTAACCTTTTTGACTAATGTAGTGTTGGTTTTCTAATTTTTACATGTAGTTCCCTACATTTCAACCGAGGAAAGCCTACTTTTCTTACTAGGCTATACTGATAGCCTATGCCTAATGCTAGTATATTAGAGTTTGTAATTAGTGTGCTTTCAATTTTTAAATTATCGCACATGAAAGTAGGTTGTGATTTAGGGGTAAGCAATTCGTACAGGTTTGTCAGTTCGAGCTGGTTTCAATAAACTCAGTTTTAAAATACATGGCCTTTAAATTTTATTTAGATCGATATACTGAGCTGGAATACGAATTGATAATTTTTGAGTTTAAATAATCTGATCTGATATAATTTTACATACATTATTTTATTAAATAATATTTAATAAAAAATAATAAGTTAAGTTTTTGAAATAATAAAAATTAAATATAATAAATATTATGTAATTATAAATTTACAGGTAGTTTCTGAAATTGATAAAAAAAAAAAAAAAACTCAAATATCTGAAGATTGATATGAAAGAAAACATAAATATCTGAAGGTTGATATCAGCCTGCATAAAAGGCGTGAAAATACGACTTTGGGCCTCTAGAGGAATTCCAACTCCAGTATCCTCAATGGTTACAAGTAACTTGATCATATCATGTTCCTCTAACATGCTACTTGTTTTTTTGAAATTTACCCAGCTTTTTCGACTTTCAACCACAGTAAATCCACTCAATGTAGTATAAGTTTTGTCTGATAAGTCTCCAGCTAAATTTAAACCCAGTCTTAGAACTTCATCCATAACATCTGGGGGCGCCATCACTTCATCTTCCAAATGCACTGTGACAAATATGTGCCTCTTTTCATGGGTAAACTGCATGTTACACGATTCAACTAAGTTACTCAACCAGTAACAGTAGTAAAAGGAAATAAAAAGTCAAGGCATTGATCAAGAAATTTTAAATATCCCTTCATTCATTAGAATAGCTATCTATGGTAAGCTCAAAAAGGAGAAGATTTTAGTCCTTTTTCAGCTTTTAGTAATAGAGAGCAAAACAATTAGAAACCTTTATTGAATGTCCAACGAGATTTGTGATGATCTTCCGAAAGCGTCCTGGATCACCAATGACAACTTCAGGTACCAATTTGGAGACATAAACAGCCAACTACTTCCACATTTTATGAAAATTCATAAAATTCAATAAGAATTAATATAAATTCCAAGAGGCGCAAAATAAAAAATAAGAAAATTATAATTTTTCTGTACCTCTATCCCTTTTCCATTGGCTTTGCCTGAGAAAAGGGATAACACTTTATCAAGTACAGAACGTAGATCAAAAGGTACAGCTTCAAGTTCAAGTCTTCCAGATTCAATTTTAGCCTGGTCAAGAACGTCATTTATCAGTGATATGAGTTCTTTCCCACTGGCATGTGCAGTTTGGGCATAGTCTTGTTGGGTTGCATCAAGATCAGTGTCCATCAGTATTTGTAGAAAACCTGCAATACAAATGAATGTTCTATTATATATATATTGTACAATATACAAGTTTCATTTACATAGAGATTTTACATCGGACCTTCTGAATTTACTAAAAACAAACCATAAAATCTAATAATTACATAGATGTAGAATTGAAGAATCCTAGTTTGATAGTTAAGTTGACTTGTACATCAGACCATCAAGTATATTCCTATTAATAAGATAACGAAATGAACCAGACTTTCACACCGGCATACCTAGCACCAGACCTTCAAATCGACATAACTTGCATATGACCATTGTCAACTGTCCAAATAGTGCATTTTGAAGCTTACATTTATGTTACTAGTTACAACTTAGTAGTTGAAATTCCAATCCACTCATTTTGTATTATTTAGTTGTCTGTAACGACAATAATTAAACTAAAAACTTCAAGCTAGCTTAGTTAATGAATATTTACTAAATAATTTTCTTATAGACATGATTCACCTCAGCATATAACTAGGTAGAGAGCTCGAGTTAAACTACTAGTTTTAAATCTTGTATAACTTTGAGAGTGTGCGCTAGTGCACCCCTCAATGTGTGATTTAAGTAGGGGAATATGATTTTTGGACCTTAGGTCGGACCTAATATTAGATATTGAAAGTTTTTAGTTATAGATCAAATATACTTAGAGGGGGTGAATATGTTATTTTCAAATTTATCAAATTTTAATTATGTAACCTAAATACAACGGCCAAACATGCAATCGCGTGTAAAAATAAAATACGAAAATAAAGAATAATACACGAGATTTTTATGTAGAAACAACCTAAGCCACAACAATAACTTAAGAGGAAAATCATCAGACCACCTAACTATCTACTATGAAAATCAATGTTCAATTACAAACTAAAGTCTTAGACTTCACTTCACAGATAAATCCCCCTTATGTAATTTACTTACAAGCCGTCGCTCCTTCACAGCCTCAACAAACTAGGTGTCTAGATCCAGACCAACGTTTCGATCTACTTGAGTCCCACAAGATCAATCGAACCCATCAACTACGATGATTTTGAGTCACACAAAATATCGAACACATCACCTTTCGTACATAAAATGTTAGCACAAATAACATAAGTACAAAGTGCGTACTAGAACATATTCAATAACGAAAAATCTTAACTAGCAGACTCAAGAGCATCTAATGTAAAAATCAAATCAACTAGCAAACTCTAGGATAATTATGTAAAGCTCAATATCATGAAAAGTAAATTGGCATATGAATTATTGAAACATAATCACATAATATATTTGAACAATTAAATCAAGAAGATGCTTCAGATTAAATAGATGAAGAAAAAAAGATTTTTCTTTTGAACGCTCAAATAGATGTAGAAAATATTATGATTAGTATAGCTATGTTTTTCTCAAACAAAAATTGTTTATATATAATCCAATTTGACCTAAATGAGAACTAATAGTAAAGTACAATAATATTCATGCAAGGATTCAACTTTCACAATTAAATAGGGTCAAATTGGTAAAAATAACATATGTGCCTAATTAGAAACGAGTTGTCGTAAAACTGAAAGACTGGCTCGATCGATCTAGCCAAAGCTCGATCGATTATCAACTTATGCTTGATCGATCTACCAACGATGAAGGACTCTCGATTGATCGACCCAATCCTCGATCGATCTAACCATGCATTTTTCAAACTCGAGAGCAACTAGATTGAAGTCGATTGATCCTTGATCAATCTATCTAACTGTGTGCACAAAAATTCTTCTAAGTATACGTGCATTATTGTGTGGAGTATGCATGAAACATATATTTTTACTTGATACATATGTATTGAGAGCTCATTAGTTTCTCCGACTTTAATTAATTGACTTAACAACTAGTCGAGATACTAGATTACAATCAAACATTTTGTCTATGGAAATTGTTAATACTTATAAACCTTACAGATACGACCTAACCACTACTACAATTTAGACAAAAGAGGGCGCATAAAATTTACAATGCCTTTCATTTAGATCGTTTATATAGCAAAAAAACGCTATTGAAAAATTTTAAGTGGTTTAAATATTAACAACGCCTTCTAAATAGGTAATTAGCAAGTTTAGAGGGCATTTAAACAACCCTAAATAGTTGTTTAAAGGGCGTTTCAAATGCCATCCAAGAAAGCAATTAAGGCTAATAAAATGCCCTCTAAGATTTTCGCATCACCCGAAATCCCACAAAATCAAAATATTCACTTTCCAATTGTTAAAAACAAATTCTACCCCAATAAAGACGAGCATTGAATTTCTTCTCTCCATCACAGACTTCTCACCTCACAGATCCCTCTTCCATGGCCGTTAATTTCTTTAGGCTAAGTTGTTCGATTGGTCTCGTCGCCGGTAAATCTTCAATATCTTTAACATTCTTCATTGCTTTTTTATTTTATATTCTTAATGATTTTGGTTACTTGATGTTTTATTCCTTTAATTTCTATCTAAACTCTAAAAAGGGATTTTGTTCCGACCTCTTGCCCTAAACTTTTATATGCATGCCTATTGAGCTTATTTTCTTTCTAGAGGTTTTGAATGGGTTGTCATATTGCATATAGAAACCGTTAGATTGTTTTTAGATTGAAATTGAATACTATATGAATAAGGGTTTACTTAAATTAACAATCCTTTTTCAGCTATATAATATAACTCTCCAAGAATTATGAGTATTACTATGTATTATAGAGGGCATAAGTAGTCCTGAAGGTTTATTTTTTATCTAAAAAAAGTCTAGTTGATGCTTCAAAAATATTGTTGTGTACAAATGCTTGATGTTAACAGCAAATACATTTACGTTTTTGTCATATATATGAACTTTTAGACCTTACTTCATTGTTACTTCATTTTGCATATGTATTTGAGCTTCTATATGATTCTCTCAAGATTCATAATATTAGCATTGAGCCACATAATGGCGATGATAAGGTAAGTTCAACTTTACTATGAAGCTACACAAGAGTAGCATGTTATAGAAAAGTTGATTTTCATCATAGTTGCATTCTTCGTGTATTTAAAATGATTTTCTTATTGTCAGTTAATCAAAAAAGATTTACTTGCCTAGGATCGTACCAGTTTGATTAAGGAGAGAACTAAAAGTCTTGGAACAATATTTAAGAAATTCTATATGTGCTTTAGGTTTGTACCTTCTTAATTTATAAGATTTCTTTTGTTATAATTTTAGACACTCTTATTTGTTCAATTGTTATTTAACGTTACATACAGGCAATTTAAGAAACAGAGGAGACATACAATGATACTAAAATAAATGGAGTGGTTTGGATGATTTCTTGGCTTGTATAATGGTAAGAGATATTCTATATAACATAAACATAGTAGCTGCAACTTATCTCCTTTTGTGTTTAATAAATTAATGCTTAGAAAATAGGAATAAAAGGTATAAAGAATGTAACATTATATCTGAGCTATTAGGAATGATAAATAGCTTCATGGAGTACTTTTTCACATAATACACTTGAATTAGTTAATAGTTCTCATTATCTCACATGAAAGTGCATCTCTCTGCCTCTTGCAGACTTTGCTAGCCCATCATTCCCCTTGTTGCTAGACAACTTTTCTTTTGGTAAGGTTTCTCGAAGAGCAACTACAATACTTTTTGGTTTAATTTTAATTTTTATATGTTAAATCTTGTGTATCTCATATATATTTTATAGTGTGGAGCTTGAGTTTACTATTCCTTAAAGAATTTTGCTTAGATGGGTTGAGATTAGAACAAGAAAACAATTTCAATAAATTGCATTGTGGAGTTGGATTAGTTTGTAGCTAGCTTCTATAATTGTAAATTTTGTACACTACTACAATTTTGATTATAATTATGCATAATTTATTTCAGCAAGGAGTCTCCATTGTACTTTTATGTCAGTATATTAATGATTAATTTTATAAATTTCTTTTACATGCAGTTTTCCAAAAAAAAATAGGTACTTACAAAATGAGTTGAATGAATTACGGCAAAGTTGGTATCATTATGTCTATGATTTTCTCTCAACCCATGAAGACGATCATAATTATTAGAAGATATATGATTTTCGTCTTTCTTTCTTCAATTCTCATTCGCATGTATTCAAATCTTTGAATTCATGAGTTTTTATTTTTTTATATCTCATTGATGAGCTGATCTTATTTCTTATTTTTTGTTGCAGGATAATATTTGAATTTGAATAATTTGGATCTTAATTAGATAAATTATTTTCTTTAATTGCGCTTCATGTTAATTTCATTTGACATATATGTAGCTAGGTAGATTTTTTTATAATATATACTTTGCAATTAAATGTAATTTTGTTAATTACAATTACTTATATATATCTTTGCTATTAAAAAAATTCACTTTTGAATTTATTTTAATTTAATAAATTTAATCATTGTATATTAGGTACTATATTTGAATATTTGTGAATAAAAGCCAGTTATTTTCGTTTCATATATATATATATATATATATATATATATATTATATTTTTTTTATATAATTAATATTATAGGACGATTAAAACGCTTTCTTTAACTAGTAGAGAATCAAAAGTGTAGTATAAATAGAGAGCTATTAAAATGCCATCTAAATTAATTACTAGGGCGTTTTAAATGCTATGTAACAAGAAAATGAAGGCGTTTAAAATGCATTCTAAAATATGAAATATTATATAAGGCGTTTTAAACGCTTTATAAAACAATAAAGAAGGCATTTTAAACGCCCTATAAACTTGATACATGACAATTCAAAACAAAGAGGGCGGTTACTAGTCAATAAAGAGGGCGTTTGAACAAAGCGAATCAACGCCTTTAAAAATCATAATTTTTTAGCAGCACCTGCATATAAGGCGCATGAAGAAGTGCCTTCTATTACTTTATAAGGCATTTTTTAAACGCCCTCTATCGACTATTTTGTAGTAGTGAACATGACGTACGATAGGAACAAGAACCAACTAGTGAGCTAGGATTGCAAGCAAACATAAAGGCCAAGACCTTTGATAACTCCAACAGCACTGCAGCAGGTCTTCTTCCATAAGTGCAAGTGATGAGTGCTCGAAAAGCACTAATATTTCATAGTTTATTGCACTTAATTGTTTAGAAATAGATTTATTATTTGTTGTTTATTTGATTAATTTCATAAATCTATCCATTCGAAATCATCGGTATGTTTTAGTGCATTTCAGGTGTTTTTAGCGTCAAATGAGTTAAATAATGAAAACATGCAAAGACGGAACACTTACGGCGCTCGGATCACGAGTTATGGGCAAGATGAGATAAATATGTAAGCCTTACATAACGAGTCATCACATATGTAAGGGGGTACATGTGAAGAAACTGAAGACAATGCGCGCCGCGGCGAGGAAAAGGCATGCCGCGGTCGGGAGCTCTCGGGTTTTGACATTATTTTCAAAATTTGTGTTGTGCCGCGGCAGAAAAAATGTGTGCCGTGGCGCGCCTATTCCTATGGCAATCAGGATTTGTGTAAACCCTTACATCTATAAATACCCCCATAAACTCCCCCTTACATACAACTCGAACAACTTTGATACAACTTTACACTTTATAATTTTGCGACCAAACAAGAGATTCATTTAATTTTGGGAGCTTTGCCACACTCAAACGAAGCAAGAGAAACCATTCTAAGGATTCAAGGAAGCCGTTGACGATCGAAGATTAAGCTTTTGGAGAAGAACGTTATCCCATCCATAAGCGGTATTTAGATTTAGGTTTTCCTTGTTGTTATAGAATTATATTTTCTTCTTCTTTCGTTGAAGTGTATGATCATATTATATTTGTCTATGAATGTTAATATGAACATGAGCGGCTAGTTTTATTATGGATGTTTAGTTTGTGTTGCCATGTTTGCTAGAATTGTGTATGGTGTATATTTTATTGATTTAATATAAATGAATTATCTTTTGATTAAGAGGATGTTTAGATATTTAATTATGAATTATTATGGGCCAATTTGAGATTCGTAGTTAGGTTGAAAAATCTAAAAATTTAGTTATAGAAACGTCACCTTAACTTTATTCTGAAACACTTAATCAAAGCTTCAAATTAGTGACTTAGTCATAGCATTAGTTTGATTGGCATGTATTTTCTTGCTCATAATTTGATTGCTATTTGATTTACCCCGACCGAAGGCAGTTAATTAGTTAATCAACAAAGAGATTTACCCCGACCGAAGGCAGTCTCGTAATTAAAAGGAAGGCCGGTAATATTGTTTATTTAGAACGTTCATGTTATTTCACCATAACTTTTCAATGCAAGCATGGTCAACCAAGCTAAACGTCCATACATCCTCTATTGATTTTCAAATCTATTTGAATTGATTGTGAATCTACAATATTGTTTTCGTTTAATTGTTCGTATAATTGTTCCCGTCACAAATCAAACACCTTTTTACAATTTTACTAAGTTTAGGACTCTAGTTGCTTAGAGTTTTAGTATCATTAGAACTCTATTTAATTAATGTTTTATTTTTGTTAGAACTCTATTTAGATTAAGAAGACAGTTATTTAGAACCACTGTAATTCCTTGAGAGATCGATCTTAGAAGTTGCTTATCACTTTTCTACGAGTGATTCGTACACTTGCGAGTACTAAATTTATCACATCAGCAAGACCAGCAGCTTGAGGCCCTTTCCGTTATGTTGTGTGGGTGCTTCCACCTTCAAATGCTTACAAAATTAAAGTGGATGCTGGTATTTAGCAAGTACTGGTGTGGTTAGGTTGGGAGGCATAATTAGAAACTTGGATGAGGAGGTGATAGCTTCAAGTTTTGATACAAGGGTTGTGTTGATGGAGCTGCATTCAGCAGAGTTGTGGGTGAGGCTATTTAGGCTGGATTTAGGTAAGTGATATTGGAATAAGATTGTTTGCAAGTTGCCCAACTAGCGAGTAACAAGTTGAGTCATTTATCAGCTGTTGGGCATATAGTAAATATCATTTAAGTGTTGTTTTTGTCCTAAAAGAATAAAAGAAATTTGCTGCTCACAGACTAGCTAAATAGGCTCAATGTAACGAGTTATGTGACTTGGATGAAAATTGAACTATAATGGCTGCTCCAGTCCTAGTTAGAGATGTCGCAAATATTAATTAATAAAATGCTCTTCGTTATTTCTCAAATTGCTGTGTAATAAATTAGCAAGGATCTGATTTTTTTGATTTTTTAACGTAAAGTATTAGAAAAATAAGTTATTATGGATCCTTTTTATTAATTCTATTATATGATAATCTCTACTTGCTATGTTTTTTAAATTCCACATTTACCCTTATCAATCATATTAACCTAACTGTCCATATTCTCTCATCTTGGTGCTGCTGGTGGATTTGGCCAGCCCCTTTTTGCTGCTTATGAAGCTGGATCTGCTCGTCTCCAGCCTCTCACTATACGATATTGAAGCCACTACTGGTGTCGCTGCCACTCTCTCTAGCCACATGAACACCAGACCTAGTGCCGACAGATCTCAGGCGCAAACTTGAAAAATTTTCGTGGAGACTTTAAACCTTTATGGAGTTCCAAAAGATCAACTTCCTCTATCTCTTTTCCATTTCTTTTTGTTCTTTGTCAGAATAATCTTTTTTTATGTGATTGTAATTTTCGATATTGAGTTTCAATGATTCTGGTTTGGGTTTTTGTTTAAGTTTTTCATAAATTAATTGTTATTTCAGTAATTGCTTTTCTACAGCAATAATTTAATAAGCTAGTTTTTGGATGTGGAAATGGATTTCTACTTTCTACGCCTTTTCATTTTAGATAACCAAATGGGAATTTTGTTTTCCCTTTCGTTTTTCAATGTTCTTGACATTCTCAGAACTTGTTGCTATGTTTGAAGTTTGAACCACCATATTCAAGAGTTGTGGAACATTTAAGGTTACAAAAATTAATTTATGATTGTAGTGCATTCGCCGATTCATAGTAACTACCTCAATTTAATGGGCTCTGATGAAGAAGGTGAAAATTCAATAATGAAGTGGGATCGCTTTGCCGATAATATATTAATATTTCAATGAAAGATGATGTTAAAGATGTCCCCAATCTAGTTGGATAATTATCTATTTAAGTCTGGACATATTTTTAATTTTGTTAAGGGAATTAATAAATTAAAATTTAATTAATTAAATAATTATTTAATTTAATTAAATATATATTTAATTTAATTTTGTAAATGAATTATCGATTAATTAAAATATGATCAATTTAACATAAATGTTAAATTTATTAATAATTTATTAAAATTTAATTAATTAAATAATTATTTAATTTAATTAATTATATGTTTAATTTAATTCAAATGAATAATTTATTAAATACTCGTCTAATTTTGGCCGACTTATTTGACCAAATGTACCATCGAAATTAGTTCATAAAATTTAACGTTTATTTGGTACTATGTATAACAAAATTAAGAAGAGGGAGACATTTTTAATTTTTACTAAATTTTTTTATTAAAAATGAGACCATGAAAAATATAAACCAATTATTCAAATCGCATACAGAAGTCAATTATCAAGGTGTACTCGATGGAACCGAAGAGGAAGATTCCCACACCTTAGAAATTATTTTCCTTATCCATACAAAATTGAAATTTTTGTTATATACTCTTCATTTCCTTTTTTTTTTTTTTTTATATTTAATGAAAGTAATTAATTTCCCCGCATAAATAAACTATTACCATAGCAAAATTTGAAAGAAATTGAAAATAAGATGAATAGGAAATAGAAGGAATTAAAAGCAAGATAAATCGGAACTAAATTATTTTTTTTATTGTGTATTTAAAATAAAATAATTATTTTACTAAAATGTCATGTGAATGCAAAATTAATTATTTTTAAAGAAGTTAATTTGAGAATATAAGATTTAAATATTTTCATGAATTTAATTCAAGACTATTTTATGGTAATTAAGTTGATGAAAAATCAACAAGTTAGTTCTTGTGTGAGACTTAATTACTTAAAAATTTAATTTATAATTAATAAAGAAAATTATTAAAAATAACTTATTTTTAAGTACAAATTAACAAACACACTCCTAAAATTTTAGAATCAAAACAACAGTGAGAAGCTCGAGACATTAAAGAAAAAGAAAGAAAGAAAGAATTGACATAATAAGCATAATGCATAAAGGAAGAGATATTTGTCAAAGTTCATACCAATCATGAATTGTTCTATTTTAAAAAATTAACATGACATATAATTATTATAACTCCACCATAATAATATATTTTATACTGATGTTATCTGTTTTAAATGAAATACTTTTACCTCTAACAATTTGCTAATAAACATAAATACAATAGATCACAAAAGGAAAAAAAAAAAAAAAAAACCCATCCAAGCTACCACTAGCCCAAATTACTCTCTTGAGTTGGTAATGAGAGTGTCTCATACCAAATAGGTCGTGGGATCTAAGCCTCGTTCGATACACAAATTTTAATTTTTCTCATTTCTCCTAAAAATGAGGTGGTTTAATAGGTGAATTTAATTTTTGTTTCTCATTCACCTTAGGCTAAAATAAGAGTACCTATAATCGAAAAATAGTGCTAAGACTCCCAATTCTCCCACCATGAACCCAAGTTCGAATCCCACCAGAGGCGTGAGTGTGTTTTTCTCTTCTTTAATAAAAAAAAAGGAGCCTTTAGAGCTCCTTTTTTAAAAAAAAAAGAGTACCTATAATCGAAAAATAGAAGAAGTTACCACTAGTACAAATAGTACTAAAGATGACCTTTTTTTTAAATAATTTTATACTTAATTAAGAACTGACATATCATTCAATGTGTACTAAAATTTAATGCATGTAACATCACTCTTTCTTAAATGTTTTATTTACATAAACAAGGCGCTTGTAGAATCACCTTATAAAGAAAATTGAGGCTTTTATATAGAACTTAACATGCTGTTTTAACTGCCCTATATTTTCTAATAATTTTAAGTTACTTATTTAGAACAAAACAATAATGAATAAGTTATTGAAACAACTCAGAGGAAAGCTAGATGGTTGGAAATCCGAACTACTATCTGCAATAATTTAAGTATTGCAAAATATGACTATTTACTCACCAAGTATTTTTCAAGTTACCTTTGAGTGTGTGTGAGAATGCTGGTGCAATATTAAGAAATTTTTGTGGAAGGGTAATTCAAATGCCTAGAATTATTATTCTCCAATAGCTTGGGAAAAATTATGCAGAACTAAATTAGGAGGATTGGGCTTTAGGAAAAGATTTTAACAAGGCAATATTAACCAAAATTAATATCACAATGTGATAAGACTTGGGTTAAAATTTTCAGCTCAAATGTTTGTTAGAAGTGCTCTTATGGACAAGATATATCTTACAAAAAAGGAGCTTGCTAAAAAATAGGTGATGGATCAAAGATAAATTTCTAGACAGACCCTTAGATTCCAGGATTGCAACATCAGAAGCGACCAAGTAGCAGAAGCAGAGACTTTGAAAATGACAATTATTTTTGCTCTACATTTTGTCTCCAAAACATGTACATTGAAGGGATGCGAAGTTTGTGACAGAGGCTTTATTGTTTGAAAATTGGCTATTAGTTTCCATGTGTAGCAAAGAGATTTTGTCTGATATTAGCAAGCTGCAACATAATTTCAATATAATGTGGATCGCAAGGGGGTTCAATCATAGAGTACATGATCTAATTCAATGGGCAAGTAGATTAAATAAGGTGATATATTTATTCTGAAAGTAGTAACTAAATTTTAAACTTAATTTTTGTGACTGTTTAGTTTATTGTTGTTAAAAAGGGACATAAATAACTATTTTTCAGTTTTTATTTAATTTTTTCTTCAAACTTTTTAGGTATAATTTATTTAAGTTAAAACATTCTCTATCTAGAAATTTATAATAATAAAAATAATATTTTTTTCTTGAATTTACGACGTTAGTGTTAAAATTGTTATTTTTGTTATTATAAATTTTAGGATCGTGAGTTTTGTGATTTTTCAAAAAAAAAAAAAAAAAAAAAAACTTTTATCTGTGATCATTTTTTAATAATAATTAAATTAAATTATTATAAAAAATGAATATAATATTTAAGTATTATTGTTGTAATAAGGATAAAAATTAGACCGTATTTTTTCCTGGATTAAATTGGGAAGGAAAAAACATTGCAGTAAATTTACTTCCTTGTCATGTAGCTGACCTCTCTTTTACAGGTCAAGCGTAGACAGTTTGGAGAAATTATTTATTATTTATTATTTTTTAGAATAAATAAAGATGTAATATTTTAAATTAATGTAAATAATTTTTTAAAAATACAAATATTTAATAGATAATATAAAAAAATAATATAATTAATTTAGTCTATATTTTTCAAAAATAATAAATAATTTAATACCTCTTCAAGCTGTCTGTTTAATCCTCATAGAAAAATAAAATATGGATACTTGTTTAAGTGGTAAACGAGCATGCTAATAAATGATGTACACATGTCATTATAACAATAACCCCAGTTTGAAACTATAAATTTCTATGCCGGTCCAGAAGAGTTTTTCTATTTCAATTTGATCAATTAACCGAGTCTACAACACAATTAATCAAAGGTCAAAGTGCTCATTTCTTTTAACAAAAAAAAAAAAAAAACAAAGTCCTCGTTTCTGGTGGGGAAAAAAAGTCATAAGTGCCGTCACTAGCAAGTTGACAAAAATCCAGAAAAATTATTTATTTATTTTTAAATAAATAATGATATCCTCAGCAAAAAACTAAATAAATAAATAAATAATGATATATTATTTAATTTATTAAAACATAAGATTAATGTAATTAAAAATATAATTATTCAATAAAAAAATAACTAATTAAATTGATAAAAATATATTTTTAAGAATAATAAATAATATATCAAAAATATATAACTTTAATTGTATTGAGTACAATGAGTGGGTTGATAATATAAAATTGTGTATCTAATAATGTTAATTTTATTAATGTATTTAATATTTTCTTTATTTTTATAAAAAAAATTAAGTTTTTTATAATAGTTTCTTTATCAATTAATAGTATATGAAATCTTTTTTTTGTATCTGTTATATTAATATTTATTTTTTTATTATTTATTTCATAATATTTTTTTTTTAGAAATAATTTTTTTATTTTAAAGATTAATTCTTCTTTAAAGAGTATATATATATTTTTCATAATTTGTATATAAAGTATTACATATTTTTGTTAATTTTGTAAAGATTATATATATTTAAGAGTATGAATTTAGTGACTGATGGATATTAACAGTAGGTTTCACTTTCAAATTGTCACGGATTGAATCTTGGCACTGAGACCCTATGGCACTTATTCTAAAGCCCACCCAAGGTCATACTGTTAGAATTCGGCCCAATAAACTCTAGATTTGAGGCTTATTGAGGAATTAATTCTCTGAAATGATACATATATGATAAAAATTGATTTTTTGTTCAAAATAGCAAAACAACTGCGTTTTGAAAAAATACAATAATTTTGTTTCTCTGTTTTTTTGGTCGTCTTGTTTCTCTGTTTTTCTCTCATATGAACATCCGTCATGTCTGCAACATCAAAAGGTTGAAGTGTTATCATCAAAAGGTTCAAAAGCAGAGAAACAAAATCATAATTAATCGGTAATGGTGGGATTTCCAAATATTCATCTTTGTTCTCCAGTTTCAATAAATCATGTTAAAGTGTTGGCAACATCCATGGAGTTGTGAATATTGGGTTATTAATGGGTTCCTGATTAGAAGATGATGAGAGAGAGATGAACTGGTATAAAATTACAAGATGAGAGAGAAGACCGCCATTATTGGTGTTTTGAATAACTTATAAAAGTCATGTAAATGTACAGATTACATACAAATTTATTTTGTATGTAACCTGTATATTCACATTTTGTATGTAACCTGTACATTCACATGAAATGCATTGTATTGTTTGTATGTGAATGTATAGGTTACATACAAAATAAATTTGTATGTAACCTGTACATTCACATAAAATGCATTGTATTGTTTGTATGTTATTGCTGCTTTGAACAGCTTATAGAAGTCATGTGAATGTACAGGTTACACACAAAATGTGAATGTACAGGTTACATACAAATGTGAATGCACAGGTTACATACAAAATATGATGTACAGGTTACATACAAAATATGAATGTATAGGTTACATATAAAATTTGCTATTTAGATAAAATTAATATTTTTTATCATATCTTTGCTATATAGGTAATTCACTATTTTTAAAGCATGGAATGAAAAGAACACGTTTTTACTATATAGCATAGATATGATAAAAAGTATCATTTTTATCTAAATAGTAAATTTTTATAGTAAAATAGTGAGTTTTAATTAAGTATTAGATATAATTTTTACCAAAATGCCCTATTTTCTATTCTTTTGATTTATACATGTGCAAAACTTACAATATTTTTCAAAAAATTTTGTAAGACTTACAAAAATCATGATAATTTAATTTTTATATAATCATGTTAATTATTTAGGTGATTTAATTAATTATTAAATTGTATTTATGTTTATGGCTCTGATGCCAATTTCAGTGCCCCTAATGTTTAACTTTCAGCTTTTACTTTAAACTTAAATTTTTAATTATCTCTAAAAATTGTATTATTGTGAGAAATAAATTTACTTTATATATATATATATATATATATATTCTAAACAATTACAATCCTGATCATAATATTCATTATGTAAATTATATTGTTCCAATCCTGCTGATAACAATTGTTCTTTAAAATATTGAATTTTTATTTGATTTGTTAAATCTATTAATTCTAATGTTATTATAAGTTTTTGAATATTATCTCTCATTATTATTAATTAATCTTTTATTTATCTAAATGTTCTTTAAATAAATAAAATTCGAAGATTAAGTTATCAAATTCTATATCATTTACTCGAACAAAAAATTACATAAAATAATTTCTTAAAATTATTCCTATAGGGTGATCTATTAAATATAAAATACTAAAGATATAATCAATATAAAAATCTAGAATAATATCAAATCTTTTAAAAAATTTTAAACATGTTTCATAGCATTCACTATCAAAATATTGTTCTAAATTTTCCATAAATTTTCTTTCAAATAATTCTATATTAGTCGTGATTTTCTTTTATGAATTTATAAATAAGCTATAGGCAAATGTTTAAATGTTCAAGATTTTTAACTAGCCTAAGTTTACAATTATCATACCTGAATATAATGGGTCCACCATAGTCTTCATTTCCTCTGTTCGTCTTCTTTTGTAACACCTGATATATCTCAGCTTGCTTCAATCCTCATTACCCATCTGGTTATAGAGAAGCCTTTGCGTCCGTACATATTATAATGTTCAAAATTCAACTTACAAAAAAAATAGGAAAAAAGTGACTACACTCCATTTATTCAAGATAAGATAATTTTTACAACTTAAGGCTAACTAAGAACCTTGAAAAGATCTTTACCTACTCATTTCTAAAGTACACATAATTTCTAAACAATATATATAAATTCTTGCAAAGTTCTGAGAGATGAGTGTATAGTGTGTTTTTTGTTTTAGAGATAAGAGTTTATTTTATAAACGAAGGAATCTCTTTCACAATAATTATCCTACTACTTTTACTGTTCCTTGGCATGTGCTGCCAGCTGATGTGAGTCCTATATCTTTAATCTTGTTTGTTGCTTTCCTGTCGAATGGCCTTTTTCACTATTCTTCGTCTTTTTCTGCCGACAGTTTTAATGACATAAATAATGATATTTCTTCATCTTTTTTTTTTATCTCTTTTGCAGTAAATGCATTTATGATATGTGGTAACCTTTCTGGCATAGAAACAAAAAACTTTTCTTATTTTTTGACTAGCTTCTAAATTGTTGGAGTTGAAATTGGCTTCAAACCTACTGATCTTCTTCAGTTATAGCCATATTACTATGAGAAATGATTATTACTTTATTGGTGGAATAATTTACTCTAATTTCAATAGAGTTGTCATTTTTCTTGATTTCATAGTAAATTTGGCCTAACATTTGACCTCTAGATATACATAATTCTTTTACATTAAATTCCTTTTGTGGCAATGCCTTTGGCTTAGGCACTTCTCTGCTTGTATTGACAATAACTACTTTGATAAAATGATAAGGACTGATACAACCCTCATCATTCCAATCCATTAAAGAACTAAAGAATCTAAGATAAACAGGCTTATTACCTGCCTAATTTTCTTTCTAAAATTCTTTATGGCTTTTTAAAGTTTTCAGGAAAATAATTTAATTCACTTAAATTAATTCTTGGGTAAAGATTCTCGATTAATCTTACATGGTATGCTCTGTATACAAAGATAGGATCTGTTCCTTCGAGGATATTAAATTTGCTTCCAGTTGGATAATTGTTTTTTATAGTATAGAACTTCGTATCTTCTATATGCTCTTGGGTAGACTTTCTAACCAAATTGTATAAACTTAACCATTGAACTTTGCTGAGATTTCTGTACGATCCTTTTCTTCCTCAAATTCTGAAATTTGTCTATGAGATGTTTCTTTGAATAAAACTGGTGGTCTGACCACTTTTCCTAAGGTTCTCAATCTGCTAGTTGAAGCTGGTTGTTTTGTAATGCAGTGGAATAATTCTTTACAACTTCTTTGGGATTTATAAGCTTTGGTGTCTTATAGTTGGCATAACTTCCTTCAGCTTCTATTCGATTGGTGAAGGCTCTGTGAGTTACTCCACTAATTCCAATAATAACTTTGCTTGCATTTGCCCAATTACTATAAATTCTAGGGTTTGGGCCATTGTAAACTACATAAGCTTTCTTTTGTTATGATTTTTCAGCTTCATCAGCCTAATTAAACTTTCCTTTTCCTTTATCAAAAATTTTTCCTTCTTTTGAACTATTAGGTTCTTCCATTTTGATTTAAATTTTTTCCTCAAAACATTTTTTTCATAATTTTTTGGTTCTGATAATTGTTTTGAATAATTCACTTCTTTCTTTACATTACCATCTCCATAAGAGTTTTTTCAAGGTTTAGAAGTGCAAGTTGTTCTTCAAGAATTTTTATCTCCTTCTCTTTTATCTTGATTTTATATCAATTTGCTCCATTTCTGAAATCATAAAAATAGTTAATGGTGTTAAATCTCTAGTCAATGCATTTGCTAAACTATTTTTAGTTCCTGGCATATGTTCTACAACAAATTTATAATAATTGAACTATTGTTGTTATCTGATGAGCCTTCTTTGCTTATAATATCCTGAAATATTAGTTCTTAAAAAATGTCTAAAATTTTTATTGTTAGTTCTCACTATAAACCTTGAACTTATAACATATATTGTGAATTTTTTAATAGCCTTTTTTACAGCTAAATATTCTTTTTCATTACTATGGTAATTTAACTTAAGGCTTTGAAAGGATCCTGAAGTAAATCTACAAAGATATTCATCTTTGTCATCGACTTTTGCCTTTAATATTGCTCTCTAATATTCATGTGAAGCATCTGTTTTGATAATCATTTTATCTTCTGGTCCTGGATGATATAAGGTTAGTAAATCTTTCACCTGTGATTTTACCATTTTCATATACTTAGTATCTTGATCAGTTTATTGCCAATCATAATATTGTTTAAAATATGAGATTGTAGGTGATGTTTTTCATTTTTAATTTTTAATCCTAAATATTTTATTTTTTATTGGGCTATTATGGCTTTTTTCTCAGATAATATTATTCTTGATTTTATACATTCTTGTAAAACATTAACAATGTCTAAGTAATGTATTTGTAAATTATCATTAAATACCAGCATGTCATCTATATAGACAATAAAAGTTATGAAATTTTTTGAATATATTATCCCTATATCTTTGAAAAATTTCTGGTACTTGTTTTAAACCAAATGAAACAACCGTCCATTGAAATTGACCTTGTGGACAACTGAAAGCTGTTAATTTTTGAGATTCTTTATTAAGTCTTATTTGCCAAAATTCACATTTACAATCAAAACTTGAAAAATACTTTTTTCAAGTTTTGATAAGTGATAAAAGTTCTTCTTTCTTTGGAATGAAAGAACCATTATCTATGATTTCTTTATTTAAATCTTTAAAATTTATGATCATTCTTTTCTTTCCTCTACGTTTTTCAGTTTCTTTTTCTACTAAAAAGGCTGGACTCGAATGAGATAAATTACTGAAAATAATGACATTTAATTTTAAAAGTTCTTGAATTTATTTTTTAAATTTTTTCTATTTTTTGGGGTATAAATCATAGATTTTACTCTAATACCTTTTAAGGGGTCTTTTAATTTTATAGTTGTCATTTCATTTGATTTATTTATATTTGAGTCTAAAAGATTTTTTGAACATATTTTTCCTAGTAATGTTCTTACTTCGGTTAAAGCTTTATCTTCTTGAATTTTATTTAGGAAGGGTTTTGGTTAACCTCTAATCTAAAAAAATATTTTCTAAATATGATTTTTGGTGCTCTAAATTCTCACCACATTTTCGCTTTTTATGTTGTGACATAAAAGTGGGCGATGAAACAGTTAAAGCTTTTCTTATCTTTGATACATATATAGTTTCACCTTTTAGGGTAGCTAAACTTTTTCTAAGTATTGAGTAAAAGGTTAGTATAGGTTTAAAAAGTTATTTCCTAAGAGAATATCAACTCTTATTTCTTGTTGATATATTGTAGATATATGAAATATTTCTTCTCCTATTAATATATCGTTATCTTTTAAAACTTTATTAAAATTTATCGTAGTATTATTCGCAATTCTAGCTATTAGTTCTCTTGGTGATTATTTCCAAAGTTATTATGAAAATACATATTTACTAGCTACATACATATTTGTGCCTGTATCAATCTATGCATGTAAATGATAATTATTATATCATTTAAATTTTAATTCTATTTTTATATAGGTGTTGTTTGGATTTGTTATACTGAATAACTTATCCATTATTCAGAATCAAATTCTGAATCATAATCAGATGTTTCTAAATCTGTTATTCTCTTCTTCTGTTTCTTCTAATAGATAAATTCTACATGTATCATCTATATCAAATTTTTCTATAGGTTCTAATTCCATTTTAAAAACTTCTTCTGGAATTTTTGACTTTTATGAAAATTCCCTTTTAAATTCTATTTTGTGTTGGAGTATATTAGGACATTCATTTGCATAATAACCTTCCTCATTACATATCCAATATCTACATTTTTTCTTTCCTGAAGGATAATAATTTTTCTTTTCTGGTATATTATATTTTTTTCTTCTAAAATATATTTGTTTATAAGATTCTCTATAATATCTTCTTTTATATTTTTGAAAATTTTGTTTTCTAAATTTGTACATTTTGAAATTTTTATACCTTTTATGTTTCGTATATTTATTATAAGGTTTTATAATGCATACATATTTTCCTAGCTTTCTAAAATCTTTTGCATTACAATAAATTTTATCATTTTTCTGACCTGTTTATATTCTTTCTTTTCTTGACATTTTAAAATTATCCAGTTTTTAAGACTTCTAATTCTTTCTCCTAATATATCAGGTATATTTTCTCTATTATTATTTCATCATTCTGTCATTGTTTTATGTAATGTTCTAGGCAATTTTTGAAAAAATATTTTTTTTATAAGTTTCTTGTGTAGATGTGGTAATTTATGATAATACATTTCATATTCACATATAAATGAGTCTATATAGCACATATTACATATTTTCATATTAGCTAAATGTCATTTGGCTTCATTTATTTCGTTCTCACTAGATTCAATGATACGTCTACCTTTATCTTCTCCTATGAATTCTTTATATATTTCATTTACTACAGTTTCTAAGTATTTTTTACATGTAGAGGTATTTTTTACTATCAATAAATGTTATCTTTCAGTTAGATTTGTGAACCAAACTTTTACATTTTCTGTTATTTTATGAGCTACTAATACTCTACAAGTGGAAGGGTTTGCTTGTGTGGTTGTAGAAGTTTGTATGATTACACTTATTCCACTAGCCCATTCATCTAAAACTTTTATTCTATCTCTTATACAATGTAGGTCTAAAATATCAGATTTATAACTTTCATGTGGCCTAAATTCTGGTGGGATACTACTCCTAGTTCCCCAATGTAAACTTTCTTCCATTTTAGGTGGATGTCTTCTTCTATTTAAAGGTTCAGTTTCTTCTTGTCTTTGTCTATATCTTTCTTCTCTATATGGTTTGGTGGATTTGGTCTTCTTGGGGCTGCTTGATGTGCAAATTATAGTACTCGCAAATGTACGAATCACTCGTAGAAAGTGACAAGCAAACCTACGAGGTCGATCTCTCAAGAAATTGCAGTGGTTTTAAACAACATATTTCTAATCTAATTAGAGTCCTAAAGCAACTAAAATACTAATTAAATAGAATTCTAGTAATACTAAAACTCTAAATAACTAGAATCCTAAATTTAATAAAACTGTAAACAAGTTGAAATTGTGAGCAAGATCAATGGTAGTGAACAACTAAAAAAAATAATTACGCAAATTTGAATAAACTCAAAAAGGTTTTCAAATATCAATGGAGGATGTATGGACGTTTAGTTTGGTTGACCATGCTTGCATCGAAAAGTTATGGTGAATTAACATGAACGTTCTAATAAATTAATATTATTGGCTTTCCTTTTATTTACGAAAATTCCTACGATAGGATAATTCTCTTTGTTGATTGACTAATTAACATCCTACGATCGGGTATATCAAATAGCAATCAAATTATACACAAGGAAAAATATGCTCATCAAACCAATGCCATGATTAGGTCATTGATTTGAAGTTTTGATTAAGTTTTTTAAAGTAAAGTTAAGGTGACGTTCCTAAAACTAAACTCTAATATTTTTTAAATTAATTATGAATCTCAAATTGGCTCATGAAAATCCACAATTAAACTTCTAAGCATGCTCTTAATCAAAAGGTAATTTAATTTATATTAAAACAATAAAAAACATTCACCACAACAGTTTTAGCAAACATGGTAGCATAAATTAAACATCCATAATTAAATTCAGCCAAACATGTGTAGATTAATATTCATAGACAAATATAATCTAACATACATTCTAGAGAGGAAAGAAGAAGAAGTAGAAATATCTAACAACAACAAGTAACCTAAATCTAGATACCACAATTGGCTTGGATGACGTTTCCTTCCTCAAAAGCTTGATCTTCGATCTTAAAAGGCTTCTTGTCTCCTTTAGATGTGCCTCTCTTGCCTCCCTAGGATGTGGCAAAGCTCCAAAACCTAGTTTAGTCACTTGTTGGTTCGCAAAATTGAAGTGTATAAAAGTTGTATGTAAAGAGGATTCTAGAAGGGATATTTATAGATGTAAGGGTTTACACAAATCCTGATTGCAATAGGAATAGGCGCACCGCGGTGCAATACAAAAATTGAAAATATTGGTTGAAACTTGAAAGGTCCCCGTGATGCACAAAAACTTGATAACCAAATTTTGTATTTGTAAAAGCTCGCAAGTACACGAGTTACTTGTAGTAAGTGACAAGTATACTCCCAAGATCGTCTCTCAAAGGAATTGCGGTGGTTTTTAAAAGCGTTAAATGCAATCTAAAACGTTACGCTAAAATTAATCCTAAACACTCTAATCAAAGTTTGGGTTAGAAAACGGTTGCTAAAAGTATGATTACTTAAAATAAATAAATCAATGAATAAAGAACGAAGTTGAAACGATGAGATGAATGAGTATGGGAAAATGGTTAGTGAACTATTATGGATGAATTGATTTATGTGGTTTTGACAATTAAGTACCAAAAAGTAAAATCTAATGATTATTTTCTCTAACCCTAGAAAATGCCAAATCAATGGTGATTTTTCGTTAATTAACTAATTAACTTCTTTGATCCGGACCGTTAATTAGTTAATCAGCCTTCAACTTAGGAAAATAGTTTAATCACCTAATTCAAGACAAATCAATGCACTTAAATTAGGCTCATGCTCACAAATGCCCAATTGAATTCAGATGGCGTTTCTAAACCTCAATCCTAAAATATTCCATACATTCATAAATTAAATTGGCCAAAAGTAATTAATGAACATAAATGTTTAGAATAGTGAACATGAGATAAATCACTTTATTATAGAATCATCCACACAAACAATCATCCAATCATAGTTGCATCACCAAAATCCCACACACAAGGAATTTAGCAACTCATAATAGAATCCAAATCAATATTTTCTACTAAAAATAACATCCTATTAAATCTTAAAGAGAAGCAAGATTACAAGCAATTAAATACCCCACTTCTACTCTTGAAACAAGCTCTTGATGTTGGATGATCACCTTCTTCAAGATTGTTGATGAAGCTTCAATGGAGGATCTTTTTTTGGATAATCTATCTCTCAAAATTCTAGCAAAGAAGAAGAGTTTTGGTGGTTCAATGAATGTGTAATCTCAATTCTCTCGTTGTGTTGGAGGCTGAATGATGATATCTCCAGTTGTGTCCAATTAGGTCTCTTTTATGTAAGGGTTTCCAAAGGATTTGTAAGTCTCGTGGCTGAGGGAGAGTTGCCATCCGCTCGCGCGAGCCGCGGCGCACCTTTTTCCATGCCGCGGTGCACAATATTTTTTCAGAATTGCGAACCAAAACAGAAACCTCGTCGTCGCGGCGCATATTAATCATGCCGCGGCGCGCAATGTATGTAATGGTATGTAAATGGCATGTAACTACATTTACATACTTTGTTGATTCTTTCGCCGCGACACATGATTTCTTCGCCGTGGCGCGCAATGTTTTCATGATTTCCAGGATGCAACCCGAGAGCCTCTAGCCGCAGCATATGATTTCTTCGCCGCAGCGCACCTTGTATGTAAATGTATGTACATAGTATGTAAATGACTTTACATACGTTGTTCATACTTTGCTGATTATGTAAATACCTTTACATACTTTTCTGATCTCGATGTAAGGCTTACATGTTTAAACACTTTTGCTCTCTTTTTCCATATTTCTTCCCAAACCTACTTTGACCTACAAAACAATAGAATACCCTCCAAAACAAGATTATATTGAGATTAAATGCAAAATAAATACTTAAAAATGTAACAAATAGTAGGTCAAAATAGTGTTCATCACCCCGCCGCAGCATACAATTTCCTCGCCGCGGCGCACTTTGCCTTTCCTTCACATTTACCCCCTTACATATGTGCTGGCTCGTTATGTACGGCTTACATATTTTGACTTATTTTGCGCGTAACTTGTGATTCGAGTGTCGTAAGTGTCCCGTCTTTGCGTGTTTGCACCATTCAACTCATTTGATGCTAAAAATACCTGAAATACACTCAAACATACAAGTGATTCCGAATTGATAGATTTATGAAAATAATCAAATAAACAATCATAACAAATCTATTTTTTTAAATAATTAAGCACAATAAATCATGAAATGTTAGTACTTTTTGAGCACTCATCACTGCTAATACTGGTTCCATATATATTTTTGGGTTTATAGTCATATCATCCTTTTTGAGCATTAAATTTTCTCTCTCAAATTCATATACTAAACTTAATACTTGATTTAAATTTTTATCATTAATGTTAACAGTAAATGTAGGATGTATTGTGAATATTAATTTCTGGTATCCTAAATTTTCATGTACCATTCCTAACATAATATCTTTTCTATTTATTATTCTGTTGTCTAATAATGCTAATTTTATAAGTGTATTAATCCCTTCTCTGAAATGTGCCTTAATTATAATTTGTATTCCTCCGAGATGGATATATCATTTTTTTTTATCTTTTTGTGAATTTTTTGATAATTTATCAATAATCGTCTCTTTATCAATTAATGGTATATTAAATATTCCCTTTGTATCTGTTATAGTTATATTTATTTCTTTATTACTTATACTATAATAAATTATATCTTTTCTTGGAAACGTTTTTATTATTTTTGAAAAAGATAATTCTTTAAATCTATCGCCTTTTTTGGGATTTAACTTTATTTTTTGAATTTCTTTAAATTTCTTTTTACTAAAAATCATTTTAAAATATCCTGTGTCTCTATTTCCATTATTTCTTAATTTTTTGTTTGGTTTTCTATGATTTATGTCATTTTACAATAATATATTTTTATTGTATGTAAAGGTTACATTCAAATTTATTTTTTATGTAAATATTATATTTAAATCTTTAAGCTTGAAAGTCTTGAGGGTTGAAAATGTCATTTGTGCTATATTAAAACACGATCGTTTTGCTATTTTAAGTAAGAAAGTTGGTTTCTCTCTTTTTTGTGCTATCTTAGGTAATTAATACCGAAAAGAATGGGGGCTTTCGAAGCTTCTGGAAATCTCACATAGAAAATCGGTTAGTGTTGTAAGGTTCTACAGCTTTTAAAATATCCAAATTTCAACTTATTTTACACAAAAGTATATTAACTATATTGAAAAATGTTTATATTTTTATTTTATTTATAGGATGTCGAGTACCAAAAATTTTGTAATTGTTTAATTTAAATATTTTAATTTCATAATTATTATATTAGACATTAAATATTGCATAATTTTTTAAAAAATGTCATAATGATCAAATTATTATATATAAATAAATACTTTAGTCATGTAATTTTTAAGTTGAGTTCTTATTGTGATTTTATTTATGAAAATGAGGCATTATCAATCCATATGATTTGATGAAGAATGAGCAAATAATGTAATGGGATTTTATTTCTATAAACGGGAAATCCAAAAATGCTTGGAGGTGGGAATGAAGAAATGTCTACAATACCGGGATTGAATCAAATACAATTTGAAGGGTTTTGTAGGTTCATTGATCAGGGCTTAACAGAAGAATTTTATAAGTTTCCAAAAATTGAAGATACAGATCAAGAAATTGAATTTCAATTATTTGTGGAAACATATCAATTGGTAGAATACTCAATTTTAATACTTTTGTTGGAAAAGAAGTACTCATTTAAAGAAGTCATATGACTAAGATTGTTTACTTTTCATAATAACATGACTTGTAGTACCTAACTCATAAATTATGACATCATTGTGCTTATTTTGAAAAATTATAGAATTTTTAAAGCCTAATCTAGTAATTACAATACTAATTTATTCATTATATATAATTAAATTTTTACGACTAAAATTTGTGACGTTAGCTAATTTTATTATGTACGTTAATTAATTAATAATAATTAGCTGAGCTAGTCTTAATCTCTAATAAATACAAACGTGTAAAAGTATGAATAAGAAAAACAGTTTGGTAGAGTAAGCTTAAGTTCGATACAATGCGAAAATATGACACAAAAATTCTCATGTTACCTCTCTCACTCTCACTAAAAAATTAAAATCCTAACTCTCACTCTCAACCTTCCTTCGCTGTCGCACCTCTTCCTTGCCATTGCACTTGCTTCTTGCGAACGCTGATTGCCTGATTCTCTCTACTTGAGCTGTTATTCTCAACTCAGAGCAAAATCTCTCACTCTCATCTGGTATATATCTTTGTTTTTCTCTCTGTTAGAATATGCGCTAATTATGACATTATATAGGGTCGGATAGATAAATAGTATAATGTACGACCTTATGGGTGAGTTAGTAAATAAAACTAAGTGATGAGATCGTCCTAGATCACATCAGATGGACTGTGTGGATCAAGAGAAGATCGTCCCAGATCACATCGGATGTACGATGTGGATCAAGGGAAAATCATCCCATATCACATCGAATGGATGACGTGAAGAAGGGTACGAATGATGAATCCTGGGAAGAACTCTGACAGCTCATTATCGATTTCACTGTACTACACTGAATATTCAGATTTGATACTAACATAGTGTCAGAGTTGTTCATGCCTACTAAATGGTGACATATGTAACCTTTTAATGTCTATATATATGCAACTATTATTCTTATTGAGGGGATTCAATTTTCATGCATAATTTCTAGTGTGAGAAAATTCTAAAAAATAATTGGCGCCCATCGTGGGGCCTCAAGATTTTTAGCTCTTGCTATTTTTGTTTAAGACGTTAAATTTAGTTCATAACTAAGAGAATTAGATCATACTTCAAGAAATCTAGTTCATCAATTGTTATTCATCATGACAGGACTCCTTCCTAACACATTGCAATTCAAAGGCCAAATTCCCACCAACGATCTTCCAATTTAACTCAAGCTAATGAAACTCTAGAGCATTGGATCTTTTCCAATTGATAACCAAACGACTAATCCATTACCTAAAGAACAGGTTAGTTCCTCACAAACATTAGGTTGTCTCGCCCTAGAGGATAATACTATGATGGGCCTTTTGCAACAAAAATTGGCTAATTTACAACGAGTTTTTTTTACGAAGTCATATGGTGAATGTTTATAATCCTTGATTGAACCTAGAAGGTCAACAACAAGAACTACTTCAGGATGCTGAGAGTTCCCACAAAGCACGTAACTCCCTACCTCATCAAGCATAAATTCCCACACCAAAACGTGTTCCATCCCTAAATCCTTGTATTCCCAATCAAAAATCACAAACAGATAAAGAATGGGATGAAAGGATGAAGAAAATGGAAGAGCGGATTAAATAACAAGGAACATGAATAACTCAATATGATATTGAAAGAGTTTGTGATCAACTAAACTTGTCACCTTTTTCTGATAGTATTGAACACACCGTACCTCCTCAGAAATTCTCTACTCCTCGATGTCCAGCCTATAGAGTAACTAAAGATCCAGTTTCTCACGTCATGCAATTTAAAACCATTATGGCTCTGATTTGTCTACCTATTGAAAAAAAAGTTGCAATGATGTGCAAGACCTTTGCGTCTACTTTGCAAGATTGAGCTCAGAAGTGGTTTAGAGGTTTGACTCCCAGGAGCATTACAAATTTTGGGGAATTCATGAAAGTATTCATTACCAATTATGCAAGTAATAAACCTATAAGGAAAGAACCTCATCATCTCTTCGCAATCGTACAAGAATCTCAAGAAACTATTGAAGCTTATCTCATATGCTTTAAGATGGAAAAAGTTGAAATCATTGATTGTCTATAATCTCTGGCAATTGAAGCTTTTCGAATTGGAATTAAACAGAGTTTTGCTTTATTCATTGAATTAACAAAAATCACTCCAAGATCATTGGAAGTAGTGTATGACGAGGCTCACAAATTTGTAAATGTGGAAAGAGAAATGCCCTCGGTAAAGTTGTCTACCTCAAGAACTAGTGACGACGAAAGAAAATTGCCACATGATAAAAAATTCAATGGAAGAAGATCATATCAAGGGATAAAACCTCATTCTTCAAAGTTTTGACCTAACAACACTTTGCCACAACAAGCAGGAACTTGGGGAAGATTTTTGTCTTCTTTTAGAGGACCTCTTCTTCGTGTCTCAGTAACCAAAGCAGTTCATCATATGGAACAAAAACTCCACAAGTTCGTTGGCCTGCTCAGATGAAAGTAGCTCAGCACAACCCTAACAAGTATTGTGCTTTTCATAAAGACAAGGGACATTGAACACAGGACTATCGACACCTCAAATGGGAGATTGAGTAGCTTTTATCTAAGGATTGTTGCGAGAATTAGTGGATGATGGCGTGGCCGAATCAAATAGAGAATGAAGGAATTCTTCCACAAATTTTGCAAAAAACCTTCCTCTTAGAGTCTAGCAGCCTAAACATGAAAAATAAGCTCATGTGAAAATTATTCATACAATCCATGGAGGTCCAACCATGTCCGAGTTCTCACAAAATTCAAGAAAAAGATATGCGAGATAGGCTCGTGAGATGAATAAACTCGCTTATTTTGTGAGAGAAGCAGATGTCACCCATCCAATATGTTTTGAAGAAAGAGAAGCACCATTCCCTCGTGAGGATCCATTATAATCACAGCAAAAATTGCTCATTGTGAAGCATGAGAGTATTGATAGAAATGGTAGCTCATCGAATTTATTATACCTCACAACATTATTAGACATGGGAATTAATCCAAAAGAAGTTACTCTAAAAGAAATGATGTTAGTGGGATTCAACGGCAGCACCACTATGTCAATAGAAACTATACGATCGTCCATCTCAGTTATAGGAGCCATCATTTTCACAAATTTTGTAGTACTTAACACTCCAAAATCATATAATGTTATATTAGGACGAAGTTTGCATAAGATGAGAGCATTTCCTTCAACTTATCATCAATTATTGAAATATCCCACACAAGAAGGAATCAAAGAGAACAAGAAAGGGCGCAAAGTTGTTATCATTCCACCATGAAAAATGCCTAATCACAATAGCAATCAAAGTGTGACCATTTTGTAGAAAGACTAAACCAGATGATTTAATTATTTCTAAAAGAGTTTTGATAGTCTCGCCAAATGATTATGAATTCATACCTATAGGTGACAAAGAAGAGGCCAAATTCTTAAGAGTCAAAACCAGATGGTTCAATTATTTCTAAAAGAGTTTTGACAGTCTTGCCAAATGATTATGAATTCATACCTATCGGTGACAAAGAAGAGGCCAAATTCTTAAGAACCAATGCAACACTCCCTCATCATGTGAGGAATTCCATAGTTCTCTTTCTCAAGTAAAATTTGGATGTGTTAGCATGGAAGCCAAAGGATATGCCAAGAATAGATCTCGAGATAGTTTAGCATAGACAAATTATTGATCATACCAAGAAGCCAGTACAGCAAAGAAAAATGAAGTTTGTGCGAGAAAAGAATGCGATTATAAAAGACTAGGTGAACTCTCTCAAGAAAGTCAATTGGGTTCGAGAAGTAAGTTATCCCACATGGTTGTCAAATGTGGTGTTAACCAAGAAGGTAGGGGGAGAACATCACATGTGTGTGGATTTCACAGACATCAACGCAACAACTCTTAAACACTGTTTCCCTCTCCCAAGTATAGATCAATTAGGGGATGCGATAGCTAGTTATGAAATCATGAGTTTCATGGATGTATATTCAATGTTAGCACGTGGTATAGAAGCTAATCCTGACAAAATTCAAGCATTAGTTAACATGCGATCGCCTCGATGTCTTAAAGAAGTTCAACAATTAAATGGTCGAATTGCAGCTCTCAATCGATTCATATCTAAAAGCACGGAGAAATGTCTTCCATTTTTTTAACTATTGAAGAAGAATACATATTACAATTGGGACAAAGATTGTGAGAACACTTTTCAAGCTATCAAAGAATACTTGGGACAACCTCCCATATTGGCTAGTCCTTTTGATAAATAAACCCTGTATTTGTATATAGCCGTCACTATGACCGTGGTAAGTGTTGTTTTGATGGTTGATCAAGGTCGAAAACAACAACCTATTTTTTATGTTAGTCAAACACTGACAGGAGCTCAACAACGTTACCTAGCTCTAGACAAAGTTGCTTTCACTTTGAGAATGACAGTTAAAAAATTGCGACACTACTTTAGTGGACATGTTATCATAGTCATCACTTTGTACCCTTTGAAACATGTATTGGGTGAAATAGAAGCGTTAGGAAGGTTGTCACAAATTTTCATTGAATTAAGTGAGTTTGAGATCCAGTACCAATCTCCCACATCAATAAAAGGACAGGCGATAGTAGACTTTGTAGCTGAGTGGATGGAAGCACCACAAGAGACGGAAGTTGTAACAATAATTGGTAAAACTTATCCTCTAGTATGGAAGTTCCATGTCAATAGAGCTTGTAATTCTAAAGGTGTAGGTGTCGGAATTGTCATTTTCACACCAAATAGGGGAACGATTGAACAATGTATTCGAATGAATTTTCAAGTGACCAACAATGTCACCGAATATGAAGCAATACTTTTGGCCTTGCGATAATTAAACGTATTGGGGGCCAAGAAAGTGATCATGTGCAATGATTCTCGATTAATTGTCAATTAAGTCAAGGGAATCTTTGACGCCAAGGAGGAGCGAATGATACAATATTTGGAGCTGGTCCGAGCAGAAATATCTAAACTGGAAGATTTTTTTTTCCAAATACCGCGAAGCAATAACAGCCATGTAGATTCCCTAGCAAGTTTAGCTTCAGCTATCGCAACTGACTTGAAGAGAATAGTCCCTATCATATGTTTAACCTTGCCAAGCATACCAACTGAAGAAAAAGAAAGGATGAAAGCATGGTGGTCGGCGTCAATGTAAAAGAAACATGAATGACTCCTTATGTGAGTTATTTGAGTCAAGGGATGTTACCCCTTAACAAAGACGAAGCACACAAGATGATAACTAAGTCTCAAAGTTACATACTATACGATAAATTTTTATATCGAAAGAACAATGGATGCCCATGGTTGAAATGCTTAACAGATACTGAAGCCCAGTTGGTTATTGTCGAATTGCATGAAGGTCATTGGGGAGCACACTCAGGGGGTTTGGTTTTGTCACAATAGATTATGCGTCAGGGTTATTACCGGCCCACTTTACAAAAAGGATTGTATGTCTTATTCCAAGCAATGTGATCGTTGTCCAAAATACGCTAGTGTGTCACATCAACCCACCAGTGAGCTAAAATCAATTGTTAGTCCATGGCCTTTCCAAAAATGGGGACTTGACATTGTAGGTCCTTTACCTCCAGCTTCGGCTCAAAGAAATTTTTTTTATTGTAGCCACTAACTATTTCTCAAAATGGATCGAAGCAGAACCATTGGCAAGAATTCAGGAAAAAGATGTTTGAATTTGTTTGGAAAAATATTGAATGTTGTTTTGGTTTACCAAGAGAATTGTTGACAGATAATAGAAAACAATTCACAGGTCAGAAGGTCGTCACATTTTGTAAAGAGTTACAGATCAAACTCTCTCATTCTACTCCTTACATTTACAGGCTACAAGCAAATGGATAGGCTAAATCTTCTAAAAAAAATTTAATAAACATTTTAAGGAAAAGGTTGGAGGGAGCCAAGAGGAAATGGAGTGATGAATTACCTAGTGTATTGTGGGCTACCAGGACTACCTCAAGATCTACTGCAGGACAGACTCCATTTTCTTTAGTGGATAGAACAGAGGCGGTAATACCATCGAAATTGCAAGAACCAACTCTAAGATCAAAATTGTCACATGAAGATCATGAAAATTTGAGGAGAGTAGATCTTACACTATCTGAGGAGTTGAAGGAATTGGCTTTAATCAAAATTGAAACTCAAAAGCGATCAATATAGAGAACTTACAACAAAACTGTTAAGCTAAGACCTTTGATGTCGGACTATGGGTATTACGAAAAGTGGTCGAAAACAAAGTTGAAACTGGGCATGGTAAATTTGCAGCTGTCTGAGAAAGACCTTATGAAGTCATCGATATTACTCCAGGAAGGCTTATCACATTCGATAGAGAAGAGGCAAGCCAGAAAACTTTATTGTAAGCATATCCGTTGTTATTATTTTGAATGTATAGGATGTTTATGAAGAGATTAAGGTGTTCCATCAATCAAAACTTGATACAAATGTTTCCTCCAATGAAAACTCAAAACAAATGCAAAGAGTTCCCAAATGGAGAACCTATTCCTAGAAGACAAACATGATAGCGATAGACTCATATCGGCTAACTCATGTCCCTCATCATGAATAAAATAACGTGATATCACAGATAAAACGTGAAGAGTTCCCAAATGGAAAACATATTCCTAGAGGACAAATATGATTGCGACAGACTCAGTCGACTAACTCATGTCCCTCACCACGGATAAAATAACGTCGCGAATAAAATGCGAAGAGTTCCCAAATGGAGAACATATTCCTAGAGGACAAACATGATAGTGACAGACTCAATCGACTAACTCATGTCCCTCATCACGAATAAAATAATGTGATATCGCGGATAAAATGCGAAGAGTTTCCAAATGAAGAACCTATTCTTAAAGGACAAACATGATAGTGACAGACTCAATCGTCTAACTCGTGTCCCTCATTACGAATAAAATAATGTGTTATCGTGGATAAAATGCAAATAGTTCCCAAATAGAGAACCTATTCCTAGAGGACAAACAGAATAACGACAGATTTAGATCGCTAACTCATGTCCCTCATCACGAATAAAATAACGTGGTATCGTGGACAAAATGCGAAGAATATATTGACATGATATAGTAAATATAAAGTACAAAGGCGCACGCATATATTATTTTATTCATAACAAGTCTCAGATCTTATAATACATATGGTTGTTATGATATTACACAAACGCATTACTTCATCAAATTTACTGTTTTTTCGAATTGTTTACAACAGTCAAAGATTGATGATACAAGTTCTTCTAGTACTCCACCTCTTGAGTTAATTTTTCTCTATCTTCTTCAAGGATGGCATTCTTCTGTTTAATAGTATTGCATTCTTCTAGTATTTGGTTTCTTGATAGTATCAGTTCCTAATTTTTTGCAACCATCATATCTCTATCTTGATGAAGTTTGTCTATATCTTCTATTAATTTGTTGAATTCTTTAGCAGTCTCGGGATATAGTTGGTTTCTTTCTTCGTAGTCTTTTTTAAGCACAACAGCTGAATCATATAAATCTGAAGCTTCCCTCTCATTATCATATGTCAATGACATAGCTTGCAAAAAAAAAGGTAAAATACGAAGCAAAAAGAGGTACGAAGTAAGTAAAATGACGAAGTAAAATGAGGTACGAGGTGAATAATAAATGAAGTAATTACAATGAGGTTCAACGTGAGTAATAGACGAAGTGAATAAAATAAGGTTTAATGAACGAAGTTAAAATCTCTACCTCTAGCACGCGACGACCGGCCAATGCCATAGTGCTCCTGTTTCAATTTTCTGTCTTCGAAATGGCGATCCAATCTTCTTCGTTACCCAAATGATGAAGATACGGGTCTTGACATACTATACAAGGCACTTCGTCACTATCAGATTCTGAAGACATCACATAAGTTGAGTTTTTTACTTCTTGAATTTGACCTTCGTCAACCTTTCCAGCATTTTTGAGATGAATGCTCGTAGGCTCATGAACATAGGTGCGTTTTAAAACTACATGTTCCTCTTCCACCTTGTCTGGGCCATCTTCATAGAAGGATGCTAGAATATCTTTTACATTAACTTGTGAAAAGTCCATAAGTTTGAAAAACTGTATGACCTAAAACTCTAGTTTATACGAACTACTTCTCGTACAATTAAACTAAAATTCTCACAAGTATTTTGTTTAAACCTAATTCTCTTCTTTCTCACAAATGCAAAGGATAGTTCCATTCGTTCATGGCACCATTTTACATAAATGCCAAGCCTACATATACAATGTTTGGCATTGTCTGCATTACCCTTTTCCTTTTATTATATATATAAAAATATTGGATTTGATTAACGATATTAATACAGAAAAATAAACAACACGTGAATCATTCTTTTTAAACTTATATTTCAGTACGAAATAAGTTACATGGTTTTGTGTCCAGTCAAAAAAAAAAAGATGATCAGAACACATTCAGTTCATCTAAGCCTAATGAAGTCAATGTCACTTATGGGTTGAACTCCCATAGTACTTTACAGAGCTGAGCTGGTTGGTTTGGACGAACTCTCATTTGATTGCATAACTCGTACTAGACTCATAAAAGCACCAGTTAAGTTCAACCTTGAAACTTGAGTTTTTAAACTCGCCATCACCCAAGACACCCCGTCACGGTAACCTCGGACACAATCTTCTTTTAATTTGGTCACCAAGTCATAAAGAGAGTTCACCTCGTCTTGTACTATCTTCGTTTTTTTCCTTCAATGCACGAAGCTCTTCGTCAGTTTTATTAGCACAAGTTGTTTGTTCCATAGCCACATTCCTAACATTCTTTAATTTTTTAGTACGATCTACCAGCTCGGTCCCTAAGTCGTTGATTTTTAATCAAAGACGACCGATAGTGGCGTCCTTCCTCTTTGCAAGCTGTTTGGACACGAGCTCGCTTTTGTTCACTCCCGAAGTGCTGATAAAGGTCCAGTTGGAGATCCTTTCTTTCAAATATTTCTTTAATTGAAGTATGTTACTGGAGTGTTGACATATTTGAAATAGATGTCACTCAATTCTAAACTTTTAGGATCGAGAACACAAGCAGGAGAAGTTCTTTCTTCAGACTGAATACCCTTCATTTTCCTCTTCTTAGAGAGTTGTGGGTTAGACTTCGTGTGTGAAGAGCTTGGCACTATTGGGGATACGACCATTTCTATTGGGTGTCTTACGATGTCATCCTTTACCTCAGCTCTTACTTCGGTGTGAGAAGGTTTCGGTGCACTCTTCTCAATGTCCACATCAGCAAACAGGTCTGAGCACTTAACTCATGAGTAATCCATATCTGCAACACATAAAAACAAATGTTAGTACTAAGAGGTTGGAGGGTTGTCAAAGTACCTTTGCGAACACAGAGAGCGTACGACTTGAACGTCATATCACCACACTATTCCAGACACTTGCTCCAACAATTTTTTTGGTGTTAATATACTTCTGTACGAATAATACTCGAAGTTTTTTAATTTGATACAACACAATTTCTCTGTTTCTTCAGACGTCAACCTGTATAGAACCTCGTCCTCTTTGGGAAGATCGTTGACAAAGTTGTGGTTGCATTTAAATTGAACGATGCGACCATTATCTGACTCCCACAAGTCACCTTGTATATAAAAGTACTTATCTTTCTAAGAATGTTAATTATCTAAAAGATTTAGTACGAGCCTTTTTGTTGAATAGGGGATATGTACGATCTCTCTTTGTCCTTCCCATTTTTCTTGACAGTGTACATCGAATGAATTAATCGTTCGTCAATATCCACATTTAACTCACCGTTGAGCACTGCAAGACAGAGTAAAATCCTCCAACCATTCAGATTCAATTAGGCTAGACTGATGTCGTACATGCTGAGAAATCTTGTGATGATACAAGGAGCGGGAAACCGAAGTCCCACTCTAAGTGCTTCTTCGTGGAGGACGAACCATCCTCTTGGGGGATTGTCATTATCATGCTGGTGAGAAGGCACAAGCTGTAAGTTGACCTCAAGAGCAATATGATAAGATTTTCTTATCCTTGTCAGGTCAGTACCCATGAATCTACTTTGTAGTTTAGAGATCGGTTCTTTTTGACCTTTCATCTTTTCCAGACCTCAGTCTGAGGCTGGTTCTTCACCAAACTTCTTTTTTCTTTGTTCTTGAGTTTTCAAATTGGGAATATTGATTTTTGAAAAAGGACCTGGCCAGAACCCCCACTCTTTATTGAGATCCCAATTTCGTGTCCTTTTCTTTGGAAGACTGTTTAGGGACTTCATCCCTAACTATTGGGACATCCTCCCTCATCACATCGTAATCTTTTGGTTTCAAACTCGTATGACCAGGGGGAAAAATCACTTCTGCATGTTGCCTAGTCTGATCAATACTTATTTTGAAAGTTATTTTTCTTCCTTTTTCTAGATTCGAAGCTTTAGGAATGGATACAGCTCCTTCAAGATGACTGTGAAGAGTATCTATTTTTGGGGAGTTTATAACTTCAGGAAGAATGTGTACCCTCTCTTTGCACGAAATCATACTCAAAGTGATGTAGAAAACAAAATCGGAAAGTGTGTGAAGAAATTCAAGGTCGAACAAAGATAATTTTACCTGTAGATAAAAGGATGAAGAGGAGAACTCCTTTTTTAGTCTGAAGAACTGATTTTCCCATTCAAGTTGCACTATGTGTGCATATAGTTGTAAGTTGTATATCATATCCAAAAGTAAACAACAAGCTAAATCTTCTCTCATCTTTGATTGGCTATACATGATTGTGGATTCATTTTCTTGTATTCGTTTATTTTCTAAACATAAGTTATTTATTGTCTCTAAAGCTGATTGGTCACCAAGCGTTTATAATAAGTGTAATCTTTCAAACAATATTACAAACAGCTCTCTTCTTTTCTATTGATGGCATATACTTAACATCAAATTGAATCCATGCTTCCGAAGTCCTTTCCCTTTCTTTAACTATTCAACTATCATAATCACTACTGTAAGAATTAGGATTTGAATAATCTGTCAAATCATGAAATGAGTCTTGATGTTTTTCACTTTTTTCTCAACTTCCTCTAACCTATGTTATGTTTCCTCTTGAGAATCCATATACAAAAAAGTTAAAGAAAGATTAAGTGATGAAATAACATAATTGTTGAAATTCTAGGTAAGAATTTAATACATACAGAGTGTGAACGTGTGATGTGAATGTGTGAAAGGAGGAAAAATCTATAGTACTATTATTATGTTATAAGTAACTTTTGCTATAGTGTTACAATACTAGTAATGAAAAATCTTGCTTGGGCCATTTTAAAAGAAAAATCTTGCTTGGGCCATTTTAAAAGAAAAATCTTACTTGTGTTATTAAAAATAATTATTATCATAAATAGTAGAATAATATTTATGTTTCAATAATATAACATATAAAATGCAATATATATATCTGTTTATTAGATTCATTATAGAAGTCATCGATCCATATTGATGCTTCAATAGTATACTTGAAGGTTTAGTATGTGAGGGCTATGAGAAAGACCATACTCAAGAAATTTAGTGGCATAATGACTATAGTTCATGAGCGTTCTATTTATAATAGAATCATATAATAACCCTAACGCTAATGGGTTAGTTTAGGCTTATGAGTGCAGCAAACCCATGGGTATATCATACAATATAATTATGGAGCTTTGAGCCTAAATAGTTTATATTTATATTGTAATCAAATATTTTTCAAAACTAGCAAAAATATGTCCAAAAGTGTGAGTTTTGGTTACATAAAATTTATATAAATTACTAAAATGCTCTTTAGCAACTCTGCTATGAACTCATCGGAGATCTGGTAACCTCTGCAAAAAGGTATTTAACATGTTACATATAACAATAGAGGTGTATGTAACATATTACATTTAACGACATAGGTGTATGTTACTTGTTACATACAAGTACAAATGTATATATAATATTTAGTAGAGGTGTATGTAACACTCAGTAAATGTGGATGTAACATGTTACATATAATGATTGAGGTGTATGTAATATATTACATAAAAAAGTTAGTCTAACATTTTACATATTACTAAGGAGTTCCAACGATCTCGCAGGCTAGGGATGTAACATGTAACATACAATAGTAGAGTTTATGTAACATTCAACATACAACTACAATGTTGTATATAATATTTAGTAGATGTGTTTGTAACACTCAGTAAAGGTAGATGTAATATGTTACATACAATGATTGAGGTGTATGTAACATATTACATAAAAAAAAAGCTAATCTAACATTTTACATACTACTAAGGAGTTCCAACGATCTCACTGGCTAGAAATGTAACATGTTACATACAACAACAAAGGTATATGTTACATGTTACATACAACGAAAAATGTGTATGTTACATGTTACATACAATGGTAGAGGTTTATGTAACATTCAACATAGGTGTAATGATCTCGCTAACTAGAAATGTAACATGTTACATACAACGACAAAGGTGTATGTTACATGTTACATACAACGAAAAATGTGTATGTTACTTGTTACATACAATGGTAGAGGTTTATGTAACAATGAAAAATGTATGTTACGTGTTAAAATAAATTGAATTGCCAAAAATATGTAACTTATTAACATGCTAATCTATATCCTCTTTCACTAAAAGCTGTTAGATATTCAATAAATACTTTACAATTTGTAGATATAGCTAAATCATTACATAAGCAATAAACAAAAAAAAAAAATCTTTATGTGAATCAACCAATGAGCAGTAATTAGGCAATTGTCCTTATATAGATTATCATTTACTCTCCTTTTCATGTTGTCATATAACCACATGATACACTCTTATAGAGTTTATCACATCCATTTTCAATATTGATGGCACGAACATAGTAGGGACTTTTTAATACCATTACAAATTGAAGAATTTACTTTAACTACTTGTATGCACTTAATAGATCAGGATCGTGCTTTTTATAAGTTTTTCTCATCTCCTTTAATGCTATAGTCATTTATACCAATATGAAGAAATAATAATCATCATATGCATGTAAAATCAGGATCATACTTTTACTTATTTCTTTAATTTCATGCTAGTCTTTTTTATAAATAAACTCTTAAGCACTATAAAGCAAAATAATTAAATATTACCACCAAATGTGTCAATCTATCACCTAAAAAGTGAATTGGATTACACGATTCATAACTTTAATTATTTTCTTTATCAACCGAAGCATTCTTGTTGAATAAAAAAATATAGAGTGGATGTTTGCTTATTCGTAAGAATCTTAGTAATTTTTGTGATTGTGTACAACAATTCCTTCCAAAATCACAAAATGGAGTTCGCAATCCAACATGTTTAGACTTATGAGAGGCAAGTACGTAAGCATCTAATTGCAATTTAACTTCACTTTTAATTATAGATACAAAATAATCAACCCAAAATTTTATGTTCATTTTAATTCTTAATACTTAACACACATGATGCACTTATAACTAATTTATATCCCAAAACTTTTAATTTTGGATTAACAAGTTATTTCATAAAATTTTTGGATCAAATTGTGAAATTGAGATTTTATTATTTTATATACTTTATAGTAACCATGTATATTAAAATACTCTCAAAATCACAAAATACATTATACAACTTGATATTCATAGGCTTACAAGAGCTAAACACTAAACATTTGGTTGCTATTTAAATTCACATTTAACTAGAACATCCAAATTTTAAATAAACCTAAAACATAATGTGTATTATTATACTTCCAAAAATAAACATACATAATATATTTTATATTCATACATTGATACATACTTGAAAAGTTTATTAGATTACCAAACATGAAAAAAATTTGGACGTAAATGTGAAATTAATATTTTAGTACATTTATTTGTTATTTAAAAAAAAATCTCACATCCAACAACATATCCAAAACTTTAGCACAAAAAATAATTCAAAATTTATGTGTATTTTATTAATATATATAAATAAATATATACACTTTTTGACCAAAATAAATAAATCTATACACATAAAATCCTTATAATTTAATTATGAGATTAAAATCTTATATGGGTGATTACGTAAGCTAAAATTAATTTTGGATCTAAAATACTGTGAGATAAATACAATTAAATGTGTAATTTTTAATTAATTATCAAAATAGTAAAAATAAAAAATTACATAAAAATTTGAATAACGTCTAATATTTTTTTAATAAAATTATCCATATATTTAAACTATTTACTTTAGTTACCTTTGTAATATCTATTATTACATTGAATAAATATTCTAATATAAAAATAGTATAAATATAATGATCATATTCATAAAAACTATAATCATATAATGATATTACATCTAATAAAAATTCTAAATATTATTTTATTTTTACAATTAATTTAAAAACATAAAAAATTTAATTTGTATTTATTTTAAATATGTTTTAAAAATTAATTAAAAAATTAAAATAAATAAAATAATTAAAATATAAAGTATGTATTTTTAATTAATATTAAAAAGTATAATAATTTAATGTCAAATGTTGCCCAAGCATTAATTTTGCATCATTTTCACCGGTCCCCCTTGTTTTAATAAAAATAATTACAACAAGCACATTTCACCAATTTTTACTTTTTTTTTTTAACAGTGAACATGAAAAAGACAAAATAGGAATAAGTAAAAAAAAGGGCAAAAGTCTTAAATAGACCCCTAGAGCTCCAAAAGGTCACTTCTATACCCCTTGTTGGAAATCTTGCAATTTAATTAAATTGAGTGGATGGTTACTTGTTAGTAACCGGTAAAAAAAGACCGGGAAAAAAAAAGTAAATAAAGAAAAGAAAAACAAAAAGAAGTAAAGAAAGAGAAGGAAAAAGAAAGTAAAGAAAGAGAGAGGACAACAGCCCGTTCCTTGGTCTTCTTCTCCTCTGGGAAAAGGAAAGAAAAGAAAAGAAAAGGTATGGAAAATAAGGAAGAAAAAGAAGTAAAGAGGTTGGACTTTTGGAAACACTTTATGCTATGATAAAATGAACATAGTAGAAGACAAAATTTGGTCTTCATTGCTCTTCTTCACTGCTCTTTTTTCCTAAGTTTAAAAGGGGATTAGGTTAAAGGTAAAATCCCTATATTTTTTTTTAGTCAAATATATTATTCTCTTTTCTTCTTCGATTAATAATTATAGTTGAAATTGTTTATTTGGTAGGTGAATTTTTTTGGCCTAGGTTTATAATAAGAATCAAAGCTTAGCTTTTTAATTAACTTATAAAAGTATTTTACTGTACATGAATTATTGTTGAATGTCACTAATGGAATGAAATAAATTGTTTGCTATTCTTATATTATCCCTATATTAGAGCCCATATTAGAATTGTAATAATGAATATCGACTTATTTCTGCCATATTTCGGCATCAATTTGACATTTTTTTTACTGAACATGCTAGGTTGGTTATATAAAAGTTTATTTGTTTTTACTGCAAATGCTTATATGTTTGGATGTCACTATTTGAATAAAATATTTTCTTCTTATATTAGCTCATAACTGTAATAATGAATATCGACTTATTTCTGCCATATTTCGACATCAATTTGACCTTTTTTTTACTGCAAATGTTAAGCTGCTCTTGTAAATTTTTTTTTACTGTAAATGCTTATATGTTTGGATGTCAATATTTAAAAGAAATATTGACATTCTTATATTATCCATAAATTATAACTGTAATGTGAAATTGAATAAATATCGACTTATTTCTGCCATATTTTGACCTAAATTCGACCCTTTTTTTACTACACAATCAAAGTTGGTCTTATAAAAGTTTTTTTTGATTGTAAATGCTTATATGTTTGTATGTCACTATTTGAATGAAATATTTTTTATCCTTATATTATCCCTAAATTAGAACTGTAATGTGATGAATATCGACTTATTTCTGCCACATTTCGACCTAAATTCGACCTTTTTTTTACTGCACGTGCTAAGTTGCTCTTATAATTTGTTTTTTTTTAACCGCAAATGCTTATATGTTTGGATGTGACTATTTGAATGAAATGTTGTTTATTCTTATATGATTCCTAAATTATAACCGTAATGTGAAATTAAATGAATATCGACTTATTTCTGCCACATTTCGACCTTTTTTTTACTGCACGTGCTAAGTTGCTCTTATAATTTGTTTTTTTTTTAAACCTCAAATGCTTATATGTTTTGAAAGTTTTAGTTAAGGACCAAATAAGCCTAGAGGGGGGTGAATAGGTTATTTTCAGTTTTAACAAAGTTTTTAATTATTTAACCTAAACACAACGGCCACACATGCAATCGCGTATAAAATTAAAATGCGGAATTAATAAACGACACACAGAATTTTTAGGAGGAAACAACCTAGGCCACAACAATGACCTAAGAGGAAAACCACCGGTCCACCGGACCACCTAACTATCCACTATGAAAATAATGTTCAATTACAAGGTAAGGTCTTAAACTACCCGTCACAGATAAAGCCCCCCTATGTAACTTACTTACGAGCCGTCGCTCCTTTCACAACCTCCAATAGCTAGATGTCTGGATCCGGACCAACATTCCGATCTTCTTGAGTCACACAAGACCAATCGAACCCGTCAAGTTCGGTAGTTTCGAGTCACACGAAACACCGAACACGTCACCAACAGTACCTGAAAGATTAGCACAAGTAGCACAAATGCAAAACGTGTCCTAGAGCAGATTCAACAACGAAAAATCCTAACTAGCAGATTTAATAGCATACGATGTAAAAACAGATCAGCTAGCAAACTCTAGAACGAACATGCAAAACAAATATCTCGAAGAACAATTAGGCGCACAAACTATTCAAACATAACCACACAATATGTTTGAACAATTAAAAGATCAAAGCGCCTAAGATTGATAGATGAAGAGAAGAAGTTTTAAAGCGCAATCAGAATTATGAAAACTAATTTCTGTGTAGTGAGAAAATATGCACAAATAGCTCTCACATATATAGAGTCCAATATTAGCTCAAACAGGATTTGTAATGTGTTAGAACTCTACACTAATCAGGATTTACCAATTACCACAATTATACTCAACCAAGGATTTAGTTATTAACATTCAATGGGGTCAATTAGGTAAACATAGCATATGGACCGAATACACAAAACGAGTTTGAGTAGGATTATAACACTAGCTCGATCAATCGACAGGCTGTCTTGATCGATCGAACAAAATCTCGATCGATCGACACAACACTCGATCGATCTAATCCAAACAAAGAGAACCTGGATCGAAGTTGATCTATACTCGATCGATCGAACATGGTTCAATCGATCGATCCAGTCCAAACAGAGAGAATCTAGATCGAAGTTGATCCAGGTTCGATCGATCGAACAAATTTCTCGATCGATCTAATTCAAACAAAGAGAACCTAGATCGAAGTTGATCCAGGCTAGATCGATCGAACTATACCCTCGATCGATCGAACATGATGTGCACAAATTATTCTTTCCATACAATCCATACTCAGTGTAGTGTTCAATTGTGTGAGTGTGTATGCATGTTAAAATGTTTTACCTGATATGAGTATTGCACGTTCGATGACTCCATTGTTGTGTATTATTTGATTGAACGGTGATGCTTAAGCTAAATTACAATTAGTATTTTGTTCACGAAAATTGCCAATAAATATAAACCTTACAATCTCCCCCTTTGGCATTTTCGTGTGACAAAATTACTCGCTCACTACATAACTCTCATAACGCTCATAAATTACATATTTAGAAATTCAATAGTGGAGCTATCTATGATCCGGTGGAGCCATCTTGGATAATTGATACACTGAAAAAGAAACAGAAACAATCACAATCACAACAGTTTGGGCTCAAGAGCCATTGTTAGTTCAGTGTACGTACTGAAAATTTAAGAAAATAATGCTCCCCCTTAATGTGCTCCCCCTAAATATGACATTACCGTTTGTATAACACTCAGGTCTCATGTCTCTCTTTCTCCCCCTTTTTGACATACGAAAAGGACAAACAACAAGGAGTTATGACAATTTGTGTTAGTAAAAATACGCAATTAAAATTCAAAACACATAAATGTCAGAAAATATCCAAATAACATAACCGAAACAGAAAATGAAAATAAAAAAAATAAAAGTACAAATAAAAAGGAATAAAAAAAAATTCTCCAGTTGCACTATTGGTCGTCCTCATTGGGAGGAGGCTGTTGTTAGTTGTAGAGATCCCGAACCATAGAAAGGATGGTAGTGACGTCGGTGCGTATGCCATGTTGCCTCTCATCCATTTCATTGACCCGACGGTTCAAACCTTCATAGAGGGTATGCATGGCACCCATTTGATTTGAAAGAGCTTCCATTCTCGTGACCATGTCATTTTCAAACAGTTCCTGTCGGGAAAAAGTTGGTCCAGTGGGGGGTTCAATGTCGTCATCCCCCAAAAGTTCTGCCATGGTAGCCCCGCTTGTTCCAGCCTCAGATCTCTTGTGTTTCTTCACAGTGTGAGCGGAAGATCGGGAGCCTGTACCTCTACCAATATCACCCATATGCTTAACCGTCGCACTATCCGATGTCGGTGCAACTCCAATAGATATAACCATATTAGTCAACAGACAACCATAGGGTAACCCGATCCTAGGATTTGTATCCGCAGCTTGGGCCAAAAACTCATCCAAAATAATGATGCCAACATCAAATGCAATCCCTTTGTCAATACAGTATAGAATTTTGGCGTGCTTATAACCAATCTCAGCAGGATGGTTAGAAGGGATTAAGTTGGCACAGACCATTTGATTCAGAATGCTGTAGAACGACTTGAATTCACCGGGTAAATACAAACCCTTGAGGTTTATCCCGGAATCAGGTGATCCCGCCAATTCAGTCAGTAACTCCTCAGTAGACACATCAAACCGCCCAAAATCAAAATCAGGTGCACCCACATTAGTAATACCTAGAAATTCATTGATTGATGCAGAGGTGATATCTAAAATCTTATTCTGTATAAATACTTTATAGCACATTGGTCCATCATTCCTAATTCCCAAATCAACATTGGCATATAATTCTCTAACCAAAGCAGGACAACACAGTTTCTTTGGGCTAAATAATGACTCCCACCCGAGACCTCGTATAACCCTAGTTACGCCCACTTCATGCACATCATTCCAGTTTACACCACGTTTAAGTAAAATGGGGCGTTTAGAGAATGTATTACGATACCTGACTTGTGATTCTTTAGTCCACCATTGTGAACTGTGTGATGTTGGTGCACCTTGTGGAAGAGCGCGTCGTCGGGATGCCATTGTCACTAAGAGATGTTGTTAGAGAGTGTTTGGTTGGTAGGAAAAAGAAAATTTTGAAAATTTGAATTTTTTGAGAAAAAGAAGAATTTTTGATGAAGTTTAATGCTTGAATGTTGTTTTAAATCAAGTTTGGAATGATTTGGGAGCAAAAAGGAGCAATTTTGATCAATTTTTTTGAAAAGGTGCGTGTGGGAGGCGAAGGAAACTGTTTGGTTCGTGGGAAAAAACCTTAGGGGTATTTAAACTGTACCCTGCCAATCGATCGATCGAGTTCTTTGTCGATCGATCGACATTCAAGCTCCTCTTTTTTTTTTTTTTTTTTTAAATAAACTCACCTAATAATCAGCAAACACACAACAAATAATCAACTAAAAATAGTTCAGATCAAAAAAATAAAAAATATTTCTAAAAAACCACTTTAATACCGATAATGACATGTTACATGCACTTAGAGTGAATTGAATATTTGAACTCCACAAGTAAGTTAAATAAGGAATCTATGATGAAAAATGAGAGAAATCATATCAAAAAAATTGAATAATTTTTTGTTTTGTTTTCCTTTCCTTTTTTTTTATTTCTTTTGGCTATTTCTTTTTGTGTAGAGATATTTTTTTTTTATTTTTTTATTTTGCACTAGCCATAAACCTAGTATGATGACTTTCACACTAGTTGTGAGGTAGCCCTTTCCGCTCACTACGGTAGCTGCTCACATCACAGTAGATAGCCTTCTCATAACTAGGTAATTCTTTACGATACGAGTTTTTCAAAGTTTATCATAGATCTCAAATATAACATGCATGTGTGTTCATATTTTGTGTGAATAAGTTCATGCAACATGATCATCATAAGTGAATAAAGAAGATGTGTTAACATGTTAGAATAATAGAGTAAAGATGGAGTTAAAAATAGGTTGTGTGTGTGAGTATTACATGAATCTATTTTTTATTTATTTATTTATTTATTTATTTAAATCTACTCTATTTGACATATTCTTAAGGCATTTCTAAGAGTTTCAAATCTTTGTGAGTCAAGAGCCTTAGTGAACATGTCAGCCAATTGTCTTACAGTGGGGAGAAATTCTAGGGTTAAAATCTTTTCTTCAACAAGTTCTCTAATAAAATGATGTCTGATGTCTATATGTTTTGTTCGGGAATGAAGTACAGGATTCTTTGATATGCAAATGGCACTCGTGTTATCACAGTATAGAGGAATGGTACCTTGCTTAAAACCGTACTCATGTAGTATATTTTTCATCCATAGAAGTTGTGTGCATGAGCTACCTGCTGCGATATATTCGGCCTCAGCTGTGGATAAAGATATTGAGTTTTGTTTCTTGCTGTGCCAGGATGTTTGGATGTGACTATTTGAATGAAATGTTGTTTATTCTTATATTATCCCTAAATTAGGACCGTAATGTGAAATTGAATGAATATCGACTTATTTCTGCCACATTTCGACCTAAATTTGACCTTTTTTTTACTGCACGTGCTAAGTTGCTCTTATAATTTGTTTTTTTTTTAAACCGCAAATGCTTATATGTTTGGATGTGACTATTTGAATGAAATGTTGTTTATTCTTATATTATCCCTAAATTAGGACCGTAATGTGAAATTGAATGAATATCGACTTATTTCTGCCACATTTCGACCTAAATTCCACCTTTTTTTTACTGCACGTGCTAAGTTGCTCTTATAATTTGTTTTTTTTTTCTTTAAACCGCAAATGCTTATATGTTTGGATGTGACTATTTGAATGAAATGTTGTTTATTCTTATATTATCCCTAAATTAGGACCGTAATGTGAAATTGAATGAATATCGACTTATTTTTGCCACATTTCGACCTAAATTCCACCTTTTTTTTACTGCACGTGCTAAGTTGCTCTTATAATTTGTTTTTTTTAAACCGCAAATGCTTATATGTTTGGATGTGACTATTTGAATGAAATGTTGTTTATTCTTATATTATCCCTAAATTAGGACCGTAATGTGAAATTGAATGAATATCGACTTATTTCTGCCACATTTAGACCTAAATTCCACCTTTTTTTTACTGCACGTGCTAAGTTGCTCTTATAATTTATTTATTTATTTTTTTTAAACCGCAAATGCTTATATGTTTCGATGTGACTATTTGAATGAAATGTTGTTTATTCTTATATTATTCCTAAATTAGGATCGTAATGTGAAATTGAATGAATATCGACTTATTTCTGCCACATTTCGACCTAAATTCCACATTTTTTTTACTGCACGTGCTAAGTTGCTCTTATAATTTGTTTTTTTTTAAATCGCAAATGCTTATATGTTTCGATGTGACTATTTGAATGAAATGTTGTTTATTCTTATATTATCCCTAAATTATGACCGTAATGTGAAATTGAATGAATATCGACTTATTTTTGCCACATTTCGACCTAAATTTGACCTTTTTTTTACTGCACGTGCTAAGTTGCTCTTATAATTTGTTTTTTTTTTTTAAACCGCAAATGCTTATATGTTTGGATGTGACTATTTGAATGAAATGTTGTTTATTCTTATATTATCCCTAAATTAGGACCATAATGTGAAATTGAATGAATATCGACTTATTTCTGCCACATTTCGACCTAAATTCCACCTTTTTTTTTACTGCACGTGCTAAGTTGCTCTTATAATTTGTTTTTTTTTTTAAATCGCAAATGCTTATATGTTTCGATGTGACTATTTGAATGAAATGTTGTTTATTCTTATATTATCCCTAAATTAGGACCGTAATGTGAAATTGAATGAATATCGACTTATTTCTGCCACATTTCGACCTAAATTTGACCTTTTTTTTACTGCACGTGCTAAGTTGCTCTTATAATTTGTTTTTTTTTAAACCGCAAATGCTTATATGTTTCGATGTGACTATTTGAATGAAATGTTGTTTATTCATACTTATTGATGCACCGAATTTTAGAAGTATATTTATTTCAATCTAAAATTGGTTTGTACAGATTTAAAATGGATGGACTGAGTACACTCGTAATACATGGTGGTCAGTGGTTAAAGTTAGAAAATAAAGAGGAGTATCATGGTGGACAAGGTGTTGTGATAAGGTTACGAAAAGGAGAAGATTATCTTCACTTGGAAGATAAGTTGTACAGTAAACTAAAAATTGATAAATACAAATATGTATTGTCAATTAAATACTTCTTTAAGAATGACGTAGTGTTTCCAACAGTTACAATAAGTGATGATGAAGATTTGGAAGAATTTATGAACTTGCACCTCGAAGACAAGCATAGTAAGGCTGTAATGTATGTTTCTATTGACATGACAAACATCGAACATTCCACCTCCAAAGCAAATAATATTAATGAGGTTTGCCAAAATGCAATTAATGAAAGTCATAACCGTGTTTCAAGGATAATCGAGGATGAAGGTATTGAAGGAAATAGATTTGATATTAATTGTTCAAATGAGAATAGTGGTGGTGAATTTGTTGAACATTTTTCGCCTGTTGACCAGTCCCACCTTCACTTCAGTCCTGATGATTTGGTTGGGAACATGGAATTGTTACACTCTATAAGAGACCTTGAGGATGAAAATATTCACAATACTAACAACTTGGAGACAACAATTGGCGAGAATCCATTACCAACCCCGGTACTTCACGAAGTTGAGACACAAAATTTTACAAACAATTTACTTCTCCAACATTCAACCACCTGTTGTGTTAAAATGTGTACTCACAAGTGTACGAATCACTCGTAGTAAAGTGATAAGCAACTTCCAAGGTCGGTCTCTCAAGGAATTGCAGTGGTTCTAAATAACTGTCTTCTTAATCTAAATAGAGTTCTAACAAAAATAAAACATTAATTAAATAGAGTTCTAGTGAAACTAAAACTCTAAGTAACTAGAATCCTAATGCAAATAAAACACTAATTAAATAGAGTTCTAGTAAAACTAAAACTCTAAATAACTAGAATCCTAAATCTAATAAAACTGTAAACAAGTTGGAATTGTGACAAGATCAATGGTACGAACAATTAACGAAAACAATATTGCAAATTCACAATCAATTCAAATAGATTTGAAGATCAGTGGAGGATGTATGGACGTTTAGCTTGGTTGACCATGCTTGCATCGAAAAGGTATGGTGAAATAACATGAATGTCCTATATAAACTAAACTACCGGCTTTCCTTTTAATTACGAGACTCCTTTTGGAGGGGGTAGGTCTCTTTATTGATTAACTAATTAACTGCCTTTGGCGGGGGTAAATCAAATAGTAATCAAATTATGCGCAAGGAAAACATGCCAATCAAATTAATGCTATGACTAAGTCACTAACTTGAAGCTTTGATTAAGTGTTTCGGAATAAAGTTAAGGTGACGTTCCTATAACTAAATTCTCAGATTTTTCAACCTAACTACGAACATCAAATGGGCCCATGATAATTCATAATTAAATATCTAAACATGCTCTTAATCAAAAAGTAATTCGTTTATTCCAAATCAATAAAATACACCATACACAGTTCTAGCAAACATGGCAACGCAAACTAAACATCCATAATAAAACTAGCCAGACATGTTCATATTAATATTCATAGACAAATAAAATATGAACATACACTCCAACGAAAGAAGAAGAAAAATAGAATTCTACAACACCAAAGAAAACCTAGATCTAAATACCGCTTATGGATGGGATAGCGTTCTTCTCCAAAAGCTTTATCTTCGATTGTCGACGGCTTCTTTGGATCCTTAGAATGGTTTCTCTTGCTTCGTTTTTGTGTAGCAAAACTCCTAAAGTAGATTGAATGTCTTGTTTGGTTGCAAAATTGTAAAGTGTAAGAGTTGTGTATGAATTCAAGTTCTGGTGTAAAGGGGGTCTAAGGGGGTATTTATAGATGTAAGGGATTCCTGATTGCAATAGGAATAGGCGCGCCGCGGCATGCACTTTCCCCGCCGCGGCGCAACACAAATTCTGAAAAATATGCAAAAACCCGAGAGCTCCTCGCTGCGGCATGCAATTCCCCCGCCGCGGCGCGCAATGTTTCTATGTTTTCCAGGATTCAACCCGAGAGCCTCTCACCGCGGCATGTGATTTCTTCGCCGCGGCGCGCACTGCTTTCCTTCTCTTCATGCTTACCCCCTTACATATGTGATGGCACATTATGTAAGGCTTACATATTTGTCTCGTTTAGCCCGTAACTCGTGATCCGAGCGCCGTAGGTGTCCCGTCTTTGCGTGTTTTCATCATTTGACTCATTTGACGCCAAAAACACCTGAAATGCACTAAAATATACCCGTGACTCCGAATGGATAGATTTGTGAAAATAATCGAATAAACAATCATAATAAATCTATATATCAAACAATTAAGCATAATTAATCACGAAATATTAGTGCTTTTTGAGCACTCGTCACCACCTCAACAATATATGAGTGTACAGGCTCCAACATTAAATGTGTTCATCGAAATTGTTCTTGGAGGATCAGAGCTAACAAGATGACCGGATCAGAAAGGTTCAAAGTGTCAATTTTTAACGAAGCTCACAGTTGTGATCCGAACAAATATATGGTCAAAAATCAAGTAGCGAACTCAAAAGTGCTTGCAAATGCGATGAAGAGGAGATTGGTAAGGCCTGGTAGAGTTTATAAGACTAAAGATATTATTGATGATTGTAGGGAGGAGTTTGGAATTGAATTAAGTTACACAACTGCCTATAGGTCAAAGGAAAAGGCTCTAAATTTAATTAGAGGCACTGCAGAGGAGTCGTTTCTTAAGCTTCCATCTTATTGTCACATTCTTATGAAAAAAAAATCCTGGAACTGTAACTCATATTAAAGTAGATACTGTGGGTAGATTTAAATATTTTTTCCTTGCATTAGGACCTTTACTTCGAGGGTTTTCTACTTGTATGAGGCATGTTGTTAGTATTGATGGTTCTTTTTTGTCTAGTCGATATGCTGGTATGTTATTTGTGGCTGCGACATCAGACGGCAATAGCAACACCTACCCAATTGCAATGGGTATTGGAGATTCGGAGAATAACGAAACTTGGGAATGGTTCCTTTCCAAATTAAGCGGTGCAATAGGCAATATTTCTGATCTTGTCATTGTTTCAGACAAACATCCAAGCATTTTACAAGCAATTCCAAAGGTTTTCCCTAATGCCTTGCATGGATATTGTGCATTCCATATAGAGATGAACTTAAACAACAGATTCAAAAATCCAGATATAATTCCCTTATTTCGTTGTTGTTCAAGAGCATACACAAAAAGGGAATTTGATAAATACATGGCCGATTTGAATGCTATTGATCCTGCCATCACCAATTACTTATTAGATGCGGGAAAAGAGAAGTGGTCTAGGCATCATTTTCCAGGGATGAGATACGGGATAATGACCACAAACATAAGCGAGTCTTTCAACAATGTTATGAGGGCTGCTCGTGAAATGCCGATTACCATGCTTGCGGAGTACTATCGTGCCAAGTTACGAGAGTGGTTTGTATATCGTAGCCAATTAGCCTTAAAATGGGGGGATCGGTACCTTACAGAGGATGCAGAATCCACAACGGTATCCAACAGGACCAAATCTTTAAAGTTCAGAGTCCTAAGGATAAATGCTTATATTTTTTAGGTACGAACTTGGTTAATTCTTGTAGGAACATGTTACTAATAACTTATACATTTGTATACAAAACTTATTTTTATTTTAATTGTGCTATAACGTTCTAACATTATCAATCTTGATTTTTACATTGAGTTTGTTATTAATTAGATACTTAGTTTATATTTACTTATTATACAATTGCAATTCTTTAGTATATATATATATATATATATATATATATATATATATATATATATTCAAATTTGTATAACTAACAGGTCATTCATGGAGACACAAGTGATGAAGTAGATTTGTTAAATAAGAAGTGTACTTGTAAGGAATTTGATATCCACAAGATTCCATGTAGTCATGCTATAGCTGCAGCAAGATATCAAGATATTTATGTTCACTCCTTGGTTGTTAATAAATATACAGCTGAGTGTTATGTAATTGCTTATGCTAAGCCCATTTTTCCAGCTAATGATCATGGTGAATGGGAAGTCCCTAAGGAAATAGTAGACTTGGTGAATGAACCCCCTAACACGAAGAAGAAATCAGGTAGGCAAAGGAAACGTCGAATTCGTTCACGTGGTGAGAAGATTAAGAAGATTACGCTTTGTAGTAGGTGTCGAAGACGTGGACATAATCATGCAACATGCAATGAGGTGATGCAAATGATTGTCGAACCTATACCATTCTCCCAGACTTAATTATTTAAAATATGTGTTCAAACTGTGGGTACATGTTGATACTTTGCAGATAATTTATAATATTTGTTTGCCAACTTCCATTTAAAATCATATTTTGTACCTATTAATGCATTACGTGTTTATATATTTATAAATGGTAAGTCTTTTTTATCTGTTATATTAAATAAGTCTTTTTGTTGTAAATCTATTACTTATCTCTTATTACCTAATGTTAAATTATATTTTGGACTGACAACATTCAAGAATCAATCGACCTAACAGGACCAACGTAATATGTACAAGTATATTGGAAATTGAAATTTTTCGACCATATTTCGACTATATATCGACTTGAAAATATTAAGCATTCAGTTATTCATAGCGGTGGAAGTACTGATATTGGGAATACATAAATTTATCTGCGCATACACAATAACAAGTTATCTTAGTATCCACAACATTTTTTTATAAATTTATATTTGCTAGGCTTACGATGGAGTAGACTACGAGAACCGATACCATACTGCATTACACTAACACTATCAAAGATAAAATATGATTATAAGAAATAGCATCTTACAACATAATCAAAATAGTGGCGTGTTATCAGTGATCCAGATGTTTTGTTGATTATTATCTTCACTGAGTACCACATTTCCATATCCCTGCAACATAGATGTGAGAATATACAAGTTAGAGAAATCAATCTAAATGTAACATTAAACAATGTATTTCAAAAGTAACTGAACAAGTATTAAAACATAAGTACATATTAATAAACTAAAATTTACCTCCCCTTCATAATATTTTGTATTGAATAGTGTCTCTTATGATCATCCATTCATTCTCAAATTGTTCTAGTTCCTTCTGATTATCATAATGCTTTCTTCATAGCGCAATTATTCTAGACCTCTCTTTGATCACCTTTTTCTCAATTGATTCAAGAAATGCACATATATTTTCACATTCATCCATACTATCCTCCATGGCTTTTAGTACATTCATGAAGATGACATGACATTCAAAGTTTTCATCATTTAGGAAAGCAAATTCATACCACTCATTTATCGTACCAATAATGTCTGCAAATTCTTGGATATTTTGTTGCCATTGTTGAATATGATGTGTGACCAATTTTTCCCCCATTAGGTACTGTAGCCTTTGTTTATCAATCCTAATATACATCTTCACTCTGTTGTACCAATTACTTATAAAGTACCTCCAATGCATTACCTCATCGATAGGAACTGCATCAGATTGTAGAACAGTCTCCAATGACTTCAACAATATATAGTGATCAACTCCACCATATACTATGATCTCAAGAGGAATGTCTATGATTGCCAACAAATTTTTTTTTGCTTCATCCATTAGTTTTCTTGGAGAATGTAATGGTACTACCAGATAGTCTAAATCTTCTAGAGGATGAACAATATTTTCAAATAAAGGTCGAAAATTGTTAAAATTTTCTGTCAGTTTTTTCAATCTTCTCTCCTGCATAGCAATATATTGTTTAAGAATGTATTATAATTTGAAATATAAATAAGTAATAACACCGTTTATAAGACTTAAAAAAGGGGTTGTACTAGCCCATTTATTAATAGATAACAAATTCGTAGTTGGTAAATATTATTTCAGTTCCAAAAACAAATTATCTATGTATGAACATGGGTTACTCTTTTTCAATGAAAAAATACACTTCAATGTAATAATACAAAACTTACCATTTTTTCCTTTCCATCATCTTTAGGTAATCTAGGATTCATGATAGTTTTGTGATTTTTATTCCCAAATTTGAGCACAACACAATGTAGATAAGAATTGCTTGCTGACTTAAGATGAACTACTTATAGGAAAAACTCTGTCAGCATGAAGGGTGTGCAGATTTAATTTGTTTCCCTTTTGAGCACGTTTTGGTCAATCTCAGAGATTGACATTTAATATCTGTAGATTTTTTTAACCTACACAATCCATTATGTCTTCAAACAAATATCTTGTATTAAATGTTATTATAATTAATTACTCTCAAACCCCCAGAATATGTGCTGCTATGTAGCCGAATAAAGTAAATATTGACTCTGCATATAAATAAGTTGATTTAAGTAATCCAACAACTTCTAACCACCTCATTCACTCTCAAAATTTATGGATTACAATATTAAATGTTCTGAACAGGATTTAAATTCCAAGTATTCTGATAATAAAAAGATTGTGTAATAAAAAAATTTTACAACACACCATGTAATAAAAATAGTTATAAAACAACAATTACTATACGAATATTGTTGTAAAAATTGGTATAACCACAGAAGGCATATGCCAACACTTCTCCTGAAACTTATATATATATATATATATATATATATATAGTTGTTCTATATATATATATGTTGTTCATTTGAACAATATATGTTGGTACATATGTTATTCAAATTATTTGTTGTTCAAAAAATACACTTCTCCTGAAATATATATATGTTGGTAGATACGTTGTTCAAATTATAACTCGATCGATCGAGAATATACAGGTTGAATAGCATCTTAGGTCATTGTTGTGGCCCTAAGTTGTTTCCACTTAAAATTTCGTGTGTTATTTCTTAATTCCGCATTTTAATTTTATACGCGACTGCATGTCAGGCCGTTGTGTTTGGGTTAAATAATTAAAATTTTATTAAAACTGAAAATAATCTATTCACCCCCCACTACGCTTATAGTCATTAACTAAAAACTTTCATGTCTACATTACAAATATATATGAAAATAGAAGTATTTAGGACTGAGATATATTACATATAGGCAAAAAAGGCTCTGTGGCCATGAAACAATTTACAATGAACCTTAATAACAATTCTGAATTTAGTTTCTAAGCCTGATCATTTAGAAGCATAAAAAAAAATAACCGTAATGTGGTAGACAATGGAACGATCACATAAGCAAGACGTTGTTTATGGAATAATACAACTCATAACAAATCTTCTTCCTAAAAGATAAAATATCTTCATGTTTCAACTGGATCAATGGATTTCAGATAGTTCGAAATTCAATGAACTTTATAGCATAAATCCCACAATCTCCACTGCAAGAAATTTAAATTAGTATCAACATTCCAATATTTGGCAAACAATAATACAGAAAATATTGATTTAAGATAACAAAACTATGAAAGTATAGTTGTACTCACGATTTTTCCTGCATCGGAACTATTTCTCTTTGGTTACGAAAAATTTTCCAAGTTTTTGAAAATGTAAAGTTTGAACCATGCCTTTTTGTCTCGTACACTCCACACTGCTTGCAGAAATCAGGAAACATTTTACAAATACTTTGCATATGTCTCTTCAATTGTGCATCATGAATATGCGATGAAAGCGAGTCAAACACATGAATCTCTTGTGATTGAAGGTCAAACTCTAACGCAACCCAATGATCTTTGAAGGATATTATCCCATATAGGACATCCAATTCAATCCAAGGCCTTCCATAATCAGGAACAGATCCCAAAACATAATTTGTTAGTCTTATGTCAGAGAACCAATCATACAACTCATTCCTTCCTTCTACCCTATTCCATTCATCCTTATGAGTCATAAGTCTTGCCTGCAAAGAATTTCATAATATATTATAATGGGCAAATTAAAATGAACATCAACATACAAAATAAACAGTAATTAGAAGATTATATTAAATACAACATTTCTTCAAATTTACAAAATGTTACAATCTATGACGCATTTGCACAAATGAAAATTCAATAATCAAAATGTTCTATGTCAAAAGCAAATTAAAACTAAAGACAATGATAAGGTGGTATTTTTCACTTAAAATCTCGACTTACTCTGCTGAATTATTTCTACTTTATTCGGAGGAGTTCCTGTATTTATGTATCCAAATATAAATTCAAACACTATTAGAGGAACAAGAAATTAGACTAGTCTGATCATAAACTACGTGGTTTTGTCCTGATCGTACCCAGACAGTCTAGGGTGAATGTACTTCACACTATGCCCATGAAACCCCATCTCCCTGATCAATATGCTAGTATTTTCAAAAGGAAAAGGATGAACAATAGATGTTTTTCCTTCATGACACATCGTACCCAGCTCAAATAAGAGTGATAAACAGCTCACAGATAAGTAGTTAAACTATTAGAAATATCAGACGACATAACTAATCATATTACACATAATCTGATGGCATTATTATCAATTTCTGTTTCTTAAGTTTTTTTAGGTAGTTATAATATGACATTAAGATATTGATTATATTGTTTTTAGTTTCCTAGATTATGAATTAAATTCTAGCTACACACCATGTTTCAATGCAAATACTTACTGATTTTTCCTGATTCATAGATTCACATGTATAAGTATTAAAAAAGTTACTCCTTGATGAACAAGGTCCATTTCAGAATCTAGGACTGAGAATCTCTACATTACATAACCACAAATTGCATAAATCAAACATGTGAATCAGTTACAGTCAAGAAGTAAGGACTGTTATAGGTTTGCTAATTGCAAAATAGTGGATAATTATGATAAAATTTCAGTCACTTATTACTTTCCTATATTTTACAAATATTAGGTAGTATATATTGATACCTAAACAAAAAATAAAAGTCATTAAATGGCATATATTATTTACATAGATATGAATAAGATGACTTACAAAAAAGTACGAGTCCACTGTTGACCATCCTTTAAGACGAAATTTTGTAGGACATTTATGGAACTTCTTCCTCAGCAACCACAGACCACAGTCAATATGCTGCAACAAACATATATAATCATTACCAAATATTACATCTGTATTAAAATGTTCATAAAGTAAACAATTTAAAGTATTTGATCCCAAAATTGTCTTGTTAGTTGGTTGTGCTACTTACTGAGTTGAAAAGGTTGGCTTTAATACAAACGATGAAACCATATAGCATTTGCTCTCCCTTTACTTGGGCAACCAACATTAATGGCATCCCTAAATTGATGTTGACAAGAAATAATGAGTATAATTGTAAGTATATTTCATAAAGACGAAAAGGCAAACAAATTGTAAAATTTGATAAATATGACATAGTATATTTCAAAATCCGTTACTTACACCATACTATAGGATTCTTTATGAAGCCAGGATAAGAAATGAAGATATTTATCGCAATCCACATTCTCGTTGACATTATAGAAAGAATTTGAGCATCCAGCAAGAACATCATCGTATGATTGGTCCATTTTCGATACTTTCCTTTTCCTTCCATTAGTCTTGTAGACATCATAAGGTGATCTCAAATGTGGACCAATGGATCGATTCTTTCTTGTGTAGTATTTATTTGTTTTAGTTGGACCGGTGACAATCATACAATCATCTGTATCACTTGCATGGACGTCATTTGACCCCCTTTGAATACAATTTTCTATTTCATAACCAAGCACGGCCAAATTCCTATTTTGTAATTCCTTCTGTAACAATATCATAGGAATATTTTTGTCTTCTACTTGAGACAAGTTCTTGGATATGTCCATATGAACCTGAATATTCAAAGTTGTTTCCTCTTTTTCAGGAACACTATCCTCCATGGCAACATAGTGTTCTTCTCCAATTACTATTTCAGTATTTGGATCTTTTTCTTCCAGTTTATTCACTCCTTCATCTGACAAATTTTTATCACCCTGATGTTCACCACCAAAAATTATATCGTCATGTTCATTTGTGACATTCTCTGATCCAATATTGACTCCAACTTCAGCGTCCACACCACCAATTGAATATGTAAATCTTATTGGGCTGCTTGTTTGAAACACACCCTCATGTTCGAAAGGGACATTTACGTTTCCCTTTTTGAAAATATCTAACAAACTAGCGAACATCTGCTTCATTTCCTTAACTTCTTTCTTCACAAACAACAATTCCTCCATAACCTAGAAATATGTGAATGCTTTAGCGTTAAAATTTTGTCAAGTTATATCTCACAACATAATCTTTACCCTAAATAACAATTAAATAAGATTTCTCTAGTTTATTTAAAAAAAATAGCAATTATTTATGCTCACTCATTTTTTGCAAATAATAAAATATTGATACTAAAAGGGTTATAAATTGTACTCTGTCAAGGGATGTCGTTGATGAAGATGGTTGACATTCATTTATCAACTTTTCCTTTCCTCTTTTTTGAACTTTTCCAACATTCAGGAAAAGTTCTTCTCCAAACTCTTTTGTCATCTCTCTCCTGGCAGCAAGACTGGATTGATAATACGAAGTATCCATCTCTTGTTTAGTGGGAACCAGGACTTGTAGAACCAATAGCTGCAAAACATTTAACATTTATATGATACATTAAATAGTATAATGAATTAATAAATTTCAACATGAATAAAGTTGGTAACAATTTTAAGTTAATAAGACATAATTACTAACATCATCGTGACTGAAGTAAGTCCTCTCCAGGTATTTGAATCTCAAAAGTCGACCTGTTTTTTTGTTTTTCCACTTTAGAATCCTTGGCATCAAATCTGATGCACGTTTAAAACCCAAATCATCCACCAATGCAGGTATGGCTTCGTAAGCCTTAACTTGTAAAGCCAATGGAAACCCATATACGTTATAAGAAGTGGTTGAATATGATTTTCTCAATTTACTATCTTCTGCTTTCCCTTCAATATCCATATCATCTTCTACCTCCTCCTCAACTTCATTTTTTTCCAACATATGGACATCCATTGGTACTCTATTGACCATACAACTTTTCATCCTTCGTATGGTAAATTCGTAAACAACCTTCCCCCATGGAAACTTGTTGAACCTGTCAAGATCTTCAACAAGGTAGAAGTATTGAAGATTTATCTTCTGTGACTTCTGCTCACCCAACAAAACAATCTCTAATGCTACCAACAATGACAAACGAAGAACATCATGTCTATCTGTGTTCTTTGTTAACCTTTGATATACTTCACATAACCTTCCTTTTGTAATGATATTATCCCTCCTGAAGTATTGATGTTTTAATCTACTATCCAAATATTGAATGTTATCCTCACCCGTAAACATCATACCAGTATAAGGGAAAATTCTTCGTATCCAAAACGACGGGGATGTCCATTTACAACAATTGTCAACTCTTTCCCACTTTGTTTCTTATCTTGCATCATCAACAGATGGTGAACCAAAAGTCCAATGAACTCAATTATGTGCATCTTTAATAAAAATCCAAAGCACGAGTCTTCAAATTCCTTCTTCAAACCAAACATTTCTAGTTTGGACCTGATTGTTTGAAGCTCTTCCATTCTAGACATATTAGAAATCTTTCCAATGAAGTAATTTTCACGTTGTACGCATGGAATGTGTTCTTTATCTTGAGATGCCATCGTCTATATCACAGGAAAACGGTAATAAAAAATCATGAAACAAATATTCAGATAGTACCAAAACAATATAAAGCTAATATAATAACAAATACTTAACTATAACATTTATTAGACAATAAGTTGTAAATTTTATAAACAAATCATCATCGAAGAAGAAATTAAATCAATTAACTTAATGAAATATGGTTTATGTTAAATCCTAAAGAAATATCCCCAACTAGTATTAAGTAATAAAAGAATATTATAGCTTAGAGGAGATTATATTTTCTCTGCCATGATATATTTCATCTTCTAGATTTATTGGGCATTCGGAAATGTGTTCTACTTAACCTACTTTATAAAGCTTCTGAATTAACAATCTAAAATGAGATTAGCACATGCATAGTCATTGATTGACTATAATATACCTTAATGCATAGGTAATGCGAATACTTCACTACTTTAAACACGTAATTGAAAATACAGCATCACTATGACATCCTTCATAAAACTAATTGCATGTAATCAGGCAGAGTCCAATCTTCATTCAGTTTAAAAGTTACAAATCAACAAATTTTATTTCAATGCGGATTGAGGAAGTATCATTCAGAAGCTAGTTATACAGGATTAAAAGCTTATAGAAAAATATATACGAAAAAATGCTTCTACCCTAAACAGTTATGGATAATATGAACCCAAAAGGGGTTGGATAAAATTAAGTAATGTAACAATTCTCAAAGTAAAAAAATTGGGCACATCACTTACAAGAATTTTGATGCTTTCCACTTTCAAAGTATGCTGCAAAAGGTTCAGTATACGTCAAATAAACCAGCACCCTAAAAACAACTAAAATCATTATGCAATTCACAAATTGTTATCACAAAATAAATGTCAGGAAAATACTTAGAACAAAATTTAAATAAACTAAATGGTATCAACCAAACTATGCAGGCATCCAACAGAATGTAGAAGTTCTTGGTTAAGACATTCATAAATGATTTAAGATTAATAAACTAAAATTATTTATCCAGATGAACCAATACAAGATACAAATGTACTTAGTTTGAAGCTTATGCTTTGAGGCAGCATGAGGCTTACGTGTCTTTCGTGAAACTATAAAGAGTGTAATTGTTTTATATTTTGGCTACACCTAGATTTTTATTTATTTATAAAATGTTTAGTAGTCCATTAAATGGGATAAACAAAATGAAAAGAAAAAGAAATGAAAAGACTCCTAAAAGATAGAAACAAATATAGCAAATAGAGATCCTTTGTAGGCAAAACAAAACAACTCTTTTTTAGTGGATGAAGAAGATTGGGTAGATGAAGATGAACAAGACATTCAAATTAGATATTATGATGATGATTCAATGCAATGAATGATAACACTTGTAGTGAGTAGTAACGAGGGTGCTGATGAGTGATAAGCGAGGATTTGAATTAGCAGACTCAAGGGAAAGAGGAAGAAAGTAACAATGACGGCCAACATATTGAAACATATTTTGTGATTTATTTGTGGTTCATTTTGAAACTTGTTTCATGACTTTATTTGAATTTTGACTTATGATTTAGACGATTATTTTTGTGGTTTGAGACTTTATATCTAGACTACTTGCTAGTCTTACATTTTATGATTTGTATACTTTTAGTGTATGTTTACTCTATATAATAGGCTATCAATAATTTTTATGTATTTTATTCAACAAGAGCAGATCGTGATACCAACTTCAACCCTAATTAAATAATTTGAAAAACTAGAGGAAATTGATAGGAAATAGAGAGCAAGAGCAAATAAAAATCAAACAAAATGTAGGATACAGAAAATGGTCAGCCAACTTCATCTGTGGCTATTAGAGAGGGTTTAGGAAGTCCACGGTGCTGTATATTTGCTAGTCAAAGCTAGTGGGTTGAGGAAACGTTTAGTTTCTAGAATTTCTATTTGGAGAGATTGGAGAGTTGGGTTGGGTCTGAAATTTGAATACATGACGATTAAGAATTTTTTTTTAACTATGTTACATGTATTCTTGATTTTTTGGAAGTGTCCAACCGACATGACGTGAATCTGGGGGCGTGTAGTTCGTTGCTCCAATTTTGTCTAAATTTTACAGAAATTTTCGAATAATACAAGGATCGATCAGAGATATAAAGATATAAGTTACCTTGCTCAGTGAGTACGACTACTTCGTGGTGGACAATGAAGAACGGCAACCAACGCGACGGTTTTCTTGTCTTTGTCACTGAATATGGTTACCGGGTAGCTTTGGCCTTCAGAGAACTCAAGTTTGAACATGTGCAGATGGGTAATGTTCCTCTGTTAGGGGCGGGCTTCGGCCAAATAAGAGCTTCGGCCAGATGGTTTTTTTTTTTCTTTCTCTCAGCCTGTTCTTAAAGAGCGCTAGTCTCTTTCTTCGTTCTTTCAATTTTTTTATTTATTTAGTTTAAAGTTGAGTTTACCGGTTACGCAAAGTTGAGAAACCGATTAGAGACTATTTTTGATAAAAATTCACATACGAGTCTAAAACTGTAGTTTACCACCTCTAAGGGCCTATTTTAGACAAACGCCCAAAGGGGTCAAAAATACCATTCAATGTCATTACCGTCAAAAAAAAAAAAAAAAAAAAACTCCAAGCTTTTTTATTATATATGATTTTTTTTCGAATGTTTTAAATTATTATAACTTAAAATTACTAAATTATATTTAATTAATTAAGCATGTAATTAATAAATATACTTTTATTACGTATAAAGTCTAATTTCGACAAAATAATGCTAACTAGATTAATTTAAATATTTTTGTTAAATTATGATATCTAATTAATATAACTCAATAATTATAGAATTAAAGTAAATATTTTACGATAATTATGAACTACATTTTTTTTCCAAGATTAACTAATTATAAACAAGAAGGGAAGAAGGAAAGAAGAAAGAACAACATATAAGCTAGATAGGCCTTTAGCTTTCATTAGTTTCATAAGTAAATATAAAAACCGAGAAGAAATAGAGACAATTTTTGCTCTAACTAACATATTTTTTTTGATAAATTGATTAAATTTTTTTATAACTAGCAATAAATTATCACAAAATTAATAATTTTTATCAAATTACTTTACAAATAGATTAAAATATTTTTATTTTATAACTTTAATAATATGAGATCATTATAAGACTCCACCAAATTTTCGACAACCTCACTAGAGCTTCAAAAGCTCCATCGACAACCTCGTCTAAGCTTCAATGACCACCACCAGAAGGCTCACTAGAGGTGAATTTAACATGTTATATCCAAAGGTAAAATTGGATGTAACATGTTAAATCTTCACTGAAGCACTGATAGCTTTGTTAGAAATAGATGCAACATATTCTATAAAAAATATATATAGAGATAGGAGCTTGGAGCACAAAGGTGGAGGTCGGTCTATGTGAGAAGAAGAAAATAACAGAAAAGAAGAAAGGAAGGAAAAAAGAAAAGAGAAACGAGCACTGAATGGTTGGCATAAAGTATATGGCACTTAAGTTGCAAAAGAGACTAGATGTTTACTATCTCAAATGTTCATTTTATAAAAATCTTGTCTTCTTCAACCATTTACTCATAATATGCGGAGTATTGGTGGGTACTATATGTTAGTTTTTTTTTGTTTTATTTTACAATATAAGTGAATGAATGATGAACATAGGTTAGTGGAATGAGAATTGAGAAATATGAAAAAAAAATTGAATAAGAATTGAAGAGAGATATAAGCAAGAAGATGAATTATTTTTCTTAAGAAAGCAAATCATAACCATATTTTGATACTAATTTGATATAAGAAAAAATAAAAATGAAGTATAAAATTTGAGAACAAAGAAAAAAAAATGAAGTTAGGAGATCCACAAGATAAAAGAGAGAATTAATGTACTCATTTCATAATATTTCATATCAAAATGTTTATAAAAAATTTACAACATAACATAAGCTAAGAGGACTTGTAGTAAATTAATGGAACATAAAACTCAACCTAATACAAAAATCACAAATGAAAAATCACAATTTTCATCAAAATTCAATTATAATAAAATAAGAATGCATCACCATTTTCATATTAATTTAATGAGCACAAAAATAAATTAGAGATAACATTATCGTCAAAGATAACAGTTCACTCATGAGTTCTTGGTAGTGTTACCCTCATGTAACAAGACATTAAAGTGTCAATAACTTAGTAGCTTAATAGTTTAAATCTTTAGTAGTAAATTAAAGACAATAAATTCAAGTCTTACTTGAAGATTAAAAGTTCTCGTAGCAAAAAAAAAGAAAAAATAAAAAGGACTTTAAAGTAATAATATTATAAATGGTTAGTATTTAGATTGATCATTAACAAAGTGATTAATTTGTAATTAAGGATAAAATAATAAAGTTAAAAAAATATGAAAAATAGGAAAATTTAAATTTCAAATCAATATATATATTGATTTATTTATTAATCAAATGTGTACATAATAATTATTTAAAATTATATATTATTTTTATTTATTTATAAATTTAATAAAAAATTTAATTAGCTAAAAAGAAGAAGAAAATATGGTAAAATTTTCATGTCAATAAGTTGCATCCGACATGACATATGACATAGTATCTATGCTAAATATTTATGTGATACTATCTACATTCTACAATAATTGTTATTTAAAAAATATAGTGTTAAAAAAAAGAGAGTAAAATATTGACCTTTGGACTAGAGAATATACCTTATTTATTCTTTCTTATATTTAGGGGTTTTTTGGGGCAGGAAGTATAAGTCATATTTAGGTTTATCAATTTTATTTGAAAGTATAGATTCAAGCAGATATTTTTCGGTTGGATGAGGTGATGGAGTATTCAATTCAAAGACAAGTAGCGAGAATGAGGAATTTTTTTTTTTTTTTTTGTTTAATTTGAAAGATTTGATATGTGAATAGTATTATTGATTCTCGCTCCAGCTCCATTTCCAAAAATATGTATCCATTAAATTAAATTTTATTACATATATATATATATTAAAAAAATATTATTTATAATATATAAGGATAAAACTCAACAATTTTAACTTAAATTAAAACTTACAGACTATCAAGTAATTATCTATTTTATATTATTTTAATTTTAATTTTATTTAAATAGTTTTAGAACATATTAAAATAAAATAAAAATATAAGCAAGGAAAAAATTTAAAAATTATTTTTTTTTATAAAAACTAAAGATAAGTTAAATATTTTTTTTAGTGTCCACGTTATTCAAAAAAAAAAAAAATTAAAATTTTAAAGTCAATGACTTAAGAAATAAATTACAAATACTTTATTTAAATCATTATTTTTCTCTCTTTTTTTAGAGGCCTTTAGTCTTGGATGAGATCCCTATTTTCTGTGATATGATCTCCAAATAATTTTTATAATAATTCAGAATGAGAATGAGAATGAGAATGAGAGATCAAACAGTGAAAAAGGGGTAAAAACTAAAAAGGGATCCCATCTCATCCCGCACCGTAACAAACTAACAACCCAAATAGAAAGAAAAGTGTTGTTCGAAGCAGTGTAAAACGTAACCTAGTTCCTTTAAACCAAACATCCAGTCCAAACACACCCTATCTGTTCAGTCTTCCACTTTCACGTGCCGCTAAGTAGGTTGGTGAAACGGAGCACTCTCCTCCTAAACTTCTACACATCCATTCATGGACTTTCATGATTCTTATGGCTTGGGTGAGCGTAGTCGAGAAGGTAAAGAGGCAACTTTCAACGAGATAGGTCCGCAATTCAAAATTTTCTTTTATTTGTTTATTTTTTGAATTCGATGTTCCGTTTGGCATGTAAATATAGATTATTTTTTCGCTTCCTGGTTTTTGTCATGAGTATAAGATTAGGACTTTTGTTTCATGCGAGTAGTATTTCAAACTTATCTTTTATTTATTTATTTGTTTGTTTTTTTTTTTTTCTTTTTGATTTCGATGTTCCATTTGTCATATGAATTTGGATGTTTGCCGTAATAATAGAGCTTCCAGATTCATGCAACGAGTATAAGATAGCTTTTTATATTACTTAAAAGCCCTCTATTTTCTGTAGGCTTCAGGTAAATAGTATGAAGCATTCATTCTTGCCATCTTTACTTTAAAGTCCATATTTTTAGATTTGATTGATTATTGACTATCTGTTTGCTTATGAATGTGAAGGTCAAGGTAGTTCTTACGGAGGCAGAACGGACAATTTTCAAAGAGACAGGTCCTTAATTGATACTTTTCTTTTGTGGATTCACTTTTTTGTTTGCCTGCACTTAAATTTTCTTTCCTTATTTACCAGTTTCTCTATCTGAAATTTCTTTCTTTTCCATCTCATTCCCACACGCATGGACACATAGTTGCTGCCTGTAACTGTAAGCAAGAATTTCTATTTATTTAATGAGACAAATTTAGACATTAAAGGACACCCATCCTTCAATATTTTCCAGATAAAATTCATGCATTGCTATAAACATGGGCATAATGATTTCACTTACATGTGACTGGTTGTTGGAAAAATTGTTTCCTTAAATTCAATCATGTATTCGTTTGAACTTCTAACTCTAAAGGACTTTCAGCTAAAAGAATCATCATTGATTGGTGGAGAACTTCCTTGGTTTCAACAAGTTAGGACTATAACGGAAACTTCCATTCGTCTCCTCAAGTGAGGGAATAAAACCTTCTGTAATCAAAGCCTCCAAAAAGACTTTTTAAGATTTATAATGTGAACTAACAGGCTCAGCTAATGCTTAGGTGTGTTCATTCTTGATTTTTTTTATATAGAATATTTCATAGCTATAGATTGTCTATCCAATAAATAAAAAGGTAAAACAAAAGTAAAAAGAAGAAAGACGACAAAAATAAGACATAAAACAAAGATAATAAAGGCACAAAGTAATTTTGAAATGCTACCTTCCAAACGGGTAGTTCGTTTTACTCTTATTAGATTTAATGGTTGAGATTTTTTTCAATTATTCTAATGGTTTTGTATATAAACATGTACCTTATGTTTTGAATCTAAGCTAAGAAGGAATCTAAACCAAAACCAAAAAGGCTCCACTAGAAAGAATCTCTTGGGGAGGAATGATTAGCACAAAATTTAGTAGAATCCAATGTGTTAGAACTGATGGTCTTAGATTCATATTTATGATATATTCGTAGAGAAAAATAATTCCTTAGTGTCAATATATGTTTATTCACTTTCTACATTCTCTTTTTATTTATTTTTATTAATGATTTTCAAAAATTATTTTGTGTGTTCATGCCCTGTTAATAGCTGTTGTTTAATCATGATTATATTTTTGTTTGAAAAGGTGTAGCATTATGTGCTATTTTTTTTTATTTGTTAGCCTTTTTGTGGATGGATTGCATGTTACTTAGTTTTGCCATGGCGTGTAAAAATTAATTTTAAAAGCTTTTTTATCTCACTGTTGTTATTATTTGTAATAATAATATTATTAACATAGATTAGAAGTAAAGTAATGTCAAATCCCTTCTTTTATCGAAGAGAGTATGATTTGCTTGAGTTTACTTAAAACCATAATTTTTTATCAAGTGACTCAATCGGCTAAATTATGCTCTAGGTGACTGTTTTAACCTGTATAAGGATTTTTTTAACTTGCATACCTTTCCCTCCTTTGTTGGGAACCCCAATGGAGGATTTATATACACTTCTGTTCACTCTCTATGGAGGAATGCATTCTTCACATTGAACCGAAGTAATGGCTCATCCAAATTCATAGCAACAAAAAGTATAACTCTTACAGTATTCCTCTTGGCTACAGGAGAAAATGTCTCCTAATAGTCAATCCCATAAGCAACTACCTAAGCCTTGTTCCTTTTAGTGTTCTATCTGAATGGAATTTTATGTTGAACACACACTTGCAGCCAACTGTCTTCTTCCCCTTAAGTAACTCAACCAATTCCTAACTACAGTTTTTATGGAGGACATTCATTTCTTCAAGCACGCTAGCTTTCCACTTGGGGGAATGTCAAGGGTTTCTTAAAAATGAATAGGAATAGAAACAGAAGAAAGTTGAAAAAAAAAGTTATGTGAATTTTAGATAAACAATGATAAGAGACAAAAGTCAAAGATATGATAAACTACATTAGAATATAGTTTAGATAAGCTCAACTTATCAGGTTGTTTACAGATATTCAAAGAGTATATTTTCTACCTTGATCACCATCCAGTGGGTCTAAGCTAGTAGTAGGTGCTAAAATAGAGTTAAAAGGTATGTCAATAGTAGTGATATTAGTGATAAGTGGTAAATTAAAAACATGTACCTCAGAATTAATTTTGAGAAACTAATTCGATGGCATGGTTGTATCATCCAGAGAAGTGCAGGCATTAGGTGTGGGCATAACAGTAACATCTTGCTTCCTCCTACAGAGCTGTTGTTGGAATAAGCTAGCTGGTCCTCTCTTATCTGGTTCAGGTTCTCCCACATGATGCAAAGACTTTAAAGAGTCGCCACGTGTTTTGTCTTCTTCGATTAATATTAAATTGGATTGTACTAATTGTCGTGTTTCGTCCAAGATTTTAGAGATATATATTGTTGGAAGGGAAAAAAGGGTTTCGTTAGCGGGAGAAAAGTTGTTCCAAAAGGAGATCATGCTTTTGATAAGTGAGAAGTTGAAGATGCCCTAGTCAAATCTTAGCTTATGAACTTCATGACAGATCTGCGGATTTCTTATTTTGTTCAATGTGGAACTGCAAAAAATGTTTAGGATGCAGTTAGATAGGCTACCTTGATGTTTTTGACTTTTCTCAGGTATATGAATTAATGAAAAAGTCTTTCCAACTGTGAAAAAGTAGACCTCTAGTTGAATACTACAATAAATTAAACTCCATTTTTTTGGGACTTGATTACTGAAGACCTAATGATATGGAGCATGCTAATGATATTGAAAAACTAAGCTTAACGTTGAAGATTGGGTTTATATTTTTGACTGAATTGAATCGAAATTTGGATCAAGTTAGTAGTCGAATTTTGGCTACTTCTCTACCAAGCCTAAAAGAAGCTTATTCATAGGTCCGTTGTGAACTACAAAGACAAACTACTTTGAAAATTGAAGGTTGTCCTGATGCCTCGGCCCTTATTACCCAAAAGAATAGAAACGAAATCCTCCCATCGTTCACTCTGTTTTTTTGCACCTACTATAAGAGTACCAAACATACCATTGATATTTGTTTTAAACATGGCTACTCAATTAATGTTGCTATTGACAACCTTACATCTTTTGCTTCTCATGTTTCTCAATTGACTATTTGAAATTTTTTTTGTTATGTTTCTATTTCTTCTACTAATGACACTTGGCTTATTGGTTTAGAGGTTATTGATCATATGACTAGTGATTCATCTATTCTTAACAATGTAACGTCTTCCATTTAGTTTGTTTAGGTTGCCAATGTGATACTAATGCCAATTAAAAGGGTTGGGATTGTCTCATTGCCACCAAAATTCTCAATAACTTTTGTTTTACTTGCACCTTATCTAACAATCTTTTGTCAATCAATAAAATGATGAAAAATCTCGATTGTTTATAACCTTTTACCTTACTCATTGTGTCTCAGGACAATCAAACGAAGTTGACGATTTGTACTAGTAGGGGGTAGGAGGTGTCTATCTGGAAATAGGGGAATATCTAACTTGACGTGTGGCTTTGAAGTGGATAGAGTGACTGAAAAGAAAAATTATGTTATGGCACTGTTATTTAGGGCATCCATCTTTTTCTTGCTTAAAATGTTTTTCTAGATTATTTTCTCATATTTCTACTTCTAGTTTATTATGTGAACAATTTATTTTTGCTAAAAATCGTGTTTCTTTTAAAATTAGCTCGAAGAAAAGTCTCTTTTTGCTTGTCTATATTGGGGGGGTGTGTGTGGGGGGGTCCTTTTTCTACTTACTACTTTTGGTAAAAAAATATTGTTTCTTTTATCAACAATTGTACTAGAGTAACCTGGCTTTATTTGATGCAATCGAAGAATGATGTTATAGATATTATTCCTTAATTCTATGATATGGTAGCGACACAATTTCATACTAAGGTTTAGATGTTTCATTTTGATAATGGTTTGAAAATTGTCTTTTAATGACTTATTAAAAACTCATGGCTTCTTCTACCAAACATGTCTATAAACTACATCAAAATAGCATAGCAGAGTGTAAAAATTGTCATCTTATTGAGATGACCTATGCCTTATGCTTTACTATGCATGTTCCTAAACATTTTTGTGCGGAGCTACCTATCTTATTAATCAAATGCATGCTAGTATTATTGACTATCAAAACTCCTTTGAGAATGTCTCGTTTTCACACTATATCTTCTGCATTGAATCTTTGTCATGAAGTTTTTGAGTGTGTTATGTTCATATTCATAACTTGCGTAGGGGCAAATTTGATCCATGTGTTCTAAAATGTGTCTTTTTTAGTTACTCTAATATAGAAAAGAGGTATAAATGTTTTCATCCACCAACTGGTAAATACTTTGTTTCTATGGATGTTCAGATTTGTAAAAGTGAGTTTTTTTTTGGAAACATTCCCCTAACTTCTCTTCAGGAAAGATTAGTAGCAAGGGAGAAAAGAAGTTATGGCTGGGAAAAAAAGTTAAGAATTTCAGGTTAAGGGGAGAAACATTTTCTTACAGAACGCGGTTGGGTCTCTGCAGCTTGTGAGAGAACTCGAACCAGATAAAGGAAGATTAGTTAACTTATTACGATAATAGTTTTCTAGGAGAAAGCAATATGTTACTATTATGCCCATCCCTCTTGATGCTCCTACTTCTCTTGATGATACTACCATACCATCAAATGCGTCTTTCAAAATTAATTTTGCGGTATGTGTTTATAATTTACCTCTTATCATTGACATAACTATTGCTGACATATATTTTAACTATTTTAGCACCTATTGCTACATTGGACCCACGGATTAGTGATCAAGTTAGAAGATATCCTCTTTGAATCAACTTATCTATCATGGAGTTAATAAGCCAAGATTTGACTGGAACATCTTCATTTTTTAGCAATATGTATCTCTAAAATCTTGGACCAAACACAATAATTGGTACTATCCAATTTAATATTAATAGAAGAAGACCATCGTGTATAGTAGTGGGTAGAGACAATTTTACTAGAATGAATTTTAGTTACTGAGGAAGAATATGAGTGTTTAATCGCAGACATAGTTTATAGGTGACAAATAATATAAATAACCCACAAATATCTCGGGCATTAACTTAACAAATAAATGGGTCACAACCAACGATTAGAGAATAAACAAATAAATGGGCAAATTGGAGACCCACGATCTGACATACACCTCCCAAATAATAGATCCATGATGTTGCCAGAGTGGAAGCAGGGAAATATATGGATGGCTACGAGAATTGGTTGGATAACGTCGGAGAAGACTGATGCAAAAGACTTAGGTGTCGCAAACTAATTGGAAAGTGTTGGTCGTGAAAGATAGCTTAGTTTGGACAGGGAGAGTAGCACCGACCCAAAAGGTAACTTCGGCGTCTACAGGGTAGGAGATAGAGGTAGTGGCAAAGCAGTGGTTGCTAGCAGCTGGTGGCTATCTCAATGTTAGGGCTGGCTTCTTAGGGTTTTATAGGAAAAAACAGCAACAAAATATTTAATTTGTTTTTTTATTTATGTTTTTGGTTTGATACCAAATTAAATCTGAAAGCTTCTTTATCTCACCGTTGTTACTACCTGTAACAATCATATCATTAACACAAACTAGAAGTAAGATAATGTCAAAACCGCTTCTTTTATAGAAGAGTATGATTTGCCTGAGCTAGCTTAAAACCATAATTTATTATCGAGCGACTCAACATGCCAAATCATGTTTTTGGTGATTGTTTTAATCCATATAATTTTTTTTAACTTGCATACCTTTTCCCCTTTTGTTGTGAACTCGGGTGGAGGATCTATATATACTTCTGTCAACTCTCCATGGAGGAAGGTATTCACTTTTCATCTTGGCTATAGGAACAAAAATCTCCTAATAGTGAATATGGTTGGAATGTGCATTTATGTCAGTATTTTTTTTTCCTTATTATAATTATTCTGTTAATATTTTGTATTTATTATTTTTCTTTAATTATGAATCATGTGTATATAAATACCTTACTAGATTAATGAGAAAATAAGCATTTTTTTTCCAAGTTAATTTGGTATTTAGAGCAAAAGAAGCAAGAAAAATTATATTTCGTTGCTTTAGTTGCCTATCAAGAGCTATTGTTGGTCACATTCCGCCACTGTTCCCAAGCCGATTGGAAGTCTTTGTGCTGGTGGAAAGTTGCTGCCATCCTTCTCTGTGCTTTTTACTGTCTTGCCTTCCGTTGCTTGGGTGTTACTTTGCTGCTATTAGTTTCGTGTTCTGTCACCGTTGCTACCTTACCCAGCCCTATTTGCTGCCATTTGAGGCTTACCCAGACTGATACCAACCGCCGTTGTCGTCATCTTCAATCTAGCTACGGGTTTGTTCTTTTTAGTTTTTCTCAATCTAGCTACGAGTTTGTTCTTTTTAGTTTTCTTTTGGATCTGTCCTTTATCATATTTCCTTTATTTCCTGATCTCCTTTTTATTATTATTTGGCCTTATTAGATTTTTGATCTTTTTTTGTGTCTGTCTTTATTCCTTATTTCCTTTACGAGAAAAAAATTCAATAGTAACACCCCAACATACTATCACAACCATGTCCAAGGATCAAATAGATCCATCCTCAATCACTCGGCTTCCATACAATAGTAAAATTATTTCTACCACCATACACGATAATTCATCTTCTGTTAACATTAAATTAGATGTCACTAATTATCAAATTTGGTCTAAGATTTTGAAAATGCATACTGCTGGTAGAGAAAACAAGGGTTATATCACAGGAAGGATAGTTGCTCCAAAAGACTATTCAACTTACGATAAATGTGAAGCTAAAAATATGGCTCATAAACTCCATGATAGATCAATTGATGTCTTTATTTAGTGTGAAACTGCCAAGGACGTAAGGAGGAGCTATCTAGATGTTTTCGACTCTTCACAGGTGTATGAGTTGTTGAAAAGATCATTTCAATTTTGTCAGAATGATCGATCTATTATTGAATTATAATGAAATGAACTCTATTTACATAGAGTTGGATTATCGCAGACCCAATGATATGACATGTGTCATTGATATGGAGAAATTGAGGACTCGTATTGTTGAGGATTGGAATTACATGTTTCTAGTTGGTTTGGATTGGAGTTTGGATCAAGTTAGCAGCTAGGTTTTGGTTACTTCTCCTTTACCAAGTCTAGAAGAAGCATAGTCTTTAGTCAGTCGTGAAGCACAGAGGCAGTCCATTATGGGCATCGAGGACCAACTTGAACCATTAGCTCTCATTGTCCAGCAAATTAGGGATCGTTTGGATCCTCCATCTAGAAACTCTCTCGGTTCTGAGCCTACTACAATAATTCCAATCACACTTTTGATGTTTGTTGGAAGAAACATGGCTATTCAAAGTGTACAAACTTAAGCAAGCTGAATGGAAAAAGAAATCTAGTTAGGTTGCTTCTGCCTCTCAGGTTTCTCGTGTAGCTACTCAAGAAAGTAATTTTGTTTATGCATTTATTTCTTCTGCTTTTAATATTTGGCTTATTGATTCAGGAGCCATTGATCCTATGATTAGTAATACATCTCTTTGATTCTCTCTCTCGTGTTAAGTCTGTACAAGTTGCCAATGGAGCACCAATGTCAATTTTGGGAGCTGACAATGTCTCATTATCACCCACATTTTTCATGTCTGTTTTATTTGCACCTACTCTTAAGAATAATCTTCTGCCAGTTAGTTAACTCATTAAGAATTTTGATTGTTTTATAACTTTTTATTTTACTCTGTGTATTTTAGGACAATCAAACGAAGATGATGATTGACACAGGTAGAGAAATAGGTCTTTATTACTTGTAAAAGGGGTCTAGCAATCCTCGTTGTGGATTTCAAGTGGTTAGAGGAAGTGATAAAACAAGAATTATGTTATGACACTGTTGTTTAGGACATCTTTTGTTTGTTTATTTGGAACTTTTTTTCCTAAACTTTTTTCCAATATTTTTGCTTTCAGTTTTATTTGTAAACGGTGCATCTTTGCAAAAAATAATCGTGTTACTTTCAAAATTAGTTGTAATAAAAGTCTTGTTTCATTTGCTTGTGTTTATATTGATGTGTGAGGTCCTTTCTCTACCTCTATTACCTTTGGACATAAATATTTTGTTTTTTTTTAATGATTGCACTTAAGTCACTTGGCTCTATTTATTCAAATCTAAGGGTGATGTTTTTCATGTTATTCCTTAATTTTATGATATGATTGTCGCAGTTTTAGGTATATTTCAAGTTTTTTCATTCGGATAATGGTCGTGAGTTTGTGAATCAGTTATTCATTTTTTTAAAACTCATGGCATCCTTCACTAGACGACATATGTAAACATCTTAACAGAATGGCATAGCAGAGCGTAAGAACCGATACCTTCTTGAGGTGGCGAGTACCTTATACTTTACTATGTGTGTTCCTAAACATTTTTAGGCTGAGGCTATCATGACTACTGCCTTTCTTATAAACTAAATGTCTGCTTGTATTCTCGACTATCAGACTTTGTTGAGAAAATTCTCTTTTTTCACTTTATTTCTGCGCTTAATATATGCCCTAAAGCGTTCTGTTGTGTTTGTTATGTTCATTACTATGTACTTCATTGTGATAAATTTGATCCACATGCTCTTAAGTTGTCTTTTTGGGATACTCTTAACACACAAGGGGTATAAATGTTTTTACCCATCTATAAATAAATACTTGGTGATCTTGGATGTTTAATTTTGTGAACATGTCTTATTTTTTAACATCTCTTTGACTCTTTAGGGGAGATTTATTGTAAAGAAGAGGAAAAATTATGGTTGGGAAAAAAGAAGTTGTGGATTTTTATTAAGGGGGATAACTCTCTTCCTTTATAATGTAATGACCAATAGGAGTTGAGGCTGCCTCATATGTTCCACCTGTAGTTTGGTAGAAAAAATAAGGACATTATTGCTATGATTCCATCTTCTAACTCAAATATTCCTCTTGATGATACTACCATGCCTTCAAAATGACTCTTCCGAGGTTGATTATGAGGGACATGTTCCTCCTTTATCTACTACTAATGATATTTTTGCTTCTGACATATCTTTTAATCCTGTAGAAATAGAACCTACTATCTCAGATCTATTGAGTAATGACCAAGGTATCCTCTTATAAGTCGTTAACAACCTGATAGATTGGGTTTTTCTAAGCTTTCATCTAATATTATTTATCCCATATCTGACTTTATTTCTTATCATCGTCTGTCTCAACTTCACTTAGCTTTTGCTCTTTAGATTTCTTCTGTACCTATTCTTAATCATTTTTAGAAGGCTCTTGATGACCATAAGTGGAAAGTTGCTATGATAAAGAAATAAATACCCTCCAAAAGATAAGTACTTGGGAGTTGGTCGAATTATCTAAGGGAAAGAAGACTGTAGGTTGTAAGTGGGTGTTCACGGTTAAGTTTCATTTCGATAGAACATGGGAGAGGAATAAGGCCAGAGTAGTGGCTAAAGGATATGCTCAAACTTTAGGGATTAACTATCAAGAGACATTTGCTCCGTTGGTCAAGATGAGTATTGTTCGTGTTATACTTTTTGTGGTAGTGAATCTATATTGGTCATTACTTCAACTTGATGTAAAAAATGCATTTTTTCATGAATATCTATCAAAGGAAGTGTATATGGATCCCTCCTGGTTTTCCAACTAAAGATGGGAAGATGTGGAGGAAGAAGAAAGCCTTGTATGGGTTGAAACAATCATTTAGGGTGTGGTTTGGCAGGTTGAGCTAATCAATAAAGGAACACGGTTTCAAACCAGCCCAAGCAAATCACTCTCTTTTATAAAAGAATGGGTGATAATATTATCTTTTGATTTATGTTGATGATATGATTGGTACATGTAGTAATTTCAATGAGATAGAAAGATTATGTAGTTACTTGACAAAAGAATTTGCAATGAAGGATTTATGAAATTTGAAATATTTTTTTGGTATTGAAGTTTTTAAGTCTAAGTAAGAGATTTTCTTCTCTCAATGGAAATGTATGTATGCTAGATCTCTTGACTAAAATTGGTAATTCTGCATGTGTTCTTGTAGACACGCCTATTGAGGTGAATCATGGTTTAATAATCTATCCTAATCAGATTTCAACTAATAAGGAGAGATACCAAAGATTAGTTGAAAAATTGATTTACTTGACTCATGCTTGACTTGATTTATCTTATGTTGGTAGTGTGGTAAGTCAGTTCATGCACAATTCGAGTAACATGCACATAGAAGCTGTAAATTGGATCTTGGCCTATTTAAAGTCCTTCCCAAACAAAGGTATTTTGTTATCAGAACATGGGCACTTAGACATTACGGGTTGTACCAATTTTGACTTTGCGGGATCTAAGATGGATAAAAAGTCTGCTTCAAGAAACCTTATTTTTTTTGGAGGAAATTTGGTGACTTGGAGGTGTAAGAAACAAAATATGGTATCGTTGTTCAGTGTAGAGGCCGAGTACTGTGCTCTTTACTATGGTATTACTGAGCTTTTTTGGTTAAGGATTTTGTTGAGGGAACTTGGTTTGCCCTAACAAGTCTATGATTTTATTCTGCGATAATACTGCAGCAATTGAAATTGTAAATAATCCGGTGCAAAATGATCGAACAAATTACATTGACTTGACAGAAATTATATCAAAAACAACTTGAATGTTGGCATCATTAAAGTCCTATACATCAAAAGTGTTGGTCAATTAGCTGATATTATCACTATCTAAGTTGAGCATGTGTGATATTTATGCTTCAACTTTAGAGGAAGAGTTGGAGTATATATTTATATCAAAATATTTTTTCCTTATTATTATTATTCTATTAATATTCTGTATTTATTATTTTTCATTAATTATGAATCATATGTGTATATAAATATCTTATTAAATTAATGAGAAGATATGCATTATTTTTTCTAAGTTAATTAATATCATAAATTTGAGCATATCTTTTAATAATTATTCTGGCCTTATATCTTTTCATTGTCCTATCTGAATGAAATTTTTACAGTGAACACCTACTTACTTGCCAACTAAATATTGATCATTAGATTATGTTGAAGTATGGGGTGTTTATCATGTTTGGCAGTGGATATTTGATCCTAAGAGAGAGAGATTGGTGGTTAAATAGTTTATTAGAGTTTAGATTTTGTATTTTATCATGCTCTTTAGATATTAGAAGAGATTTTGTATAAGAATAGGGCTTTTGTTTCATGGGAGGAGTATTTCAAAATTTTCTTTTATTATTATTATTTTTATTTTTTTATTATTTCGATTTTCCTTTTGTTATATGTATTTAGATGTTTTCCTTAATATTGTAGCCAAAAAAATAAAAGATGTTTCCCTTAATAATTAGAGCTTCCTGGTTTATATTATGAGTATAAGATGGCTTTTTATATTATACTTTAAAGTCCTCTATTTTCTGTATGCTTGAAGTAAATGGTGCAAAGCATTCGTTTTTGCCATCTCCACTTTAAAATCCATTTTCAAGCTTTAATTGATTATTGACATTCCGTTTGCATGTGTATGTGAAGGCCAAGGTAGTTCTTCGGAGGCAGAGCAGACAGTTTTCAAAAAGACAGGTCCTTAATTAAGACTTTTGTTTTGTGGATTCGCTGTTTTGTATGACTGCAATTAGATGATATTCTCCTATGATTAGTGTAAGATTAAGATTTTATGGCTCTCAGTTATGAATACAAAAATGTTCCTTATATTGTTTTTTATAGTCAAAGGTTTAGCCTAATAAATGTTACTATAATAAACAAATTAGAACAATGTATGACAAACTGGTGTTAATTCTTTACTTTTGTGTTGTCTTATTTATTATTATTATTATTATCACAGGAAAGACATTGTATGAATTTATGTTGTTGGAGGTGTTTTCTTTCACTGTCTCCCAAGCTGCGAATAGAACCAGTTGCAATATTTACGGTGCCATCTTTGCTGAGGATGATTTTTGCCAGCATACAGATCCTCTATGTCTTTATGATGGCTCTAGGGACAATTCTGAACCAGTAGAAAATGGTGGAAAGATTACACTTGTCGGCCCAAAACGTGCCATCGTAGCTGATTGCCATGCTTTTGAGGTGGTTCTCTATCACAAAGATGATTGTGGCTTTATTGACAAAGAAATTGCTACTGGAAGATTATTTGCTGAAATGATCAGAGAGGAAAATGACAAAAGATATCAGTGCCCTATTGCTCATGAGTTTCAAGGTTTCCATGGTAAAGCAACAATTAAATACGCCATATTTAAGAAAGCCGTGGCCGCCCATGTGAAGCTTACCTTCGTTGGGAATGAAGTTGAAAATGTTTATGGAACTGTTACTGCCTTTACTAGCCTAATTCCTGACCATGAGGTTATGCTTTTCCGTGCAAACTGCTCTCATCCAGTAAGTTTTCGCAATGAGGAATCCATTCAACTGTTGAGGTCAGTTGTTGTGGTACCCTTTGAGTCGGATCTCTTTATTTTGGAGCGTCTAAACTCCTGTGCTGACCTTTCAAATAAGTCAAACGAGAATAAGACGGCAAAATTTCCTGTTCAATTCTCACGTGGTACTTCAGAAAGCGACATAAAATATAGGGGAGGCCGTTTGCACGTGGTCATAAAATGGAAAAGCTATTGAATTATAGAAAATCCTTGTCCTTCATCATTTTGGCTTTGGTGTTCTTGTTGCCTTTTTTTTTCTTCTTTTTTCCGTGTGTGTGTAAAGAAGACTCCCTTGTTTCTTGAGTTGCAATATCTTCAGTATGAATTGCTTTTGGTGACCTACTTTTGTGGCTTTTTCTATATTTTCCATTTATCAATTAATCGTAATTGTATTAATTAGTGTGGTTACTTTGGAAAATTACCTCAATAGGTTGATGTATGGGTCGAGTACACTCTTTCTCGGAAAAATATATGATGTTTTCTACTTTCAGGCTAGTTGCAAGTTTGTCCAAAATTTTGATTTATTAAAAAATGTCTGAACTTGATAGTTTTGATTTCTTGTCTATTTTTTGTTTATTCTATGAACAATGCTAGTAAAAAAAAGTTGTCATTTAAAATTAAATGTTTTAAGTGATTTGTTGATGGAATGAAAGTTTAAATTTAAACCTAACACGAATCATTATGTTGATGTATTTTTGAATAAATAAAAAAATTAGGTGGAAAGACCTTAGCAAAGGTTTATTAAATTTTTATTTTAATAGATTTTTAAAGAGTTATAAATAAATTTGAAAGTTTTTTAATGAATTTTTAAGGACTTTTGATAGATTTTATTAGTCATGGATTGTAGTTAATTTTATTTCTGTACTTTTATGAATAATGATAGATTTTTATATTAATAATAGACCAATCATGGAAAGAGACCGAGTGTTGGAGAGAAAAAAAAATTAAAAATTCTCGTAAATCTTTATAAATTTTAGTGGCGAGGAGAATAATAGATTAATAAGTAGAGGTTTTTTAAAGTATAAATTTAATTAATAAATCTATCAAAATTCACATAAATTTGTCAGCTTTTGAATTTTTTAAAATGGATGGTATTTTAAATACACATAAAATTTTAAAAATTTTATAATTAAATACATCTAAATTTTGATAAATTTTTGAAGAGTTATATAAAATTTTAATTGAATAAAATTCGAATTGAATACAAGTGTAATTTAAAACTCAATAAAAATTACAAAAAATCTCAATTAAATACAACCTTATTAATTTGCTTGTGAAATTATTGTTCTTTTTGAAATTATGATAATGATATTACACATATACTCATAGCCATGACTCAAATCTTAAATATTCTATATGCCGATATGTGCAAGTGAGTTTCAAATAAGCGAGTGTCATGCCTTTGGCAACAACTAATAATTTTAGTATTTTTTTTAGATCAAATGATATTTTAGTGTGTTTCAAACTTGTGATTTAAAATGAGGAAGAGTTTACGACAAATAGTTCAATTATAAACATTCACAGGCATGCTTCTTGCATATATAACAATATACTGGTCAAGTACACATGATTTTGTATATATTCTAAAATTTTAAACTACAAATAAAAATTTACTAATATTTGTTATAAAAAAAATTAAGCTATGTTGATATAAGACAATATATATTCATGTCATTATATATTTAAATTAAAAAATACATTGATTCTCTAAGTCCTGTAAGTCTCTTTGTGTCCTTGTTAGGGTTCTCTTGTGCAAAATGCAGAGTCTGTTTATTTTACTTAGTATTTTGTTTATTTTACTTAATGTTTTATCTACCTTTATGTAAGGTGCTTACTTGTGATCAGTACTACACACACTCACGTATATTTTAAGACTATTATCTATTTGTATGATACACACACCACGGGGCAGTTGGGAGCATATAAATTGCATGTTAAAATGTATTTTTATTTGCATTTGTTTTCCTAAATTTGTAGGTATTTATGGCTTTTTATTGAAGTTTTGCTTTGAAAAAACTTATTTTTATTGGCTCACTAAGGTCTTACTGTTAGCTTGCTGAGGTAGTTAGAGAAGGATTTGCGAGTGTATACAGGGTGAAAGTGTGACTCATTGGACCTTGATGATATCTCGCAGGAGTGCGTGGCGAGGGTCCTAGAAGCTAAAAAATAATCTATAAATAACTCATTCCTCTCACTTATTAATTACACCTTTCAACACATCTGTTATGATGCTCTTACCCATTTCACATATATTTTTCATTGCATATTTAGCATTGCGTATTTTTAAAAGTGTGAAAAATATCTTTTGTTGTATTTAAGAAATATTTTATTTTTGGTATTACTAATACGTCGGTTGTGTTTCCGCATTAATAATTCGAAGGTGATTTGTTCACTTAGAGTTTAAACATTTTTAAAAGGTGATTCCGTAGTTTAACACATCTAGTATTTTTTTGTATTAAATTACAAGGTGGTGGTGGAGTTTATTAAACTCATTTATAGACAGAGTTTTCGTAATAACAATACATTGAGAGTATTTCTTATTGTAATTACGATGTGAGATTTTTGTATCAACATACATAGAGTGTGTTTCTGTATTGTTGATACGAAGTGTTTTATCCTAAAATCATATTTGGATAAAAGGCATATTATTTGTATACGCATACTAATTGCAGGTATTTGCATCACACTGTTTGGTGGTGTGGTGCTGGAGGTGAGCTAGATCCAGTGAGGATCAAAGTAACTGTGGTGATAGCTGATGATAACAACTTATATAGTTAGAATAGGTGATCCCTAACTGATTATCCTAACTGTTAGAGGTATTTGGCATTGTATTTTTATCGAGTTTGTAATAACTATTTTATTACATTTAGTGAATTTGGCAGTTGAGTGGTTGCCTTAAGCAACTCGTGGATGTTACCGCTTAAGATTTGAGCCTGAGTAGGTTTACTACATCATATCATTGTGTTTGTATGCTCCGTTTCATAAGTTAGTACAATCTAAGTATTTACAATATATCTGACAACATATACAGTCTATACTAAGATTGAAAAATATTTACTACTTGTACTCCTATATCTATTCTCTACTTTATTTATTAATTTGCAATTACGTGTGATTTGTTAATTGCTTTCTATTGCTTGTAAGGGAAGGACAAGTTCATAGGTATCTGTATCACCTAGACTTGGTTGTTCAACGAGTTGGGATTTCTCTTAATTGGTATCAGAGTTGGTACACCCTTATTGGGCGTAACAACTCCGATGTTGGTCTATTTCTTGTACTTTTCATATACACTCACTTTTCACTTGGATGAACTTCGATGAAGGAGGGAACGTATGTAGACCTCTACTTCTCACTAGGCATAATTATGCCTATTGAAAGTCTCAGATACCGGCTTTCTTTTGGTCGATGGGAGACCGTGTATGGTATCAAGTAGAGAAGGACTGGACGCCTCATACGAAAATTCTTGAAGATGGAACAGTTGTTCCCAAGCTAATGATTTAATGGACTAAAGAGGAAGGTCGTGAGTGCGACTTGAGTAGTAAAGGTTTGTTTGCACTCACTCATGCTGTCACTCTTAAAGAGTATTGGCAGATGCACTACTTCCAAAAAAGCTTGGGATATTTTGGAAATTATGCATAAGGGTACCTTTGTAGTAAAGAAATCTAAATTGATGAGACTTAAAAGAGATTATGAACTTCTTTAGATGGAAGAGGATGAGACCTTTGATAACTTCTATGGCCATTTTTTTGACATCATCAACCATTCTTACAACCAAGGCCGTCCTATTGATAAAGAACTTCAAGCTGAGAATCTTACAACTAAGGCCGTTCTATTGATGAAGAACTTCAAGCTGAGAAGATTCTGTGTAGCTTGCCTCAGCATTTTTGTGAAAGGTTATTGCTATTAAAACAACATTTGAAGGAGAACCTTTGAAGACAAATAAGATTTTTGGAGATCTTCAAGCTTTTGAGATTCATCACCTCTTCCCTAAAATAACTTCTTCTACTAATAAAGGAAGTCTTGCTTTAAAAATCACCAAGACTTAGAAAGGAAAAATTAAAACCACTGTCGATAGTGATGACTCATCCAGCTTGGATGAAGAAGAATTTACTCTGTTAGCAAAGCAGTTTAAGAAATTCTTTAGGAGTAAAAGGAATGCTTATAGTAAATCTAAACGAGAAAGCCCTAGCCAAAGAGATTCAACAGTCAGATTTGAAGACTCTAAAGAAGATGAAGATAGACTTAAGTCTAGGGTTCAGACTAGACATGTTAGGTGTTACGAGTGCAAAAAACTCTGACACATTACTGCTTAGTTTCATTTAAAGGGATGAGAATCTGGCAAGAAGGCCATTATGACAGAGGTTACTATTTTAGATAGAAGTCGTAGTTTGGAAGAGGATGAAGTAACTTTATAGCCTTTATGGTTACTAAAGATGATCCTTCTACTACGACCTCTCAATCTTCCAAATTTCTCGATGAATATGACTAATTCTAGTCCCCAACCGTGTCACACATACCTTGTAATTTATCATGACTAACCGGGTGAATTAGGTTTTAATATTGCATTTTTACCTAAATATTTTATAAATTACGTTTTCGAAATCACATGCTATGTTTTGATATATTTTAGGTATTTTGTACATTAAAAAATAAAATTGACAAGAACAAGACAAATCTGCAACTTTGGGGCGTAATTGTCATACATTGAAGGGCCTAATTGCAAATATTATTTAAAATACTTTAAGGAAGGGTCACAATACAATAATTTAAAATTTATGGGTGCGTCAAGGCATGAGTATAAGTGTGCATTATGGGCGTGTCAAGGCATGAGTATAAGTGTGCTACCACACACTCCTCTCGAGCTCAATTGGGAATTCTAGAAAATAACGTGCATTGCTACATAAGTAAAGGTCGATTGCGACACAGTGGTCTCAGATGGAATTGTTTTGCATAGGCTTGACAGCCTGCCACGGCATAATAAAATGTGCATTGCAGCACAACCCTTAAATTGGATTGAAGACACAAAATGGGTTTTGCACAGCGGTATGAGTATATATGTGCTACGGCCCGCTCTTTGAAATTGCACAACACCCCCCAAAATTCCAAAATCATGATCCTAATCATATTTCATTTAACCCTAGCACTATATAAATGTAATTAGGGTTAATAGCAAATGAGTTAACAGTTGGAGGCAATTAAAGGAGGCAAGGAGAAGAACAAGATTTCGAGACAAAAGTCTTAAGATTTCTTCTCCCTTTCTTTTATTATTTTCATGAATATTATTCTAGTTTTAATGTTCTCTATGTCTAGCTAAACCTTTTAGTGTGATTGTGAGCAATTTCAAGCCCAAGACTATAGTTAAATTAAATTAAATTAATGTCACGAACAATTTTAATTTCAATTCTTTATTCATGTTGTGTTTAATTTTATGTTTAAATGTCATGACTATACATATATGAACTAGAGTGATTAATTAGTTTATTACATGAATATTTTTATATCGAGTCTAAGATGTTAGTACATAATTGCTAATATTCTTATTCAAAGTGGTGCATTGTGGCTTTTGTCGTAGTAGGATTGAATATTTTTGCTAAGGTTTAAACCATTGTTTTAATCTAGCCTAATTTAGTTATCATCTTTGTAGATCAAATGAAATGAATGAGTTAAATCTAGTAAGCATATTTCTAGGTTGTTCAGAATTTAGATTGGTTAATAAGCAAATGATTAATCAATTACAAAGTAAGAAAAGATGGGAAGTCTTAAGCAGACCTAGACTTCTAAAGCTAAAGTTAAGAACTCAAGAATGGTTTTTAAATTATGAATGTAATTTAGAACTTAAGAAATTAATTTAAATTCATGACATGCTTGATTAAATTGAAAACTAGTGGTGTGAATAGTCCCTCTCATTATTCTTATTCAATTCACTTTTAATTGTTCTATGTTATTTTCTTTAAAATAAATAAAAAATCCCCCTTGTTAACTTTAGTTAACTCATTAATAGACTAATAAATAGAAGTAAAAATTGTCACCAATCCTCGTGGGTATGACAACTTTGGTTCTTAAAATTACTTGTCACTTATACATTTATCACGTATGCTTGAGTGTTTCCAAGAGTATTAAATTTTTGGCACTATTTTCGAGGGATTAACTACACAATTTCACACTAATTATTGGTTTTATTTTAATTTTAATTTTTTCTTTTAAACTTTTCCATTTTAGTTTGTGAACTTTCCAAACTCTAATTTTTTGGAATACATCGAATGCAACTAGGAAATTCCTACAACTTACGATTGAAAGGATCATTAGAACCACTGCAAGAAAAGATAGCTGAATTCACTTCTTCAATTGACTCAAAAATTGAACAAGACATGGAAGTTGTTGATCTAACATTTAAGAAATTAACTGCACCTGACTTGGAGTAGCAACTGTTGTACATAATATATCCCAACATGGAGGTAGGTTTTGAACTTATGTATGGACTAATCCATTTGTTACCTATTTTCAAGGGTTTCGCTAGAGATGACCTAAACAAATGGGTGCTCCCTACAATTCACCTAGATTCTCTAATCCCAGGTCACAACAGCAATATCAACCTCGACCCGAACCACCCTAACAACCTTAAGGTAAGTTTATAGAAGACTTAATCAGTAATATAGCAACTAACACTACTAAATTTCAGCAAGAAGCCCAAAATAGAATCTACAAGACTGAAACTATAATAAAGAACATTGAAACTCTATCTTTTTCTTTGCTAATATTGTTTGCCTCTCTCCTTTAACTTTTTCTTTATATTTTTATTCATTTTTTCATTTATTTCTCATATCAAGTACATATTCTATATCTTTCACCTATCGCCTCATCTCTATCTTATATTCAGTATTTTTCTCAGTTAGTACCAACGTCATAGCTGGCAATAATGTCATTGTTATTGCTCCACCTACGCCATCAACATTCCTTAGGATCACTAGGAAGAAATAATAGAACTGTCGATGAAAGCACAAAACTTATGCAATGAGTTAACTACCTGCTACCATTTTTCATACCATCATTCTTACTTACCATGGGTATGCTTCAAATTAATTGGGTACCAAATTTTAAACACTTCTAGGTTGGCCTTAATATACCCAAGCTACTTCTTTTTAATTTATCTTTGATTCTCTAAAAATGTAGTCACTTTGTTGTCCAATTGTTTTTACTGTACAAATAAAATCTTAATTTTTACTCTCTTCTTCTTGTTAAGTATTACATATTACATATCACATTTCATGTATGTAATACGAGTTATATACCTGCACTATGAATATGTAACTTGTTACAAACTGATGATGGAGGTCTGTAACTGACATGTGATATGTAATATTTGTTACATACATGCACTATCAGTATGTAACTTATTATGATGGTTCAATATGTAACAAGTATTACATATCACATATCATGTATGTAACTTATTACATATTAATGGTGTAGGTATTACATATTACATATTATGTAGGTCACTTGTTACATACTGATGGTGTAGATATGTAACAAGTATTACATATCACATATTATGTTACATACTGATGGGACATGTATGTAACAAGTATTACATATCACATATCATATATGTAATACTTGTTGTATACATGAATCATCAGTATGTAACTATTATACAATTAATGTATTTTTGTAATTTATCTAATTTTGATGTAACAAAAATGCAAAGTTTTGATCATTTTATTGCTAGTTTTAAAAAATATAACTTTTAATTAAAATGTAAGGTATTTAGGTCAGTTGCTTACTTAAAGTGTACTATTTAAAATAAAAGAAATTAAAATATTTTTTTTGAAAAGATAAGTGATTAGTGAAGTACCAAACCTTTTACTTTCTAATTAATTGATTTTATACATTTTTAAATTATATTTCATGTCATATATAAAAAAAGAAAGTAAAGAGTGTGATTGGAATAGTGAAGGGTTGTATACACTAACTAGTGCCGTCACGTCAAAAGAATAAAGATGGTTTTTAGCTTGGGAATGGACTAAGGAATACAAGTGTTGTTGAAAAGTCCATGAGAGAATGGACCAAGGAAGAAAGAAAAGAGTGTTATTGGAACAGTGAAGGGTTGTATACACTAGCTAGATCTGCCACGTCAAAAGAATACAGATGGTTTTCAGCTTGGGACATCTTTGAGTTAGCCCATTTGGGTACCTCTACGTTTAAAAGATCTAAGCTTATGCATCTGAAGAGAGATGACAAACTACTTCATATGAAAGAAGATGAAATGTTCAATAGCTTTTACTGCCCTTTCTTTGATATTATTAATACCTCTTGCAACCTTGGCTGTCCTATGGACGAAGAGCTACAAGCAAAAAAGATTATGTGCAGTTTGCCTCGTTTTGGAGAAAAAGTGATTGCGATTAAGATAACTTTCAAAGGAGAATTATTGAAGGTCAATGAGATTGTTGATGATCTTAAATATGTGAGCAGTGAAACTCCATATGGGTAATTTTATCTAAACAATCAGTCCAAGCAGAATGCCACCTCCAAGGAACCGAAGAAGACCGAGTCTGAAAGAGAGCAACAACATATAGTGAGTCTGATTCCAACCAGATACGCCTCCACCGAAATGTATATGCATACTTCACCACATAAATGGCTGCCGCTAGTTCTGCTTCAAAAGCATATGATACTCCAAGCGGAATATAGAAACAACCCTTAACAAATGATCTGGAAGTTCGAAAAATACCTGCACAACCAGATAATCCTGGAGCTCCAAATACTGCACCATCTGTATTGACCTTTATCTATCCCGAGGGTGGAGCCTTCCAATTAACCTCTATAATCCTTGGAGCCCATCTTGGGATGCCTGTTATTCGAAGCTGCCTAAGTACCAGTAGATCATCCACAGTATTTCGCATGCAACCACTCTTTGAGAGACTCGCCTCGCGGATAAAACGCCATACTGTGGCAAAAGCCGAACTCAGCGTCGTCCTCTAGCAAAACTAAAATTAAGCAGAACTCAGCGTCGTCCTCTAGCAAAACTAAAATTAAGCTAGTACCGCAGCCCGCATACCAAAAATTGCCCAAAAGCTCTAATTTGCGTGTGCTTCTTCACGCCCCTATAAATACCACACTATGCCTCTCCTAAACAGAAGTTTTCAAAGCCAATTTTCTCTTTATCTCAGCTGCTACAGCAGCTGGGTTTTGCCACCCAAAAACTCACCCAAAATCAAGAGAAGACTCTCCATTTGGGAAGCTACTCCAAGGATTTGAGAAAGTAGACCAACCAACTTAAAAGCTTTGGAGCTAGGAGATCAATTATGATATTTTTATTGTAATATTTCTTTCTTCTCTTTGATTTTGTGTATACTTCTAATTACTAAATTGATTGACATCAATTTATTTATAGTTAGCTAATTTATAAATGAGATATTATTATTACTTCCAATAATTGGAAGAATAATTTTGTAATTTAATTATATATGAGTTTTAGATTTATTTCTTGTTAATGTTCTTAATATTTATGATTATGAATTAATGATGGGCCAAATCTTGATTTGTAGTTGGAGAAAATATGTTAGAACTAGGCATTAAAAATGCCATCTTTGCTTGGTTGAGCATTATGAACAAGTGCTTAATTTGATTGTATTGATTTGTGTTAGATTAGGTGGTTATTATTTCTTTTAGCTAATTCCAATTAATTAGTTAATGTTCTGGATCAAAGAAGTTAGTTAATTGATTGTAGTGAAAATTGCTATTGATTTGAAATTTTCTAGGTTTAGTGAAAAAAATCATTAAATCTAACTTTTAATTGAGTTGCTTAATTTGTTCTTTCCACGAATGGATAGCAAACTAAGATTCCCATATACATCCATTATCATCACCTTGGTTGTGATATCTTATTTGCAATTATTTTAGTTATTGAATTAATTTAAGAATTTACAATCTTTTCTGCAACCGACAATTGTTAGAATGTTTAATATTGTTTGTTCGATTGAATAAGAAAATAAGTAACATTTTAAACTACCACAATTCCTTGAGAGACAATCTTGAGAGTATACTTATCACTTATTACAATTGATTCGTGTACTGCGAGCTTTTTATACATACAAAATTTGACTATCAAGTTTTTGTGTATTAGAAGTCATCCATATATTGGTGTAATTGAGTGGTTTGACTCACTTGATAATAGTACACCATAAATATTTGTACCATTAGTATTTGGGTAAGAAACACACTTTAAAACTACCTTTGTTATATATTTTCCTAAAATATATGATATACTAAAACATGGATGTATGATTCTTGTAGTACTATCTCTCAATGATACATGATTATTATGTGCTCATTTAAAATACCTCTCAATATTCGACCTATCAAAGTAAGTATTATTAGGAATATATTATTAATTAACATCAATATTTTTCACTATTAAATAATTTTAAATAAAACAAAGTAATATTTTGTTTCATAGGTCCCAATACAATCTAATAATATTCAATGTAAATTTAATGTATGCTATACATGAGGGACATTATATACAATTCAATAAGGGATTGTTAGGAGTTAATGAGTAATAATTATAGAATGTGTATTTGGATTCTTTGAAGGCATTATATATGTAATTGTTACAATGATGCCAAAATGATCAAATATAGTAGCTGTTTTTGGCCTTATGAATAACAACTTTGATGTTTAGGATGCATGTAGATTAGTTAAGATGTGTATTTGGATATAACAACATTGATGTTTATGATGAATGTATATTAGTTAATAGGTGTATTTGGATCCTTTGACGACGTTATATAATTATTTTCTAACTTGAACATTATATATTTATTTATGTAGTTTACAGGAAAGAAAATATACACAAAAGAGGACACTGATGTTTGTCAATGTAGATGGTGTACATTTATCATCAACATAATAAATAGAACATGAGATAGTAACTTAATATGTAGGATAAAAATTATATCAAGTTTTGTAACTAATTACTAATTGTTAGTAACTAAATAGGTCTCAAAACTATTTTTGTGTTTAGTTTTATAGCCATGATAACATTTTCATTGTAGTATTGGAGAATTATTAAAAATGACTCTAAGAGTTTTGTAACTAATGACCAATTATATTATAATAATTAATTGGTAATGTTACTTAAATAATAATATTATTGTTGTTGATCTTGTGTATATATATATTGAGAATGAATTTTTTTACAAGAATATATATGTTTTAAATAAATAATAGTAGTAATATATATTGATAATTTTTTTTAAAAACAAATATTTAGGGATTGTTAATTGTTAATCCATAACAGTTCCTAAAAACTAGTTGGAACGGTTGTTAAAATATAATTTGAAACAGTTTAGAATCGTCCCAAAATATAAGTTTAAAATCGTCTGTAAACATTGTTATGGACGGTTGTTTATCTTTTACGTATGGTTGTATTTTACTTGGGTCGTACCCTTTTGAGATGCTCGCATATGGGACAGTTATAACAATAATAAAATTCGTTCGCAAAGACTTTTTGTGACAGTTAGTAATTGTCCCTGATGCACAAATACTTGATAGTCAAATTTTGTAGTTTATAAAAAGCTCCCAAGTGCACGAATCACTTATAATGAGTGATAAGCATACTCCCAAAATCGTCTCTCAAGGAATTACGGTGGTTTTAAAACGTTATTTATTTTCTTATTAAGTCGAACAAACAATCCTAAACATTCTAATAATTGTTGGTTGTAAAAAAAGACTATAAATTCCTAAATTAATTATATAACTAAAATAAAGCGCAAATAAAAGTAATTACAACCAAAGTGGGGATAATGGATGTAAATGAAAATCTTAGCTCACTATCCATTCATGGAAAGAACAAATTAAGCAATTCAATTTACAGTCAAATTTAATAATTTTTCCGCTAAACCTAGAAAATTCCAAATCAATGACGATTTTCATTACAATCAATTAATTAACGTCTTTGATCCGGACCGTTAACTAATCAATTGGAATTATCTCAAGGAAATATTTTAATCATCTAATCTAACACAAATCAATACAATCAAATTAGGCTCTTGTTCATAATGCACAATCAAGAAAAGATGGCGTTTCTAATGCTTAAATTCTAACATATTTTCTCTAACTACAAATTAAGATTTGGCCCATCATTAATTAATAATAAAAAAATTAAGAACATGAACAAGAATTAAATCCAAAACTCAATTATCATTAAATTATAAAATTGTTCTTCTAATCATTGGAAGCAATACTAATATCCCTAAATACATAAATTAGCCAACCATAAGTAAATTGGTGTCAATCAATTTAGTCATGGGAGGCAAACCACAAAATCAAAGAGAAGGAAAAGATATACAATAAAAATACCCCAATGAATCCTGTAGCTCCAATTCCTTGAACTTAGTTGATCCCCTTTCTCAATTCCTTGGACTAGCTTCAACAATGGAGGGTCTTCTCTTGATTTTGGGTGGAAAAATCTTGCTGGAACAGTAGCTAAGATGGGGAAAAAAATGGTTGTGAAAACTTGTGTTTGGGAGAGGTATAATGTGGTATTTATAGGGGGAGTGAAGTGGCACACGTGATTTAGGGTTTCTAGACAATTTTGGCATGCGGGCAACGGCACACATTTCTTCCTGCCGCGGTGAGCCTTGATTTTTTGGGGTGGAACACAAAACAGAGACATCCTCTTTGCGGCGTACAAATTCCCATGCCATGGCGAGCGTTGATTTTCAGCTCCAATGTTGAAACTCGAGACCTCATCGTCGTGGCACACATTTCTTCACCACGGTGCGCGTTGTTCTGTTCACCTTTTATGTAACCCTTACATAATTGTTGACTCCCAATGTAAGGCTTGCATTCTTTGACTCTTGTTACTCCATTTTTACTCCTTTTGAGTCATTTCAATGCATTATTCTTCTCAGCGTCCAAAAACCTTCAAAACACATAAATACATTCCAAAACACGAAAATAATAAAATAAAATATAAAATGAATGCTTAAAAACTTAACAAAATATAGGTCAAAATAGTATTCATCAGTCCCTAAAAATGATTTTTTTTAGTAATGTGTAGAAGTCTAATTTAATCTAAAGGATTTGAAGAATATTTAGATAATGATTGAATTTATTGATTCAAACCCTGAAATGTTTCATTAAAAATTGAGAAAAAAACTAAATACATAAGGTCATACAATACACATTCTACCTTTTAAGCTCACACACTCTTCTTATTTATAGCTAACAACTTCACCAAAATACAAAATTAACCACAAATAAATATATTGACAAATATGGCCCTAAAGTTCCCTAAATAACTACTAATAATGACTCAATGACAACAATAAATCTAACATAAAATAAACAAGTTATTAATAACGTAAATATTACTCCTAATCTCCTACATCAATGCTTACGTCTTGTATTTGCTTCATTATTCATTGATTTTTCCAATGTTGGAAAGAAAGATGGGTGGTGTTACTAATTTGCTTTTTGACCTCATTCTTCACTAGTGACTCATTTTTATGAGTAAATTTTTTCTAAGGATTTAGACTCATCATATAGGTGTATTTCCTCTTGAATTAACGTGTCTATCATGTAGGTTTGATAGCACTCATGCTCATCTCGTGGATTCTTCCCAACATGAAAAATATTCACATTAATGTCATGTTCCCAAAGGATAGCTTCATACGATCATTCCTACAATTGATAAGGGCATTTGCTGTAACAAGGAAAGGCCTTCCTAGAATGAAAGGGATCTTTGACTCCATGTAAAAAAAAAAAGTTTTTACAAAATAATAGAAGAAATAATTTTATAATTGGAAAAAGAAATGAACAATAATTAAAGATAGAAATCTTGGTAGAAAAGAAAATCAATATGCAAATAACAAGGCTTCGAGGTTGACTTAATTATTTTGTTTTAATATTACCAACTTTTATTCATATTTTCTACTCAATTGTATGTTTCAAATCCCAAACAAACAATTGAAAAATTTAGAATTTAAGATCTAAGATGAAATTTAAAGTTATTTCTTTTGAGAAAAAAATAGTATTTTCATGTAGAACAATTCGATTTATTTTTACAAGCTATCTAACATCGACAATATTTCAAATTAATAATATCGTAGTAGAAAATAAATTCGTAAAATAAATAAAATAATTATAAACTAAAACCTGCACATAAAGAAAGCATGATTGAATTTATATGAAATTGAAGAATACAATTTATTGAATGCAACAAAAGATGAGCAAAATAATTTCTCAAAACAAACTTATAAACTAGAAAGCACTTATAGGAATTAAAAGAAGTGAATAGATAAACTATATAATTAAGCTCTTCTCTAGCCTTGCTATAAATTTAGCCTAGTTTACAAGTCATTCTCACAAATTCTAAAGAGAATGAATGAGAATAGAAAGTATAAACTCTTTGTGATTTTGGGCAGTAAAACAATGCAATATGAATATAAAGGAAGCAGGGGACCATAGAAGGTTGCATTTGATTTAGCAAGAGGAAATCCAAAATGAGGCCTACAACAATGCACGAATTTTCAAGGAAAGAACTAAGGTGGCACATGACAGGATCATATCAAGAAAGAGATTTGAATTTGGACAAAAAGTGCTTTTATTCGAATCTTGCCTTAAGCCATTTCCTAGTAAACTTTGCTCTCATTGGATTGGCTCTTTAATTATTAAAAAATATTTTCTTATGGTGAAGTGGAAATTTGGAGTGAGAAAACTGAAAAGGAATTTAAGGTCAATGGGCATAGGTTGAAACCTTATTACGAAACATTGCACGAAGACCACATGGAGGAGATCCAATTCTGTGAGCAAACTTACGACAACATTTGAAATGTGGTTGCGTTTGGTTGATGATGTTAAACCAAGCACTATGACATGCTTGAAATCGCAAAAGTATATGTGGTAGGTGTACAAATGATAAATAATTTAAGAACAAAGTTGTTGAGCCCATGAGGATTGTCACAACTTCTACCTTTAATTACTAGTTTGTTAGTAAAATTAATAAAAGGGGGTTTTAAAATAATTGCAAATAAAAGAAAAAATATATTTAAATATGAATTAAAATACGATGGTAAGAAGTATGTGATTATGGGTCTATCCTTACCAATAGCCTACAATTTAACCAAATATGTCATGAATAAATATTTAGTTTCTTAAAATCTTGAACTACAATTTAACCTAAAATTATTCTTTAATTCTTAACATTAGCTTCAGAAGTTTAAGCACCTTTAAGACTTCCTTTCTTTTCTTACTGTGTAGTTGATTAAAAGTACCCTTATTAACCAACCTTAAATTATGAACAACCTAGAGGTATGCATAATAGATTTAATTCACTCTTTGCATTAAGATCTAAAAAGATGATAATTAAGCTAGGCAAGATTATAATAATCGTTTAACTTTTAACGTAGGTATCAATCCTACTCAAGACAGTAGTCACAAGGTACTACTTCGAATAATAATATTAGCTATTACGTACTAATATATTAAACTAGATGTAGGCATATTTATAAAATAAACTAGTTGATCGCTTTAATTTATACATGCATAGTCATGACATTTAAAAGAATTGAAATTAAAAATTGATCATGACATTAATTTAATTAAATCATAATCTAGGGTTTGAAATTAATTATAATCAAATAAAATATTTAGCTAGCCATAGAAATAACAAAATTCTACAAATAAAATAAATAATCCATCATAATAAAGAAATGAGTAGAGAAACAATATGATTTTGTAGAATTATTGAAGCCAAAGGAACCAGTAAAATCAATTTTCAATTTCTTCTTTAATCTTTCTTCAAGAATCTTCAATAATAACATGAGAATTGATTTATTTTTTGATGAATATTATATAATTTTTGGCTATTGCGTATGTTGTTTGCATCGTCTCCTATATCTGCCACTTTTCTTCTTTATTTTCTTGTCCACTGCTCTTCTCTATCTTCTTATATATATATATATATATATATATATATATATATATATATATATATAATAACCTAATGGGCTTGGCCCAAATGAAATATGGATCCCTAAGTGTATCCACATCTGTCTAAGTGTATTCACCTAAATGAATAAAACTAATAAAATATCCATAAAAATTTCAAATAATTATATTTTCTCATAATTAATAAAACAAACAATTAAAGTACATAAGAATAATAAAATAAGTGTAAATATGGAGGAATTGATTATTAAAAATATGCATAAAATAGCACATATTAAGCTAAATAGGAGGCAACCTATTGAGTTTCTTTCATCTATTTTCATTTCTTAGCTTTAATTAATTTCATGATTTTTTTAATGTCATTTGGTCATAATGAGGACATTACCTGATTTAGGTTGGGGTGGACAATACATTACCATCAAATATGTTTAGTTTAATCATTATTTTTATGATAGTAGCAATTTTTTAGTTTGGTTTAATGTCTGAATCAAAAAACTGGGCAAAACATTTACTACGTTTTCATAGGTGTGCCTTGGCATAGGTTTATTTGCTTCGCTGCCTAATGGTTTCAAATCAAATTGGTGATGCACTTTTATGTTGCATCATGACATGGAAATGTTGGGGCTGCGGCATGAGGGTTCAGATCAACTTGGCTAAAAATATTTTTGGGTGTGCCATTACAACGTGGCACACTAGGCTCGGGTTGGAGAATGAAGAAATGTACACAGGCACGCGCCGTATCCCACATACAATTTTAACACTAAAATTCTCCCAATTTGCAAGATTTTTAGATTAACCTAATCTTTTTTCAAATTGTTTAGATTAATTGTGGGTTATGACATAGGTTTGGTGAATTGCTAGCTAAGGTTAGCTGGGGTTGTGAACTGGTTATGAGGTAAGACTGTATTGACTTTGAAAAGGGTGTGTTTCATGGAGTTTCTAACTTAATATTATAATGGGTCTGTGTATAATTCTGAGCTTGTCAATAAGGGGTGTATGAATTATTGCAATATAAGTGGGTTATAATCAACCTATGCAATCATGACAAGAAGTTAAATCCTCATAATTAAATTAACCAAAAATATGTAGATTAACATCAATTATTAAATTTAAACAAGCATTCATCCTAGAAAGAGGAAAAAAGAAGAATCTAAAAAATGACATTATTTTCGAAATAACTTATACTATATTTCTCATTTGGGGCTAATGAGAAAATTACAATAATACGCTTGAGTCAAGAGATGTCTTGTGATTGAGAGTAATGTAGTACTCATTTTCATCCTCCACTAGTTCCTTGCAGTTGGTTTTATTCTTTAATTGCTTGTATAATGTACTAAGCAAGTCTCTCTTCCATTTAACCTATACGACAAACCATAAAATTCAAGATAGATTTAGGAAATGCATGAAATGGTATAAGTTTTTGTCAACCACCAAAATGAATTCATCAATCAAGAAAAGAAAAGTTTACAAGAAAATATCCACTCTTCATATTGCCTGATAACATTACTCAACTGACCAACGTCTTCAGCTTGAACTGATTCAGCAATATTCTGCCACTCAAATAAAGGAGAAAAAAAAAATCAATTTTCCCTTCCTAATACACATGGTTAAAAACAAGGGTGGGCCACTAGTGATTTGTTATTTTGGTAATTTTGTGTTTATACATTAAAAAAAAACATATATAACCTAGAAAAAAATGTTACCTAAGTCTCTTAGATTCTATCATTTGTGTAATTTAATCTCTTAGATTAGAAAGGGTGTCATTTAGTCACTTTAACTTTGTAAAAATGACCAACTAAGAAAATATTTTATTTTAATGATAATGCTTATACGCAATTAACACACGAATCTTTAACAATAGTAATGTGACAATTAATATGAAAAAAATTCACAAAATACTTGTTTTTAATATTTGTTAATTGCCACATACACTTGCATGTGCTCAAGTAGCCATCAAGTTTGTAACGTCGTTGTATGTGCAATTCAAGTGTGGGGGAGAGAACTCCATTATCTATCTTTGTGATTAGTCGCTATTTTTTTAGGAATTTTAATAATAATTTTGGTAGAAATTGAGGAACACATAGAGTCAAATGCATGTATGCTTGATATGAAATATATGAACTGTTGCTCACAATAGTGTATATGATTTTACGCAAGTGCACGTGTCGCAAACAAGTAATATAATGATAAGAAATATCGTTCCCACGGAGATTGGAATACTAGAAAATATTGTAAAAATTAACTATTAAAATCAATGTTTTGTGTTTTTGTTTATTAAAATAAAATAAAATAAAATAAATAATACGAGAGAACAAGAGTGAAAACACTGAAATAACGTTCAACAAGAAGGATATCACAAATCACAGATAGATAAATCAGTTAGGATTGCAAATATGACAAGTGATGTAGACAAACTGCTTTGCTGCAGCTTTGCTGTAGCAATGCTGTAGCAAAGTATACCAGTAACTAGAATTACAAAAATTCACAAAGGATTCTTCCGAATCTGCAATGTTTATATGATCTATGATTCAATGAAACATATTCCTATGCAAAACTGAATCTAAGAGCAACGTTTATGCACAAATTCTCTTGAGTTATGTGAAATAATTATATATTCCTATATCAATTTCTTCACACTATTCTAGCTTTATCCAACTTAAAATTAACCTTTCCAGATTCAATTTCAGTCTAATATCATATCAATTGTTGATCAAGCAATCAATAAGAATAAATCAATAAATCAAGCGTAGAATAACTAGCATCCTTTACCAAGCAAAGCACAGTTTTATGAAATTAAGGCACAAAGTCTACATACACTTGCATATCCACAACCCTAACTGAATGAGAATTTAGCCAAGCATATTTATAAAATTAACCATCAAATTATATATGCTCAAAATCAGATCCATATGGTTTAGAAAATTTAGAAGAATCAAATAATAAAGAATTAATGAAATAAATAAATAAATCCCTTAAATCCACCCTAAACCAATTGGATTATGATCCTTTGTCTCGTTCTTGCTTTCTCTTCAATGAAAGTCCTTGCAAATCAAGCCTCAATTGGTCTCTTTCCAAAGTCAAATTGATGCTCTGTTTTGCCTCTCCTTCCTTGCACCAAATCTGTCCAGAATTTGGGGTTGTTATCTGCTGTGTTTTTCCTCCTTGCTGCTGCGAATTTGTTCTCTGTTTTCTGTTCAGATTTCACGTATGTTTTCCTCCCTTTGTTGCGCCTCCTGCTGCCCAGATTGGTTCCTGATCAGTTCTCTATTTTCTGCCGCAGAATTGCTTACTAATCAGCCCCTGTTTTTGCTCTTTTATATTAGGTTTAATTGGAGACAAACTTTGGTGTGTTAATTTCCAATATTATCCCTCAAAAGGTGAGTTAATGAAAGCCCAAAATTGTCTTTTTGTTGAGAGTCCATATCAGCCTCTGTTTTCTGCGTTGATTTCCTGATGAGATTTTGCTGCAGCAATGCTGTAGCAAAGCTGCAGCAAAGCTGTAGCAAAGTTGTATTTTTGCATTTTCTTTGTTAAATTCTTTATTTCCTGTAAGGGCAATGAAAATATAATGAGTGCACATCAAAATCTAATTCTTTTTGACACATTTCATAATTATTTTGAATTTATTATCAAAGAATTCATTTAAATCACAAAATCCACAAATAGTGTATAAATGATTATAATGTGTGGATATTCCCAAATTCACATCTTTAAGCTAGATTTTAAGCCCAACAATTAAGCATTACATTTATCTTTATTCCTTTAGCTTGTATGATAAATGCAACAATATGTTATGGTATAAGGTGAGGTGGAATGTAATCCACCTTATTAGTAAAAAAAGTTCAACACAATTATACCTGTGAACAAATAAGAAATAAAAAGAATAGATTTAACAATTAGGCTGCTGTAAAATTACAAAAAGAAATGTGGAATTAAAAGAAGATTATAATAGAGTGCACTAAAATATCAAATGAAAGCTCAATCGTAAGCTAAGCATTGCATAATGAATAAAAAGAAAGCAAAGGTATGGAAAGAACCTAAATGTCACCACTTATCTACCCCACCTAAGCCTTACATTTCAAGCATACGAAGTCCTTTTAATCTTGAGCTAAATGCATTAGTTACGTTAGTGGAGAAGGGTGTTAAAAGTAGACCTATAAAATGTGTTCTAAGATTTAGTCCATAGCGTACTCATATAAGTTGATTTTAGGAGTACATTGGATGACATCTTGTGATTTTAACACCACACACGAGCCACTCCATCAAAAAAATCTTGCATACACTTTTATTAACAAAATGAGAGTATACAATTTAATTGGCATAATGTTATGATTAGCTTAATTACTATATGATGTGTTGTTTGCTTGAGAGAGAAATGCATGCTAGATGAGATTCAATTGTTCATATAATTTGTTTGCCAATTACTTGGAGACGATTTTAGTGATTCACATGCTGAGAAAATTGGGAGTTTAAGATTCTTATGACTCTTTTATAACAAATTAGTTAGTATGAGTATGTTGAATCATGTAGTGTAAATATTCTACTTTTATTATTTGTAAATTAATTTTACTTGTTAGTTTTCTTTAGCCTAAATAGTCTAGTGTAATCATAGTTTGATACTCAAACATGTAATAACCCAATCCTCGTGAGTTAACCATCATTGTTCTTAATTTACTTATCACTTGTGCTTTTACCACGTATAATTGCTCTCAAGCAACCATCAAAATACAGAACTAAAGATAGTTTACTTACAAAAAGACAAATAGTAAGGTAGTTTACACTAAAAACACATAACGTTGAAAAACAAAAAATCAATCCATCATTCTATTAGTTCAGACAATCTAACAAGTAACGAACTTTCAATAAGTGAATTTAACACCATAAAGGTGTAAAGGTTTTCTTGTGTTGATCCTCTAGTGCTGTGACAATTTGATTATACTTGAAATACCCATAAAGGAAACAAAAGTATTCTTCTCCTGCATGACAATCCAACATTTGGTCTATGAAAGGAAGGGAAAAATGATCTTTTTGGGTACCCTTGTTTAATTTTCTAAAATCCAAGCAGACTCTTCACCCAAGGACATTTCTTGTGGTGATCAATTCATTATTGGCATTCTCCACTACAGTCATACTTCATTTCTTAGGAACACATTGGACCGAACTAACCCATGAGATATCTAAAATTGGGTAGATAAGGTCTGAATCAAGCTACTTAATAACTTCCTTTTTGACAACTTTTTTCATGGTTGGGTTGACTCTTTTTTGAGCTTCTATGGATCCTTTTACATTGTATTCTAGTAATATTTTGTGCATACAAAATGAGGAGCTAATACGCTTTATATCTGCAATAGTCCAATTAATAGCTTTTTTTGTAAAGTTTCAACACATCAAGCAACTATAGCTCTTGTTCATTTGATAGTTGAGTTGAAATGATGACAAGGAGAGCGGAAGATTCCCCTAAATATGCATACTTCAAGTGAGTGGGAAGAGGTTTCAATTCCAATATAGGTGGGTCAATGATGGAAGGCTTAGGGACCTTGAAATCTCAAGAGGACAAGTCTAAGGTTTCAAACTTGTTTTTCGGATTGAAAGAGCTATACCTTGCTTCTACCCAATTTAATTCCTCTTTTTCACAATTTGATTCATGCTACATCAAAGTTATTTCGGTCACACCATAACTACATTCTTCAGATTTCTTAGACACTAATGAGTCTACTACTAAAATGTATGAACATTCATCCATATCATTAGGAAATTTCATGGCTTGGCACCTCACCATCCATATCATTAGGAATGTATGAACATTCATCCATATCATTAGTCCCAAAATAATTGGCACCTCACCGTCCTCCTCATAATCAAGCACAATAAAATCCATAGGAAAAGTAAATTTATCTACCTTAACCAAAACATCTTCAATCTTTCTTTCTGAATGAGCAATAGAACAATCGGCCAATTGCAGAGAAATTGTAGTAGGCCTTGCTTCACTAATTCCCAACTTTTTAAAAATTGACATGGGCATCAAATTAATATTCTGTCCTAAATCGCATAGAGCCTTGCCAAAATATTGATTACTTATAGAATATAGAATTTTGAAACTCTCAAGATCTTTGAGCTTAGAAGGAAGTTTGTTTTGCAACATAGCACTACTATCACTTGTAAAAGTGATCGTTTCAAATTCATCAAACCGTCTCTTTTTGTTATCCAAAAATCTCTTGCATTGAAGGTCCTACTACTATTTTTGAAATCGTTGATGAAATGGTGGAAATGGTCTATTTTACTGGAAACTTTGCTGCGACAAAGATGCAGCATTCAGAGTACCAAAGTTTTTTGCATTTTTTGAAACAGACCCAGATTTTCCAACTCGTTCTCCACTTTATCTTGAACTGAAGTGCTCTCCTTTTTACTCATTTTTTGTCCAGTTGTCTAATTCCTTCCCTATCTTTAGAGTAATAGCTTTGCAAAAATCCTTTTCTTCTCTACATGGAGTTTCGTTATCACTTGGAAGTATACCTTATGTTCTATTTTTTAGCTCATTAGCAAGCTAACCTGCTTGATTTTCTAGATTTCAAATAGACGCAGCTTGGCTTTGGAATATGGCATCATTCTTACCCATGGATTGCATCATTTCTTTGTGGCTGTTGCTGAAATTCTGGTAGATATATAGGGCAGTTGGGCATGTAAGAGCTTGCTTGACCTCCACCTTGATTGTTCCAAGAAAATTTTGAGTGTAGTCTCTACCTGGGTTATAAGTGTTGATGTGCAAATTATAGTACTTGCAAGTGCAAGAATTACTTATAGTCAAGTGATAAGTAAACCTTCGAGGTCGATCTCTAGCGGAGTTGCAATAGTTTTTAAAATTCCTTAATTATTTCCAAAAGTAATAATATACAAAATAAACAAAAATACTTAAAGCAAATGGATGGTGATAAAATAGTTAGTTAATCAAACAATTAAAAATAAGGAAAGAACGTAATTAAAAAGATGAGATAAGTAATGGAAATTTTAGCTTACTAACCAATCATATTTTAGATTATTAATTAAATTTAATAATTGTTCATAAGTTGATATTATTGATTTTTCCACTAAAACTAGAAAATTTCAATGATCATGGTAACTTTCACTTACAATTAAATAATCAATTTCTTTGATCGAGATAATTAATTAAATGATTGGAATGAGTGCAGAGAAATTATATAACCATCTAAACTAACACAATGATCATGTAATTAATTTAGATTCATGTTCAAGAGAGCATAATTAGATGCAGATGATGTTTCTAACAAACTAATTCACAGATATTTACTTTAACCATAAATAGTGATTTGATCCATCTACTATTCATAATTAAAGTTATCAAGAAAAATGAACATGAAATAATACCAAAATTTTATATAATAATTAATTTATTAATCTAAAATAATCATGGTAACATAACTAAAATCCCATATAAAAATTTAGCCAAACATAATTAAATTTACTATCGTAAATTTAATTACTAAAGGCATAAAATTTACAGTAATAATATTACAAAATTAGAGACAAAAATATTAATAATAAAACAAATACCCAAACTCTTGAATTGGTTGATGTTCCTTCTCCAAAAGCTTGAAATATTATACAATAGTGTAATATTTTTCTCTCTAAAATATCGTAAAATTATACTGTAAAAATAAAAAACTATCTAAAAATAAAAAGAAACAAATAAAAATAAAGAGAAAATTTTCTCAAAAAGAAGATCTGAAAATTGCTTAAAAAATGGATCGTAAACTTCCTATAAATGGAGCTGAGGATGCGCATATATATAGGGAAATAAGGCTGTTGGAAGTGCCATGTGTTAGCCTGTTATTCGCCAGTCAACTACAACAAAAGACAAAAAGACACGTGGTAGCATTTACCTACTGTTTTAATTGGTGATGATGAAGATCTGAATGAGTTTTTTAACCTTCATGTTGAAGATAATCAAAGCTAGGCTGTTGCATATGTTACAAAAAATGAGATAAGATCCATAGATACAAGTCATTCTATCTGCTATGAACAACTTCTTAATGTAGGAGGTCATCCTGTAAATTACTTGAGCAATAGTCATACACACGATGGATCTCAAAATCGTAATAGAAATTGCAATAATATTTTTTATAGTATTGGTGATGATGTAGATCGCTCTTCAGATCTTAGGCAGATGGGTGATGATGGACATCTTTATATAGAGAGTATGAATTAGAAGGTGGTCTTGTTAATGAACATGTTGATCATGACATGACCTCATTGTCATCAACACATGCAATTTAGAATTGTAAGACACTAGTTCAACCAGAAAGGTTGATTGTAGGAGCTCAATTTGTAAATAGTTTATCCTAATTTGAAGGAAGAACTGTAATTGGGGGCAATAATGAATTATGTTTTGGTCCACCAAGTACACCCACAGAGATTATTTCAAATAGTAATGTTTCCTCGTTTGTGGCACATGTAGAGCTTGATTTGAAAGTTGATCAAGTCTTTGACAGTAAGATATTTCACCACACATTTCGAGCTTCATGCTATAAGAAAGAGATTTGAGACGAGGACACTGACATGTAAGAAAGACCATGTCATGATATGTTGCATTCAATATAGTTGTACTTCAATGATTAGATGTAATAGGATCACTGGCTCAGATAGGTTCAGGGTAAAATAGTTTGAATCAAGACATACTTGTGATCCTAACAATTACATGAGGAAGAATAGGACCTCGACCTCAAGAGTGATAGGAAATGCCATAAAAATGAAGTTGGTGCGACTCGAAAGAATTTATAAGCCGAAAGATATTATTGATGATTGTCAGAATGAGTTTGGGATTGAGATTAGTTACACCATAGCATACAGGTCTAAAGAAAAGGCTCTCAGGTTACTACGGGGTAGTGAAGAGGATTCTTTCCTGAAGCTTCCTTCCTACTGTCATGTTTTGAAGGAAAGAAATCCTGGCAGTGTCACACATATTGAAGTTGACCAGTTCGGAAGATTTAAGTATTCTTTCATGGAACTAGGTCCATGTATTAGAGGATTCTTATCTTATATAAGACATGTCATTACAGTTGATGGTGCATTTCTATCAGGTAGGTATGCTAGAACAATATTCGTAGCAAATGCTTCTGATGGAAATAACAACATATATCCAATTGCCATTGGGGTTGGAGATTAGAGAATAAGGAAGCTTGGGAATGGTTTTTGTTAAAATTATCACACATAGTTGGGCACATTGACGACCTTGTTATTATTTTGAATAGACACCAAAGTATTATTCAAGCTGTTTCGAAAGCATTCCCCAATGATTTGCATAGTTATTGTGCATTTCACATGGAGATGAATTTAAACCACAAATTTAAGAATCCTAACATTACAGCTTTGTTCAAATGTTGCCCAAAGGTATATACAAAGCATGAATTTGACGAGTCATAGGGGATTTGAGAGAGATCGATCCTTTGATAGAGAAGTACTTATTGAAAGTAGGTAAAGAGAAGTGATCAAGATATCATTTTTCAAGAAATAGATACGGGATAATGACCACATATGGATCAGAATCATTTAATAATGTCATGAAATATGCTTGTGAATTGCCCATAACCATGCTTGTTGAGTATTATCGTAGGAAAATACAGTAGTGGTTTGTAGAACGTAGGGAGGTTGGGATGAAATGGGGAACTTGATTCCTTACTGATGAGGTTGAATCAATTATGCGTGCAAATCACAATAAGTCCTTAAGGTACAGGATTTTCAAAATTAATGCACATTTTTCCAAGCATGGGATTCGTACAACACTTTAAGTTATTATATGTTTATCTATTTTCATTTTAAATAATTGTGTAATCTAGGTTATTATCCATTGACAATAATATAACGAGTTCATTTATATGAAATTAGGTTTTACATGGTGACACTAGTGACGATGTTGATATACTTAATAGAAGTTATAGTTGTAGGGAGTTTGATGTTCACAAGATTCCCTATTGTCTTGCCATTGCAGCCACTCGGTTTCAAGATATTGATGTCCATTCCTTTGTTGACCAATTATACACCTTAAATTGTTATATTATCTCATATGCATTGTCCATATTTTCTGGAACTGACAATGGTGAGTGGAAAATTCCACCAAAGATAATAGAGCTAGTTGAACTTCCTCCCAACACGAAGAAAAATTCTGGCAGACCACAAAAGCGACATATACGTTCACGTGGGGAAGTAATTAAGAAGGTCATATTATACAGTATGTGTGGAAAGAGTGGTCATAACATGAGGAATTGTAATGTGTTCCTTTAGATGATTGTAGAACCTTTGCTATCTTCTCATCCTTAAACATATAAATAACACACTTTGGTATCATTCGAAGTATCACATTTTCTTTTTCAGACTTTTGTATTAATTCAATGAATACCATGATAATGAACTTTATTTAACTAGTCATATATATCAATCATGTATGTTTTGTAAATATACTAAATGCATACTTTATTATATTTTGCTATATGTTGGAATAATCATAAAATATCCCACCAATAAGTTTTAATTATTATACCACAAGAATACAAAAATATACTTAAATATACCTAGGAATATACCAAAGTTATACCAGAATATAGCGTTACTATGTTTATAAATATACCGAAATATACCGTTCGATCTATTTTGGTGTTTTATTTATAGATTTCAGTAAGTATGCTGAAATATACCAAAAATATATAGAAATATAACATAAAGTACTTAAATCTGACAGAAATATACCAAAATATACCGAAATTACCGTTCTATCTATTTTGGTGTTTTATTCGTAGATTTTAGTAAGTATGCTGAAATATACCAAAATATACTCAAATATAGCATAAAGTACTTAAATCTGACAAAAATATACCAAAATAATGATGAACATTATTCTGAACCTATTATTTGTTAGTTTTAAGTATTTATTTCATTGTTTATTTTGGTATTACTTTGATTTGGAAGAATATTTTCATATTTTGTAGGTTCAATCAAATATGTAAGGACACTTACATGGCATTACAACATTGTGCGCCTGATGTGTAAATTATAGTACTCGCAAGTGTACAAATCTCTCGTAGAAAGTGACAAGCAAACCTTCCAGGTCGGTCTCTCAAGGAATTGCAATGGTTCTAGACAGCCTTTTTCTTAATCTAATTAAAGTCTTAACTCAACTAAAAGACTAATTAAATAGAGTTCTAGTAAAACTAAAACTCTAAATAACTAGAGTCTTAAACCTAGTAAAACTGTAAAAAGAGTGTGGTTTGTAACGAGATCAATGGTAATGAACAATTAATGAAAACAATATCGCAAATTCACAATTAACACAAATAGATTTGAATATCAATGGAGGATGTATGGACGTTTAGGTTGGTTGGCCATGCTTGCATTGAAAAATTATGGTGAAATAACATAAACGTTCTAATAAACAATTTTACCGGCTTTCCTTTTAATTAAAAAAATTCCTACGATCGGATAATTCTCTTTGTTGATTAACTAATTAACATCCTACGATCGGGTATATCAAATAGCAATCAAATTATGCGCAAGGACATATATGCCAATCAAACTAATGCTATGACTAAGTCACTAATTTGAAGCTTTGATTAAGTATTTCGGAATAAAGTTAAGATGACGTTCCTAAAACTAAATTCTCAGATTTTTCAGCCTAACTATGAATCTCAAATTGGCCCATGAAAATTCACAATTAAATATCTAAACATGCTCTTAATCAAAAGGTAAATTTATTTATTTCAAAGTAATAAAACATTCACCAAAACAGTTCTAGCAAACATGGCAACACAAACTAAACATCTATAATTAAATTAGCCGCTCATGTTCATATTAAAATTCATAGACAAATTCAATGTGAACATACACTCAAAGAAGTAAGGAGAAAATAGAATTCTATAACAAGAAGAAAATCCTAGATCTAAATACCGCTAGTGGATTGGATAGCGTTCTTCTCCAAAAGCTTGATCTTCGATCGTCAATGGTTTCCTTGGATTCTTAGAATGGATTCCCTTGCTTCGTTGAGTGTGCAAAAGCTCCCAAAAACTGATTGAATCTCTTGTTTGTTCGCAAAATTGAAGTGTATAAAGGTTGTCTTGAAAGAGGATTCTAAAGGGGGTATTAATAGATGTAAAGGGTTACACAAATCCTGATTACAATAGGAATAGGCGCGCCGCGGCATACAATTTCCCCGCCGTGGAGCAACACAAAAGTTGAAAATATTGGTCACAACCCGAGAGGTCCCCGCTGCGGCATACAATTTCCTCTCTGCGGCACGTGTTGCCTTTCCTTTCTTCACATTTACCTCCTTACATATATGCTGGCTCGTTATGTATGGCTTACATATTTTGACTCGTTTTGCCTGTAAATTGTGATTAGAGCACAGTAAGTGTTCTGTTTTTGCATGTTTGCATTATTCAACTCATTTGACGCTAAAAACACCTAAATTACACTAAAACATACCGTGATTCCGAATTGATAGATTTATGCAAATTATTAAATAAAAGAGTTATAATTAAATCTATTTGTCACAATTAAACACAATAAATCATAGAATATTAGTACTTTTTAAGCACTCATCACAACCCCCAACCAGCTTCTTGCTAGTCTCTAGCAAGTGAAGCGATCTAAAAACTAAAAGAAAAATAAATAAACTAAACTAGACTAACCTAAATCACTTTCGTAGATTATCACGGTTGTATTTAGCATATGCAACAAGCCTTTAAACCCCTAGATGGCCCTAGTGAACGAGTTATAGTCTCGTGAGGGTTTTCAGTGATGACACCCACAAACATCGTACGACTCGTAAAACTAATAAAGACTCTAAACATACTTGAATTAATCCATGCATATGTCTTAAAAATTGTTAATGATGAATGGCATACGAAATAGTTAAAAATTACTTAAGCTCAAAAACAGTGCAAATATAAAACCCATATTAGTAATCAACTTTTGAACAACTAATCAAACCACAAGCCCATTAGTTACACTATCTGATCGTGTCATGCATGATATTCATAGTTTACATTTTAGATCTCAAAATCGTGCAAGTAAAATATGAGTGAAAATTGCACTTACAAACTCCATAGGCTCACTTTTCAAATCCATTTCCACTAATATAGAAATCAAACTACCTAGAATCAATAGGACTTCATTAAACTTGTAAAGTTGTGTTTAGGTGTGTGGTTAAGAAAGTATGGAGATGTTATTCTCGATAGGATAAGAGTACTTTTTATTTCACAAACTTATTCAACTTTTTCTACCCAAATGTTCTTTTTCATCCTCCTATTTTATAAATTCCATATGTCCCTTGGAATTTTTTTTTACTTGATTTTCTTTCTTTACTTTTCTTGCTCATTATTCCAAATCTCTCTTCTTCTTTATTTTTTTTAATCAAGCAAGATAAATACAACATAATTGCTCATTAAAATTAAATATTACATTGAGTACTCTCATCACTAAGGGTAGTATAACGTATATGTCAATGTTGAGTTCACGGGTGTCACTATGGATAAAATAGTATGGAGAGACTTGAAAAGTTCAAACGGTCCAAAGATGGCCTAAATCATTTTCTAAGTGGCATTTGATTCTATTATTTCGCCTTCATAGATTTTCAAGAAAGTTCTAGAGTTCGTTGAGACTTAAAATATATCACGAACATGCACACATTACACAAACCAAAAAAGTCATACTAACCATACAAACTACCACATATACCACAAAATCCTCAAACTAGATGAATCTAGCATTTATGTGCCTCTTTACTTAGGCAAAAATTTAATTTCTTTCATATATCACCGTCATTACAATCACATTAATATCATGGACTTTCGAATTGACTTAAGTGGACACGACACTATCCTAACAAAATTCAAGTGACAAAAGTTAAAATTTGAAATTTGGTTTAAATTTATGCTCATGGAATATTTTTTCCATCCCCAACCTAATCTCTACATTGTCCTCAATGTTAAAAAGAAAAACAAAAGAAATTAAGTAAAGAAGTGAGAGAAGTTACCCCCCTTTCGTATGAGATTGTGTACATTACACTTACGCTTCGTTTCACTATTCCTCGCTTTCATCATCATGTGGCATTTAGTACGCAAGAAATATGCATGAAACATCCAAATGTGTGCATCACAACTCAAAGAAAAATTTAAAGATTAACTAAATGTAAATGAAAGCAAAAACATTAAACAAATCCTTAAACAATCAGACATAAAGAAAAAACAAAATAAAATAAAATAAAATGAAAGAAAAAGAAAAAGAAAATTAAACTAGAAAAATAAAAAAATAAAAAGAAAAGAAGTTGATACTATCGAATATGGTGGTTGCCTCCCACCAAGCGCTTTCTTTAATGCCTTAGCAAGACGTTGCTAATCCGTTTCTATCCATCGTCATCAAAGATCTTGAAGTGTGTGATATCAATTTTCTGAGCTAGTATGTCATTAAGCATGTCCTTCCATCTCGGTAGTTGTTTCCTATGAAGCACATCACACACTTTTTCGTGGAAGTGGTATGGAAAAGGATTTTGGAATGTGAAAATCTTAGGTGCCTTGTGTGGCATGGGAGGTGAAGATAATTCCTCCTTGTTCTCCTTAGAAGGTTGTAGAATTTGATATTTCTTAGCTTGACATTCTTTGAGAATTACTTGCTCCCCATCTGTATTTTCTACATAAAGTGGTAAATCATCAAAAGTTTCAGGAAAATAAATATTTTCAAATTTTTTACCACTTTGAAGGATTATGTCATCCTTCACTTGCTCAATTTGAGTGGGCAACTCTTCCTGTTTTTGAATTTGTTTCGCTAGTTGCCCAACTAGTATTTCTATCCTTTTCATTAATGCCTCCATAGATCCGTCCTTTCACTAGTAGATTGTATGAAAGCATTCAAGGTTTCCTCTAAGGTTGGCTTCCTAGGTTGATTAGAAGCTCTACTTCCTTGTATGAAAGAATTCAAGCTCTCCTCCAAGGTGGGCTTCCTAGATGGATAGGGTGGGTCATATGGATGAAAATTTTAGCCTTGTATTTGACATTGGGTATAAGATGGGTCATATGGATGAAAATTTGACCCTTGCATTTGATATTGGGCATAAGGTGGGTCATATGGATGAAAATTTGAGCCTTGCATTTTGTATTGGGCATAAGGTGGGATAGAGTTTGCTTCCCAAAAAAAATTATAGTGATTTCCCTACTCAAGATTATAGGTATTAAAATAGGGATCATTTCAGGATGGGTGACATCCCTCATTATTATCAAAGTTTGAATTAGTAGATGTATAGTAATCACCTGCAAAAGTGCAAACATTAGCATAATGCCCATATAAACCACAGATACCACATACCTCTATGTCTGTCATATCATATAGCTCCTTAAAAGGCTTTGTATTAGCTCATGGATTTCAGTATCCAACCTAATTAGGTATACTTTAAAATTTGTTAATATTGTCTATGAATGGTACCTTTCAAAAATTAACAAAAACAACAGAGAAAGCAAAGCACCATAAAATATACCACAGACTAAGCAAATAAAAGTACTATATTTTTTTTGAATTTTTGAATTTTGATTTTTTTGTGTTTTTGAATAAAAGATAAAAATAAAAATAAAATAAAATTTAGCTAAAATAAATAAATAAATCTAATTTAAAAACTCTAAAAAGTTAAAAAGAAAATTATTTAAAACTCCAATTCCTCGGCAACGGTGCCAAAAACTTGATATGCAAATTATAGTACTCGCAAGTGTACGAATCACTCGTAGAAAGTGACAAACAAACCTCCGAGGTCGGTCTCTCAAGGAATTGGAATAGTTCTAAACAACATTTTTCTTAATCTAATTAGAGTCCTAACTCAACTAAAAGACTAATTAAATAGAGTTCTAGTAAAACTAAAACTCTAAATAACTAGAGTTCTAAACCTAGTAAAACTGTAAAAAGAGTGTGGTTTGTAACGAGATCAATGGTAACGAACAATTAACGAAAATAATATCGCAAATTCACAATTAACTCAAATAGATTTGAATATCAAAGGAGGATGTATGGACATTTAGTTTGGTTGGCCATGCTTCCATTGAAAAGTTATGGTGAAATAACATGAACGTTCTAATAAACAATTTTACCGGCTTTCCTTTTAATTACGAAAATTTCTACGATCGGGTAATTCTCTTTGTTGATTAACTAATTAACATCCTACATTCGGGTATATCAAATAGCAATCAAATTATGCATAAGGAAATATATGCCAATCAAACTAATGCTATGACTAAGTCACTAATTTGAAGCTTTGATTAAGTATTTCGGAACAAAGTTAAGGTGATGTTCCTAAACCTAAATTCTCAGATTTTTCAACCTAACTATGAATCTCAAATTGGCCCATGAAAATTTACAATTAAATATCTAAACATGCTCTTAATCAAAAGGTAAATTTATTTATTTCAAAGCAATAAAACATTCACCAAAATAGTTCTAGCAAATATGGAAATACAAACTAAACATCCATAATTAAATTAGCCATGCATGTTCATATTAAAATTCATAGACAAATTCAATGTGAACATACACTCAAAGAAGTAACGAGAAAATAGAATTCTATAACAAGAAGAAAATCCTAGATCTAAATACTGCTAGTGGATTGGATAGTGTTCTTCTCCAAAAGCTTGATCTTCGATCGTCAATGGTTTTCTTGGATTCTTAGAATGGATACCCTTGCTTCGTTAAGTGTGGAAAAGCTCCCAAAACCTGATTGAATCTCTTGTTTGTTCGTAAAATTGAAGTGTATAAAAGTTATCTTGAAAGAGGATTCTAAAGGGGGTATTTATAGATGTAAAGGGTTACACAAATCTTGATTGCAATAGGAATAGGCGCACCGCGGCATACAATTTTTCTGCCGCGGCACAACACAAAAGTTGGAAATATTGGTCACAACCCGAAAGGTCCCAACCGCGAAATACAATTTTCTTTCTTCACATTTACCCCCTTACATATGTGCTGGCTTGTTATGTACGACTTACATATTTTGACTCGTTTTGCTCGTAAATTGTGATCCGAGTGCCATAAGTGTTCCGTCTTTGCGTGTTTGCATTATTCAACTCATTTGAAGCTAAAAACACCTTAATACACTAAAACATACAGTGATTTTGAATTGATAGATTTATGCAAATATTAAATAAAATAGTTATAATCAAATCTATTTGTCACAATTAAATACAATAAATCACAGAATATTAGTACTTTTTAAGCACTCATCAGCGCCGCTGCGAAGAAATATGCTTGTCGCTGCATGGGACTCTCAGATTGCAATATGGAAATCATAAAAACATTTTGCTCCATGGCGAGGAGGTTCTTGTTTTGGTCCGCATCCCAGAAAAAACATCGGGCACTGCGGCAGAATAAAAAGCGCCCTGTGGCCTGTGCACTGGGATTTCACTTACACGCCTCTCAGCCCCACACATACACACGCTCATTTTAGGGAAACAATTAACACCTTTTAAAAATGCAGCATAATTCCTGGAGAGATCGGCCTCAAAATTGCTTATCACTTGCTACGAGCGATTTGTACACTTGCGAGTATTTAAATTTTCACAACAAATATACCAAAATATACCGAATTGTTCTATTCGGTCTATTTTGGTGTTTCATTCGTACATTTCAATAAGTTTGTTGAAATATACTAAAAATATACTGAAATATAACATAAAGTACTTAAAACTGACCAAAATATACTGAATAGTTCTATTTGGTTTATTTTGGTGTTTTATTCGTACATTTCAGTAAGTATGCTAAAATATACAAAAAATATACTAAAATATAACACAAAGTACTTAAATCTGACCAAAATATACTGAAATATACAATACTTTCTTCACTGCATACCAAAATATACCTCTACATCATCTTGCATAAGTTACACAAAACTGACAGAAATTCCATATACTTTATTACAAATATAGTTCACATCAGTTTCTGAGATCTGACTGAAATATATAAATTAACAGTGGCCTCGTTCAATGATGTATCCACATGTATGTGTTTCAAAAAATTTGAAATTGGGGTTAACCAAATATATTTCAGTACATACAACAAAAGTTTCTGGAACATACAAATGTTTTCAAAAATACAATAAACATTGACTACATTTATACAATAATCTAATCACTGTCTGTAAAGAAAAGTTCACAACACAGTTTCTTCAAAAATAATCCAATCGCCTCGTCTTTGATATCAGTCAGCGGCTTATCATTAACCATGTACTTGATGAACTTCAATATGAATGTATAAATGTAAACTGATTTACATACTATGTAACACAGTTTACATATTATGTAAATCAGTTTACATACTATGTACACCCAACTATACCACCAACAGATTTACAATACTTCTTCAATTTTCTAGTTCTCCACAAAAGGAGTGATTAGAGAATTTAATTTGAGGAAGAAAAAAAAAAGAAAAAAGGAGTGATTGGACATTATTCTATATTTATATTTTACAAGTGAGATTATCTATATAGTATTTGGAACAACATTGATTGTGATTTAACTTGGTTTCTCAAAACATACTTTTAATTATCTTAAACTTTATTGTTGCTTAATTTCTTTAGTTAGAGACTTCTTTTTAGTTTAATGTTTTTATGTATATGCTTAACTTTTTCTTTTTCGTTGCTCATGTGCACTTTATTAAAACCATTACTTGTTGTATGTAAATCAGTTTACATTAAACTGTGTTACATACTATGTAAACTGGGTTTACATACTATGTAAATCAGTTTACATAGTATGTAAACCCAGTTTACATACTATCTAAATCAGTTTACTTGTTGTATGTAAACTAATTTACATACAAGTAAACTGATTTAGATAGTATGTAAACTGGGTTTACATACTATGTAAACCCAGTTTACATACTATGTAAACCCAGTTTACATAGTATGTAACACAGTTTACATAGTATGTAAACGAATTTACATACTATGTAAACTGATTTACATAGTATGTAAACCCAGTTATACCACCAACAGATTTACAATACTTCTTTAATTTTCTAGTTCTCCACAAAAGGAGTGATTAGAGAATTTAATTTGAGGAAGGAAAAAAAAAAAGGAGTGATTGGACATTATACTATATTTATATTTTATAAGTGAGATTATCCATCTAGTGTTTGGAACAACATTGATTGTGATTTAACTTGGTTTCTCAAAACTTCCTTTTAATTATCTTAAACTTTGTTGCTGCTTAATTTCTTTAGTTAGAGACTTCTTTTTAGTTTAATGTTTTTATGTATATGCTTAACTTTTTTTTTTGTTTCTCATGTGCACTTTATTGAAACCATTACTTGTTGTATGTAAATCAGTTTAAATAGTATGTAAACTGATTTACATACAACAAGTAAACTGATTTACATAGTATGTAAACCCAGTTTACATACTATGTAAACAATCATGGTTTGATTATCTCATTTTCTCTTGGGTATATTGTGGTCGTTCCTTGCATTGTTTCTTCAATTGTTAACACTTTATTGATATTTGATTAAATATGTTTTGTGAAAACTTGGGGCAATTGGTAAACTGTTTATATAGTATGTAAACTGTATTACATACTATATAAAATAGTTTACATACAATGTAAAATAGTTTACATATCATGTCCAATAGTTTATATATTTTCTAAAAAATATACAAATACGAAATCTAAAGGAGAATAGTTCCCAGTTACATAAATCTTGTTTTTACGTAATTTTTAAATATACTGCGCAGTGTAACATGTATGAATTAGAGTGAAAGGATATTTCTGTAATTTATCTAATTTTGATATAACTAAAATGCACAGTTTTGAACTTATTATTGCTAGTTTTGAAAAATTTAACTTTTAATCAGAATTGAAGCTATTTAAGCAAATCACTCGTGGGAACTGTTCGGGTTCCTCAAAATGTTTAAAAGAGCCCTCTTTTTTTATTTTTTTAAAAACCACCGGCTAAAAACCAACCTATCAAGTGAGCAGTTAAAATCTGCTTATTTTTAAACTTTAACATAACATGACCCTTTTTTAAACTATGCTTAGGGATATGCATTTTAGACAAAAATCCATAATCGGATCCAGCCCCTACAGCCATCCCCGTTCAACATATGGCCGTCCACCACCTCTAGTTCAACCACTTTGTCCCCTTCTGTCGACCTCTACATCATTGGCCAATTGTTTCCTCTATCCTCATTACCTCGATAGCCCCTGTTCTCCAGCAGCTTGTGTTATGAATCCCAGTTGGCTTCCTTCTCATAGCCTTCACTGCTTGGAAAGGGGATCCCTTTCCCTATGACCTAGTCGCTTAGCTTCTGATTGCCTTTTTTGAACTCCTTGATGCCTCTTGTTTTCAAGGGTTTCTTTCCAAGGGTTAATAGAGAACCTCTGTTGGTCTCGGAAGTGTAAGTTTCAAAAATTGATTGGCGTTATAATTTTTATTATTGCTTTTGTTTGTTTGATATGTTCTATAATTTTTATTATTGATTTTGTTTTATTATAGTTTTATAATGAAATGTCTATTATGTTGGACTTTTGAGAGCTTGTTATGCTTTCCAGTCTGTGAAATCTTTGTCTCTCGCATCTATTCTGCAGTTAGTTTTCACCCTTTCTCTTTCTCTTTCCTTTTCCTTAATCTCGATCGTTGGTGTATGCTAAAACCCATGGCACTATGAACATACTATTGTCGTCGCTGGTGGTCATTGATTGCACCCATAGTCCCCCACAAACGATAACCTATTATTGGCACAATATTCGTCTCCATTCATATTAAAAAACGAAAAACAAGTACTTAAAAGTACATGGTTTCTAGTATAAGCAAAGACTCCATGCTAATCTATAGATGTTTAGGGCCTTGTAATACTATCGCTCATACAGTTCTTCTACATTTAGCATGTCTCATTCTAAATCAAACCTCAAGTTTAGATTTATAAATTTTTCGCTTCCCATATTCTTTTCAAATAATCCATCTCGTGGAAGTTCAATTTTGAATGCTGAATATAATCTTCTGCGAAAGAGTTTTGTTAAGTTTTTTATATTTATTTTTTTGTTTATAAAGACATTTACTTTATAAAGTATATTTTTCTTTCTCCTTCTGATATAAATTCTTCGTTGTTGATAGGTAAGAGCAGTTCATAAACTTTTGGTGGGCTGTGACCAAATTAGTTCAAGAGAGTGAGTTTTGTATGTTCTTGGTGGGCTTGATCTCTTATATACCTTCTTGGTTACTGATATTATGAATAAGAAGCATATACTAAATTATGTTAAAGTTTTTTCTTGTATGAGGACCCAGGAGTAGCAAATCCAAAGGTTGAATATGCCGAATCCACGATTAGTACATGCAAATTTGGCCAAAGCTGGTCAATTTTAATCAACTTTTTCAGAGTTTTGGTAGTCCTATGGCTAATAATAATACTAACAGGTATTTCTTGGTCATCTCAAGGTGGAGTCTCACAAGCCTTTCCTATGAATGAACCAATGGGTAATGGGTCTTGGTCTGCACATGTTATGGTTGAGTTTTTCCCATTTTCTCAAAGTGTGATTAAGATTATGTCATATGTTGTTAATTGGCCCTTTGATCCTGCTTGCTTCTTTATCTCTGTATGTATCTCCTTCAACTTAGCACTTGATATCTCATTCTCAATTCTTTTACCTTTACTACCTAGTCTTACCTAGTACCCTCTACCTTGTCTTTAGTCTAAAAACTTATCCAATTTTCCTAAATACAATTACATCTCTAATACAATTACCTTTACTATGTACAATTACACACCAAATACCAATAATTTTTCAATTCTAATGCAACATATAGCTCAAAAAACTCCCCATAGTTTAAACTCGAGGCTTGTCCACTATGGTAAAGTTTTTTCTCCGTCGTGGGACACGTTTTATTGGTTGCCATAGCACACATTTTCTCAGCCTAGGTGTCATTGTGTGTCAACTCTTTGTATGTGTCCCATACATTGTAGTTGGTTCTTGATGTAAGGCTCACATGCTTTCGTCTCTTTTTCTCTTAAGGTTCTATTTGAGTGTTCCAAGTGTTGTTTCTTGGTGTATGAATATTATTTGCCTCTTTTTAAGCTAAAAACATATGTAATATATCAAAACATACCTATGATTCCAAAAGATATTTTTGTATAAATAATCAAGTAAAAATATTATAATTCAACATATTCATCTCAAATAAGCACATTAAATCACGGAATGTGAGGGGTTTTCAAGCACTTGTCAATTGTCATGTCTCCATGTATATATTTTTTGATATAATTTGTTATTGTATACTTTTAAAATACGTTTAGTATTTAATTAATTTTTAGATGATAATATTGATGAATGTATTCTAATATTCTCTCTTCTAATGCAACACAGTTTTCTTCTATCTCTTATTTCCATCATTCGAAAACATGGCAAATGATCTTGTTCCCTTAATGAGCATGGATTGTTTAGACATTTTTGGAATTGATGGAAATAACAGTAATTGTTACGCAAACTTCCTCAATGATCTCAAAACCAGGTTGCATCATTCTGAAATTTAAGCTACTATGGTTGAAGTGAATGGCAGGGAAGTTTTGCACATTGATGGAGCTAGTAACTTCTCTATTGAGTTTACTAATGATGATGTAAAGCTACAACTATTATTCTCGTCCAATAACCTGTACCTAATAGGATGGAGGAGGGGTAACAATGTGGAGTGATTAATCTTGGAGGACCCTAGTTATCGATATCTAAAGAAATCATCTTATGGCAGCCACAAATTTAAGAATTTTATCCATGCCCTATACAGAATCAATAATCGAAAGGAGCAACAAGGTCATAAACAATTGATCACTTTTATGGTCATGATTGCTGAATTTTACGCTTCATGTATGTCCAGATTTTGATTTGCAAACATTTAGGGACTGGTTATAAACTCAAGAAAATAGAGTTAACATTAGTGAAGAATTGGGTACACATTTCTTGTGCAGTTTATGAGCATGTTAGTAGTAGTAAAAATGAGCATGGGTAAACTAATGAATACTACTTTGAACCTATTATTTGTTAGTTTTTAAGTATTTATTTTATGGTTTAATTCTGTATTACTTTGATTTAGAGAGATATTTTCATGTTTTGTTGGTTCAAGCATTGTGACTGAAATAGTGGAGTAAAGTGTTCAAAAAGGGGCTCAAAATGTAACATTTACATTGTAGTTTATTTACTATGTAAGGGGGTTAAATTAGAGCAGAAGAACATAAGGCTTACGTAGGAATCAGCAAATATGTTAGGACCCTTACATGGCATTGCAACATTGCATGTGATGAACACTATTTTGATCTACTATATGTTATGTTTTTAAGTGTTTATTTTGCGTTTAATCTCGATATAATCTTGTTTTGGAGGGTATTCTATTGTTTTGCACGTCAAAGTAGGTTTGGAAAGAAATGTGGAAAAAGAGAGCAAAAATGAAGTGAAAATGTCTAAATATGTAAGCCTTACATTAGGTGTCATTCATTGTGTAAGCCTTACATCGATAATCAGCAGAGTATGTATAACGCATGTACATACATGTACATACCATGTACACTGTTACATGCAAGGCGCGCCGCGGCGAAGGAATTGTGTGCCGCAGCGAGAGGCTCTCGGGTTGAAACATGAAAATCATGAAAAACATTGCGCGCCGCGGCGAGGAAAAGTTATGCCGCGGCGAGGAGGTTTCTGCTTTGGACCCAAAAATCATGAACACATTGCGCGCCGCGGCAAGAAAAAGTTATGCCGCGGCGGGGAGGTTTCTGTTTTTATTCATCCATATCCCAATGCTCCAACATATTCATATCAAATTCTCTAAACTTAATGTTAAGAATCCGAATTCGCTTCGACTCTAAGCCTCACAAGATTCACTCTTATTATCACACCGATCCTAAGGGTTCATGCACTCAATAAAGTATATGCGAATATAAGTTATGTAAAGATGAACACAAATAGGTTCGCATATGCATATAAAGAATGAAAGCTCAAGTGCAACAAAATTGATCTCATGGAAGAAATCATATGTTAGGATTATGAAGGAATTACATTGCTCATATCATACTCTAATCAAACTCATTAAGCCAATAATATCAAGTACGTGCCTATGGATGAAAGAAAATGCTTTTGACTTCAAAGGGTTATTACTTATAGATTGTTATAGTCACTTTACTACATTTAAGATTTTGAGTTTTTTTTTTTTAAACCCCAAACATTTTTTTTCTTTTTGTAGTATATTTTTTTTAAGTGACTCTTATAACTTTTTTTTTTGTCAAATGAACCCCATATATAATATTATACACTAGAAGTCAAGCATGAAGATAATTAAACACTCACTTTCAATTGCTACTGAAGTCATTCGATTAGTGTTATGAAAATAAACAACATGAACGTCATTTAATTATTAAAAATTATAACATCCAATGGAAAATCCTATAGAGATCATCTAATAATTTAGAATCATAAGGAATGTATTTATAAGAGTAAAAGAAAATTAATCTCTCAGAATGGAACACTAAAGGCTCAAACATCTCACAAGGTAATCTCCACTATTTGATTCTATAACATTAAACTTAGGTTCATCTCAGTTTCAATATCAAGAGCATGATTTATGGATTATAAGTATAAACTAATTCTTAGAACAAACTTTTAGAATGTTAAAGAAAATCAAACATAATATGCATATTATACTCAATTACTCACTATAAATTTACCAAATGCATGATTATTTTGTATTAAAAAAAATTTTAGTTGACCCCTATTCACACCTCTAAACCTAAACCAAACATTGTACTCCATGTTTTCAATCAAGTATATGTTTAGAAAAGTATTCAAAGGTAACAAATATAGAAGAAACACTACAACAACTAAAAAAACAATAATAAATAAATTAAAAAAATAAAATAAAATAAAGAAAAGAAAAGAAGTTGATACTACCGAATATAGTGAGTTGCCTCCCACCAAGCGCTTTCTTTAACGTCTTAGCAAGACATTTCTAATTCGTTTCTATCCACTGTCATCAAAGATCTTGAAGTGTGTGATTTCAAATTTTCGAGCTAGTATTTCATTAAGCACATACTTCCATCTTGGTAATAGGTTCCTTTGAAGTACATCACACATTTTCTCCCACATGTTTAACTCTTTTTTATCTTTAAGCCTAAGATGTGTCTCCTTTAAACGACGTGAAAATGAATTTGGGAGTGCATAAGTCTCAAGTACCTTATGCAACATAGGAGGTAAAGATGATTCCTCCTTGTTCTCCTTGAAAGATTGTAGAATTTGATTCTCCTTAGCTTGAGCTTCTTTGAGATTTGTTTGCTCCCCATCTATATTTTCTACAACACATGGTAAATCATTAGAATTTTTATGAAAAATATTGTTAAGAACTGATGAGTGCTCAAAAACCACTAATATTTCGTGATTAATTGTGCTTAATTGTTTAAAATATAGATTTGTTATGATTGTTTATTTGATTATTTTCATAAATCTATCCATTCGGAATCACGGGTATGTTTTAGTGCATTTCAGGTGTTTTTAGCGTCAAATGAGCCAAATAATGCAAGCACGCAAAGACGGAACACTTACGGCGCTCGGATCACGAGTTACGGGCAAAACGAGTCAAAAATGTAAGCCATACATGTCAAGCCAGTACATATGTAAGGGGGTACATGTGAAGAAATTGAAGACAATGCGCGCCGCAGCGGGGAGCTCTCGGGTTTTTACATTATTTCCAGAATTTGTGTTGCGCCGCGGTGGGGAAAATGCATGCCGCGGCGCACCTATTCCTATGGCAATCAGGATTTGTGTAAACCCTTACATCTATAAATACCCCCTTAGAGCCCCCTTTACAAGACAACTCGAGCAACTTGTACACAACTCTTAGATTTCACAATTTTGCGACAAAACACTGCATTCAATCAGTTTTGAGAGCGTTGCCACACTCTAACGAAGCGAGAGAAACTATTCTAAGGATTCAAGAAAGCCGTCGACGATTGAAGATAAAGCTTACGGAGAAGAACGCTATCCCATCCATAAGCGGTATTGAGATCTAGGATTTTCTTGTTGTTATAGAATTAAATCTTCTTCTCTTTTTGTTAAAGTGTATGATCATATTTTATTTGTCTATGAATATTAATATGAACATGAGCGGCTAGTTTTATTATGGATGTTTAGTTTGTGTTGCTATGTTTGTTAGAATTGTGTACGGTGTATTTTATTGATTTAATATAAACGAATTACTTTTTGATTAAGAGCATGTTTAGATACTTAATTTTGAATTATCATGGGCATATTTGATGTTCGTAGTTAGGTTGAAATATTTTAGAATTTAGTTATAGGAACGTCACCTTAACTTTATTCCGAAACACTTAATCAAAGCTTCAATTTAGTGATTTAGTCATAGCATTAATTTGATTGGCATGTTTTTTCTTGCGCGTAATTTGATTACTAATTGATTTACCCCGACCGTAGGCAGTTAATTAAGTTAATCAACAAAGAGATTTACCCCGACTGCAGGCAGTCTCGTAATTAAAAGGAAAGCCGGTAGTTTTGTTTATATAGGACGTTCATGTTATTTCACCATACCTTTTCGATGCAAGCATGGTCAACCAAACTAAACGTCCGTACATCCTCCATTGATTATCAAATCTATCTGAATTGATTGTTTACTTGCGATCTTGTTTTTGTTTAATTGTCGTATGATTGTTCTCGTTACAAAACAAACAACCTTTTTACAGTTTTACTAGCTTTAGGATTCTAGTTACTTAGAGTTTTAGTTTCACTAGAACTCTATTTAATTAGTGTTTTATTTTCATTAGAACTCTATTTAGGTTAAAAAGTTAGTTATTTAGAACCACTGCAATTCCTTGAGAGACCGACTTTGAAAGTTGCTTATCACTTTCCTACGAGTGATTCGTACACTTGCGAGTACTAAATTTATAACATCAAGTTTTTGGCGCCGTTGTCGGAGAATTGGCGTTTTAAATAATTTTCTTTTTAACTTTTTAGAGTTTATTAATTATTTTTATTTGTTTATTTATTTTATTTTTATTTGTTATATTTTATTTGTTTATTTATTTTATTTTTTATTTTTATTTTATTCAAAAAAAAAATTTCAAAAATACAAAAAAAAAAAAAAATTAAAATTCAAAAAAAAAAATAGTGCTTTTATTTGCTTAATCTGTGGTGCTTTGATTTCTCTGTTGTTTTTGTTAGTTTTTGAAAGGTACCGTTCATAGACAACATCAACAAATTTTAAAATGCACCTAATCAGGCTGGATACTGAAATCCATGAGCCAATACAAGGCCTTTTGAAGAGCTGCATGATATGACAGACATGGAGGTATGTAGCATTTGTGGTTTATATGGGCATTATGCTAATGTTTGCACTTTTGCAGGTGATTACTATACATCCACTAATTCAAACTTTGATCGTAATGAGGGATGTTACCCACCTTAGAATGATCCTTATTTTAGTACCTATAATCCTGAGTGGGGAAATCACCATAATTTTTCATGGCAAGCAAACTCTACCCCACTTTATGCCCAATACAACATGCAAAGCTCAAATCTTCAACCATATGACCCATCTTATGCACAATACCAAATGCAAAGCTCAAGTTTTCATCCATATCCATCTAGGGCAACCTTGGAAGAGAGCTTGAATTCTTTCATACAAGGAAGTAGAGTTTATAATCAACCTAGGAAGCCAACCTTAGAGGAAACCTTGAATGCTTTCATACAATCTACTAATGAAAGGATGGAGTCTATGGAGGCATCAATAAACAGAATAGAAATGCAAGTCGGGCAATTAGCGGAACAAATTCAAAAACAAGAAGAGTTGCCCACTCAGATTGAGCAAGTGAAGGATGACACAATCCTTCAAAGTGGTAAAAATTTTGAAAATATTTATTTTCCTGAAACTTTTGATGATTTACCACTTTGCGTAGAAAATACAGATGGGGAGCAAGCAATTCTCAAAGAATGCCAAGCTAAGGAATATGGAGAACAAGGAGGAATTATCTTCACCTCCCATGCTGCACAAGGCACCTAAGACTTGCACATCCCCAAATTATTTTCCATACTACTTCCACAAAAGAGTGTGTGTTGTACTTCATAGGAAACAACTACCGAGATGGAAGGACAAGCTTAATGACATATTAGCTCGAAAAATTGATATCACACACTTCAAGATCTTTGATGATGGTGGATAGAAACGAATTAGCAACATCTTGCTAAGACGTTAAAGAAAGCGCTTGGTGGGAGGCAACCCACCACAATCGGTAGTATCAACTTATTTTCTTTTCTTTATTTTCTTTTTATTTAGTTTAATTTTCTTTTTCAGTTTTTCCTTCATTTTATTTTAGTTTGAATTGCTTAACTTTGTTTAATGTTTTCTGTTTTTCATTTGACTTAGTTTTAATTTAAATTTGGATCTGAATTGGGATGTAAATCTTTGAGGTTTCATACATGTTTCTTGCACACTAATTGCTTCATCATGAGAAAAGCGAGGAACAATGAATGGGAGCGTACGTGTAGTATACACAATCTCATACGAAAGGGGGGTAACTTCTCTCACTTTTTCTTAATTTCTTTTGTTTCTCTTTTTAACATTGAGGACAATGTAGGAATTAGGTTGGGAGTGGGAAAAATACTCCATGAGCATGAAATTGACCAAATTTAAATTTTTAACTTTTGTCACTTGAATTGTTTTAGGTTAGTGTCGTGTCTACTTGAGTCAATTCGAAAGTCTATGATATTAACATGATTGTAATGACGGTGACATATGAGAGAAATTAGATGTTTACCTAAGCAACAAAGCACATAAATGTTAGATTCATCTGATTTGAGGATTTTGTGGTATATGTGGTAGTTTGCATGGTTAGTATGACTATTTTGGTTTGTGTAATGTATGCATGTTCATGATATATTCTAAGTCTCAAAAAGCTCTAGAACTCATTTGAAAACCCATTGAAGCAAAATTATAGAATCAAATGCCACTTAGAAAGTGATTTAGGCCATCTTTGGACCGTTTGGACTTTTCATACCTCCTCGTATTATTTTATCCATAGTACACCCTTGAACTCAACATTGATATACGTTGTACTACCCTTAGTGATAAGAGTACTCAATGTAATATTTGATTTTCATGAGCAAATTATGTTGTATTTATCTTGCTTCATCACAAAAAAAAAATGATGATGATGATTGAAATAATAAGCAAGAAAAGTAAAGAAAGAAAATCAAGTAAAAAAAGATCCAAGGGGACATATGGAATTTATAGGAGGATAAAAAAAAAAAAAACACTTGGTGGAGAAAGTTGAAAATAAGTTTGTGAAATAAAAAGTACTCTTATCCTAGTGAAAATATCATTTCAATACTTTCATAATCACACACCTAGCCACAACTTTACAAGCTCAATGAAGTCCTATTGATTCTAGGTAGTTTGATTTCTATATTAGTAGAGATGGATTTGAAAAATGAGCATATGGAGGTTGTATGTGCAAAATTCTCATTCATATTTTTACTTGCACATTTATGAGATATTAAAATGTAATCTATGAATATCATGCATGACACGATCAGATAGTGTAACTAACGGGCTTGTGGTTTGATTGGTTGTTCAAAATTCGATTACTAAGATGGGTTTGATGTTTGGACTGTTTTTGAGCTTAAGTGATTTTTAACAATTTTGTATGTCATTTGTTATTAACAATTTTTGAGACATATGCATGGATTGATTCAAGTATGTTTAGAGTCTTTATTAGTTTTGAGAGTCGTACGATGTTTGTGGGTGTCATCACTAGAAACCTTCACGAGACTATAACTCGTCCACTAGGGCCACCTAGGGGTTTAAAGGCTTGTTGCATATGCTAAATGCAACCGTGACAATCTACGGAAGTGATTTAGGTTAGGTTAGTTTATTTTATTTGTTTTTATTTTAGTTTTTAGATCGCTTCACTTGCTAGAGACTAGCAAGAAGCTAGTTGGGGGTTGTGATATGTGCTCAAAAAGCACTAATATTTTGTGATTAATTGTGCTTAATTGTTTAAAATATAGATTTGTTATGATTGTTTATTTTATTATTTTCATAAATCTATCCATTCGGAATCACGGGTGTGTTTTAGTGCATTTCAGGTGTTTTTAGCGTCAAATGAGCCAAATAATGCAAGCACGCAAAGACGGAACACTTACGGCGCTCGGATCACGAGTTACGGGCAAAACGAGTCAAAAATGTAAGCCGTACATGTCAAGCCAGCACATATGTAAGGGGGTACATGTGAAGAAATTGAAGACAACGCGTGCCGCGGCGGGGAAAAGTCATGCCGCGGCAGGGAGCTCTCGGGTTTTTACATTATTTCCAGAATTTGTGTTGCACCGCGGCGGGGAAAATGCATGCCGCGGTGCGCCTATTCCTATGGCAATCAGGATTTGTGTAAACCCTTACATCTATAAATACCCCCTTAGAGCCCCCCTTACAAGACAACTCGAGCAACTCGTACACAACTCTTAGATTTCACAATTTTGCGACAAAACACTGCATTCAATCAATTTTGAGAGCGTTGCCACACTCTAACAAAGCGAGAGAAACTATTCTAAGGATTCAAGAAAGCCGTCGACTTTTGAAGATAAAGCTTACGGAGAAGAATGCTATCCCATCCATAAGCGGTATTGAGATCTAGGATTTTCTTGCTGTTATAGAATTAAATCTTCTTCTCTTTTTGTTAAAGTGTATGATCATATTTTATTTGTCTATGAATATTAATATGAACATGAGCGGCTAGTTTTATTATGGATGTTTAGTTTGTGTTGCCATGTTTGCTAGAATTGTGTATGGTGTATTTTATTGATTTATATATAAACGAATTACTTTTTGATTAAGAGCATGTTTAGATACTTAATTCTGAATTATCATGGGCCTATTTGATGTTCGTAGTTAGGTTGAAATATATTAGAATTTAGTTATAGGAACGTCACCTTAACTTTATTCCGAAACACTTAATCAAAGCTTCAATTTATTGACTTAGTCATAGCATTAATTTGATTGGCATGTTTTTTCTTGCGCGTAATTTGATTACTAATTGATTTACCCCGACCGTAGGCAGTTAATTAAGTTAATCAACAAAGAGATTTACCCCGACTGCAGGCAGTCTCGTAATTAAAAGGAAAGCCGGTAGTTTTGTTTATATAGGACGTTCATGTTATTTCACCATACCTTTTCGATGCAAGCATGGTCAACCAAACTAAACGTCCGTACATCCTCCATTGATTATCAAATCTATCTGAATTGATTGTTTACTTGCGATCTTGTTTTTGATTAATTGTCGTATGATTGTTCTCGTTACAAAACAAACAACCTTTTTACAGTTTTACTAGCTTTAGGATTCTAGTTACTTAGAGTTTTAGTTTCACTAGAACTCTATTTAATTAGTGTTTTATTTTCATTAGAACTCTATTTAGGTTAAAAAGTTAGTTATTTAGAACCACTGCAATTCCTTGAGAGACCGACCTTGGAAGTTGCTTATCACTTTCCTACGAGTGATTCGTACACTTGCGAGTACTAAATTTATAACATCAAGAACCTTACCACTTTGAAGGATTGTATTATCCTTCACTTGCTCAGTTTGACTAGAAAACTCTTGTTATATTTTGAATTTGTTCCGCTAGTTACCCAACTAGCATTTATATCCTTTTTATTGATGTCTTCATAGACTCCATTCTTTCACTAGTAGATTGTATGTAAGCATTCAAGGTTTCCTCTAAGGTTGGCTTCTTAGGTTGATTAGAAGCTCTACTTGATTGTATGAAAGAATTCAAGCTCTCCTCCAAGGTGGGCTTCCTAGATGGATAAAGTGGGTTGTATGGATGAAAACTTGAGCCTTCCATTTGGTATTGGGTATGAGGTGAGTCGTATGGATGAAAATTTGAGCATTGCATTTGGTATTAGGCATAAGATGGGTTATATGGATGATTTCCCCACTCAAGATTATAGTTACTAAAATAGGGATCATTTCAGAATGGGTGACATCCCTCATTAAGAACAAAGTTCGAATTAGTGGATGTATAGTAAGCACCTGCAAAAGTGCAAACATTAGCATAATGCCCAAATAAACCACAGATGCCACAAACCTCCATGTCTGTCATATCATGTAGCCCTTCAAAAGGCTTTGTATTGGCTCCTGGATTTCAGTATCCAGCCTAATTAGGTGCACTTTGAAATTTGTTGATGTTGTCTATGAACGGTACCTTTCAAAAACTAACAAAAGCAACAGAGAATTCAAAGCACCATAAAATGTACCACAAATTAAGCAAATAAATAAGAAATAAGACAAAAAAAGTTACAAAAAAAAAAAACTAAACCTAACCTAGAATCTCTAAAAATTTGGAAAAAATTATTTAAAATGCCAATTTTTCGGCAACGGTGCCAAAAACTTGATGTGAAAATTATAGTACTCGCAAGTGTACGAATCACTATAGCAAGTGATAAGCAAACATTCAAGGTCGATCTCTCAAGGAATTGCAATGGTTCTAAATAACATTTTCACACTTCTCTAGAATCCTATAACAACTAAAATACTAAATAGTTAGAGTCCTAAGACTACTAAAATGCTAATTAATTAAGACTTCTAAGGCTATTAAAACACTAATTAGTTAGAATCCTAAAGCTACTAAAATATTGATTAATTAGAATTGTAAGTGAGATTGGAAACTAGAGCAAGAGCGGTGAAGGCAAGAAATGAATAATTATGATGGCATACGAACAAGTCACGGAAAAATATTTTGGCTTAAAACTAACTTTACTAGGTTTTTAATAATCAATGGAGGATTTATAAATATTTAGCTTAGTTAACCATGCTTGCATCAAAATATTATGATAAATTAACATGAACGATCTAATAAATCAAGATTACTGGCTTTACTTTTATTTATGAAAATTCCTACGAACGGGTAATTTTCTTTGTTGATTAACTAATCAATATCCTACGATCGGTTATATTAAATAGCAAACAAATTATGCACAAGAAAAAATGTGCCAATCATATCAATGCCATGATTAGGTCATCAATTTGAAGTTTTGATTAAGTTTTTCAAAATATAGTTAAGATGACGTTCCTAAACCTAAATTCCCAAATTTTTCAATCCATTTGTGAATACTCATGTTATGAACCTCAAATTGGCCTAGGAGTATTCACAAATAAATCTCTAAACAACCTCTTAATCAAAAAACAATTTGTACTTATTTTACTATTAAAACATTCACAAAAATAAATCTAGCAAACCTGGCAACATAAACTAAATATCTATAGTTAAATTCAGCCAAACATGTTTAGATTAATATTCATAAAAAATATAATCTAACATACATTCTAGAGAGAAAAGAAGAAGAAGAAATATCTAACGACAACAAGTAACCTAAATCAAGATACCACAATTGGCTTGGATGATGTTTCCTTTCCCAAAAGCTTGATCTTCAACCATAAAAGGCTTCTTGTCTCCTTTAGATGTGCCTCTCTTGCCTCCCTAGGATATGGCAAAGCTCCAAAATCTAGTTTAGTTTAGTAGAAAATAATCTCCAAATTGTGTGAAAAATTGTATGTAATGCTAAAAATGTAAGGGAGGTTTCATAGATGTAAGGGTTGTACAGAATTGGGACTCTCCAAAAATACACGCGCACTGCGGCACACAAAAACCTCTGCGGAGCACAAGCTAATTATGTAACCCTTACAGACTGGTTGATTTCTGATGTAAGACTTACATAGCTTAGTCCTTTTTGCTCCTAAGTTGCTATTTAAGTGTTCCAAGTGTCCCATCTTCACATGCTTACATTATTAATCTCTTTTGAAGCTAAAAACACCTGAAATACATAAAAATATAATGTGATTTCGAATTGATAGATTTATACAAATAATTAAATAAAAGAGTTTTAATCAAATCTATTTGTCACAATTAAGCACAATAAATCACAGAATATTAGTATTTTTTAAGCACTCATCACATCTCAAGAAAAACAAAAATTGTAGAGTCAACCAGAGCAAGCGAAGGTAATTACAGTCCTTCAAAGTGGTAAGGTCGTAAATAAAAATTCACTTGAAATTTGTAATAATTTACCATTTAGTGCAGGAAACATGGAAGGAGATAATGCAATACACAAAGGGAGTGATGAATCCAAGGCTAAGAATGATGAGCCATCCAAGGAAGCAATTAGAGAGTCATCCACCACCCTCCAATTGCACAAATCATCGGAGCTTTACCGACCACCCGTACCTTCTCCACACCATCGCAAGGGCGATAAACAGGATAAGCAATTTTCTAATCTTTTTCATATGCTTTCCAAAGTTCAAATAAATCTTCCTTTATTGGATGTTATTAAAAATGTGCATTCTTACGCAAAATTTTTCAAAGATTTAAATACTAAGAAGAGAGAGTATGAATTGAATGAGAAAATTGTTGTTTCTAAAATCTCTAGTTCAATTCTTCAATAATGTTTACCACCAAAACTTAAGGATCCCGGGAGTTTTAACATCAACATTACTTTGGGAAATAAGAAAGTAGTAAGAGCCATGCCAAACTTAGGTGCAAGCATAAATTTAATACCATACTCGATTTATTTGCAACTAGGTTTAGAGGAATTGAAACCTACTATCATGTCCCTTCAATTAGCTGATAGATCTTTGAAATATCCTAAGAGAATGATTGAGAATTTTCTTGTACAGGTTGATAACTTGATTATACCTGTTAATTTTGTTGTGTTAGATATACAGGAAAATCCATCTATGGACAAAGAACACACTATTCTTCTTTTTAGACCATTTATGGCCACTACCAAGACAATTATAGATGTCCATAGTGGAAGTTTAACTATTACAGTTTTGGGAGAAACTGTTAATTTTAGAGTGTTTGATTCCTCCTCTTTACCTTCTATATCCTTAATTGATGAATGTTCTTATATTGACCATATTGATACTCTTATTTTTGATACCTTTTTACAGGATGAACTTGAAGACAAACTTGAATATGCCTTAACAATTGATAGGGTAGAGAAGGAGTTGGATGATGAAACTTAGGGATACATTAAGTTGCTAGATAATGACGAACCTTTAGAAGAACCTAGTGTTGCCTTAGAGTTACCCAAGACCCCATCTAGGGAAGACAATACTCCGCCTAAGCTTGAGTTGAAAGAATTGCCCAAACATCTTAAGTATGTGTTTTTAGGGGAAGGGGATACCTATCTGGCCATCATCTCATAAGAGAGTTGGTGAAAATACTTAAGAAATATAGGAAAGCCATAGGATGGAGAATTGGTGATATTAGAGGTATTAGTCCTACCATGTGTATGCATAAGATAATACCAAACCGTAGAGAGAAGTCAAAAGGAGACTTAACCCTATTATGCAAGAGGTGGTAAAAACTAAAATTTTGAAACTTTTGGAAGTGGGGGTTATTTATCCTATTTCAGATAGCAAATGGGTTAGCCTGGTACATGTGGTACCGAAGAAATTCGGGATCACTGTGCTAAAAAATGATAAAAATGAGTTAATGCCCACAAGAGTGATTACGGGATGAAGGATGTGCATTGATTTTCATAAATTGAATTTATACACAAAGAAAGATCATTTTCCTCTTCCTTTTATTGATCAAATGCTTGAACGTCTAGCAGGGCATGACTTTTACTATTTTCTTGATGGTCTTTCAGGTTATTACCAAGTGCCCATTGCTCCGGAAGATCAGGAGAAGACCACATTCACATGCCCATTTGGGACATTTGCCTTCAAGAGGATGCCATTTGGTCTTTGTAATGCCCCTGCCACATTCCAACGATGCATGATATCGATATTCTCGGATATGGTGGAGAAATGTATAGAGGTATTTATGGATGATTTTTCAGTTTTTGAAAATTCATTTGATGATTGTCTGAATAATTTGACTCTTGTGCATGAACGTTGTATTGAAAGTAACTTAACCCTTAGTTAGGAGAAGAGTCATTTTATGGTTAAACAAGGCATTGTATTAGGGCATGTTATTTCTAGTAGAGGCATTGAGGTGGATAAAGCAAAAATTGATTCAATAGCTAAACTGCCACTCCCATTAATGTTAAGGGAATTAGGAGTTTTCTTGGCCATTAATGTTAAGGGAATTAGGAGTTTTCTTGAATCTGCTACTCCCATTAATGTTAAGGGAATTAAGAGTTTTCTTGACCATGCGGGTTTTTATAGGAGATTTATTAAGAATTTTTCTAAGATAAATCGTCCTCTATGTAATCTGTTAGCTAAAGATGTTTCTTTTGTCTTTGATGATGATTACCTGACTGCAACGAGAAATTGACTTCTGTGCCCATTATCATGGCACCTGATTGGTCACTCCCCTTTGAAATTATGTGTGATGCTTTTGATTTTGCTATAGGGGCTGTTTTGGGACAATGAGTAGATAAGCGTTTACATGTCATTTACTATGCTAGTAAAACTCTAAATGACGCTCAACTTAACTACTCAACCATCGAAAAAGAATTCTTGGTTGTTGTGTTTTTTTAGATAAATTTAGGTCTTATTTTGTAGGATCTAAAGTAATTGTGCATTCGGACCATGCGGCTTTGCGATATTTGTTAAGTAAACCGAATGCTAAGCCAAGATTAATTCAGTGGGTTTTGTTTTTGTAAGAATTTGACTTAGAAATTAGAGATAAAAAGGGAACTAAAAATATTGTAGCTGATCATTTATCTAGGTTAATTTTTGAGTTTGACACTACTGAGAGTGACAAAAAGATTGATGTTGTTGAGACTTTTCCTAATGAGCAGTTATTTTCTGTGAGTCCAAACCCTTGGTATGCTGATATTGTAAATTATCTTGCTAGTGGTTTGTTGAGGCCTAAAATTTCTTTTCAGGAAAAGAAAAGATTTTTTTTCAAGTGTGCAGGTAATACTTTTGGGATGACCCATATCTATTCAAGATCTGTCAAGACCAAGTCATCTGGAGGTGTGTGCCAGAAGAGGAGCATGCAAGCATCTTAACTTTTTGTCATGAGCTTCACTGTGGAGGATATTTTAGCGGTAAGAAAACCGCCATTAAGGTACTCCAATCTAGTTTTTATTGGCCTACTCTGTTTAATGATGCTTATGATTTTTGCATGTGTTGTGATAGATGTCAAAGGACTGGTAACATAGGTAGACGTAATAAAATGCCTCTGACATATAATCTAGTTGTTGAATTATTTGATATATGGGGGGATTGACTTCATGGGTCCTTTTCCCCCTTCTTCTGAATTTGAGTATATTTTAGTGGCGGTTGATTATGTGTCCAAGTGGGTAGAGGCTATACCCACTAAATCTAATGATGCTAACTGTGTTATGAAGTTTTGGAAGGAAACAATATTTAGCAGATTTGGGACACCGAGGGAGATAATCAGTGATGGAGGGAGCCATTTCTGTAATAAACTTTTTGATGGATTGTTACGAAAGTACAACATCACTCATAAAATGGCTACTCCATATCACCCATAAACATCCAGACAAGTTGAAGTGAGTAACTAACAAATCAAGGGTTTCTTAGAACCCTATTGAGATGAGCCCATACCGGTTAATTTTTTACAAGGCATGTCATTTGCCAATTGAGCTAAAGCACAAGGCCTATTGTGCAATCAACCAACTAAACATGGACTGTCAACAAGCGGGAGAAAAATGCTTACTTCAACTTGATGAGCTTGAGGAGATTCGAAATGAGGCCTATGAGAATGCCAAGATGTAGAAAGAATGCACCAAGTGTTACCATGACAAAGGGCTCGTTAGTAAGTCTCTCTATCCTGGAATGAAAGTACTTTTATTTAACTCTCATTTTAAACTTTTTCCAGGAAAACTTCGATCAAGATGGAGTGGAACGTTCCAAATTGTGGAAGTATTTCCTCATGGAGCTATTAAGTTGCTCAATTCGACAACGCAAGTAACTTTCAAAGTGAACGGACACCGTGTAAAGCCTTACTTGGAGGGAGTTGTTCACAATGGAGATGTGGAGAGCATTGAAGTGCATGCACCTTAAATCAAAACATCGTCTTGCTAAGACATTAAACTAGGTGCTTGGTGGGAGGCAACTCACCATTTTAGATAATATATGTCCTTTCTTTTAATTTAGTTTAGTTTAGTTTTCCATTTGCCTTTTCTAAATACTTTTATGAACTGCTGTGTTGTTGAAAACCTTGAGTCTTTATGCATTGTTTGTCTGATTTTTAAAATGTTTAAGGTTTGTTGAAAAGATTGGTTTAATTTGCAATCTTTGTTTCGTGCTTTTGATGTTGAAACTGAGATGAACCCAAATCTTGTGTTTAGGAATTGAATAGTGGAGACTACCTTATGAGAGTATTATTGAGCCTTTAACGTTTCATTCTGAGAGATAATTATTTTTCTACTCCTTTAAAGACCTTTCATATCATTTCAAATTGTTAGATGATTTCTATAGTTTTTTGCATTGAATGTTAGGATTTTGAACATATATTGAAGGATCATGTACTTAATTGAATTGCCTAGATTAAATGATTTAAGTAAAATTTAAAAGTGTTTGCCTATTTAATTCATGCTTTACTTTCAAAAAAATATGAGAGAATTCCTATATCCAACACAAAAAGAGCTAAAAATTTGTCATTCACAAAATACAAATGTATTTGGGTCTTAAAAAATAATAATAAAAAAAAGAGAATAATAAGTTTATTATGACCATAAGTTCTTCAAATGTGAAATGGCTAATACATAAAGAAAAATAGGAAATAATTTCCCTTAAAGTCAATGCATTTTCATTCATTTATTCTAGGGCATACACTTGAAGTTTTTGCTTAAGGATTTTAATTAATGCATGAGATTAGTAATGTGATTTCTTCATAAATCCTATCATTTGATTCCTTTCATGAGATCAATGTTATGCACTTTTTGAGCCTTTCTTATTTAATCATATGCGAACCTATTAGCTCATTTTTTTACATAACTTCTATTCGAATATACTTTGTGGAGTGTTTGAACCCATAGGATCGGTGTGATTTAGAGAGTAATTCTTGTAAGGATTAGAGTTAAAACAAATTCGTATTCTTGACATTAGGTTTGGGGGAATCAATGTTGATATGTTTTTTGTATTGAGGTTTAGATTTGTGAAGCGAAACTAATCTACATGGTGAACCTTGATGTGTTAGAATGTTGGATAAATTTGTGTATAAATTGGAAAGAAACTAAAGCAAGACAAGTTTTGTTAATTTTATTTTTAGTTTTGTTATTTGTCTTTTTAATTCTAGTTTTGCTTAACGACTAGCAAAATGTAGGTTTGGAGGTATTTAATGAACACTATTTTGAACCTATTATTTGTTAGTTTTTAAGTATTTATTTTATGGTTTAATTCTGTATTACTTTGATTTAGAGGGGTATTTCCATGTTTTGTAGGTTCAAGCATTGTGAATGAAATAGTGGAGTGAAGTGTTCAAAAAAGGGCTCAGAACGTAACTATTACATTGTAGTATATTTACTATGTAAGGGGGTTAAATTAGAGCAGAAGAACGTAAGGCTTACGTAGGAATTAGAAAATATGTAAGGACCCTTATATGGCATCACAACATTGCAAGCCACAGCAAAGAAATATGTGTGTCGTGGCATGGGGCTCTTGGATTGCATCCTAGGAAATCATAAAAACATTGCGCGCTGCGGTATGAAAATTGTGCGCCATGGCGAGGGTGTTTTTGTTTTGGTCTGTGTTCCAAAAAAGCATAGTGCTCCGCAGCCCACGTACTCTGATTCCACTTTCACCCTTTCCACCACACACACACACACATAAATCCTAACCTATAAATACATCACAAAATCCTCTTCTTCACCAAGCAGGGAACAGTGACGATGAATAGTGCCAAACTCACATTTGTCCACACTTTTGAGAGAGAAATCACTCAATTAATGTTACTCCATTGAAACTTCATCAAGAATCTTGAAGAAGGTGACCATCCAACATTAAGAAGCTTGTTTCAAGAGTGGAAGTGGGGTATTTTATTGTTTGTAATTTCTTTTCTCTTTAGAACTCATTGAATGCTTATTGTAATGGAAAATCTTGATTGAAATTTTGTTATGAGTAGCTAAACCCCTATGTGTGGGATTTTAGGGATGTGGTTATGAATGAATGACTGTTTATGTGGTTTAATTTATATTTAAGTGATTTATTTCATGTTCATTGTTCTTAATATCTATGTTCATTACTTACTTTTGGCCAATTTAATTTATGAATATATGAGAATATTTTAGGGTTGAGCGTTAAAAACGCTATCTAAGTTCGATTGGGCATTGTTGAGGATGAGCCTAATTTAAGTGCATTGACTTATCTTAAATTAGGTGATTAAATTACTTTTCTTATGATTAATTCTAATTAACTAATTAACTATCTAGATCAAAGAAGTTAATTAGTTGATTAAGGAAAAATTTCCATTTATTTGGAATTTTCTAGGCTTAGTGAAATAGATCAATAAATTCTACTTTATATGCCTAATTGTAAAAACCACGTAAATTAATCTATCCGTGATTGGTTCACTAACTAATTTTCCACACTCGGTCATCTTATCGTTTTGACTACGTTTTCTTTCACTTGTTTATTTTACTTGTTTTAAGGAATTATAATTTTAGCAACCATTCTCAATACCAACTTTTATTAGAATGTTTAGTATTTAAGTTTTATTTACAACCAATTTAGATTACATTTAACATTTTCAAAAATAATCGCAATTCCTTTAAGAGACGATCTTGGGAGTATACTTGTCCCTTACTACAAGTGACTCGTGCACTTTCGAGCTTTTACAAATACAAAATTGGTTATCAAGTTTTTGTGCATCACAAACTACAGCGAATCTCAATGATGAAATTAAAGGACTTCCTTCTTTCATAGCAAGTTTTACACCTAGTTTAGAGAATGCAATCGATTTGTTGAATGTGGACAATGGATACAATTAGTCCTTAGCTACTACTACAAAGAATGCATGAGATTATTAAAAGGACTCAAGCCATCAATCTCAGTTAGCTATTGATGGGGATTAGAGAGGTTAATTATTTTTCTCTAGAATTGATACTAGTTTGTCTGTACAAAACTGTTTGTGCCCAATTTTCTCGTTCAATTTTACCCATTTGACTTTTCTATTTCAAATTAATTTACTCCAATTTTACTTATTTGATCCTTCTACTTCAACTTTACCCAATGAATTTTTTAGTTCAACTTTATTTATCTGTCCAATTTTTCTCATTGAACTTTACTCATTCGACTTTACTTTGCTAGTTTAATTTTTTCTTGTTTAACTTTACTCGTTCAATTTTTGCAGTTTAAATTTTCTTGTTCAATTGTTATTGTTCGATTAAAGTAGTTCAATTTTTCTAGTTTAACTTTATTCAATCAATTTATCTCCTTCAACATTACTTGATCGCTCAACTTTACTCAATCATTGTTTTCCGTTCAATTTGTCTCGTTTAACTTTTTTTTTTTTTTTCTCTTTACTTTACCCCTTCAATTTTTTCTCATTTAGCTTTAGTAGTTCAATTTTACTTCATGAATTTTTCTTGTTCAAACTTTGCATTACCCATTCAATTTTACTTGTCTAATAATTTAGGCGAGATTGCAAGGATCTATCGATGTTCAAATCAATTAAAAATTTCATAAATACGTAGAAAGTAAACTAATATATTTAAATTTACATAAATTTGTCTTAGTTAATTCTTGACATAAGTTGTTCATACTAGATCCACTGTTGCATAGTCAATTCCTAAGTTGATTGTATCACGAGTCCATACGATCCACATTTTTTTACTTAAAACCCACAATTCGTGCTACAAAAGAATGAAACCAAATGTCAACAAAATCAAGAAGTAAAACTAGTAATGTTGCATATTTGATAATATACATCAAAACTCTGTTTTTCAACTAAACCATAAGCTTAGTAGCAACCAACATGGTTATCCCACTGGAAAATCATATGTATACAGACCTTAAATACCATCTAAAACACTAAGAACTATAAAACCATATGTCGTTTCTCAATTTTCTTTTTCTTTTTCAGTTTCATAAGAAATATAAAACCGTTACATTTTCATATAAAATAGAACAACTTATAAAACCTAGAGAAATGAAAACCACATTTTCATATTACAAATTGGATTGAAAATGTACTCTGTGATTTTATTGGAGTTAGTAGAATAACTTGTAGCATGATACAACTCGTGATTATCAGTAACCATCCAACTAAAATTTCAACTAAATGGCACTGAAAATTTCAACAGTATTGTAATATTTTAAATTTTAAAAAACACTAAATTATTAAATTGATGCAAAAATTTTAATTTCTCTAGTATTCTTTATAAAATAGCAACTTTAATTTTATCCAACGATTGTAGAACTAAGTGTAAATAATTATAAAAATAAAATAGAAATTTTAAACCTTTTTATTGTGGTAATAAAAAGAGTAATCATATAATTATATATTGCCATCGATTCTTTCTTGTTTTTAATTAATGTTATTTAATATATATGCCTTTTTGGCAATTTTATTTTTTAAACAAATAAAAAACTCTTTTGGAAATTGGAGTTAAAGCCACAAAAATATGAAATATAATCTTATTGAATTTATGAAAATACAAAGAAATTAACGTGTTAAATAAGGAGAGAATTTCTTTTTTTTTTCCCAAATGAAGAAAACTAATTTGAATTGAGTTTATTATTAAGGCGAGCTAGTCATGTTCTAATTTTGCATCTAGGGGAAATAGATGAATTAATTCCCTGAAATGATACATATATAATGAAAACTGATTTTTTGCCCAAAATAGCAAACGACTGTATTTTGGAAAAATACAAATGACATTTTTAACCGTCAAATCCTTCAAAGGTCCTGGTTCTGCCGCTGCTGCTTCTGAATTTCATAACTTGGAAGGATTGATTCTTCATCTTTCTCTCTTTTAATCTCTTTGGTGTTTAGTGGTTGAATACACAGAACTTGGCATTTTATTTGGATTATTAGTCCAGACACAGAATCCTTGATTAAAGAAGAAAGAGAGACATTTATCATACAACTACTGAGCGATAACGAACACAAATTTTATCCAGTATCAGAGTCAAAACCTGAAAACATAAATATGCTTATGTGAAACTTGTAGTGCTTGTAGAACTCTAAACTAAGGGTCAGATGAAGAATTGAAGATGAAGTCATGTGAATGTACAGGTTACATACAAATTTATTTTATATGTAACTTGTACATTCACATGAAATGCATTGTATTGTTTGTATGTTATTGCTGTTATCAAATTGAGGTTCCTTTTATTTATTTGCAATATCACCTGAATTTTATTCTCAAGCTTTCGACTATGTCTGCAAAGAAGTATTTAGTTTAATTCCAATCACCCACTGGAAGAAGAAGAAGAACAACTTATGGAACTTGAAAATTCACATTTTGTATGTACAGGTTACATACACATTTATTTTGTATGTAACCTGTACATTCACATTTTGTATGTACAGGTTACCTGAATGTACAGGTTACCTGTACATACAAACTGTTCTTCCTGCAAAATGTGAATGTACAGGTTACATACAAATTTATTTTGTATGTAACCTGTACATTCACATGAAATGCATTGTATTGTTTGTATGTTATTATTGTTTTGAACAGCTTACAAAATGTGAATGTACAGGTTACATACAAAATGTGAATGTACATGTTACATACAAATTTGTATGTAACCTGTACATACAAATTTGTATGTACAGGTTACATACAAATTTACATACAAAATAAATTTGTATGTAACCTGTACATTCACATGACCTGTACATATAAAATGTGAATGTACAGGTTACATACAAAATAAATATGTATGTAACCTGTACATACAAAATGTGAATGTACAAGTTCCATAAGCTTCGAAGGAAACACGGAAATGACGAGGTTTTTACGAATACTCAGATAAAGGGATATTTTGGTAAAAATCATATATATTATATAAATAAAACTCACCGTTTCAATCCAAAAAGTGCTATTTAAGTCCAAAAAGCTATTTTATATAAATCTTTGCTATTTGAGCAATTCACTGAAAATAGAAATCTAAGAAAGAATAATATAAATTTTGTGCGGGCTTTTAGTAGGGGTATACATCGGTCAAGTTTGTTGTTATTTCACACAAAAATTGAACCCAATTAGTAATTCTCAAGTTAAGAAATATTTAACAGAAAATATTGACTAATAAACATCTCAACTCATTCAATCCAACTCATTATTTATTGGCAAGGACTGAGGACATTCAAACTTCAAAATATTTGACCCAAAACAGATCTATTATTGGTGCAAGCAATTAATGAAACTTGTGCAGTTAGTTTCTCCATATTCAAGAGACTTGAAAACGTAAATTAATCAAAGTTTCATATTTTATACTATTCTTTTGTATTTCACTTATGTAATTTATTTTGAATGGTTGGGTTCGACCATAAAAATTACATCTATAACAAACTAATTAGGAATAGCTATTGTTAGTTCACCTAGTCAGTTTTAAAAAGATGCTCACGCTACAAACCAGCTAGGCAGCCACTAATACCTTTGAATAAAAAAAAGTCTCGAAATTTATGAAAGAGGAAAAAGAATTAGAAATTAGAAAATATATTGATGATTCATTCAAATACTCCTAGCGGATGAGACATATTTTTTATTCAACAAAAGCTTATATGATCCTTCCATTTCTTTCTAATTTTCTATTTCAACTTTCTATGAAAAATCACATCTCTATTTTGTTTTCTCTTGAAACCTTTTTCTTTTCCCATAGCATTAAAGCCCTTAAAATAGAGAAATGTCATCATCTACAAGATATCAAGCCATTCAAGATCCCTTCAAATCCTGGAAATTTCTAGCACTACCCACCATCAAAATTACTGATATCTTTACAACCTTCTTCAAAACAATTCTAATAATTTGTACAACCAGAATCGAATCAATCGACAAATGAAAATTGTGAAAGAGATCAAAAAAACTTATGTGCATGACCTTGTGACTATTAATAAAGAGTGAAGAAATAGCTCTAAAAGATGGTCTGCCTAATCTATAACTTTTTTGCATAACTTGTCACTATTAAATGGTTCTAATGCAGTCAAATGGAAACACACGTAATTAAAGACATCTCAACCTACTAGAGCACCAACAACGGTTGGAGATTCACGTCTCACCAACGACTGCCGAAGATCCTCTTGTAGTGTTCTGACCGACTTCGAACGGCTGAGATAGGAGAGAAGATAAATCACAACAATTAGAGAGGAGGTGTAAAATCGCAAGAGAAAAGAAAAGTGCAAATGACTCAACATAGGAAACTAATTACTAAGAATGGTCGGAGATTTGTTTATCACAAACGTGTTAGTTTCATTATAATATGTTTTTAGGGTGCTAATTAGGGTAATTCCCAAATTTTCTCCAGCTCAAATCCTCTTCATCTGTCCGTTTGGCAGTTGTTATACTATATTAAATATATGTACCAAGTTATAATATTTTTTTCAGTGTTTTTACTCAACATATTCACCTGAGTCATGCATATCCAAAGGTGCTACCTACTGATAACTCTCTTATGTTTCTGTGTTCCCTACAGCTCCAAGCCACTGCAGCTTTGTGACAGTAAAAATAGTTTTTCCCTTTGCTTTATCTCGGACAATATCACAAGCTTTAAACTTCTTGCCTGGTTTTTAACGGTTGTATCTTCGGCATTCTCTTTTTGCATGATGTCATTTGCTTTTCCAATTTCATTGCTTTCCTTTGCTTCTTCATAGCAGCGGCAAGAGTTGCAGTTATGCTAGATTTTGACTCTTGATTTTGAATGAAAGGGCCGGTTCTTTTCTTAATTAATATATTCTTTTTATTTTCTTTTATAAATAATTTTTTTCCATTAAATTTCTCATTTCATCCTCACCTGAAATCACGCTTAAGTCACATGTATTAATTTAATAATAAAATAATGAGCTAAAAGCCCAAATGTCATTCTTAGAGCCTTTTTTTTTTTTAAACAAAATGTTGGAAAACCATATTTTACTTCAAATGGGACTAAATAAGATATATAGGCTAGGTGTTGTAGGACACTTTACCCTTTATAATATGTAGCTCAATTCAACATAATGTATGCAAGCTTAGTCAAAAGAAGTGAAATTGCAATTGTAGTGCTTCTCTAGCTTTGTCAGCCTGATCATTTTCTCTCAAAAGTTAATATTAATTAATCGAAATTGATTTATGTATAGATGCAATTATAGTTCTTCTGGATGCCTCCTACAAAAAGTAGAAAAGAAAGAAGTGTTGTTGAAATGCCTATGAGAGGACTAAGGAAGAAAGCAAAGAGTTTGATTGGAACAGTGAAGGGTCGTATATACTAACTAGTGCGTATACAACCCTCCACTATTCCAATCACACTCTTTTCTTTCTTCCTTGGTCCATTTTCTCATGGGCTTTTCAACAACACTTGTATTCCTTAGTCTATTCCCAAGTTGAAAACCATTTGTATTCTTTTGATGTGACGAAACTAGAGCCATCACGTCAAAAGAATTCAGATGGTTTTCAACTTGTGACATCTTTGAGTTAACCCATTTAGGTACCTCTACGGTTAAAAGATCTAAACTTATGCGTCTGAAAAGAGATTACGAACTACTTCATATGAAAGAAGATGAAATATTCAATAGCTTTTACGACCGTTTCTCTGTTATAATTAATACATCTTGCAACCTTGGCCGTCCTATGGACGAAGAGCTACAAGAAAAAAAGATTATGTGCAGTCTGCCTCATTTTGAGAAAAAGTGATTGCGATTAAGATAACTTTCAAAGAAAAATTGTTGAAGGTCAATGAGATTGTTGGTGATCTTCTAGCCTTTGAGGTTAACCATGGCCTTCCAAAACGGAAAAGCACTTCTACAAATAAAGGAAAGAGCTTAGCTCTTAAAACTATGAAGAGTCAAAAGGGTAAAGAAAGTGTTCTGACAAAAAGTGATGACTCAACTAATTTGAATAAGGAAGAATTTGCATTGGCTAAGCAATTTTATAAATTCTTTGAGAGCCAAAGAAATGCCCCTAGTAAGACAAAAAAAAGAGAGCTCTAGCAGGAGAGACTCTAGAGCCAGAGTAGAAGACTCTAATGAAGACATCGCAGCTCAATGCCGATATCATAAACGAGACTTTGGCACGAAAGCCTTGGTGGTAGAGGTTATTATTTCGGATAATAGCTAAAGTTTGGAATGAGATGAAACTAATTTTATTGTTTTTATGGCAACTAAAGATGATCCTTCCGCTACGACTTCTCAATCTACTAGATTCATAGAGAGTGTTATAAGAAGTCATGGGAGTTTACTTGATTATTTGTGCTTAACTTATTGGTGTGTACCTGTGTAGAGGGTAACACAATAGTATTTTATTAGAGTACACATAAGTCTACATGATATGTTTACGAGGATGTGTTTGTTTCATGTGTGCAAGATATAAATGTAGCTATGCATCTTAAAGCTCAAGGGAAGCTAGAGTTTTCAACAAGGCAGATGTGTTGATTTATGAAGATAGACGGAGCACAACAAGAGGGATGCATTTAGAGTGTTGGTGTGTTGGGGGTGTCTTGATTGTGTCAGAGTTTGATAATGGGAATAAACTTTTTTAGGTCATCTTACATGAATATATTATTTTTCACACTTGCATTTGTATAGGTTGTGTAGTATTTTGCCACAAAAATTCAAAGGCGTGATTGTAAGTCTTGTAAAGTCTTGTAAGTTCTTTGAGTCTTTATTGGCGTTGCCATGTACAAAACATGGAGTCTATTTATTTTACTTAATATTTTTGTCTTCCTCTATGTAAGGTACTTTACTAGCAATATGAATTGCAAATACTTACATAAAATTGAATACTTGGTATAATTGCATGAAACACATATCATAATGTGGTAAAAAGCATATAGTTTGCATGAATAAATGAATATTTGTGATTGATTTTCACTGTTTGTGGGTATTTGTAGAAATTTATATTGCTAAGTTCTTGAAAAAAAAAACTTGTTATGTTGAGCTTGTCGGGACATCATTGAAAGGATCTTGGCGACGGGTTATTGAGGGTATCGAAAACTGAAAAATAACTATAAATACCAACTCTTTTGGTTCATTTTCTTAAGATGTTTGTGAATGATTTTGGTGTGAAAATTCTTCTTCGAAAAAGTCTTGTGCTTTGAAAGTATTTTTAGTCATGAGAGGCAAACACAAAATCAAAGAGAAAAAAAAAGATATTACAATAAAAATGCCCTAATGAATCCTCTAGCTCCAAAACCTTGAAGTTGGTTGGTCCCTTTTCTCAATTTCTTGGAGTAGCTTTAACAATGGAGAGTCTTCTCTTGATTTTGGGTGGAAATCCCAGTTGCCACAGCAGCTAAGGTGGAGGAAATTTTTAGTTGTAAAAACTTGTGTTTGAGAGAGGTATAATGTGGTATTTATAAGAGTAATGAAGTGGCACACACGTGTTAGGTTTTCTGGGCAATTTTGGCATGCAGGCCACGGCACACATTTTCTCCTGCCGCGGCCTGCTTTGAAATTCTGTGCTGGAATACAAATCAGAGACCTCCTCACTCTGGCACACATAGTTTTTTGTCACAGCGCGTGTTGATTTTGTTTCCCATAATGAAACCTGAGAGCTTCTCGCCGCAGCACTCATATTTCTTTGCCGCGGCGCGCCTTGTATGTAACCCTTACAAACTATTGTCTCCCAATATAAGGCTTATATTCTTTGACTCTTGTTACCTTATTTTTACTCTTTTTGAGTCATTTTAATTCAATATTCTTCCAAAAGTCCAAAAACCTACAAAACACATAAATATATTCCAAAACAAAAAAATAATAAAATAAAACATAAAATAAATGCTTAAAAATATAAAAAAATATCGGTCAAAATAGTGTTCATCATCCCACTGTAAAGCAAGCAGAGACACGACCTTAAGCCCTTTTGTCCAGCCAACTCGACCAACCATTTATGGCTCCTCTAGTACATTTTGTAACTCCTTTTTTTAATTTAATGACTTTTGCAAGTACAGTATAAGCTCTACTTGCCATGATTCAAGCTTCTTAAGTTTTTAACAAGTTTAGTGATTATGAAAGAAATGAAACAATGTAATGTAAATAGGCTTTCGTCATTCTCCCTAGGAGGTTAATGGCAAAAATTCCCACAGACAACACCAAATTGTTAGGTACAACAGTTAATGGGATGGTAATGGTATTCCATGGTTGGAAGGTTTTTAGGGTTTTGGAAGGTTTTTGGGGTTTATGGTCTCTAGATTAGCATGGAGGCATTTCCAATATTTTCCTCCTTTATATAGTTTGTTTGAAAGAGAAGGGTTTTCTTAATATGTGGATGGATGCCATGTGACTTGTACAAGGAATTACAAACGCTCGAGATTTAGGAGGTCTATATCCTCCGACATTAAGTACAGAAGGTTGTCATCTTGCTATTCATATTCCGAAGTTTCCAGATTGAAGCCTAAGTGCAAGAAGGTTGGAGGTCCAATGTTTGTGGGACGAGTTCCTCATGATAGCCAAGGACTCTGTTTGGAGAGCCTCATCTTGGGTGTATAAACACGTGGTATTGAAAAAATTCCATCCAATTTAAAAAGTTTGACCCATTTCAGTGTGGTATTCGGAAGACAGTATATAAAATTAACTAAAAATAAGAGGTTTCATGCATAAAAATAATGCTCTATGAATTAAAATATATATACCATGAATTATAATATTTGTAAGGATATATATAACCTATAGTACGATAGGTCAAGTCAATCAACTTTTAAAATATATACACCATGATTTTCCAAGCTCCTTCCATTTCCAACTACTATGACTGGATAGGAAACTCATGACCAAGATTTGAAATATTAATTTCAGTTAAAATATTCATACTTATATGAAAGATATTATTATTATCCACGAAAATTTTAAAAACAAACACAAAAATTATATATTATAATTATGAAAACTTGAATAAATATTTAACATATAAAAATAATCAATTAATTACTTTTTAGTCAAATTTCTTGTTTAATTCATACAAATATAAATGCATTTAATATTTATTTTAACTAAATAATCAAAAGATTATAAAATAAATAGTTAAATATTTAAAATAATTATCTAAACTAATAATTAAAAAAACCTCATATATTTATCATAAAATGAATTTCATCGACAAAATTAAAGTAACTTATAAAACTAAATACATTAAAAAATTATATTTTTTTCAAAAACAAATTCAAAGAAACTATCTAAAAAAACTAAATAAAAATATTTAATAGCAAATTATTTTAAAACATATAAATAAAGTTACCTACAAGGGATGTTCTTAATATCATTCAACATTTTATCCATAACATCACAACAATATTTATATTATCAACTAATATTCCATCAAATTGATATTTGCTTAAGATATAATGTATATCAAAGTTGAAACTCTGACAACATATCCGACTCAACCACACTCAAGAAAACCTACAGATAATGTAAATAATGCACATAGTATACCATAATAAGACTCCAACTTAATAAAAAAAAAACACTTAATATTGAAAAGTTCATTTATCAACTGGATCCTTTCAAGTTCAAAGCACTCTCCATATTGCTGTAACTCTAAATTGACCAAACTTATAGTTAATGTATGCTTCCGAAGTGCCACTGCCACGAGTATAAGGTTGAATAGTACATACACAGCTCCCTTGTGAAAGCTTGTTTGAAGAATGTAGATTTGCCCGAATTATGAGATTAGAGGTTGTTGGCACCACCACAACAGTTCTAAACAGTGGAACTTTATCATTCACCCTTAAGCACACATGTTGGGAGCTTCCCAAATCAAGAAGAGTAACTTCATGAAACTTGATAGCAAATGCAGTAAGCTTACCCCACAAATTAACAGAATTTCCTTTCTCCAAATGAATGAGCTTGAGGTTCACGGTGACTTCCCTGGAAAAACTTGGAACATAGTATTCAATTTTCGCAACACCATGCTTACCCTCAATTGCCTCAACCAAATCAGTATCACGCATGTAGCTATCATAAGGCAAAACTTTATTTATGATAATTTCTTTGTCAGCAGATTGGTCAGTGGCCTTGGACTTGAGATTGAAGCCAAAGATTAATACATCAGAGAGTGGGATAGCATGAAATGGGTCTGTGAGTGTGAGCTGCTGGCCAGAGTGTATGCGTTCAGGATTTTCCCTAGAGCGATCATAAATGATTCGTTCAAATTTAAACATACCAGCAGTGATGGTGCCGTACAAGTCGCTTACATCTCCAATGTTAACCATAGAAATTTTAAACACTTCCAGCAGCTTGAATCTGTGGCAGAAGCTGCAATCTACCTCAGCTTTGGTTAAAGGGTCAAATGTTACTAATTTCATCCGTCCTGCATTGATACACTAGAAATTAAAATGGATAAAAGATCAACACCCACATTTGCCATTTGTCACTTTAGTTTGTTCACACATAAATTTGTTGACATGCACTAGAAAATGGGTATATTGGGATGAGATATTAATGAAATTCATGGTATAAGTTCATGGAATAATGAAAACAATATGGTTTTTATTATGTTTTCTTAATTAATTACGATACATACACTATTATGATTTATATAATACAGTAGAGAATCAAAAATAAAAATAAAAAATCTCTAGTAATATTTACCTAATATTCCTCTCTACGAATATTTATTTTTCTCTACGAATTTATCGTAATAATCTCAAACCATCAGCTCTGACACAGTGGATTCTACTCTTAAGAGGAGAACGGACCATCCGTTTGTGCCATTATTGTCTTTGTTTTATGTCATCTTTTCGTCTTCTTTTTTCTTTTTATTTCTATTTTACCTTTTTATTGGATTTGACAATCTATAGCTATCAAATATTCTAAAAAGAGAAGGAAAAAAAAAAAAAAAAAACTCTAATGAACACACCTAAGCATTGCTAAAAAAGAAGCATAAATAAAAAACTAGAATGAATGCACCTAAGCATTAGCTAAAACAGTTAGTTCACATTATATATCTTAAAAAAGTCTAGAAAATTGTCATTGGAGGCTTTGGTCACAGGAGATTTTATTCCTCATTTCAGCAAACAGATTAATGGTTGTTTCACTTATAGCATCAACATGGGTTCCATCTTTCCAATCAACAATGATGTTTTTAGTTGAAAGTCCTTTAAAGATAAAAGTTGAAGTGAACATATATGATCAAATGTTTAAAGAAACAATATCATTATGCCCATGTTTATAGCAGTGTATGAACTTTCTCTGGCATATATTGAAGGATCGGTGCATTTCCTTTAATGTCATTGAACAATAGAAATACTTCCAAGTAATCTAAAAAAAAATAGAAGTTCTTGCTTACAGCCTTCTATGTGCGTGGGAATGAGGAGGAAAAGAAAGAAATTTCAGATAGAGAAACTGGGAAATAAACAAAGAAAGGAAATTGAACAAGGTTGTGCATGGTACAGATAGTAGTGCTGAATTTTTTTTTTTATTTATCTTAGTGCAGGCAAACAAAACAGTGAATCCACAAAAGAAACAAACAAAAGAAAGTTTCAATTAAAGACCTGTGCTTTGAAAACTGTTTGTTCTGCCTCCGAAGAACTCCCTTGGCCTTCACATTCATATGCAAACAGATAATCCACAATCAATTAAATCTTAAAAATTAATTTTACAGTAAAGATGGCAAAAACGAATGCTTTTAAGAAACAAATGTTTTTAGTTGAAAGTCCTTTAAAGATAAAAGTTGAAGTGAACATATATGATCAAATGTTTAAAGAAACAATATCATTATGCCCATGTTTATAGCAATGTATGAACTTTCTCTGGCATATATTGAAGGATCGGTGCACTTCCTTTAATGTCATTGAACAATAGAAATACTTCCAAGTAATATAAAAAAAAAATAGAAGTTCTTGCTTACAGCAGCAACTATGCTTCTATGTGCGTGGGAATGAGGAGGAAAAGAAAGAAATTTCAGATAGAGAAACTGGGAAATAAACAAAGAAAGGAAATTGAACAAGGTTGTGCATGGTACAGATAGTAGTGCTGAATTTTTTTTTTATTTATCTTAGTGCAGGCAAACAAAACAGTGAATCCACAAAAGAAACAAACAAAAGAAAGTTTCAATTAAAGACCTGTGTCTTTGAAAACTGTCTGTTCTGCCTCCGAAGAACTTCCTTGGCCTTCACATTCATATGCAAACAGATAATCAACAATCAATTAAATCTTAAAAATTAATTTTACAGTAAAGATGGCAAAAACGAATGCTTTGCGCTATTTAACTCAAGCCTACAGAAAATAGAGGACTTCAAAGCAATATAAAAAGTGATCTTATGCTAACTGCATAAACTAGGAAGCTCTAATTATTAAGGGAAACATCTAAATTCATATAACAAAAAGGAACATCAAAATAAAACAAGTAACAAATAAACAAACAAATGAAAGAAAAGTTTGAAATACACCTTGCATGAAACAAAAGCCCAAACCAATTTTTTTGGGTTGGGTCAAGTAGTTTTATGAAAAACATTTCCCCTTTTATGTTAATAGCTTTTGTTATTAACTTTTTTAACTATTGTATTATAATTTATAATGTTTTCGATGTTAATTTGATTATAATCCTTAAATTTAAAAATTTTGTATTTCAATCACTTACCTAGTATCTTTAAATTCAAATAATTAAAATTTGAAATTTTAGAATTAGAATAGTTCTAAATAACCTAGAGAGTAAAGAAAATTGACAAATGCTTACATTCGTTATTCATATTGATGATAAAGTATAAGAAATATTAAAAATACAAATAGGCAATAAAGAATAGTAATAGTAATGTATTGCCTAGTAATGACTTATACAACAAAATTCACAAATTTATCTAAGAAAAATTAAAAAACAATTACATAAAATAAAAATATGAATATGAATATAAATATAAATATAAATATAAAAATTAAATAATAAATAAATTGGATTGGTTCAGTTCTTATAAGATTTTATGAAATAGGAACTGAACCAATCCAACATAAATCGTTTTATGAAAATAAAAACCAACCCAAACCAATAAAAGTCCAAAAATAAGAATGTTGGGTTGGTTAGGTTCGGGTACTATGGGTTGAGTGGGTACTATGGGTTGAGTTGGTTAAAGTAAATTTTGCAAATAGTAATAGTAGTGATGAATTTTATTTATTTATCTAAGTGCAGGCAAACAAAACGTTGAATCCACAAAAGAAATAAAAAAAAAAAATTTCAATTAAGGACCTGTCTCTTTGAAAACTGTCAGTTCTGCCTCCGAAGGACTCCCTTGGCCTTCACATTCATATTCATATGCAAACAGATAGTCAAAAATCAATTAAATCTTAAAAAAATGGGCTTTACTTTAAAGATGGAAAAAAAGAATGCTTCCCACTATTTAACTCGAGCAAACAGAAAATAGAGGGCTTTAAAACAGGATGTGAAGGAATATACTCATTGCATAAAACAGGATGCTCTAATTATTAGGGAGACATCTAAATTCAAATGACAAAAGGAATATCGAAACATAAAAAGATACAAATAAAACGTAAGTTTGAAATACTCCTCGCATGAAACAAAAGCCCTAATCTTATACTCATGCCAAAAACCAAAAAGCCCTAATAATTAGGAAAAAAAATCATCTAAATGGAACATCGAATTTAAAAAAGATACAAATAAACCGCAAATAAAAGAAAAGTTTGAATTAGGGACCTATATCGTTGAAAGTTGCCTATTTACCTTCTCGTCTAAGCTTACTCAAGCCATCAGTGTCCATGAATGAAGCTGGAGAAGGTTAGGAGGAGAGTGATCCGCGTCACCTGAAAATGGAAAACTGAACAGAGAGGGTGTGTATGGATCATAAAATATGGACGTTTTGTCTAGAAATAGTGTGGAGATAAAAACTGCAGGAAATTTTGATCGAAGAAAATTACCTTTGCTTTTTCCGTTCAAATCGGGCAGAAAACAAGAATGACACGGAGGAAGTATTTAAGCTAATGAGAATATTATAATGTGTGTTTCAACCGAGGACGGTTGCAGGAATTTTTCGGAAAATTATCTCTATTGATGCATGAAATATCACTAATTATAAAAATAGTATATATTTATCATATATTATAAAATTAGTATTTTAGAGGTTTTATTCAATCTTATTACTATCTAGTGAATTCAACCAAAATAACTAGAATTAGGACATATATTTTGAAAATATTTTCAGACTTTTTTATCTCCTTTTCGTTCTAATTTATTTAGTGCCAAATCACTTTCTTATTTTCTTCATATTCTTCTCCTTTCTAGAGTTTGTGAAACAATAATTTTCTCACATTGATTTCTTCTAATTTTTCGTGCTTCAAAAGGTTTGTATTTTCCTTTCATTCTTATTTCTTCCGTCTTTTTCTCCATTCTATTGTTATCTTTTATCAGCTTAAAGTATAAAATGTCATTATTATTTTTTCATATTGTTTGAATCTAAAAGATTATTTATAATTTTAATGAAGTGAGTAATGAGTAGATTATTAATATATACAAATTATTATTAATTTCATTAATGTTGCTGAAATTTGTAAGAGTTTCATGTTTATTATGTGGTAGAGAAGAACGTTGGTAAGATTTTGTCGTTAAAATAAAAACATGCAAAGGCTTGCAGTTTCATTTGTTTATGAAGGAAATCTATTGTTAACTTTCTTCAGCTTAAAAGTATAAAATGTCATTATTATTTTTTCATATTACTTGAATCTAAAGATCATTTCTAATTTTAATGAAGTGAGTAATGGGTGGACCATAAATATATACAAATTATTATTAATTTGATTAATGTTACTGAAATTTATAAGAGTTTCATGTTTATTATGTAGCAGAGAAGGACGCTGGTAAGATTTTGTTGTTGAATAAAAACATGCAAATGCTTGCAGTTATAGTATTATCTTGTAGTTTCATTTAGAAAATGTCAAATATTATATTTTTAATGAAAATTTAAGTTAATATTTAATCATTTTTATTAGTTTATATTTGAAACTAACGAAATATATTTTGAGAAAAAAATATTTGAAATAAATGAAATGTTACATTTTGTAATTATGATTATGACTTTGCAATTTCCATGTAGAAATACAAAATATTATAATTATTTTATAAATTATTTACAGGTCTTGTTCTTGTCTTTCACAAATCTTAATTTTTTTCAGTGCCATTATTTAATTGATACATTTATGGTACTTGTTCGTCATAGCGGTCAATGGGTAACCAAAGGAGAATGAATATTGTATAAGGGTGGTGATTCTTATGTACTCCTAATGCCTAGGAGTTTACAATACGAAAGCTTGGTGGAAATGATTGGTAGTGCCTTGAATGTTGACATTGCATGCAAAGATATTATTATGAAGTATCTTTACAACGAAAGTACTATGTATCCTGCTATAATAATTAAGAATGATTGTGATATGAATACATTCATTACTTTTTATGCTACAGGATCAAGTAATCCCTTGTATTATATGTCACTATTGACTCAACTCAAGAATCTTCGATGAATGAGAAATGTAAGCATTCATCAGTGATGGTTACTATTGAGAATGAAATGGTTGAATGGAACACACTTGTTCAATCTAATAAAGATGGAGCTGCACTAGATGAATTATTAGATGAAGAGGAGGGCAGTGAAGGTTCAAAGGAATTTGAAAACATTTTTATTGAGGATAACGATCAATCTGATGGTTGCCTGGTTGATGAAAGTAACTTTGACAATGCAGAACTAAATAATTATCTAAACAATGTTTTCAATTGTAATGATTATATTGGTGATGAAAGTAATCAACATAATATGTCAAGAAGTGTTGAGAGCCTTACAATTATGAACAAGGAAAACAACGTAAAAAATATTACAGACATTGTATCTCTAAGTGATAATGTTAAGACTACTTCACTTAATGGTGATATATGTGTTGGGACTGTTTACAAATCAAAGGAAGAATTGAAGACCCAGGTTGGCATTATTGTTGTGCAAAAAAAGTTTGAAACAAAAATTGTTCGTTCAAACAACTTTGAAATTGTCATCAACTACAAGTTTGATACATGTAATTGGAGAGTTCGTGGTGTAAGGATACGAGGCTTTGAAATGTGGGCAGTGTCAAAGTATGTTGATCATCATGTACAATATTTGGATACACAGAAAAAATAATAAGTCAGCCACTAGCAAAGTTGTGGGTGCCATGTTAAAGCAAAATTATAGTGATCCTAGTCGTGTGTATATTCCAAATGACATACGAAATGATATACAATTAGAATTTGAGGTGGATATATGTTATATAACAGCATGGATAATTAAAGAAGAAGCAATAAGAATGATCAGGAGAGATCCCAACGATTCATTTTCCTTTTTACCCGTATATAGTCAAGCATTAATGGAAAAGAATCCGGGAACTATTACTCATATTCAAGTTGATCATGTTAGATGATTTCAATATTACTTCAAGTCACTTGGATTTTGGATTCGGGGTTTCTAAAATAACATAACACATGTTGTAGTTGTAGATGGTACATTCTTGAAAGGTAAGTACTTGGGGACATTATTTGTTGTAGCAACAATGTGTATGGAGATAATGAGATCTATTCGTTAGCTTTTGGTGTTGGTGATTCTGAAAATGACAAATCTTGGGGTTGGTTTTTCACAAAACTTAAGGTTGTAATTGGTGAGTTGGATGATTTGGTGATTGTATCTGATCATTATCCGAGCATATTAAATTGTGTGAAGAATATATTTTCAAATGCACACCATGGTGCATGTGTGCATCATTTAGCAATGAACATCCGATCAAAGTTCAAAAGCACAGAAATTATACTGCTTTATTATGTAGCTGCGAAGGCATATACTGTTCATGATTTTAACAGAATATTTTCTGAAATTAATGCACAAGATTAACGTGTTGGATCTTATTTGAGTGGTGTTAGATTTTGACATTGGGCAAGATCTCATTTTTTAAGTCTATTGACATATCTAATGAATGAAAAATATGGATTCATATTTATTAATCTAAAATATTCAATGATAAAAAAATTATATTTACCTTTAAATGGATTTAAATGAACGTATTTCATACAAGTAATATCATATTATTCTTGCTATTGTTTATAGTAATTGCAGTGATATGTAGTTTTAGTATATAATTGAATATGTTTTTGTTATACTCTGCATGTTTTTTATTTCTTAAAAAATAAAGCTTATTTATTAATTTTTGCAAGCGAAAGTAATTTGTAATTGATAACATTCAAATAAATTAAATTCTTACATGTATTTCAATATTTGAAATTATGAGTTGAATTAATATATATTTTAACGAAATAATACATGTAATAATTTTTGTATTAATATTGCTTATGTTTAAATTTCATTGTATGGATCTCTCTTTTATAGTAGTTAATGGGTATTAAATTTTTTAATTCATTAATGCATAATTTTCAAGTTTGATATAAGCCTAAATAAAATTATTTTAAATGTATTAATCATCAATATGACAGATCGATATTATAGTATGATAACTACTAATATTGTTGAGTCCTTGAACAATGTTCTAAAGGATGCAAGGGAGCTTCCTATAATGGGATTAATGGAACACTTCACAATTGTCACGCAAAGATGGTTTAACGATAAAAGAATATTGGCTGCTTCATGGAATGTCAATGGAATAACAAAGAAGGTAGAGAAGGAGTTGGGTAGGAGAAATAGCATTTCACTTCACTATCAAGTATCACCTATTGACACATACACAATGTACGTTCGTGATGGTGATAGAAACAGTGAAGTAAATTTGAATATGAAGATGTGTACATGTAGTATGTTTGATTTGGATAAGTTGCCATGTGGTCATGCAATTGCTGCAGCTAGATATAGAGGTGTTGATTATCGTCAAATATGTGACCTAAAATACTCATCTACATCTATGGTGGTGGCTTATACTGAGTCAATTTATCCTGTTGGTCACTGTGATTATTGGAATGTGCCAGTTGATGTTGCCGCCCAAATTATTCTTCCTCCCTTGATCAAACGAAAAAAAGGAAGGCCAACAAAGAAAAGGAAACCAAACATTGGTGAGATTAAGAGGTTCACAAAATGTTCAAAATGCGGTAAACCTGATCGCAATAAAGCAACTTATAAAAGTGATTTACAAATGGTAGTTGAAGATGCTCTTGTTATAGATATAGATGAAATAATGTAATATGCAGTAATAAGTATGACATTTTTCGTAATTTGACATGGAACTATCATATTTTAGTTGAATTTATATTATTCACTTCTTTGAGCATAAATGTAGTGATCATTTTTTAATATTCATTTTCAACTATCTAACATGTAATGATCTTGTTTTAATAATCATTTATATTATTTACTGTATGTATTATAAAATTACAATATATAATCAAAATTTTATAAAAGTCGTTTTTAATATTAATTCATGGATTGATTTTAATTACAAAATTAATATATTAGTTAGTTAATGAAATTTAATAAATTGTATAATTATTGCAACTTATTGTAGTAAATATTCATATTAATACAATATTTTGCAGTTATATATCACTATTAATTAGTCCATTATTTCAAAATAATATAATAAAGAAAGGACCATATTATTAAATATAACAAGTCCTTAATTTCGTACAAAATATTATTAAAATAAATATTAAATTGCTAGAATTGTCAAAGTATCCAAAATATTAAGCAACAATTTTTGAAAACCATTGATCTATGTGTTGGAAAATGGATTGTCATTCCATGTTTAATTTTAATTTAATTTTTCATAGGAAAATAATTTTGAAATATGCTATGTTAATGATTTTCTGCATTATTTATGTTCTATAAGTTTGATACTATATGATTTTGTAGATTACTAGAAGGATATGTAGTAATCTGTCATCAAATATTTATTGGTATTGCAATGGATCATTGACTTACAGAAATGTAACCCAATGAATTGAATACAATAAATCATATTTGTAATTATAAATACCTGTCAAGATTAATGATATTATTAAAACGGTTAATCATTTACTGCATAAGAATTGGTAAATGAAATCATAGATTCCTGTTTTGTAAGTACTGTTAAAGTTCAATAACTAAAATTTACACATTTCTTTCTAATCTCAAAATTATTTACATCATATTTTTCAGTCTTCATCATTTTCTTCAAAACAGCAACATACCATGATTAAATGTACATTAACAAATCTTTTTTCTTCATGCCAAAATCATGTCATGAGTAATACATTCAATTGGACGTCTAGCTGTCAAAATTCAACGAACTTCAACATGTAAACTCCACAATCAACATTCCTATAAAAAATTCTTCAAATGTTATGATGCAACCAATATGTTAAGTACAAATAAATAAGTAAAATTTGGATAAATAAAAATACAATTGACATGAAAATTTAAACATATAATTTACTCGGGTGATTGTTGTGGAACTTTAGCCTCTAGACCACAAATAAGCCAGTTTGGTGCTTGAGATGGGAGACTACCTCCACAATATTCTCTATGTTAAACTTCGACCTCCTCTATCATTGTAGGAAGAATACGAAACATAGTTCGCAAATAATTTTGTCGTTGAGATGCAACTCGTCTTCCTTCGTTCAAATCATACAATACCAGCTGTCATAATATCTTATCTACAACTAGAAGGATCCAATGATTACCTTTGACAAAAAGAGGGATATAAATGAAATCAACCTCACACAATGGTTGGATATAAGAAGAGTTTATTTGTCCTCGAGCGTAGTCCATCAAGTTGGTATTATTCAAATATGTATTATCAAGTCCTTCCTTATCCATGAATTTAACAATCTCTTCAGCTCTAGCTTGTAAAATATAGTTACATTTGAAACAATTGTTTTTTTACACAATATTTACATGAATTAAGTTTGATGGTTATACATATAATAAAATTTTACCGCAAATGTCGTATCCACTATAATGAATGATTGATTAATCAAATTTGGCATCAATGAACGACGTTTGCGAAACAACGCCATTACAACATTAATGTGCTGAGAAAAGTATGTAAAACACAATTTCATTAATATCTTTAATAATCCAGGTGATTTAAACATTTAAAGTTTAGCAAATAATTCCTTAATTCGTAATTGTAATTCATACCTCTTCATTTAATAACTGAGTCGAGTCTTCCAATACTACAAACTAAGATTTGGAAAGAGGTATTCCATCCACTAAATACGATACTTTGCTACATTTAATACAAAAACAAATCAATAAATTTTAGGAAATACATTAATCATACAAGTGCACTTGTTACAATGTTAGTTAAGTTCATACCTGACTGCATAATGTGCAAGTGAAGAAAATTAATTCCAAAAACAATTTTTTAGTTATCAACATTATTTAATTTTATTAAAATAAAGCATATGTATTATGCAAAGTAATATATACCACTCATATGCATATTGCACAAATCCTGCAAATTAATTAAAGTTTGCAACAACTACGTTAAACAAAAAATAAAAATAATTATATTGCTATATATGACATTATAGATACTTATCCAGATCACCTATTGTGTTACCTTCTTTTATTCTCGATCCATTTCGCATAAGCTTTCGCATGCAAAACACCAACTTCACGCTTAGGTTCGAAATTTGTGCACTCTTTTATACTTGCTAACAACTTATTATCAACGACTTATCTTTTTTAACTCTTTCATAAACATTAGCATCACCCTTCCTTTTTAAAGTCATGTTGATCTCAATAACATCATCTTCAGAACATACATCAACACCATCAATATTATCATCAGAATTGCCAACTCTAAGGCCACAATCACCTTGGCCCCCCACTTCCTTTCCAAAATCAATGTCACCATCACAAATCCCTTTCCCTTTATTAAGTGCAACATCTACATGAACTTTAGCACCCATCATTTCATCATTTATATCAGCAGCCATCTCATTCAGTCCTTCCTCATCAATATCATTTCTACGATTACTTGTCTCACCAATTTCCTTCTTATTTTTCAATGACTAAATGAAGACCATTACAATAAATTAAAATTAATAAAATGGTTAAAATCATAATTTTTGTCATTAGTATTTTATATTATAAATAAACAAAAAAAAGTAAAAAAAAAAAAAACTTACATTTTTAAGAAAATTTTCCATCATTTTTTTGAGATCTTTTGATAACTCCTTCTTAAAATACTTCAATGAGGCATCAATATACTGCTTTAATGTAGGAATAGTGGATAAAAAAGGTTCCTGTGACACATTCAAAATATTTAGAAGATGCATAATTTACTTTCACCAAATAATAAACAAAAACTGCATATACATGCAGTATATTTTAAAGAATTTAAATTTAACAAATAAAAACATTAGTAAATGACATATATCACTAATACCTGAATTTTATATGAATTGTTCATATCTCTACGAACTTCATCATCATCCCCACTTGAAATACCTGTTTGTCCTACATGATCCAAGTCCTCAACCTCATCAGTAGAGTTTATGTGTCGATTATCCAATATTTCAACAGACTTGTAATACATCTTCTCTTTTTCTTCATCAGTCCAGTTCAACTTAGATAATACAGTAACCTAAAACAAAATTATTCCATTAAACATGTGACAAATCAATTATATTAAAATATCTATTTCATGCGATGATATTTAAAATAAAGTCATTGTAATTTAATATATAATACATGTTTATTAATCCTTGTAATATTAAGAGTAAGAACTTAAACATTTCAGTTGATCCAAACTTTTAAAGTCAAGAGCTTTGGCACATGTCCAATTTAAAATGCGAGGGGTAGTTCTCCGAACTCTGAACGCATTAGCACACCTCGATAATCTTGAGATGGCTTCGTATGCCCATACCTGGGATAAAATCAGGTATGTCAAATGTTTTGTAAAAGTTTTAAAAAAATATCAGTGTTAGCCATTTCAATCCAAATTAACAACATTTAAAAATACAGTTTATCTTAACAAACCTTAAAAGCGTAACCAAATCCTTGTACGCAGTATGAGGCATACTATTTTTTAGGAGAATTTTTACTTTCTTCACCTTTTTTAGAACGAAAAGGCTGCCCTTTGGTGCCAACGGCCTATCTGCCTTTCTATTCTTCAATCCTTCAATTAATGACTCATAAACCATTTCACCCCACGGCATCTTGTTAAAAACGTCCATGTGGTCGAGTAGATCCATATGCTCCGATTTTACATAGTTTTGCATTTCCTTACCCAATAAAAACACATACAGAATATACAGCAAACTCAACTTCACTTGACTTCATCATTTTTTCCAGACTCATTTATAAACAACTCTTTAACAAGCTCCTAACTTATTTTTTCTTCTTCATTGAAATATTGCTTATAAAGTTTACTACATTGACCTTTCATACTTTCAAGTCTTAGGGGTTCTTCATTACCTATGTTAAGACCAATAATTAATGTAAATTCAACAAGACCAAACCTTATGTCTTTATTGCCTATAGTAAACCACAGGCTATTATCTTCCTCATAATCATATGATCTCCTAAGGAGCAAATGTTGGCATATGGCACATGACCATTTCAAATTCTGAACATCAAGCAAGTGACCAAAACAGGTTTGCCTAAACAACTCTTGTTCGTAAGGACTAAGGTGTTTTACCAAATTCTCAATTACTCTAATTGGCGAATGACATGATACGGTTGTCGGTCCATAGTATTGATCTCTCTCTTTTTTGGCTTTAAGAACTAGCTTGGTAACCATTATTTCAAAACCTATATATTACATTACAAAAATTAGTATATATTTCCTAATTTCATTTAATGAAAATTATTACATGCAATGGAGGGCAAAATAACAAACAAAATGTAAAAACATACCATCATTATTATAACCAAAATATGATGTTTGATGATTTCACTAATACTTGACTTTTATTTATTCAAGTCTCAAATTATGTTAATTGATAATGAAATATACAAAAATTATCATAAACAAGAATAACGATTTAAACTTTCCTTTTATATTGTTAAATAAATGAAATCAAAGATGTGAAAAAGGTCAATAAAATCATACCATTACACATAAAACAGGTCGATATTTGAATATTATAGTAGGAAATTAAATATAAGCATAAATGGACAGGGTTATTAATAAATCCAATAAATAAAATAAGTTACTTAACAAAACAATAAAGAAAATAAATTATTTAACAAAACTAATTCATGGATCGATTATTATTTAAAATAAGAAAATATTTTTTCATACACATTTAATATAAACATAATATCTCAGTTAGTTAATTATATTTTACTATTATCACAATAATATGAAGATAAGATAATTTTTCAACTTCTATCACAAAATGTAAATACAATACACACAACTAAAATATTTGCAAATACTGTAACATTTTGCAAAAACTGCAACATTTTGCAAAAACTGCAAGATTTAAAAAAAATGCAACAAATGATAGAAGCTTGGTTACAAAATGTAACATATTAGCTTTTTATATTATAATTTAACATTTAAATGCAAAATGTAATCATCATCTGGTAGTGATGTTGTACACATGTGAATAAAATATATGTCATATGATAGAAGTTATTTTAACACAATATAAATTTCATAAATGTGTCAAACTAGTTTTATTTTTATTTAATTAGCATATGAGTATCTCAAATATCACTTATAATGGTTACTTTTTAATGTTCTAATATATGAAATACAATTTTAGTTTTTGATTTTGGAGCAGTCGTTTGAAATTGTGATTACCAACACAAAAATCAAATGTGGTCTGGAAAGGAAGATAACAGGAAGAACTAGAAAAACTCACTAAACTACAAAATTGGACTATTCTAAAAATAATCTCTCAATTAGTTTATGATGTATTTCTTAATGTTATCTCTCCTTTAAAAGAGATTCTCTTTGTTTTAAGCATTATATTTGCTATAGTTTGTTTCCTGTATCTCATAACTTTTATTTATAATGACTATCATTTTTTTATCAATGAAGTAATCAGTTTAGAAAAAAAAATAGTTACACATTTTAATTTGTATTTTATTTTATAATGAATTTTATAACATCTTCTTTTTTTCCTTATCTCAAATTAAACAAATTTTTTATTTACAATTTTTGTATATAAAAAAATTTCAAAGATATACAGACAATTTGTATGAAACTACATGGCCTTGCAATTGGCATTTTAAGCTCTTGCAAATAAAATGCAATGTTTTGGAACAAAAGAAAAAAAATCAGTTACTATCATTTAAAAACAACAAAAAGGGGAAAAAAAAAAAAAAAAGCTACTAGATAATACAACTGTAATAAGTGTTAATTTGTACAAAATTTTATATTATTAAGTTACTCTAATTTTCATTATATAGAAATTTATTTTAAACATAATTATTGTTATAAAGAAAAAAATCATAATGAAAAATTAATGTTCAAAATTTTAATGTTAATTGTCACAATAAACATTACAAGTAAAAGAAGGCATTAGGTCTTACAATTTGATGCAATATCATGTCTTCGTGGTAATGTGTTGCATTTTTTTGAAGGCCTTGCAACTTGACTCAAAGTCGTGCAATTTTTAATCAATTTGAAGGTGTGTACTTATTTCAGTTTGCTACATTTTAAATTTTGGACACTTATTTCAGGAGATAACAGGGAAAGAAGGAAAGTGTTTGTTGTTTATCACATATGTTAAATTTTGGGTACTTATTTCTTGAGATAGGGTGCTGGAAAGATTTATGGATACATAATCATTTATAATACCAGTTAAAAGAATCAAAATCAGAACTACAGAGCGAATTAAAAAATACCTCAAAACAACCGGTATTTTGTGATAAAATTGAAAAAAAAAATAACACACAAACAGTTCAAAAGAACAACAAATTCAAAAATGACATTTACCTTCTTCTTTTTTTGACAACCTTCCTTTCACCTCTTCTTCTTCCTCCTCTTATAAAACCCAATCAGATTGTCCCTTCAAAAAAATAAAAAATGAAGTTAAGAACTCTATAAATACTATCGGTTTAAAACAAAAGTCAACCCTTGTTTAAGCTTCTTAATTTGTATATTATACACTTAATTTGAAGGTAACAAAAGTAGTCAATAACCTTTCCTATGATCAACTTGGAGCCATAAAATATAACCTTTGTCTACAATATATTTAAGAAGATGAAAAATGAAGAACATTCTAATAAACTATGCTGAGGTAGGAGACTTAGAGGGAATACATGCATGACTTACAAGAGAAGAAGAAATTGGTTATCTCTGTCCCTGATTGAGGAGCAAAATGGTCCCAAAATGGCTTGTCCTACACGAGCAAAACTGAAGAGGGAAAAGAGAAGCGAGCGACAGAGACGAGTTGGAATGCGAAAGCGAAAGAGACAAAGGAAAGCGAAAGAGAAAAAGGAAAAAGTAATATTGCTTTCAGATACTCGTGTGTATTTAGGTCGGTTTCATTTTTTTTAACTCGTTTTTGAGTTGTGTTAGTTAAGTGAGTCAACTCACTTAATCATTGCAGTTAACCAGAAGAGCACTAATTTTGTAATATATGACAAACATATACTACTTTTGCAATTAGTGATATTTCACACACCAATAGAGATAATTTTCCAAATTTTTCTTTGGGGCTAAAGTTTAAATTTTAATTAACATACTATTGTCAAAAAAATTAAGTGAAATTAAAACAAATTTCATAAATAATCATTAATATTAAAAAAATAAGCATATTAATATTTAATATATATTAACATTAAATAAAACAAAAACTGAAGTTGAAAAAACAAAAATTGAAAAAGAAAAGCCAAAATTTTTAACTAAAAACCTTGAAATTGGTAATGACAGTCGGCAGCAAAGGCAGAGCCAAGCAACGACAGAGATAGAGCAGTCCAGGTAATAGAAGGTGACAGCAGCAACGACAGCAACACCTAGAACTAGAACAGGTAGGGGATAAGCAAGCAGGGGTTCTCATGCAGTCATGCAGCACACAAGCGCAGGTGCACAAAACTGAAGGCAGTCAGCCAGGCGGCAGCACAAGAGAAGCAATGGCAAGAGGTGAGCAAGCAGGGGTTGAGCGGCTGGAGGCAGGAGCAGAGTAACGAGTAGGAGGGCCGACAAATCTGCAAATGAAGAAGAGAAGAGGGTCGGTCAGGTTATTAGGTTTTAGGGGTAAATTTGTAACTTCACATTAAATTAAAAAAAATTTAGCCGGGGCTGTAGCCCCTAGCCCCTGAAATCCTCTGCCCATGGTTTCAACAGTATAATTAAAATAAATAATAATATTAAATAAAATTCATAAAATTATAAATGTCATGACCCGCCCCAGCTCAACACTAGAGCATGTGACGTGTCCTGAGGGAACATAATATCTAACATTCTGAATCGACCTTAGTTTAACTTGAAAATTTTGTGTAAGAAATTTACAAAAATTTTGGCAGAGTTTCCCCTAATCATTGAACTATCTTTCCTGCAATAAAAAACTTCATTTCTAAAGTATAGAATTTCACAATCCAGCAAACTTCACATAATTTTACATATCCAGAAAGGGGCTCATGGCCAAACATAACTATACACTGTCAGATACATACTATTCACCACATAAGACTTTTGATCACTAGTCCAAAACATAACAGCCAAAATATACTAAACAAACTAGAAAAGAGATGAAAACAACCTAGACTGCACAACAATAGATGGAACCTAAGCCTCCGGACTCACGTGATGTGGCCTCAAAACTTGTTATCTGGGGGAGGAAAATAAATGTAAAAGGATAAGCTTGAAAGCTCAGTGAGTGGATAAGTTTTATAAAATAACATAGTACTCATGTAAACTATGTATGAATTGTTTATGAATTATCATGAAATACATGCTGATAATAATAATCTGCGTATAGTATTTATGATAAAATAATGTTCTCGTAAATGCATAACTAAGTTTCATGAAATCATCGTAATTTTGTACCTGTAAAAGAAACTGTAAATGACATGTTCATGATTTATAACGAAGTGACATTCTGATAAAAATACATGTACATGATTTTTAGGATATGATGATGCTATGATTATTAGTATATAAATAAAATGCATAACCATGAGAAAAGCATATTTATTGCCAAGAGCACTTGGGGATCTGATCGCACACAGAGGAGACATGTAGTACTAGCACTAGCTCTCAATTACATGTGTGGGAAATTTATTTGCACAATAAGGAGACATTTAGTACTAGCACTAGCTCTCAACTACACGTGTGGGGAACTTGATATAGCCACTAAAATGGCTCAGTTGGCTCTGCTGATACATGAGTTATGTGCGCACTGACTTAACTGAACGTGTCATCATACTGAACTTGTAACATGATACTGAACTTGTAATATCATACTGAGTTGGTAAACATCATAGTAATCTGAATTGGACCAAATCTGTTGGTCACGATGTCTTACCAAGTCACTGCATTATCTGAATGCTGAGTATAGCCAACTATCATGAATACATGAGGGGAAGTACTCTAGCAACTGTAAAATATTTGTTGAACTTGCAAGCTTGTATAAAACTTAGTATAAGTAATAAAATTGATTCAATCATAGCTTGCTTGTAAATTTTCTTTCATTTACTTGACTGATTCTGTTAATAAAAATGAAATATATTTTCATGGTGTACAAGTTTTTGAAGTGCATTGAAATTGATATATTAGTTAACATGAATGCACTTTTTCATAAATATGCAACTTGTACAAATTGAATTTACTTGAACATGAATGTTTTTCAAAAATAATGCTATCCATGCTTTAGAAATAATTATATATCCACTCACTGTACTATGTCACTGTCGGTTCTCTACGTGTATTGTAGGATTTGCTTGCTCAACTCTTCCTAGATAATCATACTTGCGTTAGAACAAGAATTGCAACATAGTTTGCTTACTTAAGTCAAACTAATAAAACACTTTAACATATCCAAAATAGGGGTTGTTAATAGTTAATTGTTGTTTTTAAGTAGTTTTAGGATACCCTTAACCTACCTTTATATATTCACATATAACTTTTGGTAAAAATGACTAAATTAATTTTTGTAAAAACATACATAAATTAGGCATTTCAATCTTAAAAATCAGATATTACACACTCACTTATCAAATGAAAAACCCTTTCAAGTCCTTAGAAAACCAATTACTTCAAAACTGATTTTTCAGCACACTTGGAGCAAAACATACCTTTAGTTAAATAACTATTAATTTGTCTAGAAAACTCGGAATAGTACACCGTAAAATTCATATTAAACTAGACATATTAAGCTTTAAAACAACATATAATTCATCCAATTCCAATCAGTAAAACTATTTCAAATTACATAAATTCGATTGGTTTTTCAAACAGTTTTCCCAGCACCCCTTTCACTTGACATATCTTTGATTAAACAACCATAACTTTGTCTAGAAATATTGAAATAACAAACCGTAAAATGTTTCAAACAATAGACATGTCAAGATTGAAAATAAGATATAATTTGTTAAATTCCAAGCTGTATAAACATTTAAAATACCAAAAATATTGAGAGCTTTTGCAGTTTGTGTTTCATAAAACAACCTTCATTTAAATAGGTCTAACTTTGTGTAGAAAACTCCAAATTGAAAACCGTCAAATTTGTGATAAACTAGACATCCAGATATTTTCAGAAATATAATTTACAGACCATAATTCATTGTATAAGTTTCCCAGTTTTCATTTCAATTTTCTGAAAAACAGTTTTACATGAAGTTCAAAACATTACAAATGACTTGTTCTTGAATTATTTTTGAAAACTTCATCCATGGCTGATCCTTTTATGTTACAAACCTATTTTTCAGATCATAAACAGAATTTAAAAGGGGAAAGAAGCTTTGTATACATACCAAAATCACTTGAAGAATTGTTTGGTTGCAAAAGTTGAATCTAGTGAAGCAATCCCATTTCAATTTTTGAAATTTTTTTTTTCTTAGAAATGTCAAGAAGAGAGAAGAAATGAAAGAAAATGTAAGAAGGAATTGAGTCCTCGGATGAGAATTATTCTCTCCAAGGTGAAGATAAGGAGATGCTAGTAAGGACATCATATTGTCTCTTACTAGCTCACCATATTGTCCCATCTTTTTTTTTTTTTTTTAAATGTGTGTCACCGAGAGAAGACAAGGAAGAGGCTGCTGGTGATAATTATTTTTAAGGTGAAAAGACTAAAATACCCTTGTCTCATAACAATAAAAGGTTTAAGAGTTAGGGGCATTTTGGTAATTTTGCTCAAAATTTACATAATTTAATTTAAACACTTTTTGATTATTAAAACATCTTCACCTCACAAATTAAGCTCATAAATAAAAATACAATTGACATGAAAATTTAAACATATAATTTACTCGGGTGATTGTTGTGGAACTTTAGCCTCTAGACCACAAATAAGCCAGTTTGGTGCTTGAGATGGGAGACTACCTCCACAATATTCTCTATGTTAAACTTCGACCTCCTCTATCATTGTAGGAAGAATACGAAACATAGTTCGCAAATAATTTTGTCGTTGAGATGCAACTCGTCTTCCTTCGTTCAAATCATACAATACCAGCTGTCATAATATCTTATCTACAACTAGAAGGATCCAATGATTACCTTTGACAAAAAGAGGGATATAAATGAAATCAACCTCACACAATGGTTGGATATAAGAAGAGTTTATTTGTCCTCGAGCGTAGTCCATCAAGTTGGTATTATTCAAATATGTATTATCAAGTCCTTCCTTATCCATGAATTTAACAATCTCTTCAGCTCTAGCTTGTAAAATATAGTTACATTTGAAACAATTGTTTTTTTACACAATATTTACATGAATTAAGTTTGATGGTTATACATATAATAAAATTTTACCGCAAATGTCGTATCCACTATAATGAATGATTGATTAATCAAATTTGGCATCAATGAACGACGTTTGCGAAACAACGCCATTACAACATTAATGTGCTGAGAAAAGTATGTAAAACACAATTTCATTAATATCTTTAATAATCCAGGTGATTTAAACATTTAAAGTTTAGCAAATAATTCCTTAATTCGTAATTGTAATTCATACCTCTTCATTTAATAACTGAGTCGAGTCTTCCAATACTACAAACTAAGATTTGGAAAGAGGTATTCCATCCACTAAATACGATACTTTGCTACATTTAATACAAAAACAAATCAATAAATTTTAGGAAATACATTAATCATACAAGTGCACTTGTTACAATGTTAGTTAAGTTCATACCTGACTGCATAATGTGCAAGTGAAGAAAATTAATTCCAAAAACAATTTTTTAGTTATCAACATTATTTAATTTTATTAAAATAAAGCATATGTATTATGCAAAGTAATATATACCACTCATATGCATATTGCACAAATCCTGCAAATTAATTAAAGTTTGCAACAACTACGTTAAACAAAAAATAAAAATAATTATATTGCTATATATGACATTATAGATACTTATCCAGATCACCTATTGTGTTACCTTCTTTTATTCTCGATCCATTTCGCATAAGCTTTCGCATGCAAAACACCAACTTCACGCTTAGGTTCGAAATTTGTGCACTCTTTTATACTTGCTAACAACTTATTATCAACGACTTATCTTTTTTAACTCTTTCATAAACATTAGCATCACCCTTCCTTTTTAAAGTCATGTTGATCTCAATAACATCATCTTCAGAACATACATCAACACCATCAATATTATCATCAGAATTGCCAACTCTAAGGCCACAATCACCTTGGCCCCCCACTTCCTTTCCAAAATCAATGTCACCATCACAAATCCCTTTCCCTTTATTAAGTGCAACATCTACATGAACTTTAGCACCCATCATTTCATCATTTATATCAGCAGCCATCTCATTCAGTCCTTCCTCATCAATATCATTTCTACGATTACTTGTCTCACCAATTTCCTTCTTATTTTTCAATGACTAAATGAAGACCATTACAATAAATTAAAATTAATAAAATGGTTAAAATCATAATTTTTGTCATTAGTATTTTATATTATAAATAAACAAAAAAAAGTAAAAAAAAAAAAACTTACATTTTTAAGAAAATTTTCCATCATTTTTTTGAGATCTTTTGATAACTCCTTCTTAAAATACTTCAATGAGGCATCAATATACTGCTTTAATGTAGGAATAGTGGATAAAAAAGGTTCCTGTGACACATTCAAAATATTTAGAAGATGCATAATTTACTTTCACCAAATAATAAACAAAAACTGCATATACATGCAGTATATTTTAAAGAATTTAAATTTAACAAATAAAAACATTAGTAAATGACATATATCACTAATACCTGAATTTTATATGAATTGTTCATATCTCTACGAACTTCATCATCATCCCCACTTGAAATACCTGTTTGTCCTACATGATCCAAGTCCTCAACCTCATCAGTAGAGTTTATGTGTCGATTATCCAATATTTCAACAGACTTGTAATACATCTTCTCTTTTTCTTCATCAGTCCAGTTCAACTTAGATAATACAGTAACCTAAAACAAAATTATTCCATTAAACATGTGACAAATCAATTATATTAAAATATCTATTTCATGCGATGATATTTAAAATAAAGTCATTGTAATTTAATATATAATACATGTTTATTAATCCTTGTAATATTAAGAGTAAGAACTTAAACATTTCAGTTGATCCAAACTTTTAAAGTCAAGAGCTTTGGCACATGTCCAATTTAAAATGCGAGGGGTAGTTCTCCGAACTCTGAACGCATTAGCACACCTCGATAATCTTGAGATGGCTTCGTATGCCCATACCTGGGATAAAATCAGGTATGTCAAATGTTTTGTAAAAGTTTTAAAAAAATATCAGTGTTAGCCATTTCAATCCAAATTAACAACATTTAAAAATACAGTTTATCTTAACAAACCTTAAAAGCGTAACCAAATCCTTGTACGCAGTATGAGGCATACTATTTTTTAGGAGAATTTTTACTTTCTTCACCTTTTTTAGAACGAAAAGGCTGCCCTTTGGTGCCAACGGCCTATCTGCCTTTCTATTCTTCAATCCTTCAATTAATGACTCATAAACCATTTCACCCCACGGCATCTTGTTAAAAACGTCCATGTGGTCGAGTAGATCCATATGCTCCGATTTTACATAGTTTTGCATTTCCTTACCCAATAAAAACACATACAGAATATACAGCAAACTCAACTTCACTTGACTTCATCATTTTTTCCAGACTCATTTATAAACAACTCTTTAACAAGCTCCTAACTTATTTTTTCTTCTTCATTGAAATATTGCTTATAAAGTTTACTACATTGACCTTTCATACTTTCAAGTCTTAGGGGTTCTTCATTACCTATGTTAAGACCAATAATTAATGTAAATTCAACAAGACCAAACCTTATGTCTTTATTGCCTATAGTAAACCACAGGCTATTATCTTCCTCATAATCATATGATCTCCTAAGGAGCAAATGTTGGCATATGGCACATGACCATTTCAAATTCTGAACATCAAGCAAGTGACCAAAACAGGTTTGCCTAAACAACTCTTGTTCGTAAGGACTAAGGTGTTTTACCAAATTCTCAATTACTCTAATTGGCGAATGACATGATACGGTTGTCGGTCCATAGTATTGATCTCTCTCTTTTTTGGCTTTAAGAACTAGCTTGGTAACCATTATTTCAAAACCTATATATTACATTACAAAAATTAGTATATATTTCCTAATTTCATTTAATGAAAATTATTACATGCAATGGAGGGCAAAATAACAAACAAAATGTAAAAACATACCATCATTATTATAACCAAAATATGATGTTTGATGATTTCACTAATACTTGACTTTTATTTATTCAAGTCTCAAATTATGTTAATTGATAATGAAATATACAAAAATTATCATAAACAAGAATAACGATTTAAACTTTCCTTTTATATTGTTAAATAAATGAAATCAAAGATGTGAAAAAGGTCAATAAAATCATACCATTACACATAAAACAGGTCGATATTTGAATATTATAGTAGGAAATTAAATATAAGCATAAATGGACAGGGTTATTAATAAATCCAATAAATAAAATAAGTTACTTAACAAAACAATAAAGAAAATAAATTATTTAACAAAACTAATTCATGGATCGATTATTATTTAAAATAAGAAAATATTTTTTCATACACATTTAATATAAACATAATATCTCAGTTAGTTAATTATATTTTACTATTATCACAATAATATGAAGATAAGATAATTTTTCAACTTCTATCACAAAATGTAAATACAATACACACAACTAAAATATTTGCAAATACTGTAACATTTTGCAAAAACTGCAACATTTTGCAAAAACTGCAAGATTTAAAAAAAATGCAACAAATGATAGAAGCTTGGTTACAAAATGTAACATATTAGCTTTTTATATTATAATTTAACATTTAAATGCAAAATGTAATCATCATCTGGTAGTGATGTTGTACACATGTGAATAAAATATATGTCATATGATAGAAGTTATTTTAACACAATATAAATTTCATAAATGTGTCAAACTAGTTTTATTTTTATTTAATTAGCATATGAGTATCTCAAATATCACTTATAATGGTTACTTTTTAATGTTCTAATATATGAACTACAATTTTAGTTTTTGATTTTGGAGCAGTCGTTTGAAATTGTGATTACCAACACAAAAATCAAATGTGGTCTGGAAAGGAAGATAACAGGAAGAACTAGAAAAACTCACTAAACTACAAAATTGGACTATTCTAAAAATAATCTCTCAATTAGTTTATGATGTATTTCTTAATGTTATCTCTCCTTTAAAAGAGATTCTCTTTGTTTTAAGCATTATATTTGCTATAGTTTGTTTCCTGTATCTCATAACTTTTATTTATAATGACTATCATTTTTTTATCAATGAAGTAATCAGTTTAGAAAAAAAAATAGTTACACATTTTAATTTGTATTTTATTTTATAATGAATTTTATAACATCTTCTTTTTTTCCTTATCTCAAATTAAACAAATTTTTTATTTACAATTTTTGTATATAAAAAAATTTCAAAGATATACAGACAATTTGTATGAAACTACATGGCCTTGCAATTGGCATTTTAAGCTCTTGCAAATAAAATGCAATGTTTTGGAACAAAAGAAAAAAAATCAGTTACTATCATTTAAAAACAACAAAAAGGGGAAAAAAAAAAAAAAGCTACTAGATAATACAACTGTAATAAGTGTTAATTTGTACAAAATTTTATATTATTAAGTTACTCTAATTTTCATTATATAGAAATTTATTTTAAACATAATTATTGTTATAAAGAAAAAAATCATAATGAAAAATTAATGTTCAAAATTTTAATGTTAATTGTCACAATAAACATTACAAGTAAAAGAAGGCATTAGGTCTTACAATTTGATGCAATATCATGTCTTCGTGGTAATGTGTTGCATTTTTTTGAAGGCCTTGCAACTTGACTCAAAGTTGTGCAATTTTTAATCAATTTGAAGGTGTGTACTTATTTCAGTTTGCTACATTTTAAATTTTGGACACTTATTTCAGGAGATAACAGGGAAAGAAGGAAAGTGTTTGTTGTTTATCACATATGTTAAATTTTGGGTACTTATTTCTTGAGATAGGGTGCTGGAAAGATTTATGGATACATAATCATTTATAATACCAGTTAAAAGAATCAAAATCAGAACTACAGAGCGAATTAAAAAATACCTCAAAACAACCGGTATTTTGTGATAAAATTGAAAAAAAAAATAACACACAAACAGTTCAAAAGAACAACAAATTCAAAAATGACATTTACCTTCTTCTTTTTTTGACAACCTTCCTTTCACCTCTTCTTCTTCCTCCTCTTATAAAACCCAATCAGATTGTCCCTTCAAAAAAATAAAAAATGAAGTTAAGAACTCTATAAATACTATCGGTTTAAAACAAAAGTCAACCCTTGTTTAAGCTTCTTAATTTGTATATTATACACTTAATTTGAAGGTAACAAAAGTAGTCAATAACCTTTCCTATGATCAACTTGGAGCCATAAAATATAACCTTTGTCTACAATATATTTAAGAAGATGAAAAATGAAGAACATTCTAATAAACTATGCTGAGGTAGGAGACTTAGAGGGAATACATGCATGACTTACAAGAGAAGAAGAAATTGGTTATCTCTGTCCCTGATTGAGGAGCAAAATGGTCCCAAAATGGCTTGTCCTACACGAGCAAAACTGAAGAGGGAAAAGAGAAGCGAGCGACAGAGACGAGTTGGAATGCGAAAGCGAAAGAGACAAAGGAAAGCGAAAGAGAAAAAGGAAAAAGTAATATTGCTTTCAGATACTCGTGTGTATTTAGGTCGGTTTCATTTTTTTTAACTCATTTTTGAGTTGTGTTAGTTAAGTGAGTCAACTCACTTAATCATTGCAGTTAACCAGAAGAGCACTAATTTTGTAATATATGACAAACATATACTACTTTTGCAATTAGTGATATTTCACACACCAATAGAGATAATTTTCCAAATTTTTCTTGGGGGCTAAAGTTTAAATTTTAATTAACATACTATTGTCAAAAAAATTAAGTGAAATTAAAACAAATTTCATAAATAATCATTAATATTAAAAAAATAAGCATATTAATATTTAATATATATTAACATTAAATAAAACAAAAACTGAAGTTGAAAAAACAAAAATTGAAAAAGAAAAGCCAAAATTTTTAACTAAAAACCTTGAAATTGGTAATGACAGTCGGCAGCAAAGGCAGAGCCAAGCAACGACAGAGATAGAGCAGTCCAGGTAATAGAAGGTGACAGCAGCAACGACAGCAACACCTAGAACTAGAACAGGTAGGGGATAAGCAAGCAGGGGTTCTCATGCAGTCATGCAGCACACAAGCGCAGGTGCACAAAACTGAAGGCAGTCAGCCAGGCGGCAGCACAAGAGAAGCAATGGCAAGAGGTGAGCAAGCAGGGGTTGAGCGGCTGGAGGCAGGAGCAGAGTAACGAGTAGGAGGGCCGACAAATCTGCAAATGAAGAAGAGAAGAGGGTCGGTCAGGTTATTAGGTTTTAGGGGTAAATTTGTAACTTCACATTAAATTAAAAAAAATTTAGCCGGGGCTGTAGCCCCTAGCCCCTGAAATCCTCTGCCCATGGTTTCAACAGTATAATTAAAATAAATAATAATATTAAATAAAATTCATAAAATTATAAATGTCATGACCCGCCCCAGCTCAACACTAGAGCATGTGACGTGTCCTGAGGGAACATAATATCTAACATTCTGAATCGACCTTAGTTTAACTTGAAAATTTTGTGTAAGAAATTTACAAAAATTTTGGCAGAGTTTCCCCTAATCATTGAACTATCTTTCCTGCAATAAAAAACTTCATTTCTAAAGTATAGAATTTCACAATCCAGCAAACTTCACATAATTTTACATATCCAGAAAGGGGCTCATGGCCAAACATAACTATACACTGTCAGATACATACTATTCACCACATAAGACTTTTGATCACTAGTCCAAAACATAACAGCCAAAATATACTAAACAAACTAGAAAAGAGATGAAAACAACCTAGACTGCACAACAATAGATGGAACCTAAGCCTCCGGACTCACGTGATGTGGCCTCAAAACTTGTTATCTGGGGGAGGAAAATAAATGTAAAAGGATAAGCTTGAAAGCTCAGTGAGTGGATAAGTTTTATAAAATAACATAGTACTCATGTAAACTATGTATGAATTGTTTATGAATTATCATGAAATACATGCTGATAATAATAATCTGCGTATAGTATTTATGATAAAATAATGTTCTCGTAAATGCATAACTAAGTTTCATGAAATCATCGTAATTTTGTACCTGTAAAAGAAACTGTAAATGACATGTTCATGATTTATAACGAAGTGACATTCTGATAAAAATACATGTACATGATTTTTAGGATATGATGATGCTATGATTATTAGTATATAAATAAAATGCATAACCATGAGAAAAGCATATTTATTGCCAAGAGCACTTGGGGATCTGATCGCACACAGAGGAGACATGTAGTACTAGCACTAGCTCTCAATTACATGTGTGGGAAATTTATTTGCACAATAAGGAGACATTTAGTACTAGCACTAGCTCTCAACTACACGTGTGGGGAACTTGATATAGCCACTAAAATGGCTCAGTTGGCTCTGCTGATACATGAGTTATGTGCGCACTGACTTAACTGAACGTGTCATCATACTGAACTTGTAACATGATACTGAACTTGTAATATCATACTGAGTTGGTAAACATCATAGTAATCTGAATTGGACCAAATCTGTTGGTCACGATGTCTTACCAAGTCACTGCATTATCTGAATGCTGAGTATAGCCAACTATCATGAATACATGAGGGGAAGTACTCTAGCAACTGTAAAATATTTGTTGAACTTGCAAGCTTGTATAAAACTTAGTATAAGTAATAAAATTGATTCAATCATAGCTTGCTTGTAAATTTTCTTTCATTTACTTGACTGATTCTGTTAATAAAAATGAAATATATTTTCATGGTGTACAAGTTTTTGAAGTGCATTGAAATTGATATATTAGTTAACATGAATGCACTTTTTCATAAATATGCAACTTGTACAAATTGAATTTACTTGAACATGAATGTTTTTCAAAAATAATGCTATCCATGCTTTAGAAATAATTATATATCCACTCACTGTACTATGTCACTGTCGGTTCTCTACGTGTATTGTAGGATTTGCTTGCTCAACTCTTCCTAGATAATCATACTTGCGTTAGAACAAGAATTGCAACATAGTTTGCTTACTTAAGTCAAACTAATAAAACACTTTAACATATCCAAAATAGGGGTTGTTAATAGTTAATTGTTGTTTTTAAGTAGTTTTAGGATACCCTTAACCTACCTTTATATATTCACATATAACTTTTGGTAAAAATGACTAAATTAATTTTTGTAAAAACATACATAAATTAGGCATTTCAATCTTAAAAATCAGATATTACACACTCACTTATCAAATGAAAAACCCTTTCAAGTCCTTAGAAAACCAATTACTTCAAAACTGATTTTTCAGCACACTTGGAGCAAAACATACCTTTAGTTAAATAACTATTAATTTGTCTAGAAAACTCGGAATAGTACACCGTAAAATTCATATTAAACTAGACATATTAAGCTTTAAAACAACATATAATTCATCCAATTCCAATCAGTAAAACTATTTCAAATTACATAAATTCGATTGGTTTTTCAAACAGTTTTCCCAGCACCCCTTTCACTTGACATATCTTTGATTAAACAACCATAACTTTGTCTAGAAATATTGAAATAACAAACCGTAAAATGTTTCAAACAATAGACATGTCAAGATTGAAAATAAGATATAATTTGTTAAATTCCAAGCTGTATAAACATTTAAAATACCAAAAATATTGAGAGCTTTTGCAGTTTGTGTTTCATAAAACAACCTTCATTTAAATAGGTCTAACTTTGTGTAGAAAACTCCAAATTGAAAACCGTCAAATTTGTGATAAACTAGACATCCAGATATTTTCAGAAATATAATTTACAGACCATAATTCATTGTATAAGTTTCCCAGTTTTCATTTCAATTTTCTGAAAAACAGTTTTACATGAAGTTCAAAACATTACAAATGACTTGTTCTTGAATTATTTTTGAAAACTTCATCCATGGCTGATCCTTTTATGTTACAAACCTATTTTTCAGATCATAAACAGAATTTAAAAGGGGAAAGAAGCTTTGTATACATACCAAAATCACTTGAAGAATTGTTTGGTTGCAAAAGTTGAATCTAGTGAAGCAATCCCATTTCAATTTTTGAAATTTTTTTTTCTTAGAAATGTCAAGAAGAGAGAAGAAAGGAAAGAAAATGTAAGAAGGAATTGAGTCCTCGGATGAGAATTATTCTCTCCAAGGTGAAGATAAGGAGATGCTAGTAAGGACATCATATTGTCTCTTACTAGCTCACCATATTGTCCCATCTTTTTTTTTTTTTTTTAAATGTGTGTCACCGAGAGAAGACAAGGAAGAGGCTGCTGGTGATAATTATTTTTAAGGTGAAAAGACTAAAATACCCTTGTCTCATAACAATAAAAGGTTTAAGAGTTAGGGGCATTTTGGTAATTTTGCTCAAAATTTACATAATTTAATTTAAACACTTTTTGATTATTAAAACATCTTCACCTCACAAATTAAGCTCATAAATTTTATTTTCTAATTATTAAGGGTAAGATCATAACAATTTTGGAAATATAAGTTTGAGTAAAATTTTAGTTCGTAAAAAGAATGGGGTGTTACAATAAATAAACAAAATAAAAATAAAAATAATAAATGAAGATAAAATATAAAAAAATATAAATAAATAATCAAATGTATGAGAAAAATATTATAATTTAAATGTCAATTCTTAAATATAATATTATCTATTTTATAGTTAGATTTAATTAAACTTTTATTTGAAGTTTTAAGTGAATATTTAATTTTTATTGTATAATAAAATTGTATTTAAATGATGAATTAATTTTCATCATATTTTAGATTCAAAATTAATATTGCATCTTTCAAATCCTATAAATAAGCCATTTAATAGTGCATTGTAAATACAACAATAATAAAAATTAATTCTTCTATTTGCTCTCTACTTTTTTGCTCTTATTTTTATTTACAACAATAATAAGAATTAATTCTTCTATTTGCACTCTACTTTTTTTCTCTTATTTTTATTTAGTTGTATTTATACTAAGTTATCAACACGATAATATTTATTCAAGACTTATAATTTATACATGTAAAATGGCCAATGCCCAAACTTTTTGTTATATAATATCGATGACAAAATTCACAAGTTCTTAATTTTGTTTATGTTTTATGCATTAAACTCAAATATTTTTCATTCAAAATTTTTGTCAAGATTTTTTATTTATTTCTTCATCAATTTAATTGAGCATCATAAATTAATAATATTTATTATTTATATATCGAACATATATATATATATATACATGTATGTATGTATGTATATACATATGTATGTATATGTACATATAGGTATGTATGTATATATGTATATAGGTATGTATGTATATATGTATATATGTGTATATACATACATATACATACATACATACATATATATATATATATATATATATATGGTCTTCAAGAATATTATAAATCACATAATGTTAGAATGATAACAAAATTTTGAAAATATCTCAAATAAAACTCTCTTATTTTAGACTACATATTTATTTTATATGATTAATTTGTTACAACTTATATATGTTTCTATTTGTTATTATTATGAAAATGTAGTTCGTTAATATTTTTTAGAAAATTGTTTAATTCGTCTAATTATATTTAAATTTTTAATTCAATATTGTTATGAAAATAAATTTTTGTCTGATAATAGATTTTTATTTAAGCTCACTGTTGTGTCACTAATAAAATTTGATACTAACATCATAAGATATTAGCAATATATACTAATCCTTTTTTGGTTTACTATTATTAAAATTTCTTAGTTTATTCTTAATTCCAGCTTATATTACCGGCAAAATTAAATTGCATTATTTTTATTGCACTAAATCAACACATTAAAATGACCTACTAATAAATTTAAATATATATATTTTGAATTTTATTATTTATTTATTATTGAATACGTTGGACCCTTTGATGGGTAAGCATGTTTCTTAAATAATTTTAATAAAAAAATTATGTCATTATGGGGAGAGAAAAAAGATAATAGAGTAAAATTACTTAAAACGCATCAATTTTTATGAAACATGAAATTTGAGACAAGTTTCAAGTAGGTGAACAACTAAGTTTAGGTGATAAAGACACCTAAGGACTAGCCCATCTCGTACAAGCAATAGAAAGCAAATAACAATTAAGGAGTAATTTACAGAATAAACAAATAATATAGATAACATACAATAAGGTAAAAGTAGTAAATGTTTTTCAATCTTAGTATATACTATATATGTTGTCACATATACTATGGATACTTAGATTGTACTAACTCATGCAGTAAATCATTCAAACGCAACAATATAACATGTTAAATCCACTTAGGTCTAATCCTAAGTGGTAACATACACGAGTTGCTTAAGGTAATCACTCAGTAGCCAGATTCACTAAAAGTAATCAACATTTAATACAGACTCAATAAGATAAGACTCCGAATACCTCAATTAGTTTGAGACAATCTATTCTAATTGCCTAGACAACTATTTCTAGCTGTCTTCAAAGCTATTTCGATCCTAATAGGATTTGGCTCACTTTTAGAGCCATACCACCATGTCGTATAATGCAAATACCTACAATTAGTATGTGTGTATAACAATATATACAATTTATCCAAAATATGATTTTAGGATAAATCATCTCGTATCAACAATACAGAAACACACTCAACGTATGTTGATATAGAAACTCAATCTCGTAATAACAATACAAAAATACACTCGATATATTGTTATTATAAAAACTCCATTTTATAAATGAGATTAATAAACTCCACCACCACCACCACATAATTTAACATAAAACATATTTGATGTGTTAAAACTACAGAATTGCTTTTTAAAAATATTTAAACTCTAAGTGAATGAATCATCTCCGATTTACTAATACAAAAACACAATCAATGCATTAGTAATATAAAAAATAAAATATTCATAAATACACCAAAAGATTTTTTTACATGTTATAAAAATACACAACACCAAATATGCAGTGTAAGTATCTAGGAGCTTATCATGCTCGTATTTATCGAGGAATTTGGAAGATTGAGAGGTCATAGTGGGAAGATCATCTTTAGTTTCCATAAAGGCTATAAAGTTACTTTCATCCTCTTTCAAATTATGACTATTATCTGAAATAGTAATCTCTGTCATCATGACCTTCTTACCAGATTCTCATCCTTTGAAGCGACATTGAGCAACAATGTGTTAGAGTTTTTTGCATTCGTAACACCTAACCTGTCTAGTATGACCCCTAGACTTAGGTCTATCTTCATCTTCCTCAGAGACTTCAACTCTGACTCTAAAATCTCTTTGACTAGAGCTTTCCCGTTTAGATTTAATAGAGAGTTATTTTTTCTCCTAAAGAATTTCAAACTGATTTGCTAATAAAGTAAATTCTTCTTCATCCTAGATGGATGATTCATAACTGTTAATAGTGGCTTTACCTTTACCTTTTTGAGTCTTGGTAGTTTTTAAAGCAAGACTCTTTCCTTTATTAGTAGAAAAAGTCTATTTAGGGAGGGGTTAATGAATCTCAAGGGCTTGAAGATCTCCAACAATCTTGCCTGTTGAGCATCCGATGGGTCGTTGCTTCGACCTAAGCTATGCAAGAAACCATACTTTGGCTATCTTATGTGGAGCTGAATTTATTAATCTTTAAAGGTTCTCCTTTAAATGTTATTTCAATAGCAATAACTTTTTCACTGAAACACTGAAGCAAGCTACACAAATCTTCTTAGCTTGAAGTTTTTCATCAATAGGACGACCAAGGTTGTAAGAATGGATGATCTAAAAAAATGACGATAAAAGTTATTAAAGGTCTCATCCTCTTCCATATGAAGAAGTTCATAATCCCTTTTCAGTCTCATTAACTTGGATTTCTTTATAGCAGAGGTACCCACATGTATAATTTTCAAAATGTCCAAAGCTTCCTTGGAAGTAGTGCAAGAAGAAATTTGCCAATATTCTTATGGGGTGATAGCATGAGTGAGTGGGTACAAACTTTTACTGTTCTAACCGTAGTAATTCAATAATCAAGAAATTAAATATTTATTCATAACATATTTCATTAAATTGTAGGCTAGTGGTGAGAATAGTCTCATGATCACATATATATTGCAATTGTATAAAATTCATATTTAATTATTTTAGTCTTTTATTTGCAATTATTTAAAAACAACTATTTCACTAACGAAATGATAGTTAAAGGTAGAAATTGTGACAATCTTCGTGGTTTCAACAACCTTTGTACTTAATAGAGTAGCGTAAAAAATATGTCATCATGGATCTATCCTCACAACTTGCCTACAATTTAATCAAATAAATCATGAATAAAAATTTAATTTATTGAATTATGAATTACTATTATAATCTAAAATTTTTCTTGAATTCTTAACTTTAACTTTTGAAGTCTAAGTAAGCTAAAGACATCTCATCTTTTCTTATTGTGTAATTGGCTAAAGTTCGCTTATTAACCAACCTTAAATTATGAACAACATAGAGATATGTTACTAGATTTAATTCACGTTTTGCATCACGATCTAAAAAGATGATAACTATACTTGGTAATATTAGAACAATCGTTTAACCTTTAATGAATGTATTAATCCTACTCGTAACAGAATTCACAAGATACTATTTTAGATAAGAATATTAGCAATTACGTACTAATATCTTAAACTAGAATTAGGCATATTCTTGAAATAAACTATTTGATCACTCTAATTCATACATGCATATACATAACATTTAAATATAGAATTGAACACATCAAAAATTAAAAATTAAAATTTAATTAATTAAATATAATGGTCTTTGGCTTAAAATTGCCTACAATCACATAAAATATTTATCTAGCCATGAAAATAACTAAATTTAATAAATAAAATAAATAATTCATCATGAATAAAAAAAATAATAGAAAAATAATCTCATTTTGGATGAATTATTAGAGAAAAATGACCAAAATTAATCTTCAACTTTTTCTTCAATTATTTTTAAAGAATTTTCAAAAATGACACAAAAGTACATTTTTTTTCTTTGTTTTTTTGGACTAATTTCTTCATTTTTGGTTGCTTAATTCACCAATTGTCAACTAGGAATGGGCATGGGGACGGGCGGGGACGGTTTTTGCCATATCCGTCCCCGAAACTGAACAATAAACTATGTAACCAAAACTACTGCAGATTGGGTTCAGTTATAACCGTGCGGGGATCGGACGGGGACGGGTATAACAAAAAAATCTCCTCAACACCCAATTATTTAAAAAAAATGAAAATCAGAACTTCTACAGTGTAGAACTGATGTGATAATTATAGTACTCGCAAATGTACGAATCACTTGTGGAAAGTGACAAGCAAACCTCCGAGGTCGGTCTTTCAAGTAATTGTAATGGTTCTAAACAACCTTTTTCTTAAACTAATTAGAGTCCCAACTTAACTAAAAGTACTAATTAAATAGAGTTCTAGTAAAACTAAAACTGTAAGTAACCAGAGTCCTAAACTTAGTAAAACTGTAAAAAGAGTTTGGTTTGTAGCAATATCAATGGTAAGAACAATTAATGAAAATAATAACGCAAATTCACAATCAATTCAAGTAGATTTGAAAATCAATGGAGGATGTATGGACGTTTATTTGGTTGATCATGCTTGTATCAAAAAGTAATGGTGAATAGCATGAACGTTCTAATAAACAATTTTACCGGCTTTCCTTTTTATTACTAGAATGCCTACCGTCGGGTAAATTCTCTTTATTGATTAAATAATTAACATCCTACGATCGGGTATATTAAATAGCAATCAAATTATGCACAAGGAAATTTATGCCAATCAAACTAATGCTATGACTAAGTCACTAATTTGAAGCTTTGATTAAGTGTTTCGGAATAAAGTCAAGGTGACGTTCCTAAAATTATATTCTTAGATTTTTCAACCTAACTATGAATATCAAATTGCCCCATAAAAATTCATAATTAAATATCTAAACATGCCCTTAATCAAAGGTAATTTATTTATAGTAAATCAATAAAACATTCACCAAAAACAATCCTTGCAAACATGGCAATACAAACTAAACATCCATAATAAAATTAACCGCTCATGTTCATATTAAAATTCATAGACAAATATAATATGATCATACACTCAAAGAAAGAAGAAGGAAGAAGGAAGATAGAATTCTATAACAACAAGGAAATCCTAGATCTAAATACCGCTAATGGATGGGATGATGTTCTTCTCCAAAAGCTTGACTTCGATCGTCAACGGCTTCCTTGGATTCTTAGAATGGATTCTCTCTTTGTTGAGTGTGGCAAAGCTCCTAAAAATTGATTGAATACATTGCTTGTTCGCAAAATTGTAGTGTGTAAAAGTTGTATGTAAGTTGGAGTCTAGAGGGGGTATTTATAGATGTAAGGGTTTACAAAATTCCTGATTGCAATAAGAATAGGCGCTCTGCGGCAAACATTTTCCTCGTTGCGGTAAAAACCCAAGAGCTCCCTGCCGCGGCATACATTTTCCTCACCACAGTGCGCGTCGCCTTTCCTTTCTTCACATTTACCCCCTTACATATGTGCTTGCTTGTTATGTAAGGCTTATATATTTGTCTCATTTTGCCCGTAACTCGTGATCCGAGCGTTGCAAGTGTTTCGTCTTTGTGTGTTTGCATTGTTCAACTTATTTTGATGCTAGAAACACCTGAAATATACTAAAACATACCCGTGATTCTGAATTAATAGATTTATGAAAAATAGTCAAATAAACAATAATAAAAAATCTATTTTTAAACAGTTAAGCGCAATAAATCACGAAATATTAGTACTTTCTGAGCACTTATCAAGAACCATTAATACTGAAACGCATTCTTGAAAGGCAAGAAGCAAAAGATAACATTAGAATTATCACCATGCATATTAAGACAATAATGGCATGAAAGTTAGGATTAATAATCACTGAACTTAGTTAAGCCATTGAGCCCTTTGTTACGGTTCTTGTCAATTTCTATAATTTATTTGAGGATTAATAATCACTGAACTTATTTGATAGATGGAACAACACCATTAAATCTTGAAAGTAAAGAAGAGTTATAGATTATTCACAGCGACATGTGTATATATATTGAGGACTACCTAAATATTGGAGCACAATAATAATACTTTACCTTTCCATGTGACCAAATATTATAATTACCTTTTCGAAAGGTGAAACCAAATGTTGGAGCACAGTAATAACACTTTAAAGACTGGAAGCACCAACGTAGAAGTGGAGAGCTGGAGCTAGAGCTGGATCACCATTTGCCGAGGCAATGAAAGACTTGAAGCGCCGACGCCGAGTTGGCAATTGCACGAACACGAATGAAGAAAGAAAGTAAGGAAAGTGTTAGGGTTAGCACTTAACATTTGCTTATTTTCTATTTATATGAGTGTTTTAAGTAATAAGTAATTTTAATAAATAAATAAATATATTTTTATGTTATCATGTAAACAAAAATGAAAGTGGTCTGATGGCATAAGTTGAAATGGTGGAACTAACATTCCTAGGTCCAGGTTCGACGCACAGCACAGGTAAATTTTATAAATAATTTTTTATATATATTTAAATTAAATTAAATTAAATTAAATTGAAAAAAATATTTCGGGTATGAGTGGGTACGATTTTAAGTATAACTGTCCCCACCCCGTCCCAAAAAAATTATGACCGGATATTATCCGAAATCGTCCCCGTACCCAAATTAAGCAATTATTAACTGATCTGTCGGATCGAATATCCGTGGATATCCGAACCTGTGGATAAAATTCTCATTCCTACTGTCAACTGCAATCTTTTCTTTTATCATCTTGCCTTTAACATTCTCCACTTTTTGTGTCGCATATCTCACTTTTTTTTTTTTTTTTTTTTATGTTATGTGTATAAATGATATATATATATAAAACCTCACACTTTTTTATGTTATTTATATATATATATATATATATATATAACCTCAATAACCAATAACATTCTCCACTTTTTGTGTCGCCTTAGTACACTTTTTTTTTCTCCTCTCTCTCTCTCATGGAACCTCAATAACCTATTAATGTTGTGACGTGTGGGTTAGTATGTTTTAGATTACTAATTTAATCCACATTTTATCTAAATACATTCATTTAATTTAATAAAATTTATGCAAAATTTCATAAAATTTCAAAAAAAAAAATCCTAAAAATCTTAGAAAATTTATATTTTTCTGTACTAAATAAAATAAATAATTAAAATATATAAAAATAGTAAAATAAGCATAAATATAGAGAAATTGATACATAAAAATATGTATAAAATAGCATCTATCACCTTACAGATTCATCGACATTGGTCGTAGGACTTCCACTAGGTCACCAAAGTTGTTATAGTGTTGGTGGTTGCTGCCAGACCTTGCACATAACATGACATTGGTATAAATTTATTAAAGATTAGATGAAGGGTTATTTTAGTCTTTTTAAGATATAAAATATGTTAAAATTATTTTTTGGACATATTTTATGCTATTTAGGTTTATTTGTTACTTAATTGAATAATTGTGCTATATCAGTCCTATTTAAATATCATTTAATTTAAATTGTAGTACAAATATACCTCACTTTAAACGTAATCTTTAATCATTTTTTTTCTTCTATCACCTTTCATATTATAGATAATTATATTTTATTCTTTTCATTATTTTTTATATGTTTACTTGTCACACTTTGGCATATTTGGACAAATAAGATAGCTCAACTTGTATCATTTTATTACCATCTCAAATCAAATAAAAAATAAGTTAAATAAGATAATATGATTTTTAAAATTAATGGGCTATACAATTCATAATTTATGCTTCTGCTTCGATACTTGATTTTAGTTTAATAAAATTCTTTTGTTATTTAAAGAAATTAATACAACGAGTAAATTATCTTAAAGATAATTTTTTTTTTTGGGATTTTTAATAAAATAAGAATAAATAATAAAAGATGGAAGAAAGTGAATAAACATCCATGCATGAATTATAAAAAAATAAGATTATAAAAAAAAAAATTATAATGATAAAAGACTGTAGAAAGTGAATTAAAATATTAATAACTCTAATTTATTAGAATAATTTTAGCTTTTATATCTTAAAAATTTATTTAATTTCTTGCAAAAAAAAATTACATATTGTATTTAATTAGACATTATTGTGCTTTTGTGGAATTGAGAGAACTATTTTATTAAACCTGAATTTATCTTATATTTTATTCAAAAAGAATTATATTTTACATTTCACTTATAGAAATTTCATGTACTGCCATTACAGGGAACAAAAAGAGAAAAAATAAGCGTTATAAAGGTTTGCCGCAGTAAAAATCTATTTAGAATTGTGAAATAGAAAGAACAAGAAAAATTGATAGTTGGGCTTGAGTTTTTGAAAGAACAAAAATGGGCAGTTAAATACTCACTTTTTAAATGGCAAACTTGAAAGTTAACACAAGAATCTCACCTCATGTCAATTAAACCTAAGAGTCAACACATAAAAAAAGGATTATTATTCACGTAAAACAGATCAAAGAAGAGAACATAGGCCAACTGAGTTGATTCAAGGAGTCCAATTGCCTATGATTTGCAAGGATCAATTTAGGGGCTAATTTGTAGAGATTATTAGTGAGAAAAACAAGAGATAATTAGTGATTTTGTAATTCAATTAATTGAAAACTTGATTAAAGATGTTTCTTGTTGATTTCTCCCTTCTTTTATTATTTTCTGTTTTTCTTTCAATTTTGTAATACAATGGATATGGTTTTCAATATTTATTAATTTATATTTGATTTCATGAATATGATGAGCTAAATCTCTTTCAGATAGGACTGTAGATGTACAAGTAAATATAGTCTCTGTTTTTCATTTATAAAAGTCTATAGTTTGTGACACACTAAATTTGCAAGTGCACGGGTTAGTATACAAGTGATAAGTATTTTTAAGAACAAGAGTTGTCAAACCCACGAGAATTGGATTAATGAGTATTTGAGTACCAAACTACAATTAAATTAAATTATTTAGGCTAAGAAAAATATAGGTAAAATAATAAAAATAACAAAAATATAATATTGACACTACTGGATCCCACATAACCATATTAATAAATTAAGCACTAAAGAGTAATAGGAATCCACCATTCTAAGTAATTGCTAAACAAATTATATAATCAATTAACTCTATTTAGGTTATTTAGGCTAAAAAACATATAGGTAAATAGTAAAAATAACAAAAACTTAATATTTATACTATTAGATCCACACAACCACACTAAAAAATTAAGCACTAAAGCATAATAGGAATCCACCATTCCAAGTAATTGCCAAACAAATTATATGATAAATTGACTCTAACCTACGCATACATTCATCTCTCAAGTAAACTACACACAATATAATAACCTAACATAATCACGCTCTCATGTTAATTAGATTAAACCATTATTCATTAAGAATGCCAATTATCGATCACATACACAAGAATCATACCTCTCAGCCTTGAAACTATGTACTTAATTCAATCAAGAAAAGTAAATAAATAATTTTCTCAAAGCGACCTAATTGTATCTATGGTATAATTATTAATTAGATAATTAATGGCATAAAATTCAGATTGAATAATATAATTAAATTTGCAATTACAATAAAATGAGAAAAATAAGCTAATTTATTGTATAAATAAATTTAGTTCAAGAGGATCCTAGCAAAAAATGTTGCTAATCCTAATCATTTCAAAACCATAAATTATAAGAGAGAAAATAAAATAAAAAGAAAAAGGGAAAAGGGAAAAGTTACACCCAATTTCTTGGCGAATACCAATTCCAAAACTTTTAATTCTGAATCATTCTCTTAAATTAACTCTCTAAATCTGCTGTCTCTTTCTCTAAATATTTAAGTTAGTGGTGGAATATGTGAATCCATTTGCTTGGTTGCTTATGAATTATATTTATAAGCTAAGAATTGTAGGTTATAAGTAATTGTAGTCAAAGTAGGAATCATGATGTAAATAGAAAACTGATCCAAATAAGATTCGAAAAATTAGGCACTTTTTCATACACATGTGAAAGCACGCCGCAAGCCAAATAAGGGAGTACTACTGCCCAACTGCTCGAAAAATTCTAGACAACTACGCGGGCCGCGACTTAGGTAAATAATCGATGTGGCCGAAGGCTCTTGGATTGCATTTGCACTTAGGTATGCTGCGGCCCAATATTCCACCACCGTAGCCCAGACTCTTCAGTTGGACTCTAAAAAGATGTGCGCTGCGGCTCAAAATGTTCATCATTGCGGCTCGAGGCTAACTGCTCTAATTGTTTTCCTTTTTGCACGTTTTCACTCGTTTTTGTTCAGTTTGCAACCGTTTACCTAGATTGACACAATTAAACAAATAATAAGTCATTTGAACTTTTTAAGTGCAAAAAAATGCAAACACTTAGCCTAAAAGTGGACAAATAACTCTACTTTTGTAGAGTTATCAGTTTGCTTTGGTAAAAAGGGTGCTAGTTATCCAAGTTTATTTTATTGTTAAATTCTTATTTGTTGTTTGATCACTAATTGATAAGATAATTAAATTGAGATTAATGTTGAAAAGATTAGTTGATGTTGGATGAAACTTGAATAATGTGGGTTTAATTTAAATCTAAGGATAAAAATTAAAGTTGTAACTAATATGTGAATATATAGTTATCTCACATAACCCGAAAGAATTGGTGCATAAAATGAGTTGTGCATATGAATGTGTTTCATTGAAACGTAAGACGTATAAATATTGCAGATTTGAAAGAATCCATTGTAATTTTTGAATTCTGGTTACTGATGTATTTTGTCATAGCATTGTTGCATCATTCATGCTCTGACCTTATTACTTGTTACATTTTCAATCCTAGCTTATTTAACCACTTGAGATCTCTGTTGTCCTTCCTCTCTAGCTTTGTTTTAGCAATTTTATTTTTGTCAACTCATGCTAATTAATTTCTTTCTTTCTTATCTTATTTATTTTATTTTCTTACTCAAAACATCGAACATTGATTTTATTATTAATTTTTACATTATTTTCTAATAGTGCAATCTCCATGAGAACGATCTTTCTTATCATTATATTACTTGTTTGTGATACGTATACTTGTGTATCATTTTACACCCTTTTTAAGCAAAAAATATCTATAATATCTCCAATATATATGAAATACTTCTCTTTTCATATGATGCAATATCTTAATGAGTTTTAGTTTTTATTAAATATTTTAAAATTTTATAAATTTACAAAATTTTTTGCAAATAATTATAATAATATTTTTGATATTTCTATCTTATTTTCATAAAGTTGAAGTTTTGAATTTATATACCTTTACAAATACTTATGTTTTAACCCTTGCATTTTGTTGGAATATAATGCTTACGGTAGATTTACTAGTAAATAAGAGTTTCCATGTGTAACTAATTATTGTTAGATAAGAGTTTACTTGTGTAACTAATTATTGTTAGGTGTAAATTAACTCACGTCACATGACATAATATGAGAAGTCCTATTCAGCAGATGACTCACAGATCAGTCCAATAAAAGATTAGTCAGCATAATCAGCTTAGTAAATGAGGAGTCCACATATGAGCATAATTACCAAATAAAGATCAAATAAGGTAAACAACCAGTAAATATCCCTTAATTTTTTGACAAATTGATAATTAAGGATAGATAACTACGGTGCTTATCGAAATGATAAGGAATAGTCATTAGGATGAATTTCCCCTATATATAGTGACCTTGTACATTTCAAACAAAATATTAGATAAAAAAAAACAACAGATCTACAATATCTCTCTAATCTCTGCTCTTTCTCCCTAAATCACAAATAAAGACTCTAGTATCCTCTATTATTGGTAATTATTCAAATTGACTTAAGCAAAAGAAGGCCAAAAGCCATTACATCGTGGTCCGAGGTCCAAACATGTGTTCTCTGTTTGCAAAACTAAAGTGAAGAAAAGTGCACCCCCTCTTTGATGTTAATAAAAAATGTCATCAACATTTATCACCGTTTGTGAAAACTAGTGTGCATTGTAATTGAATCAAGAAAACCATTCTAAAAATGACATGTGTGGTGTTCTCCTAATCTTGATTTACCTAGTCTTTGGGAAAAAGACCATCAAACAAAAGTCTAAAATTTTCTTTGAAAAGAAGCTAGCATTCTACTAAGGTCACTATTAGGCCAATGTTATGTCCATCAAACCAAAAGGTCTATAAGAGATAGGCATTTTGTCCTTCCAACAAGAAGATGATGAACCAACTTCTAGGTTCTAACAGCCAAATATCAGCTAAGGACCATCAGATCCTGATGTGATAAATTTAGTATTCGCAAGTGTACGAATCACTTGTCGAAAGTGACAAGCAAACTTCCGAGGTCGGTCTCTCAAGGAATTACAATGGTTCTAAACAACCTTTTTCTTAATCTAAATAGAGTTCTAAAGCAAACAAAATACTAATTAAATAGAGTTCTAGTGAAACTAAAACACTAAGTAACTAGAGTCCTAAATCTAGTAAAACTGTAAAAAGGAGTTTGGTTTGTAACGAGAACAGTTGTACGAACAATTAAACGAAAATAATATCAAAAGCACACAATTAATTCAAATAATTAAAAATCAATGGAGGATGTATGGACGTTTAGTTTGGTTGGCCATGCTTGCATCGAAAAGTAATGGTGAAATAACATAAACGTTCTAAATAAACAATATGTACTGGCTTTACTTTTTAATTACGAGAATACCTACGGTCGGGGTAATTCTCTTTGTTGATTAACTAATTAACATCCTACGATCAGGTATATCAAATAGCAATCAAATTATGCGCAAGGAAATTTATACCAATCAAACTAATGCTATGACTAAGTCACTAATTTGAATATTTGATTAAGTGTTTCGGAATAAAGTCAAGGTGACGTTCCTAAAACTATATTCTTAGATTTTTCAACCTAACTATGAATATCAAATTGGCCCATGAAAATTCATAATTAACTATCTAAACATGCTCTTAATCAAAAGGTAATTCATTTATATTAAATCAATAAAACATTCAGCATAAACAATTATAGCAAACATGTCAATACAAGCTAAACATCTATAATGAAATTAGCTGCTCATCTTCATATTAAAATTCATAGACAAATATAATATGATCATACACTTCAAAGAAAGAAGAAGAAAATAGAATTCTATAACAACAAGAAAATCCTAGATCTAAATACCACTTATGGATGGAATAACGTTCTTCTCCAAAAGCTTGATCTTCGATCGTCAACGACTTCCTTGGATCCTTAGAATGGTTTCTCTTGCTTCGTTGAGTGTGGCAAAGCTCCTAAAACTGATTAGATCTCTCGTTTACTTGCAAAATTGTTGTGTGCAAAAGTTGTATGCACGTTGGAGTCTAGAGGGGGTATTTATAGATGTAAGGGTTTACACAATTCCTGATTGTAATAAGAATAGGCGTGCCGCAGCATACATTTTTCCCTTCGCGGCGCAACACAAAATTGGAAATATTGGTAAAAATCCGAGAGCTCCCCACCGCAGCATACATTTTCCTCACCGCGGCGCGCGGTGCCTTTCCTTTCTCCACATTTACCCCCTTACATATGTGCTTGCTCGTTATGAAAGCCTTACATATTTGTCTCGTTATGCCCGTAACTCGTGATCCGAGCGCCACAAGTGTTCCATCTTTGCGTGTTTGCATTATTCAACTCATTTTGACGCTAAAAATACCTGAAATACACTAAAATATACATGTGATTTCGAATTGATAGATTTATGAAAAATAGTCAAATAAATAGTAATAACAAATTTATTTTTAAATAATTAAGGGCTATAAACCATGAAATATTAGTGCTTTTCGAGCACTTATTACAACCCCCAACCAGCTTCTTTCTAGTCTCTAGCAAGAGGAGCGATCTAAAAATTAAAATAAAACAAATAAAATAAACTAACCTAAATCACTTCCGTAGATTGTTATGGTTGCATTTAGCATATGCAACAAGCCTTTAAACCCCTATGTGGCCCTAGTGGACGAGTTATAGTCTTGTGAGGGTTTCCAATGATGATACCCTCAAACATGCTAACAAAAAAATTACACTAAATACTCTAAACATACTCGAATCAATCCATGCATATGTCTCAAAAATTGTCAACAACGAATGACATATGAAATTGTTAAAAATCACTTAAGCTCAAAAACAGTCCAAACATCAAACTCATCTTAGTAATCGAATTTCGAACAACTAATCATACCACAAGCCCGTTAGTTACACTATCTGATCGTGTCATGTATGATATTCATAGATTACATTTAATATCTCATAAATGTGCAAGTAAAATATGAATGAAAATTTTTGCACTTACAAAATCCATCTCCACTAATGCAAAAATCAAACTACCTAGAATCAATAGGAGTTCATTAAGCTTGTAAAGTTGTGGTTAGGTGTGTGATTATGAAAGTACTGAAATGATATTCTCAATAGGATAAGAGCACTTTTATTTCACAAACTTATTTTCAACTTTTTCTACCAAGTTTTCTTTTTCATGCTCTTATAAATTCCATATGTCCCTTAGATCTTTTTGCTTGATTTTCTTTCTTTACTTTTCTTGCTTATTTCAATCATTTTCTCAATTTTATTTTACAAGCAAGATAAATACAATCTTAATTGCTCATGAAATCAAATATTACATTGAGTACTCTCATCACTAAGGGTAGTACAATGTATATCAATGTTGAGTTTACGAGTGTCACTATGGATAAAATAATACAGGAAGGCTTGAAAAGTCCAAACGGTCCAAAGATGGCCTAAATCACTTTCTAAGTAGCATTTGATTCTATCATTTCACTTCAATGGGTTTTCAAATGAATTCTAGAGTTTGTTGAGATTTAAAATATATCATGAACATGCACACATTACACAAACCACAATAGTCATACTAACCATACAAACTACCACATATACTACAAAATCCTCAAATTAGATGAATCTAACATTTATGTGCTTCGTTGCTTAGGTAAAAATTTAATTTCTTTCATATATCACCATCATTACAATCATGTTAATATCATAGACTTCCGGATTGACTCAAGTGGACACGACACTATCCTAACAAAATTCAAGTGACAAAAGTTAAAAATTTAAATTTGGTCTAATTTCATGCTCATGGAATATTTTTCCCACCCCCCAATCTAATTTCTACATTGTCCTCAATGTCAAAAAGAAAAAAAAAAGAAATTAAGAAAAGAAGTGAGAGAAGTTACCCCCCTTTCGTATGAGATTGTGTACACTACACGTATGCTCCGGTTCATTATTCCTCACTTTTCTCATGATGAAGCATTTATTGTGCAAGAAACATGTATGAAATGTCAAAGTATATGCATCACAACTCAAATTAAAATTTAAATTATAACTAAATCAAATGAAAAACAAAGACATTAAACAAAGTTAGAAATCTTAAACAATCCAAAGAAAAATAAAATAAAATAAAATAAAATGAAAGAAAAAGAAAATTAAAGTAGAAAGTGAAAATAAACGAAAATACAATTGGGAGGCTTAGTCCTCCATATCATCATTCTGCTCTTTGTCGTCCTCAGGTTGATCTTTGTGAGAAAATAGGAGAAAAGTGGAGAGAAAATTAGAGAGTGTTTGAGAGGAAGTGAGAGAAGGTGAGGGAAATTTGGGGAAGAAAATTTTGAATCCATGAGTTGCCCATTTTCTAGAAAAATTTAGACGCACGCCGCGACACAAGTTTTTTTCCGCCGCGGCACAGATCAAATTTGAAAAAAAAAATGCGTGAAACAAAACCACACTTGCTGCGGTACAAACATTTTCCTGCAGCGGCACGCACAAAATTTCAAAAATTTGTCCCAAAATAGAACCACACTTACCACAGCACAAATTTTTCCTACCGCGGCACACAATTTTTTTTTTTATAATTCATTCTAAAACAGAAATATCCTTGCCGCGACACAATTTTTCCCTGCCACGGCACACACAAAATTTTAAAATTTTTTATTTCTTTGGGAATTTTGAAAATGGATAATGCATTCACCCCAACCAAGATTGGGGTAGTGTCCTCATTGCTTCTTTAACAGGTTCGACATTGTCCTCCAATTTGATCTTATGCATACACGTCTCTAGACTAATGCCTCTTATGTCCCCAATACTCCATCCTATTACTTTTCTATACTTCCTAAGCTCTCTCACTAGTTTCTTCTCTTGTTTTTGGGTGAGTGTGATGAAATAATAACCGAATAAGTCTCGTTCTCTTCCAAAAATACATATTTTAGATGCTTAGGTAGTTCTTTAAGTTCTAATTTAGGTGGAGCAATCTCATTGTCATGTGGGACATCTAATAAGTCTAAGGGTGTACAAGCTTCATCTAATGGTATGGCATTGTCTAAAAGATCATTGTACTCCCTAGCCTCATAGTCTAAGATATCATCTACCTCTCCAATTGCAAGTGTTATCTCTAACTTATCATCTAATTTATCCTGCATAAATGTATCAGGAATGATAGGATCTAAACTTTCAACAAATGAGCATTCATCAATGACAGATATAGCGGAGTAAGGAGATGAATCAAAAACCTTAAAATGGACAGTCTCTCCTAAGACTGTCATTGTCAACTTCCCACTTTGGACATCAATGATGGTTCGAGTAGTGGCCATAAATGGTCTACCCAAAAGAATTGTATGCTCCTTATCCAAAGATGGATTATCCTGCATATCTAAAACCACAAAATCAACAGGTATGATAAGATTATCTACCTGTACAAGTAAGTCCTCAACCATGCCCTTCGGATATTTAATAGATCTGTCCGCAAGTTGAAGGGACATGGTTGTTGGTTTTAGCTCTCCCAAACCTAGCTGCAAGAAAATCAAATAAGGCATCAAATTGATACTAGCACCAAAATCAAGCATAGCCTTAGCTACTTTGCTTTCCCCTATAGTAATATTAATGATAAAACTACCTGGATCTTTTAACTTAAGGGGTAGGTTCCGTTGAAGCATTGCACTAGCAATTTGAGACACTATGACTCTTTCATTAACTTCATACCTTCTTTTTTTAGTATTAAATTCTTTGAAATTTTTTGCATAAGAAGGTACGTTTCTAATTATATCTAATAGAGGCAAGTTAATATTTACTTTTGAAAGCATGTTAAATAAATCAGAAAACTGCTTATCTTGCTTATTGTCCTTTAAACGATGTGGAAGTGGTATTGGTGGTCGGTATGGCTTTGATGACTCGTGTAATTTAGGGGAGCTAGATAACTCTCCAATTGTTGCCTTTGAAAGCTCTTCATGTTTGTCACCTGTTCCCCCAATTCCTTAGAAATTGTGTTGTCATCTTCTATGTTACCCACATTATAAGGTGAATCATTAGAAATTTCAGGCAAAACTTTTGTAACCTCCTTACCACTATGAAGAACCGTGATAGCATTCACTTGTTCAAGTTGACTAGGCAGCCTTCCTGTCTCTTGTTTGTGCATTTGTTCAGCTAGCTGCCCCACTTGCATTTCAACTCTTTTCATTGAAGCTTCCATAGAGTCCATCCTTCCACTACAAGAGTGTATGAAATTATTTAGGGTTTCCTCTGCGGTTGGTTTATTTTTTGGAAATTGTTGGTTTACATTTTAGCCTTGTGTTTGGTTTTGGACAAATGGTTGGCTATTGTTTTGTTTCCAAGCAAAGTTAGGGTGATTCCTCCATCCAGGGTTGTAGGTATTTGAATAAGGGTCGTTCCTAGGTCTAGGTTGGTACCCTTGCATTAAATTTGCCTATTCAGTAGTACCTGTATAAGGATCACCTGCAAAAGAACAAACGTTAGCTCCATGTCCATATGAACCACAAAATCCACATACCTCGTGTTTTGGCATTTGATTCATGTTAGAGGTAGTGAGAAGTTGCACTTGTTTGGTCAATTCAGTAAGTTGCATGGCCATTTCATTGTTGGAGCCTAATTCGTGGACTCCAACTATTCTTCCTCTAGCGCTCTTTTGTTGGGAATTGGCTCCCAACATCTTGAATAGTTCGTAAGTTTCATCTGCTGTTTTCTCACCCATAGATCCTCCTGCAACGTTGTCAACTATGAATTGACATTGTAGTGTCAATCCGTCGTAGAAAAACTGATTCTGTAGCTGCAACGGGAAGTGGTAATGTGGACATTGTATCAAAAGCAATTTGAATCTGTCCCAAGCCTCGTGGAAGGGTTCTCCGTCCATCTGCAAAAAAGTAGCAATTTTTGTTTTTAGGTCAGATATTTTTTGATGGGAATAGAACTTACCCATAAATTTGTTGTAAACATCGTCCCAAGTGGCCAAAGAACCGGGTGCCAATGTCATGAGCCAAGACTTAGCTCTATCTTTGAGAGTGTAAAGAAAACACCTCATGCGTAGTTGATCTTCACTAAGTCCCTGCAGTGGAAAGGTTTGCACAGTAGCATATAATTCACACATAAAATTTAAAGGATCTTCATTAGGTATACCGTAAAAGGAGGGAAGCATGGAATAAAGAATATTTTCAACTCATAATTCTTAGCTCCCTTTGTAAGTAGAATACACGATGTGGCGGTCCCAATGATAGGTCTTGCAAACTCTTTGTTCATCATCTGCCTAGCCATGTTGTCACCCATTGCTGCTTGCAATTGTTGTCGGACTTCTTCCTCTTGAAGTTGATTATCTAGTTTCCTCGATCGGTGTTTGATCCTATGAATGATGTCAATGAAGGAAGAGAGTTCCTTGTTAAGTGATCTCCTACCCTTCATACACAAATAAAAAGCAAACAAAGATCATGGCAGCAGAGAAATTGTAATTTTAGCACTATATTTTTATTTTTTAATTTTCTAATTTTTTTTGTATTTTTTGAATAAAATAAAAATAAAAATAAATAAACAAATAAAACTAAATCAGAAACTCTAAAAAGTTAAAAAGAAAATTATTTAAAATGCCAATTCCCCGACAACGGCCCCAAAAACTTGATGTGATAAATTTAGTACTCGCAAGTGTACGAATTACTCGTAGAAAGTGACAAGCAAACCTACGAGGTCGGTTTCTCAAGGAATTGCAGTAGTTCTAAACAACCTTTTTCTTAATCTAAATAGAGTTCTAAAGCAAACAAAATAATAATTAAATAGAGTTCTAATGAAACTGAAACTATAAGTAACTAGAGTCCTAAATCTAGTAAAACTGTAAAAAGGAGTTTGGTTTGTAACGAGATCAGTTGTACGAACAATTAAACGAAAACAATATCGAAAGCTCACAATTAATTCAAATAGATTAAAAAGCAATGGAGGATGTATGGACGTTTAGTTTGGTTGGCCATGCTTGCATCGAAAAGTAATGGTGAAATAACATGAATGTTTTAAATAAACAATATTTACCAGCTTTCCTTTAAATTACGAGAATGCCTACGGTCGGGATAATTCTCTTTATTAATTAACTAATTAATATCCTACGATCGGGTATATCAAATAGCAATCAAATTAGGCGCAAGGAAATTTATACTAATCAAACTAATGCTATGACTAAGTCACTAATTTGAATCTTTGATTAAGTGTTTCGGAATAAAGTCAAGGTGATGTTCCTAAAACTATATTCTCAGATTTTTCAACCTAACTATGAATATCAAATTGGCCCATGAAAATTCATAATTAACTATCTAAACATGCTCTTAATCAAAAGGTAATTCATTTATATTAAATCAATAAAACATTCACCATAAACAACTCTAGCAAACATGACAATACAAACTAAACATCTATAATGAAATTAGCTGCTCATATTCATATTAAAATTCATAGACAAATATAATATGATCATACACTTCAATGAAAGAAGAAGAAAATAGAATTCTATAACAACAAGGAAATCCTAGATCTAAATATTGTTTATAGATGGGATAGCGTTCTTCTCCAAAAGCTTGATCTTTGATCGTCAACGGCTTCCTTGGATCCTTAGAATGGTTTCTCTTGCTTCGTTGAGTGTGGCAAAGCTCCTAAAACTGATTAGATCTCTCGTTTACTCGCAAAATTGTTATGTGTAAAAGTTGTATGTAAGTTGGAGTCTAGAGGGGGTATTTATAGGTAAGGATTTGCCCAATTCCTGATTGCAATAGGAGTAGGCGCGTTGTAGCATACATTTTCCCCGTCGCGATGCAACACAAAATTGGAAATATTGGTAAAAACTCGAGAGCTCCTCGCCGCGGCATACATTTTCCTTGCTGCAGCGCGCGTCGCCTTTCCTTTCTTCACATTTACCCCATTACATATGTGCTTGCTCGTTATGTAAGGCTTACATATTTGTCTCATTTTGCCCGTAACTCGTGATTCGAGTGCTGCAAGTGTTTCGTCTTTGCGTGTTTGCATTATTCAACTCATTTTGATGCTAAAAATACCTGAAATACACTAAAACATACCTATGATTTCGAATTGATAGATTTATGAAAAATAGTCAAATAAATAGTAATAACAAATCTGTTTTTAACTAATTAAGCGCAATAAACCATAAAATATTAGTGCTTTCCGAGCACTTATCAGATCCCACCTAATGTCCAGTAGGGTATATAGCCATTTTCCCATTCCATGCTCCCATGACCTACCTAAGTAGCTAACCCAACACTAGCACATCCACAATGGGCACGACCAGTTTGTAGACAAAGAGAAATGATGGAATCCCATCTTAACACAATGAAAAGGCATTCTAGACTATCTTGGAACGGCCCTCGTGCCAGCTCCTACCCCAAAGGATGTCCATACAACATCTTCTGATGCCCAAAGTGTTAAGATCCAACCCATAATAAGATAGGCTCTTACCTGCAATGCAATCTGTCCTGATAAGAGCCAAGCCCATGAGCTATCCGAACAAAGTCTGTACACAAGGTCTAGAGCCATTTGGCCACTAATGCTTAGACTCTACCTTCTGTCTTTCCAGACATGGTCATTCTATCCAAGCAAGCTATGCAGATCATGCGATGTCAGCAACCAATGGCCACACTAAGGATAACTCATGTGAAGATGTGCAAACAATTCTTCATTCAACCATCAATTGATTAGCTGTATAGTGGCAAGAAGTTCAATAAAGGCTGAATAGTGGTAGATTCCTAGACCTAGCAGTCTCCACTGAGTCACCATTCACGCTAGGGGTTATAACTATCCCACTCTTTGATAAATTCAAAATACTAGCTCAAGCACCTATGATGGCACCCAAGACCTATTAGAGCACCTTGAAACTTCAAAGGATGGATAGACTTATATGCCTACAATGACATGATTAGATGTTAGGCATTCTAACTAACATTGACAAACAAAGCTAGAGTTTGGTATCATTTTCTCAAGCCTAGCACATTGGCTCCTTCACTAAATTTGAGAAGAAATTCCTCTCTCACTTTTTGAACAAAAGGAGAAGGCCAAAAATGATAGCACCATCTGATTACTCTGTAGTAAGGGAAAGATGAAACTTACCAAACTTCTTTGACATATTTAACTCCAAAAAGATCCAAGAAATTGACTTTCCTGACTTACAATTGTTAGTACTCTACATCAAGCTCTTTGACCTAGACACTTCTAAAGAAACATGACAAAAGGCTTTCCAACTACCTAACACTGAGGCCACCCAGCTAGTCAACATATACCTTAATTTTAAGGTGATGGCCAATAACAAAAGAAATAACGAACTTCCAACAGAGGAAGGTCCTGAACAAAAATGTAAGGAAGGGATGAGCCTAAACATTTAGAAAACAAAAGGTCTAGGATGGACTGAAAAGATGAAGCTTAGACAAAAACTCTAATCTTACTAGGCTAAGCTTTCATACCTACACTCCTCTAAATGTACCTAGGAAGATTGTCCCAAAAACTTAAGAGTTATTGTTGGAATAAGAACCAATCTCTACACGTTTCATAGAGATTTCAGTCACTCAACTGAAGAGTGTTGGGGCATAAAAGATTAGATTGAACACCTGATCTGAAAAGGGTACCTTGGAAAATTTGTGTAAGATGGGAGACCACTATAACAAAGAAGAGCCTCCCTGCCTAGAAAGCAGGAACCAACTCATGGACAAGAATTCTAAGAAGTTAAAGTCAAATTGGGCCAGTCCATTGTAGAGACTCTATTCATGCTAAACTACAAGTGCACTGGATGCCTACAAGTGATAAGTATTTAAAGATAGAGTGTTGAACCCACGAGAATTAGATTAATAAGGAGTTGAGTAGCGAACTACAATTACACTAAATTATTTAGGCTAACAAAAGTAGATAGATAAAATAATAAAAATAATATACATAACAAAAACCTAATATTCATACTATTGGATCCAACACAACCACACTAACCAATTAAGTGCAAAAGAATAATAGGAATCCACTATTCCAACAATTGCCAAACAAAATATATGATCAATTGACTCTAACCTATGCATGCATTCATCTCTCAAGTAAACTACACACAATATAATAATTTAACCTATTCACACACTCATGCCAATTAGATTAAACTTTCATTTATTAAGAACGTCAATTATAGATCACATACACAAGAATCGTACCTCTCAGTCTAGAAACTATGTATGCAATTCAATCAAGACAAATAATTAAATACTTCTCTTTGCCTCTATGGTATAATTGTTAATTAGACAATTAATTGCAAATAACATAGATTGAATAATATAATTGAAAAAACAATCACAATAGAAAAGAATAACAATTTAATTAATTATATAAAAATATTGAGTTCAAAAGGATCCTAACAACAAGTTTAGTTAATCATAAAATATTCAATAAAGTCTAAAAAATATTGAGTTAATACAAGAGAATAGATTAAACACAAAACGATACTAAAAATAAAGCCAATCTCTACTTGTCACTCCAAAAATCAATCTTCACCAACTGCCACTTTGATTGAACTAAACTCCAACACCTTCAATGTTGAATCCTTCTCTTGATTTACCTCATACTCTAAACTGTTGCCTCTTTTTCTAAATATTTAGGGTAATGGAATGTGGTGAATTCATTTGTTTGTCTACTAAGAGTTATATTTATAGGCTAAGAATTATAGGTCTTAAGCAATTGTAGCTTAAGTATGAAGTAATGTCCAAATAGGAAACTAAACCAATAGGATGCTGGAAATTTGACATTTTCTCATGCATATGTCAATGTGCATTGTGGCCTTAATTGTTTGCATCACAACTTGACTTTTCAAGCAATTATGGACAAATATGCGCCCCATGGCCAAAGGCCCTCTAGTTGAATTCTCCACATTGTGTACCAAGGCATGAAATGTTGCATGTTGCAGCACAAGGCTTGTTGTATGATTTGTGTTTTCAGAAGCATTGTAGCTTAAATAAGTGCCCACTGCGGCACAACATTGGTTGTGCTAATTTATGTCCCTTTTTACTTCGTTTGCAACTATTCTACCTACATTCACACAATTAAACAAATATTAAGTCATTTTAACTATTCTAAGTGTCAAAATAAGACAAATATCAATCCTAGAAGTGACTAAATAACTCTACTTTCGTAGAGTTATCATATTCCAACAATGCTCACAAGGAACATGCCTATAAGGCAAGCTAAGAAGTCCTACATATTGCCTTTGTGCACAACCCGAACAAGTAGCGAATGATAATAGGCACAAACATCACTTTCTAAGAAAGGGAAGTTGACAGACTACTCCATCCCTACGTTGATGCAATGGTAGTCATCCTCTTGATGGCTAACATAAATCTAAATAGACTCCTAGTTGACACCGACAGCTCCCATGACATCCTATTCTCCGACATATGGAAGGAAATGAAACTCTCATACCCATCCAAGCTAGTAACAACCTCTTTGGTAGGATTCTTTGGGCTTTCATTAGTCCTAAAAGGCAGCGTGACCTTGGCAGTCATCATTGGATAGGGCACTAATACAAAAATAGTTATGGTGGTCTTTCTCATGTTAGATTGCCCATCACCCTACAATGGAAGCCTGGGGCAACCATCCTTACAAATGGCCTGAGCTGTAGCCTCAACCTACCACCACTTCTTGAAGTTTTCAGCAAAGAACAAAACATGAGGTAGTGCTTGGAAAGTAGCAAGGGAATGTTACACTAATGGAATACGAATGGGACAAAAATAAAACCCTGCAAAGCAAAAGAACAAAAAGTGCTCCTCAATAACCTTATTTGTTTATCATTGCTTTTTTCTTTTTTAGTTAAAAGATTTCCTTTGTTACAACTAATAGGCTTCAATTTCAATTATTGTTCACAGGCTTAGATTTCAACTTCTTTGTACTTTGAATTTATTCTATAAATAAACACCTTTAACTTAGAAAAAATAATAATAAATCACGTGAATGCAACAACGTTTACCTAAAATATCCTAGTGAGCACTAAGTTAGCAAATGAATATAACTACTAGATAAATCTTCAATAAAATAAACAACCAATAAATATCCCGTAATTATCTTACATAGAGATACTTGCATATAGATAACCATGGTGCTATACAAAGTCTATCAAAGTGTGTAAGGGATCTTCATCAGGTAGAATCTCCCATATATATATTGACACTATACACTTCACACTACATATCATATCACAAATTACAATAGATCTATAATATCTCTCTAATCTCAGTCTGGTCATTCTCCCTAAATCACAAAGAGTGACTTTAGTCTTCCCTATTATCATTTATTATCCGACATGACTTAGGCATCGAGGTCCTAATATGTATTCTCTTTTTATAGGACTATAGTGAGGACAATGCGCTCCCTCTATTTGATGTTGACAAAAAAGGGCATCAACACTAGAATTAACTAGACTTTGTTACAAAACTCATTGCGTATATAAATAGGTATCCAGTGATCTAATACAATTCAAGGAATATGTTTTCTTTTCCACTACTAGTCTTCTTATCATTGGTTAGTATGGTATTAGAGCGAGATACCCTACTAATAGTTTAAGTTTTTATGAAAGTTAATTTTTCAACATATTCTAATACATCTAAACACATGAACTCTAGGCTACAAGAAATAGAGGATGGTATAAATACGTTACCCTCACAGTAAAAAAATGAAAAAGCCCTAATATTGAACTAATTTTTGGGAAAAAAAAAAAAACTAAATTCATAATCATGACCACAAATGGAACAACAAATTCAAACTTTTTAGGAAAGAAAATAAAATTTTGAATAACTATAATGGCTCTTTTTAAGTTTTTGCTATGTCTTGTTGTCCATACTCAACCATTACTTGATTAGGAGCTATCAAACGAGTAGTTCATGTCGGGTTTGGGTTGACCCATTTAAGACCCAACCTGTATAAGCTTGACCATGACCCAACCCGTTTAGGTCATAAAGTGCAATTCTAACACAACCTGTTTAATAAATAAGTTGATTCATTTAACTCATTTAAATATATCAATTAATGTATATTACACTTTATAATATAAGAAAATTTGATATATTGTATCAAGTATCATCATATACTTTAGTGATCATGTGGATTAGGTATGACTTATAATAATTACATGACTAAATACCGTATATCTAACCTTAACTCTTTGTATGTTTGACATGTTTGTAGATATGAAAATTTTTATGATATTATTTTTTTTAATGTTGGATAATAATATGATATATATTGTTTATTAGTTAAAGAATTTAATGATTCAAGTTTGTTGATCAACACACACAAAAAAATGATGTTATGTAAAAAAAAAATGTATTTGGCCCCAAAAAAAAGTTTAAAAAAAAGTTAAAAAAAATAGATTCAATAAAAGAGATGTTAAGCCAATAAAGTTGTTAAATGAGTTAGTAAGCTGCTCAAATAAGTTCGTGAGTTAAGTGAGTTGGACTTTTTTTTTTTTTTTTTTATCTCATGAGGTATGGAAAAAATGTCCTAAAGGTCCCATAATTTTTATTAAATAAACATATTAGTCCTAAAATTATTAGGTTAGGCACCATAGGTCTTATAATTTTTCAAAATGGCCATTATAGTCCCGTAATTTATGAGTTAGACATTATAAGTCTTATTCTTATGAAAAATAAGCAATCTCAGTCACATTATTTTTAAAATAAGTACTTTTAATATAACAAAAGTATTAAAATTGATGACTTATAATGCCTAACTTTTAAAATTACAAGGCTATAGGTGCCAGTCAATTCAAAAATTATAGGACTGAAGTGCTCGTTTGTACAAAATAACGAAAGTACAGTGAAAAAATTTTGGTAAGCCCGTAGGTTGTTCAAAATTGATATGGACTAATTTAGTGATTTAATTCCCTGAACTAATACATATATAATGAAAATTGACTTTTTGTCTAATATAGCAAAACGACTGTGTTTTAGCAAGATACAAATAACACTTTTAACCCCAAATCCATCACCACCATCATTGTTGCAACGAACTATTCTTCCTGCAACGAAGAAAAGGAACAAAAATTGAAAGAGAAGCAGAGCACCTTCTTTCGCTATGTCAGAAAAACAAGACTCTCTAATCGAATCAGAGGATCCAACTCCATTAAAGAGTGTTTTAATTTCTGATTAAGTTTGATTTTTAAGTAGTTATCAAACTGAGGTTCCTTTTATTTATTTGCAATATCACTTGGGTTTTGTTTTCAAGCTTTCGACTATGTCTGTAAAGAAGTATTTAGTTTAATCACCCATTAGAAGAAGAAGAAGAACAGCTTATAGAATTTGTACATTCACATTTTGTATGTACAGGTTACATACACATTTATTTTGTATGTAACCTGTACATTCACATTTTGTATGTACAAGTCATGTGAATGTACAGGTTATATATAAATTTATTTTGGATATAAATTTGTATGTAACCTGTACATACAAATTTGTATGTAACTTGTACATTCACATTTTATATGTAACCTGTACATTCACATTTTGTATGTAAGCTATTCAAAACAACAATAACATACAAACAATACAATGCATTTCATGTGAATGTACAGGTTACATACAAAATAAATTTGTATGTAACCTTTACATTCACATGACCTGTACATACAAAATGTGAATGTACAGGTTACATACAAAATAAATGTGTATGTAACCTGTACATACAAAATGTGAATGTATAAGTTCCATAAGTTGTTCTTCTTCTTCTTCCAGTGGGTGATTGGAATTAAACTAAATACTTCTTTGCAGACATAGTCGAAAGTAGCTAACTTCATTACCATTCCACTGAACCAGTAATTCTTCTTCAACACAATATTGACAAAACACCATTCGTGGATCGAAGAATTGCAGTGGAGCAGATATCAGAAATCAAAGGACTGAATAAAAGGACATTTTGGTAAAAATCATATTTATTATCTAAATGAAACGGTGAGTTTTACTACCTAAATTTACTATTTAGGTAAAATTAACACTTTTTGTCATATACTTGCTATATAGGTAATTCACTGCTAATTTAGTAGATATCGATTTTTTTCCTAATTATTGGATTATGGGAATCCTAATTAAACAATATATAAAGACCTTTTGATTATGATCCCCAATACACCAAATCATAATGCAGCTTATTTTCTCCCCATCTGGAAGAGAGACGACAGTCCCATTAAGGAACTAAAGCGATTTGGTTGATAAAGATTACAAACCACTTTACTACAAAATCGATTGGTTGCTACGAATTTTGGTAGGACTAAGCAAATGATATGATCAATCTGCCTAAATTAAGAAATATGATACAATCAGTCTGATTCTGATCAGATTGGATAGATAGATTTTACAGTGAGATCGAATTCGGATTATAAAGTATATTCGAATCAGATTCAGATTGACAAATTTTTTAATCCGTTCCAATTTGATCAAAACTAAATTACTATTAAAATTATAAATAAATATATATTTTATTTTTAAATGTTATATTTAAATATTATAAATACCATGATTAGGATAAATTACTATTTTAGTTTTAAAATAAAAATTAATGTTAAATCTCCTATAATAATTTAATAATATAAAGAATTTACTTTTTATTATTTTGATTCTCTTATTTGTAACTATAAATAAATAAATTTACATAATGGTGTATAAATTTAAAATTTAAATGTTAATATATATTGTATTTTATATATAATAATAATTTAAAAATAAGTTATAATCTCAATTTAATCTTATTCGACTCGATAGATCCGATCTGCTCGAATTCTAATTTTTTATCTTCAAATTTGCTTTGGATCGGATCGAGTTCAGATTAGTGAAAAACATGTAGTTTCAATCTACTTCTCAGTCCCAGATTCTGGTATGATGCCGCATATTTCTCTTAATTCTTGATGATATGACATGAATGTTCATATATTTGTTATTGGCAGTGATTTTCACTAAAATGTTAAATTCTAATTAGTTATATCAAAATCTTTCATGTTAAATCATTGAGAATCAAATTTATTTTTGATCCATAATTATTTTGGTGTTTTTTTAATCTAATAATTTTGGTTTAATATTATTGAATTTGAAAATAATTACTATTATTTTTTCTTCAAGATTTAGATTAAGAATAGTTTGAAATTGTGGTTAATTGAATTCATATCTAAAAAGAGTTTGATTTTAAAAAATTGGATATGGGTTGTTTCTCTAATTACTTATCAGCATCTACAATGCAAATTTGTAAACTTGGTATGATAATTGGCAATTCAGTGTGGCATTTTAGATTCTGATGGAAAAGATTGTACTTTTTTAATGTGTTGAATAAATAAATCATATACAGATTCAACCAAAAAGGGATCTTGACTTTTTTTTCTATAATTTTGATAAAGTTGATTTACGAAGAAATATTGGTGAAACCTTTCTTCTTATGGCTCTATGGACTCGGTCAATATATATATATATATATATATATTAAGATTCCTTGTTTTCTTTTGCTTATGATCCAAAAATTATGGATTTAGAATTCTTGAAAGTTAAAGTTACTTGAATTCGGCACCATGAAATCAGAATTAAGTAATAAATATTAAAAAAAAAAAAAAGTCAACATGGTGGAATAAATTAAGCCGATAAGGATATTATTATTGTTATTTAAAGAAAAAAAAGGTCAACATGGTGGAATAAATTAAGCCAAGAATATCAGTAATGCCATCTGATTCTTCACAACAACATGTACATTTGTATAGGATATAGTGTAAGCCGAAGGGTATCTAAGACCTAGCCTTATAATTGAACATTGATTTACATAATGAATAATAGTAATTTGATGGATTGATGGTTTTTTCTTTAAGTTATTATTGTGGCTTAGGTTGTTTTCACTTAAAAATCTCATGTGTTCTTTTTTATTTTCTACATTTGTTATTTACGTATGACTGCAAGTCTAACGAGTGCAATTAATTTTAATTTGTTAAAATTTTCAAAATTACCTATTAATCTCCTCTAAGTTCATTAGATCTATAACTTAAATTTTCAATTAATATCAAAGCAGGTAACTAGATGCACTGTGTTCTGCTTAGGACCTTGTTAGATCATTTGAAAGAAGTTTATGCTACAACACGTCCATCTTACTTTGATGGATCTAACTATCCATATTGGAAAGCCCATATGAGAGCATTTTTAAGTGTTTGGAACTCTATGCTAGATGGCTATTAGCCACATACGATTACCAAAGGGCATTAGTGCCATCTTCAGTGCTATGTTGCCAGATGAGTTCCAACGTATTTATGATGTTAAAACTTCTAAGGCTACTTGGGAAATCTAGAGATTGAACATGAGGGCAACACCCATGTTAAGAGAACTAGGCTTCGCATGTTGGCTACTTGGTTTCAAAATCTTAAGATGGAGGAAGATGAAACTTTTATGAATTTTATGCTAACTTTGTGATATTGCTAACTCCTCTTCAAATCTTGGAGAAAAAAATAATGAATGCAGGTTAGTTTAAAAAGTCTTGTGTATACTACCAGAATGCTTTCAAGTAAAGGTCACTACATAGGAGAAAGCAAAGACGTTGACACCATCAAAATTGAGGAACTCGTTGGTTCAATTCAAAAGTTTGAAATGAACTTTTGAACACCTAAAATGAACAAAGGTGTGGCTTTTAAAGCCACCAACATTGATGATGGTGAAAGTGATGATTTCATGGATGATGAAGTAGTCCTCCTAGCCAGAAAATTCAAGAAGGTATTTCAAAAAAGGAATCTACAAAGTAAAGGTCAATCAAGCTATACAAGAGATTGTATGGAAAAAGAGCTCAAAGCACGAGTTTTGAAGGTAAGAAATCTAAACTTACTGTACCTCAATGTTTTGAATACAATGAGTATGGTCATTTTGCAGCTGAGTTGTTAACAAAAAGAAGAAAAGTAGAAGGGCTGTAAATATTACCCTAAGATTTAAGAATGTGACCATGACAAAGCTAGTGACTCAGATGATGGTAACTCTAGTGAGTTTGATCTAGACTCAGACACTAAGGGAAGTGATTTTGACTCTCTTCTTACTAAATTTATTGCAAACTATTTTGAAGAACTCTTTCTAAACTTCATTGGATGTAAGAAAGGAAAAGATAGAATACTCATAACTGTAACCAAATTGCATGATCTAATCAAAGCCCAAAAGACAAAATTTTCCATTCTAAAAAAAGAAAAAATTGAGGTGTCAAAGCATGTTAATACGTTGAATTTGAGTCTTTTAGATATTAAATAGGATAATGAGAAGCTTGTGTAGAAAATTGAACAATCAAAGGAAGCTGTGAAAAGGCAAACCATTGGAACTAAAAGACTTAATAAAATTCTTGACTATGGAAAGCCTTCTAGAGACAAGAAGGGATTAGGCTACGTGGATGAGCACTCTGTGCCATTATCATCAAAACAACAATTGATTAGACCTTGTAATCCTCCTTCTTCATTTTCTAGAGATACATCACCTGCACCTATTGCTAAGTTTGTTCCTATTTGCCATTACTGTGGTAGAAAGGACATATTAGACCTAGGTATAGAGTTTTACTCAATTTTAAATGGTTTGATCACGTAATGTAGGCATCACATTATAGAATCAATAATCATGCCTACTTGTACAAGACACAACTATTGAAAAATAAACATATGAGTGCTAAACTAAAGACAAACCCTCCTAGAAAATATGATATTGAAACATCTAAATCAGCTTCTGTAGCTCTAGCTAAAACTTGGAAGGGATAGGTCAAGAAGTCTGAATTACACTACTTTGTAGCCCACATTGCATTTAAGGCTAACTTCAACGGCTTGGTATTTTGATAGTGGGTGTTCTAGACACATGATAGGTGATCGTTCTCTATTTAAGACTTATTAAGAATATAATGAAGGAATTGTTACTTTTGGTGATGGGAAAAATCTAAGTTATGGGAAAAGGTACAATTTAGATTGAAGGGATCCCTAGGTTAGATGACGTTTTATTTGTTGGAGGACTTAAAGCCAATCTAATAAGTATCAGTCAAATCTGTGGTAAAAACTACAGTGTGCAATTTACCAATAATCACAACATTGTAATTGATCCTAAAGGTGAATGTATTCTTAGAAGGACTAGGTCCCATGATAATTGTTACAACATTGTTGTAGCTCCCATTGGTACTTTAAATCTAGCCCATAGTGATTCTATCACTTTGTGGCATCAAAAGATGGGACATATAAACTTCAAAGATTTGATTAATTTGAGTAAGAAGGAAATTGTACGTGGTATATCTAAACTTTCTAAATTGAAAAAACCTTATGTGGACCATGCCAACTTGGCAAACAAACTCGCTCCTCTCATAAGAAAATTAAAGGAATTAACACAAGTAGAATAATTGAGTTAATTTACATCAAACTCATAGGTCCTATGAGAACTGAGAGTTTGGGTGGCAAGAAATATGTCATTGTTATTGTTGATGACAACTCTAGTTTTATATAGGTAAATTTTATAAGAGAGAAGTTTAATGCATTTGATGCATTTAGTTCTTTTTTTTCTCAAAGTACAGGTTGAGGCAAGTAATCAAATAGTGAAAATAATGAGACCAAGGACTGATCATGGTAAGGAGTTTGAAAACTCTAACTTTGCTAAATTGTGCAAAGAGCATGAAATCACCTATGAGTTTTTTGCACCAATCACCCCTAAAAAAAGCTGTGTAGTTGAAAGGAAGTATAGGTGTGAGATCCCAATCTCAATTATTATTTTTTTTTCAGAAAATAATTTAAATTTATGTATTAAATTTAGTGTTTTAAATTGTATTTTCTTTAATTAACTTAAATAAATACTTTGGTTCTACAAATTTAAATTATAGAAAATTTAAAATGATTTAAAAAATAATTCATTAAAGTTTTTATACTAATTTTTAGAAATTTTGAAAACAAATTACGAATTACCAAATTGCCCCTACCCTTTTAAACTTTTCAAAGCCAAAGGTAAGGGCAGTTTGGTCATTTTATAAATTAACCCTTTTAAACCCAAGTCTTCCTTCTCCTTCCACGTGAATTCTAGCTGCTCGGGTTCCTCCACGGCACGCTAGGGGGAGAGAGAGAGAGAGAGGGAGGCGCTACTTCAATGGTGTTGTCCTTACCTCTGCTGCCGTCGCCCTCACCGGTCAATCTTTCCCCCCCAACGGAGAGCACCACACTCAAAAACAACCGAGCTTAGAAGCTGTTCAACTCGTTCGTCCTTCAACCGCCGCCAGATCCCATTTCCTCCAATGCGATGTTCACCGATGCCGTGCTGATCTACCGTCGTCCTTCCAACGTGATTCTCTTTGCCATCGTCCTCCTTGCTGTTCACCGACCTCCTTCAGTTTAGTGGTTGGACTCCTTTCAGTTTACTTTTGGTCTGAGGGTTCGAACGATGGTACCAGGAACTCGGGATGAACAGATTGTGTTAGGCCTCTTGCTCGTTATAGTGAAACTGAGGTAAGCAAATAAATAAATAATTTTGGTAGCTGGAAGATAAATAAACGCTGAACTTACGTTATACTTGTCCTTGCGATCTATTTGTTTGTGTGAAATCAGTTAGAGGTTTCTGTTCTTGTTATGGTTATCCTTATCTAGATATAAGTCAGATTGATGTTGTTAGTTACTCTTAAGCATTGATTTGAAACATGTGTGCTGACAATGATTGAAGAGGGAGATTTTTTGTATTATACTAATCTATTGATTAATCAATATGTTTGAGTTTAGTTGAGCTCAGTGAATGACATGTTAAGGATATATTGTTATTAAAGCTCTATATAATTGCATAAATCTTTTAGGGAGGAAATGAGCACTTTGCCTTGGACTGCATATGCCGTTATAATTTACAAATCATAAGTTCGTATGTGAATATGTAAATTTATCGGAATGTTAAGTTAGATAATATCGACTTGTTGATCTGTTAGAGTTACATATATGCCAAATTTTGGTTAGAAATGTGGAGTAGAGCTTGAGGTGGAGCTATTTGGTTTAGCACACTCATTACATGGCAAAGTGTGTATTATTATGTTTGTAAGAGCTGTCATCATCATGGCATTGACAAGAGTGCTTTGTGTGATCACCTAGGTGGATATCTAAGAATGTATGTACCTCTGAAACGTAGTGTCCAGATGGAAAACTTGGATGCATAAGAAAGAGATATTTTCGCAAGTTTGAGGGTGAGATTGGTTTGAGAGTGGCCTTTTGAGGTAGGGGTTATTACTCCACTTTTTCTTCATGCATTATTTTTATGAAAACATCATGCATCATTATGGATAATTGAATGACTGAAATTGATGCCATGTTTATAAATATTTTATAAAAGTGTTGATAATGATGTTATAATTAACATACCCATTTGGAAATATTTTATTTGTATATATGAGATTATGAAATATGGGTATTAAAATATTTTATATGGGATCTGACTTTTATGCATGCATCATTAAATTATTTTATGGGGAGTATTACCTGTATATGTCTTGCGCAGAGATGGTACCCCGGGGCTACTGGATGCAGCAGACTACTTTTCGATGGACTACAGGTACGCATTACATCTCACATGTATCTCGAAGTTGTCCATACCTGGGTCTTGGTATTAGACCGCACATGGGCCTCGGAGTTGGACCCTTCGCTGTGTTTTGGAGTTTTCCATCTTAGGTCTTGGTATTTGTTTCCGTCTATGGGTCTCGGAGTTGGACCGCCCATATGACGAGGACCCTTAAGGCGAGGACCCATGTACATTGGAGTTGACTAATACATGTGCCATATGTATTTCGGAGTATGACCATACATGGGGTCGGAGGTGGACCCACGTGCGTCTCGGAGGTTGGCCGCGCACGTGCCCATGTATTTCGGAGTTGACCAATACATATGGATTTGGCATAGCATACATGAGTATTTTATATCAAACATTTCATATTTGATTATGATTGTATGAGCATGCATGGGGTACCTGGAATGTACACTCCACCCGATTTCTGAAGTGAGGAAGTACAGGTATGCCCGAGTTTGAAAAATGAAATCTCCCCATTACTGATATACTGATGATTTATTACTGGACATGCATGAAATATTTTTAAATGTAGCATGCATCATTGATTTAATCGAGAACTGTGCATGGAGTATACTCTTGCTGAGGTAGTTGTAGCTCACCCCATTTCCCCTTTCTCTTTACAGATTAGGTAGTGGTTATGCGTACTGTTGTGACTTGAACAGGAGGTGCGTACTTCCAAAGAGTTCATTGAAAAGGTTTTTCCTTTACTCTCATTGCTTTAATTTGTTATTCTGTATATTGAGTAGACAGGCTGAGATCAATTTGATTTGATATATATAATCAAATAATTGTAACTATTTAGATTATAAATTATTTTAAAGGTTTAATTGTGTTTTTATAAATATTAATTTATTTCAAGGGTACCCAAATTATATTTAATTGATTTGTTTCATTTTAAATTGATATTTTATAATTAATGATTCAAAAAAAGAAAAAGAAAAAAATACTAAGAATTTTCTTTCAAATTTTATTTATTTTCTTAAAATTCACGTGCTCAATTTTGGGGCGTGACAACAGGATAATACAAAAGATGGATCATCTCTTACTACATGCAAAGAAACTCTCAATAAAGTTGTGAATCATGTTTATTTACGTCCAAGCATGAACAAAATTCCTTACAAGATATGGAATGGTAAGAAACCCAGTCTCAAACATCTACATGTATTTGAAAGTAAATTTTCTTAGAGACTGTGAGGAATTAGGTACATTTGACACTAGAATGATGAAGATATCTTCCTTGGTTATTCCTCAACTAGTCGTGCCTTTACAGTCTTTAACTTGAGAACTAACACTATGATAAAGTTTATAAATGTGGTTGTAGATGATGCAGGTACTAGTACCCCTGAACAAGATGATCAAGATGAACATTTGGATATTAATATGTCCACTAAAGGACAAACTGATGAGACACTTGACATATAAACGAAAGCATCTAAGGTAAAGGTGGAAGCAACCATTGATGATGAAGAAGTTGTTCCCAACACTTCAATTTGACAACCAACTTGCACTTCCAAAAATCACCCTGCTAAAACATCATTGGTGATCCTAGTGCAAGCATGATGACTAGAAGACAAAAGGTAAGTGAAGTAACCTATCTTTGTTATATTTCCCAAATAGAACCTAAGAATGTAGATGAAGCTTTAAAGGATTAATATTGGATATTTGCCATGCAAGAAGAGTTAGCTCAATTCACTAGAAATGATGTATGGATTTTAGTACCTAGACCTAATGACAAAAACATCATAGGAACCAAATGGGTCTTCAAAAACAAATATGATGAACATGATGTTGTAATTAGAAACAAAGCTAGTTTAGTTGATCAAGGATATAGACAATTTGAAGGGATTGACTTTCATAAAATATTTGCACTCGTAGCTATGCTAGAGTCAATTAGGATTTTATTGGCTATTGCATGGTTCATGAAATTTAAACTTTATCAAATGGACTTCAAATGTGCCTTCCTAAATGGTTTTCTTAGTGAAGAGGACTATGTGGAATATACTAAGGGCTTTATCGATCCAAATTACCCCAAGCATGTCTATAAACTAAATAAGACTCTCTATGGTTTGACATAAGCTCCTAGAGCTTGTATAAGAAACTTCCAACTTAACTCTTGGACAAGGGATTTGTTCGAGGGGAGTTGATAAGACTCTTTTCATTAAGATTGCTAAGAAGGATATATTCATAGCACAAATATAAGTGGACAACATAGTTTTTGGGTCAACTTTCACCTCACTTGTCAAAGACTTTGTGCATATTATGTCTAGTGAATACGAAATGTCTATGATGGGTGAACTTATATATTTTCTTGGTTTGTAAATTAAACAACTGAATGATGATATCTTTATTTCTTAAACCAAGTATGCAAGTAATCTTGTTACAAACTTGGACTTGAGTCAAGTAAGCATATGAGAACTCTCATAAGTACAAGTGCCAAAATCTCAAAAGATGAGTCAAGTAAGAATGTTGATCAAACACTATATAGAAGTATGATAGTGCGTTTATTGTATCTCACAGCTAGTAGACCTGATATTTGCTCTAGTATGGGTGTTTGTGCTCAATATTAGTCAGATCATAAGAAATCACATATCAAACATATTAAAAGGATTATCAGGTACATTTTTGGAACTAAAAATTTTGGAATTTTGTTTACTAATGACACTACCTATGAGATTAGTGGATGCACAGATGCAGATTTGATAGTAAGTCAAGATGAAAGAAAAGACATCTCAGGTGGTTACTTCTATATAGGGATTGACTTAGTGTCTTAGCATAGTAAGAAACAAAACTTAATTTCTCTATCTACTACAGAGGCATAATATATTGTTGTGGGTAGCTCTTGTACACAACTTCTGTGGATGAAAAATGTAGTTAATAGACTTAATGTCTAAGCAGACTTAGTGTCTAAGCATAGTAAGAAACAAAACTTAATTTCTCTATCTACTACAGAGGCATAATATATTGTTGTGGGTAGCTCTTGTACACAACTTCTGTGGATAAAAAATATTCTTAAGGTGTATGGCTTTGTGCAAGGTAATATACCTCTTCATTGTGATAATATTAATGCTACTAGAGCAAAGCATATAAACATTAGACATCATTTTATTATGGAACTTGTCGAAGAAAATATCTTATCTCTTGAGTTTGTTCCTATTGAAATGTAGTTTGCTGACATGTTCACTAAGACTCTTGACACACAAAGATTTGAAACTCTTAAAAGTGCCTTGAGATTCTATCATATAGGAAAAACTTCCATACAACCTTGTCATTAGTAGCTCAACAAATTTTGATTCTCATTGTATGATTGAGTCTCCATTTCCACTTGAACACACGCTTAGATATTTTTCATGTGATGATCACTATTGACATGAATTTATTCACACACTCATCGACTACACATGTATAACACGCTTGAAGTTTATGAATGAACTTGGAAAACTATAGAACTTAAGCTTACCATGATTGCAAAATTGTGTTAGTCTTTTTCTTGCATTTTGAAAAATCTTACCATAGGAAATCCCCTAGTTTTGAGAAGGCTACCTACTGCGATATGTGAAAGTTACTGCATTGAGCAGAAAGGGCTAACCACAACTAGTGTAAAAGTCATATCATACTAGATGTAAAGTTCATGAATTAATAATAAACAAAAAGAAAAGAGAAGGGACAAAAACTTTGAGCCTCATTAAAATTATTTTTCCCTTGGTAAAGATTCCCTCTTGATGTAAGTTTTTAAAAGACTTAACTACAATTTTGTAAGAAGTGTGATAATTATTTGTTTGAGTCCCTCTTATATGGTCATAAATGAATAAATTTGAATAATAGGGTGGTCAAATTTGTATGCTATCTTGAATGAATGTCAATATATTGTTCTATGGCTAAGTGTGGATGTGTGTCTCATATGTTCTACATGCCTATTATACAATAATTGTTTGAAACATGAGCCAAAAATGTTCACAATTTGTTGTATCCTATTGATGAGTGCTCGAAAAGCACTAATATTTCGTGATTAATTGTGCTTAATTGTTTAAAATATAGATTTGTTATGATTGTTTATTTGATTATTTTCACAAATCTATCAATTCGGAGTCACAGGTATGTTTTAGTGTATTTCAGGTGTTTTTAGCATCAAATGAGTCAAACAATGAAAACACGCAAAGACGGAACACTTACGGCACTCAGATCACGAGTTACGGGCTAAACGAGACAGATATGTAAGCCTTACATAACGAGCCATCACATATGTAAGGGGGTACATGATGTGTTAAAATGTGTACTCGCAAGTGTACGAATCACTCGTAGTAAAGTGATAAGCAACTTCCAAGGTCGGTCTCTCAAGGAATTGCAGTGGTTTTAAATAACTAACTTTTTAATCTAAATAGAGTTCTAATGAAAATAAAAGACTAATTAAATAGAGTTCTAGTAAAACTAAAACTCTAAGTAACTAGAATCCTAAAGCTAGTAAAACTGTAAAAAGGTGTTTGATTTGTAACGGGAACAAAGTACGCGCAATTAAACGAAAACAAAATCGCAATTAAACAATCAATTCAAATATATTTGAAGATCAATGGAGAATGTATGGACGTTTAGCTTGGTTGACCATGCTTGCATCGAAAAGGTATGGTGACATAACATGAACGTCCTATATAAACTAAACTACCGGCTTTCCTTTTAATTACGAGACTCCTTTTGGCGGGGGTAGGTCTCTTTATTGATTAACTAATTAATTGCCTTTGGCGGGGGTAAATCAAATAGTAATCAAATTATGCGCAAGGAAAACATGCCAATCAAATTAATGCTATGACTAAGTCACTAACTTGAAGCTTCGATTAAGTGTTTCAGAATAAAGTTAAGGTGACGTTCCTATAACTAAATTCTCAGATTTTTCAATCTAACTACGAACATCAAATGGGCCCATGATTATTCATAATCAAACATTTAAACATGCTTTTAATCAAAAAGTAATTCGTTTATATTAAATCAATAGAATACACCATACACAGTTCTAGCAAACATGGCAACACAAACTAAACATCCATAATAAAACTAGCCAGACATGTTCATATTAATATTCATAGACAAATAAAATATGAACATACACTCCAACAAAAGAAGAAGAAAAATAGAATTCTACAACACCAAAGAAAACCTAGATCTAAATACCGCTTATGGATTGGTTGACGTACTTCTCCGTAAGCTTTATCTTCGATTGTCGACGGCTTCTTTGGATCCTTATAATGGTTTCTCTTGCTTTGTTTTTGTGTAGCAAAACTCCCAAAGTTGATTGAATCTCTTGTTTGGTTGCAAAATTGTAAAGTGTAAGAGTTGTGTATCAATTCGAGTTTTTGTGTAAAGGGGGTCTAAGGGGGTTTTTATAGATGTAAGGGTTTACACGAATCCTATGTGCCATAGGAATAGGCGCGCCGCGGCATGCATTTTCCCCGCCGCGGCGCAACACAAATTCTGGAAATTATGTAAAAACCCGAGAGCTCCCCGCCGCGGCATACAATTCCCTCGCCGCGGCGCGCAATGTTTCGATATTTTCAGGACCAAACCCGAGAACCTCACGCCGCGGCATGCAATTCTCTCGCCGCGGCGCGCCTTGCATGTAACAGTGTACATGGAATGTACATGGCTTTACATGTATTGTCGAGACCCTCACCGCGGCGCATAATTTCTTCGCCGCGGCGCGCATTGCTTTCCTGCTCTTCATGCTTACCCCCTTACATATGTGATGGCTTGACATGTACGGCTTACATATTTGACTCGTTTTGCCCGTGACTCGTGATCCGAGCACCGTAGGTGTTCCGTCTTCGCGTGTTTTCATCATTTGACGCTAAAAACACCTGAAATACACTAAAATATACCTGTGACTCCGAATGGATAGATTTATGAAAATAATCGAAATAATAGCCATAATAAATCTATATATCAATCAATCAAGCATAATTAATCACAAAATATTAGTGCTTTTTGAGCACTCATCAGTACATGTGAAGAAACTGAGGACAACGCGCGCCGCGGCGAGGAAAAGGCATGCCGCGGAGGGGAGCTCTCGGGTTTTGACATTATTTCCAGAATTTGTGTTGCGCCGCGGTGGGGAAAATGTGTACCGCGGCGCGCCTATTCTTATGGCAATCAGGATTTGTGTAAACCCTTACATCTATAAATACCCCTTAGACTCCCCCTTACATACAACTCGAAAAACTCGAACAATTTTTATACAACTTTACACTTTACAATTTTGCGACCAAACAAAAGATTCATTTAATTTTGGGAGCTTTACCACACTCAAACGAAGCAAGAGAAACCATTCTAAGGATTCAAGGAAGCCGTCGACGATCGAAGATTAAGCTTTTGGAGAAGAACGTTATCCCATCCATAAGCGGTATTTAGATTTAGGTTTTCCTTGTTGTTATAGAATTATATTTTCTTCTTCTTTCGTTGAAGTGTATGATCATATTATATTTGTCTATGAATGTTAATACGAACATGAGCGGCTAGTTTTATTATGGATGTTTAGTTTGTGTTGCCATGTTTGCTAGAATTGTGTATGGTGTATATTTTATTGATTTAATATAAACGAATTACCTTTTGATTAAGAGCATGTTTAGATATTTAATTATGAATTATCATGGACCAATTTGAGATTCGTAGTTAGGTTGAAAAATCTGAGAATTTAGTTATAGGAACATCACCTTAACTTTATTCCGAAACACTTAATCAAAGCTTCAAATTAGTGACTTAGTCATAGCATTAGTTTGATTGGCATGTATTTCCTTGCGCATAATTTGATTGCTATTTGATTTACTCCGACCTAAGGCAGTTAATTAGTTAATCAACAAAGATATTTACCCCGACCAAAGACAGTCTCGTAATTAAAAGGAAAGCCGGTAATATTGTTTATTTAGAACGTTCATATTATTTCACCATACCTTTTCGATGCAAGCATGGTCAACTAGGCTAAATGTCCATACATCCTCCATTCATGGTCAAATCTATTTGAATTGATTGTGAATTTGCAATATTGTTTTCGTTTAATTGTTCATATAATTGTTCCCGTTACAAATCAAACATCTTTTTACAGTTTTACTAAGTTTAGGACTCTAGTTACTTAGAGTTTTAGTTTCACTAGAACTCTATTTAATTAGTGTTTTGTTTTTGTTAGAACTCTATTTAGATTAAGAAGACAGTTATTTAGAACTACTGCAATTCCTTGAGAGACCGACCTTGGAAGTTGCTTATCACTTTTCTACGAGTGATTCGTACACTTGCGAGTACTAAATTTATCACATCACCTATCTATGCTTGAATGAGTCTCTTAATCCTTTTTTTTTTGTTTTCAATATTTTGAGTCATAGGACTTTATGGGAGATGACAAAAAAATTTATGAAAATTTTGAATCTCGATCAATCTTGAAGAACTCGATTGATTAACATATGAATATCGATTGATCGACTGAATTCTTGATTGATCAAACGGGTACATTTAAAAACCTTCACAATTTTTCTTTTTCCTCTCACGAATCCTAACTGCTCTTTTCATTCCCTTTTGTGATTTTTTTGCATTTTTTCACATATTTTGGAACTAAATCTCTCCTAAACACTTTTCTAGGATCATATCACTCCAAAGAGTCCCCAATTTTAGAAAACCCACTAATTTATTTTTCCTTTATATTTCTCATCAGCCAAACACCCTTTTCTGGTTAAGAAAACACTCCAAAAATCCGTTCTCCTACACTCTACCCTTATTTCCAACACTTACAATAGAAATTTCCTACAAAATTAGTGGGACACCCTTTTGGATAGTTTTGGGTATTGTAGTTCTCAACCTCATTACTTGGTTCTATTAATGGCTTCTCGATCCCGTTCACTCCCTGGTAGTGCTCCAACTCTCTACAATGCCCAATGGTGGAAAAAAGGATTCTCAATCAGGGTATAGAACTTCATCTCTAAATCCCCTATTTTAATGGAAAATGGAGTAAATTGACCTAATGTTTCTGGGTTAGGAGTCACTAGGGTCATTAAGAACTTTAGATGGGAGTTCTTGTTTACTTAAAAAAAAAACTGTGCTGCCCCACTTTGGTTAAAGAATTGTATGCGTTGATAACATGATACTTAATCCCTGGCCAATGATTTATAAAGAATATGTTCAAAATAAATTTATAGACATATCAACCACATCCTTTAATGAATTTCTAGGAATCACCAACATAGGTGACCCCTAATTTAACTTAGACAAGTTCCATGTCTCTAACGAATAATTACTTACTGAGCTAACAAGGGCACCTGATGAGGGCATCAATCTTATGAAACTCTACATACCCAATAAGTTTAAACTGTTCTACAGTATCTTAGTGGTGCCAGAGTTGCAGAGTTACTATGTGATGATGAACTTGAAAACATCCTAGCTCCACCTTTCTCTCACCAGTATTAGTTCAAGAATGATATGACAACAAGGCATACACACCGACATCACTGCCATTCTTTCTATGGTTAAGGATATGCATAACCAACACAACTCTCCCAGTGATAATACAAACGACCAGTGACTTTTTTTTTTTTTCTCACTTTTAGATTTATTTCAATTTTTATTTTTATTTGTTATGCTTTGCTATAATTTTTCTTTACCCTTTCTTATTGGTTATGAACTTTGTCTTCCAACACTAAAGGTCTATTGAATTGCTTTATTAGATTGACTAATAAACTATTTTTCTATATCTTGATTATATGTCTACATTTGCTAAATGATTTTAATCACCAAGTTCTTATGTTCTTTGCATTGTTTCGTATGTCAAAAAGGGGGAGAGTAGTCATGTGGGGGAGATATTGCCCTAAGGGGGAGATCACTTCATATTTTGCAATTGCTTCATATTTTGTTCGTTATTGCATATAGGGAGAGAATGTATATCTTGATCATTATGATTACATCCTCTTCGCATCACTGTGTACACTAAACTAATAAACAATAAGACTCACGAGCTAAGTTGTAGTGTCTATCTGTCTGTGTATTTTTTAGTGCATATGAGTTTATCAAGATTCAATTGAAGATAGATTCACTAGATCATAAGATAATTCCACTATGGAATTTAGGTATTTGATGTAACATTTGTTTTCCTATGAGCATCATGTAGTGAGTGAGTGGGTTTACCACATGAAAATGCCAAAGTTTGTAAGGTCTATGAAAGTTGAAAATTTTTGTGGATAAAATATTTGATTGTAATAGTTTCTAGATTCTTTTTCATGCCAATCAATTGTTGAACACTATTTTGGACCTATTATTTGTTATTTTTTAAGTATTTATTTCATGATTTATTTCGGTATTACTTTAATTTAGAGGGTATTTTCTTGTTTTGTATGTACAAGTTAGTGTGAGATGAATTATGGATTTAAATGGTCAAGGAGAGTGAAAATGGAGTAAAAAGAGTTGAAAAATGTAAGCCTTACATTGTATGCTATTTACTATGTAAGGGGGAACAAACAAGAGCAAAAGAACGTAAGCCTTATGTTAGGAATCAACAACTATGTAAGGGACATTTACAAGGCATGTACAATAAGTTGTGCCATGGCGGTTCACTCTCGTGTTTTACTATAGGGGTCTATTTTCAGACTTGTGCCGCAGTAGAAAGAAACGCATGCCACGGCGGGACAGTCCCTATTTTGTATACTTGTCCAGATTTTCAACCCGCACCGCTGTAAGAAAAAATGCACGCTGCAGCCCGCGTTCCCAAATGACAATTACACGCCCAAATTTTTACAAATTCTCCCTCACTTCTAATCTAACATATAAATACCATTTTTTTACAAACCCTCTACAAGCCAGCGTGAACAATAGTCATGAATAGTGACACAAATCTTTTTTCCCACATTTTTGAGAGAGAAATCCTCCATTAGTGATTCTCCATTGAAGCTCCATCAAGAATCAAGAGGAAAGTGACCATCCAACCTCAAGAAGCTTGTTTCAAGAGTGAAGTGGGGTATTGTTATTTCTTGTAATTTATTTTATCTTTTGAACTCATAAAATGCCTCTTGTAATGGAAAACCTAGATTGGGATTGTATTATGAGTAGCTAAACCCTTTATGTGTGGAATTTTAGTGAAGTGACTGTGAATGAATGAATATATATGTGGTTAATTTTTTATTAAAGTGATTTATTTCTTGCTCATTGTTTTTAATAGCTATGTTAATGGATTATTTTGATTATTTTAGTTTAGGAACTTTAGAAAACATATTGGATTTAAACATTAGGAAAACCATCTTTGCTTATTTTTGCACTCTTGAACATGAACCTAATTTAAGTGCATTGATTTGTCTTAAATTAGGTGCTTAAGATATTTTCCTAGGAGTTTATGCTAATTAACTAATTAACAATCTAGATTAAGGAAACTAATTAGTTAATTAAGAAAAAGTCTCCATTGATTTGGAATTTTCTAGGTTTAGTTGGAAATGAATTGATAAATTTTTCTTTACTTGCTTAATTGTGAAAAATCACATAAATTACTTCATTCATAAATAGTTAACTAGCTAATTCCCATACACCTTCATCTTACTGTTTCAGCAAAACTTTTCGTCCTTTATTTTACTTGTTTTACGATTTTACAATTTTCACAACCGTTCAATCAACAAACTTTTATTAGAATATTTAGGATTTAAGCTTTATTTGCAACCAATTTAGAAAACATTAATCAATTTTAAAACAATTGCAATTCCTTTGAGAGACGATCTTCGGAGTATACTTGTCGTTTACTATAAGTGACTCGTGCACTTGTGAGCTTTTACAAATACAAAATTTGGTTATCAAGTTTTTATGCATCATCAATCAAAGCTAAAAAAACCAACCGAGCTTTGGATTCGTATATTTCAGGTATAAATCTATGATTCATGCATACCCCACCACACGACAATGCATATAAACTTAGAATAATGTTTATGATGAAAATATACTGCTCTATCGATCCATCAATAGGGTCAATCTATCGAGCTGGTAGATCAATCGAGATCAATATACTTGCTCTTGGGTCACAAAGTTTGCAACTCGTTTGATCGAGCCTTAGATTGATCAAGGATCGACAGAGCTCTATCTAGGAGTCTCGGATTCAAATTATTTTGGAGGAATCACACAAGTATGTGCGATCAGTGTATAAGTGATAAGTAATTTAAGAATAAGGATTATTGTACTCATGAGGGTTGTAACAATTTCTACCCTTAATCACTAGTTCGTTGGAAAATTAGTTAAAATTAGTAAAATTGATGGTTTTCAAATAATGCTGTAGGTGAAGCTTTGGGAGAGAACATAGTAGAGGAGACATATGAGCTTTATAAGATGCTGGGAGCTAATTTCCAACAAAAGAGTACTCGAGGAAAAAGAGTTGGAGTCAATGATCAAGGCTCCAACAATGAGATGGCCATGCAACTGGCAGAGTTGACTAAACAAGTGCAGCTCCTAACTACCAAGAATGTGCATCAAATGCCAAACCAAGAGGTATGTAGAGTCTGTGGTATATATGGGCATGGGGCTAATGTTTGTTCTTTTGTAGGTTATTCTAATGAAGGTACAAGAGAGGAGGTTAATTTAAGGCAAGACTATCAAACTAGACCTAGGAATGACCCTTATTTGGATGGAAAAATCACCCCAATTTTTCATGGAAACAAAACAATAGCCAACCTTTTTACAAAATCAAATGCAAGGCCAAAGCATGAATTGACCACTTTCACCAAATCAACCTAATAGACCAACCTTAAAGGACAACTTGAATACTTTCACTCAAGCCAATTAGCATTGCCACACAAAATCTAAACAAAGGATGGACTTTATAGAGGCTTCAATAAAAAGAGTGGAAGTACAAGTGGGGCAGTGATGTGCAAATTATAGTACTCGCAAGTGTACGAATCACTCGTAGAAAGTGACAAGCAAACCTCCGAGGTCGGTCTCTCAAGGAATTGCAGTGGTTCTTAACAACCTTTTACTTAATCTAAATAGAGTTCTAAAGCAAACAAAATAATAATTAAATAGAATTCTAGTAAAACTAAAACTCTAAGTAACCAGGGTCCAAAATCTAGTAAAACTGTAAAAAGGAGTTTGATTTGTAACGAGATCAGTTGTATGAACAATTAAACGAAAAAAAAATTGAAAGCTCACAATTAATTCAAATAGATTAAAAATCAATGGAGGATGTATGGACGTTTCATTTGGTTGGCCATGCTTGCATCGAAAAGTAATGGTGAAATAAAATGAACGTTCTAAATAAACAATATTTACCGACTTTTCTTTTAATTACAAAAATGCCTACGGTCGGGATAATTCTCTTTATTGATTAACTAATTAACATCCTACAATCGGGTATATCAAATAGCAATCAAATTATGCACAAGGAAATTTATACCAATCAAACTAATGCTATAACTAAGTCACTAATTTGAATCTTTGATTAAGTGTTTCAGAATAAAGTCAAGTTGATGTTCCAAAAACTATATTCTAAGATTTTTCAACCTAACTATGAATATTAAATTGGCCCATGAAAATTCATAATTAACTATCTAAACACGCTCTTAATCAAAAGGTAATTCATTTATATTAAATCAATAAAATATTCACCATAAACAATTCTAGCAAACATGGCAACACAAACTAAACATCCATAATGAAATTAGCCGTTCATGTTCATATTAAAATTCATAGACAAATATAATATGATCATACACTTCAACAAAAGAAGAAGAAAATAGAATTCTATAACAACAAGAAAATCCTAGATCTAAATACCACTTATGAATGGGATAGCGTTCTTCTCCAAAAGCTTGATCTTCGATCGTCAACGGCTTCCTTAGATCCTTAGAATGGTTTCTCTTGCTTCGTTAAGTGTGACAAAGCTCCTAAAACTGATTAGATCTCTCGTTTACTCGCAAAATTGTTGTGTGTAAAGTTGTATGTAAGTTGGAGTCTAGAGGGGGTATTTATAGATGTAAGGGTTTATACAATTCCTGATTGCAATAGGAATAGGTGCGCCACGGCATACATTTTCCCCGCCGCAGTGCAACACAAAATTGGAAATATTGGTAAAAACCTGAGAGCTCCCCACTGCGGCATACATTTTCCTCGCCGTGGCGCGCGTCGCTTTTCCTTTCTTCATATTTACCCCCTTACATATGTGCTTGCTCGTTATGTAAGGCTTACATATTTTTCTCATTTTGCCCGTAACTCGTGATCCAAGCGCCGCAAGTGTTCCATCTTTGCATGTTTGCATTATTCAACTCATTTTGGTGAAATACCTTAAATATACTAAAACATACCCATGGTTCCGAATTGATAGAATTGTGAAAAATAGTCAAATAAACAATAATAACAAATCTATTTTTAAACAATTAAGTGCAATAAATCACGAAATATTAGTGCTTTTCGAGCACTTATCACAACCTCCAACCAGCTTCTTGGTAGTCTCTAGCAAGAGGAGTGATCTAAAAATTAGAATAAAACGAATAAACTAAACTAACCAAAATCACTTCCATAGATTGTCACGGTTGTATTTAGCATATGTAACAAGCCTTTAAACCCCCTAGGTAGCCCTAGTGGACGAGTTATAGTCTCGTGAGGGTTTCCAGCAATGATACCCACAAACATGCTAATAAACAAAATACACTAAAGACTCTAAACATACTTGAATCAATCCATGCATATGTCTCAAAAATTGTCAACAACGAATGGCATATGAAATAGTTAAAAATTACTTAAGCTCAAAAACCGTCCAAACATCAAACTCATCTTAGTAATCGAATTTCAAACAACTAATCATACCACAAGCCCGTTAGTTACACTATCTGATCGTGTCATGCATGATATTCATAGATTACATTTAATATCTCATAAATGTGCAAGTAAAATATGAATGAAAATTTTTGCACTTACAAAATCCATAGGCTCACTTTTCAAATCCATCTCCACTAATACAAAAATCAAACTACCTAGAATCAATAGGACTTCATTAAGCTTATAAAGTTGTGGTTAGGTGTGTGATTATGAAAGTACTGAAATGATATTCTCAATAGGATAAGAGCACTTTTATTTCACAAACTTATTTTCAACTTTTTCTACCAAGTTTTCTTTTTCATCCTCCTATAAATTCCATATGTCCCTTGGATCTTTTTGCTTGATTTTCTTTCTTTACTTTTCTTGCTTTTTCAATCATTTTCTCAATTTTTTTTATTCTAATCAAGCAAGATAAATACAACATAATTGCTCATGAAAATCAAATATTACATTGAGTACTCTCATCACTAAGAGTAGTACAATGTATATTAATGTTGAGTTTACGGGTGTCACTATGGATAAAATAATATTGGAAGGCTTGAAAAGTCCAAACCGTCCAAAGATGGCCTAAATCACTTTCTAAGTGGTAATTGATTCTACCATTTCACTTCAATGGGTTTTCAAATGAGTTCTAGAGTTTGTTGAGATTTAAAATATATCACAAACATGCACACATTACACAAACCACAATAGTCATACTAACCATACAAACTACCACATATACCACAAAATCCTCAAATTAGATGAATCTAACATTTATGTGCTTCATTGCTTAGGTAAAAATTTAATTTCTTTCATATATCACCATCATTACAATCATGTTAATATCATAGACTTTCGGATTGACTCAAGTGGACACGACACTACCCTAACAAAATTCAAGTGACAAAAGTTAAAAATTTAAATTTGGTCTAATTTCATGCTCATGGAATATTTTTCCCACCCCCAACCTAATTTCTACATTGTCCTCAATGTCAAAAAGAAAAACAAAAGAAATTAAGAAAAGAAGTGAGAGAATTTACCCCCCTTTCGTATGAGATTGTGTACACTACACGTACTCTCCGATTCATTATTCCTCGCTTTTCTCATGATGATGCATTTATTATGCAAGAAACATGTATGAAACCTCAATGTATATGCATCACAATTCAAATCCAAATTTAAATTATAACTAAAGCAAATGAAAAACAAAGACATTAAACAAAGTTAGAAATCCAAAGAAAAATAAATTAAATAAAAATAAAACTAAATAAAGAAAATAAAAGAAAAAAAAATAGTCCCAAAATAAAATAATAAAAAGAAATAAAAATAAACGAAAGAAAAATTACAAATGGGAGGCTCAGTCCTCTATGTTTTCGGGTTGCTCGTTGTCTTCTTCGGGCTGATCCGCTGGTTGTCTAAAAGTGAAGTTATGTCCTGGATATTGTGGAGGTGGCTCAAATTGGGTGAGGTCTACTCCACTTTGTGTCAATTGGCAGCTCATCATGCGATGGAGTAGGGCTTGGTATTCATGCTGATATTTCATGTGATCATTGAGCCAAGCTTGTTGTTGGGTTTGGTATTCATGCATTTTATCAACCTTCGCTTTGAGATTTACCAACCTATCTCTTGTAGAAGCATTCTTGGAAGAGGTTCCATCACCCTTCCTACTTCCTTGGCTAGCTTTTGTGCCTTTCATATGGTGTTGCATGTAGGCGAAGGTTAAAGTTTCACTCGGCTGCAATAAGACCTCACCCGTGTCGTATTTGACTCTGTGCTTAACACAAAGGGCGGTGATTAGTTGGGAAAAGAAATAGCTAATGTTGTGGTGCTCAGCTGAGTACACAACTCTCTGTTGTATTACCATTCCCACGTCTATGGCGCGTGCAATCTCTATGGCATATTGCAAGATAGCCCGTTCCCAATCGACCGTACTGTAATGCCGAGTTGGCATTAACCTAGAGCAGACAAAGTATTGCTGATGTGATAAATTTAGTACTCGCAAGTGTACGAATCACTTGTAGAAAAGTGATAAGAAACTTCCAAGGTTGGTCTCTCAAGGAATTGCAGTGGTTCTAAATAACCTTCTTTCTTATCTAAATAGAGTTCTAACGAAAATAAAAGACTAATTAAATAGAGTTCTAGTGAAACTAAAACTCTAAGTAACTAGAATCCTAAAGCAAATAAAATAATAATTAAATAGAGTTCTATTAAAACTAAAACTCTAAATAACTAGAATCCTAAATCTAATAAAACTGTAAACAAGTTGGAATTGTGACGAGATCAATGGTACGAACAATTAACGAAAACAATATTGCAAGTTCACAATCAATTCAAATAGATTTGAAGATCAATGGAGGATGTATGGACGTTTAGTTTGGTTGGCCATGCTTGCATCGAAAAGTTATGGTGAAATAACATGAACGTTCTTAAATAAACAATATTACCGGCTTTTCTTTTAATTACAAGACTGCCTGCGGTCGGGGTAAATCTCTTTGTTGATTAACTAATTAACTGCCTTCGGTCGGGGTAAATCAAATAGCAATCAAATTATGCGCAAGGAAATAAATGCCAATTAAACTAATGCTATGACTAAGTCACAAATTTGAAGCTTTGATTAAGTGTTTCGGAATAAAGTTAAGGTGACGTTCCTATAACTAGATTCTCAGATTTTTCAACCTAACTACGAATCTCAAATTGACCCATGATAATTCATAATTAAATATCTAAACATGCTCTCAATCAAAAGGTAATTTATTTATGCTAAATCAATAAAATATACACCATACACAATTCTAGCAAACATGGCAACACAAACTAAACATCCATAATGAAATTAGCCACTCATGTTCATATTAAAATTCATAGACAAATATAATATGATCATACACTTCAACGAAAGAAGAAGAAAAATAGAATTCTATAACAACAAGGAAATGCTAGATCTAAATACCGCTTATGGATGGGATAGCGTTCTTCTCCAAAAGCTTAATCTGCCATCGTCGACGGCTTCCTTAGATCCTTAGAATGGTTTCTCTCACTTTGTTGAGTGTGGCAAAACTCCCAAAATTGAATGAATCTCTAGTTTGGTCGCAAAATTGTAAAGTGTAAAGTTGTATCAAAGTTGTTCTAGTTGTATGTAAGGGGGACTCTAAGGGGGTATTTATAGATGTAAGGGATTCCACAAATCCTGATTGCATTAGGAATAGGCGCGCCGCGGCATGCATTTTTCCCGCCGTGGCGCAACACAAAAATTGGAAATAATGTCAAAACCCGAGAGCTCCTCGCCGCGGCGCAACACAAAAATTGGAAATAATGTCAAAACCCGAGAACTCCCCACCGCAGCATGACTTTTCCTCACCGCAGCGTGTGTTGTCTTCCTATTCTTCATGTTTACCCCCTTACATATGTGATGGCTCGTTATGTAAGGCTTACATATTTGTCTCGTTTAGCCCGTAACTCGTGATCCGAGGGCCGTAAGTGTTCCGTCTTTGCGTGTTTTCCTTATTTGACTCATTTGATGCTAAAAACACCTGAAATGCACTAAAACATACCCGTGACTCCGAATGGATAGATTTATGAAAATAATCAAATAAACAATCATAACAAATCTATATTTTAAACAATTAAGCATAATTAATCACGAAATATTAGTGCTCTTTGAGCACTCATCACAACCCCTAACCAGCTTCTTGCTAGTCTCTAGCAAGTGAAGTGATCTAAAAACTAAAATAAAAATAAATAAAATAAACTAACCTAAATCACTTTCATAGATTGTCACGGTTGCATTTAGCGTATGCAACAAGCTTTTAAACCCCTAGGTGGCCCTAGTGGACGAGTTATAGTTGATGAACACAATTTTGACCTATATTTTGTTATGTTTTTAAGCATTCATTTTATGTTTTATTTTATTATTTTTGTGTTTTGGAATATTGGATTGAAATGACACAAAAAGAGAGAAAATGGAGTAAGAAAAACCAGAAAATGTAAGGCTTACATTGGGAGTCAAAGACTATGTAAGGGTTACATATAAGACAAAAGAAACGCGCGCCTAGGCATGAAAAACCTGCACCGCGGCGGGGAGGTTTCTGTCTTGATTTGAATTCCAGGAAAATATAGCGCGCCGAGGCGGGAAAAACCTGCGCCGCGGCGGGGAGGTTTCTGTTTTCTACCATGGAGCCAAAATTCAACGCGCGCCGCGGCGGGCAAAAACCTGCGCCGAGGCGAGCGTGCCAAAACTGCCCAGAAACCCTAAAATGCGTATTCTACTTCATTCCTCCTATAAATACCACATTATACCTCTCCCAAACACAAGTTTTCACACCCATCTTCCTCCCCACCTTAGCTGCTACTGCAGCAAGGGTTTTTCACCCAAATTCCACCCAAAATCATGAGAAGACACTCCATTGTTGAAGCTACTCCAAGGATTTGAGAAAGAGGATCAATCAAGTTCAAGGATTTGGAGCTAGAGGATTCATTGGGGTATTTTTATTGTAATATCTTTTTTTCTTCTCTGATTTTGTGGTTTGCCTCCATAACTAAATTGATTGACACCAATTTAGTTATGGTTGGCTAATTTATGTATTTGGGATATTAGTCTTGCTTCCAATGATTGGAATAACAATTTTGTAATTTAATTATATATGATTGGATTTATTTCTTGTTCATGTTCTTATTATTTTCTGATTGTGAATTAATGGTGGACCAAACCATAGTTTGTAATTAGAAAGAACATTTTAGAATTAGGCATTAGAAATGTCATCTTTGCTTAATTGTGCATTATGAACAAGAGCTTAAATTGATTGCATTGATTTGTGTTAGTTTAGGTGGTTAGAACTATTTCCTTGAGCTAATTCCAATTAGTTAATTAACGGTCCGGATCAAAGAAGTTAATTAGTTGATTGTAGTGAAAATTGCCATTGATTTGGAATTTTCTAGGTTTAGCGGAAAAATCATTAAATCCAACTTTTAATTGAATGTTTAATTTATTTTTGCCATGAATGGATAGCGAGCTAAAATTTCCATTTACATCCATCATCCTCACTTTGGTTGTGATTACTTTTATTTTCATTTTATTTTAGTTTTTAATTTAATTTCGAATTTACAATCTGTTCTTCAACCGACAATTGTTAGAATGTTTAGGATTGTTTGTTCAACTGAATAAGAAAATAAATAACGTTTTAAAACCACCGCAATTCCTTGAGAGACGATCTTGGGAGTATACTTATCACTTATTACAAGTGATTCGTGCACCTGCGAGCTTTTTATAAATACAAAATTTGACTATCAAGTTTTTGTGCATCAATAGTCTCGTGAGGGTTTCCAGGGATGATACCCGCAAACATCGTAACTAAATAAAGACTCAAAACATACTTGAATCAATCCATGCATATGTCTCAAAAATTGTTAACAACAAATGGCATACGAAATAATTAAAAATCACTTAAGCTCAAAAACAATCCAAATATCAAACCCATCTTAGTGATCGAATTTTGAACAACCAATCAAACCACAAGCCCGTTAGTTACACTATCTGATCGTGTCATGCATGATATTCATAGATTACATTTTAACATCTCATAAATGTGCAAGTAAAATATGAATGAGAGTTTTGCACTTTCAACCTCCATATGCTTATTTTTCAAATCTATCTCCACTAATTTAGAGATCAAACTACTTAGAATCAATAGGACATCATTAAGCTTGTAAAGTTGTGGTTAGGTGTGTGATTATGAAAGTACGAAAATGATGTTTTCAATACGATAAGAGTACTTTTTTTTTTATTTCACAAACTTATTTTCAACTTTTTCCACTAAGTGTTCTTTTTCATCCTTTTATAAATTTCATTTGTCCCTTGGATCTTTTTGCTTGACTTTCTTTTTTTATTTTTCTTGCTTATTATTTCAATCATCATCATCATTTTTTTTTCTTTCTTTTTTTTTCTTTTTTTTTTAATCATGATGAAGCAAGATAAATACAACATAATTGCTCATGAAAATCAAATATTACATTGAGTACTCTTATCACTAAGGGTAGTACAATGTATGTCAATGTTGAGTTCAAGGGTGTACTATGGATAAAATAATTTGGGGAGGCTTGAAAAGTTCAAACGGTCCAAAGATGGCCTAAATCGCTTTCTAAGTGACATTTTATTCTATTATTCCGCTTCAATGGGTTTTCAAATGAGTTCTAGAGCTTGTTGAGACTTAAAACATAACATGCATACATTACAAAATCTAAAATAGTCATACTAACCATGCAAACTACCACAATACCACAAAATTCTCAAACTAGATGAATCTAATATTTATGTGCTTTGTTGCTTAGGTAAAAATCTAATTTCCTTCATATATCACCGTCATTACAATCATGTTAATATCATAGACTTCTGGATTGACTCAAGTAGACACGACACTAACCTAACACAATTCAAGTGACAGAAGTTAAAAATTTAAAATTTTGTCATATTTCATGCTTATGGAGTATTTTTCCCACCCCCAACCTAATTTCTACATTGTCCTCAATGTCAAAAAGAAAAACAAGAGAAATTAAGAAAAGAAGTGAGAGAAGTTACCCCCCTTTCATATGAGATTGTGTGTACTACACGTACGCTCCGGTTCATTATTCCTCGCTTTTCTCGTGATGAAGCATTTAATGTGCAAGAAATATGTATGAAACCTCAAAGTATATACATCACAGCTCAAATCCAAATTTAAATTATAACTAAATCAAATGAAAAACAAAGAATTAAACAAAGTTAGAAATCTTAAACAATCCAAAAAAAACATAAAAAATAAAATAAAAATAACAATAAAATAAAATAAAGGAAAAACTGAAAAAGAAAATTAAAATAAATAAAAAATAAATAAAAAATAAATAAATAAATAAATAAAAAGAAAATAAAGAAAAGAAAAGAAGTTGATACTACCGAATATGGTAGGTTGCCTCCTACCAAGCGCTTTCTTTAACGTCTTAGCAAGACGTTGCTAATTCGTTTCTATCCACCATCATCAAAGATCTTGAAGTGTGTGATATCAATTTTCCGAGCTAATATGTCATTAAGCTTGTCCTTCCATCTTGGTAATTGTTTCCTATGTAGTACAGCACACACTCTTTCGTGGAAGTGGTAGAGAAAATGATTTGGGGATTTGCAAGTCTTAGGTGCCTTGTGCGGCGTGGGAGGTGAAGATAATTCCTCCTTGTTCTCCTTAGAAGTTTGTAGAATTTGATATTCCTTAGCTTGACATTCTTTGAGAATTGCTTGCTCCCCATCTGTATTTTCTACATAAAATGGTGAATCATCAAAAGTTTCAGGAAAATAAATATTTTCAAAATTTTTACCACTTTGAAGGATTGTGTCATCCTTCACTTGCTCAATCTGAGTGGGCAACTTTTCTTGTTTTTGAATTTGTTCCGCTAATTGCCCAACTTGTTCTTCTATTCGTTTCATTGATGCCTCCATAGACTCCATCCTTTCACTAGTAGATTGTATGAAAGCATTCAAGGTTTCCTCTAAGGTTGGCTTCCTAGGTTGATTAGAAACTCTACTTCCTTGTATGAAAGAATTCAAGCTCTCTTCCAAGGTGGCCCTAGATGGATATGGATGAAAACTTGAGCTTTGCATTTGGTATTGTGCATAAGGTGGGTCATATGGATGAAAATTTGAGCTTTGCATGTTGTATTGGGCATAAGGTGGGGTAGAGTTTGCTTCCCATGAAAAATTATGGATTTCCCCACTCAGGATTATAGGTACTAAAATAGGGATTATTCCAAGGTGGGTGACATCCCTCATTGACATCAAAGTTTGAATTAGTGGATGTATAGTAATCACCTGCAAAAGTGCAAACATTAGCATAATGCCCATATAAACCATAAATGCTACATACCTCCATATCTGTCATATCATGCAGCTCTTCAAAAGGCTTTGTATTGGCTCATGGATTTCAGTATCCAGCCTAATTAGGTGCATTTTAAAATTTGTTGATGTTGTCTATGAACGGTACCTTTCAAAAACTAACAAAAACAACAGAGAAATCAAAGCATCATAAAATATACCACAGATTAAGCAAATAAAAGCACTATATTTTTTTTGTATTTTTGAATTTTAAATTTTTTTGTATTTTTGAATTTTTTTTTTCAATAAAATAAAAATAAAAATAAAATAAATAAACAAATAAAAGATAACAAATAAAATAAAAATAAAATAAATAAACAAATAAAAATAATTAAGAAACTCTAAAAAGTTAAAGAGAAAATTATTTAAAACGCCAATTCTCCTGCAACGGCGCCAAAAACTTGATATGATAAATTTAGTACTCGCAAGTGTACGAATCACTTGTAGAAAAGTGATAAGAAACTTCCAAGGTCGGTCTTTCAAGGAATTGCAGTGATTCTAAATAATCTTCTTTCTAATCTAAATAGAGTTCTAACGAAAATAAAAGACTAATTAAATAAAGTTCTAGTGAAACTAAAATTCTAAGTAACTAGAATCCTAAAGCAAATAAAATACTAATTAAATAGAGTTCTAGTAAAACTAAAACTCTAAATAACTAGAATCCTAAATCTAATAAATCTGTAAACAAGTTGGAATTGTGACGAGATCAATGGTACAAACAATTAACGAAAACAATATTGTAAGTTCACAATCAATTCAAATAGATTTGAAGATCAATGGAGGATGTATGGACGTTTAGTTTGGTTGGCCATGCTTGCATCGAAAAGTTATGGTGAAATAACATGAACGTTCTTAAATAAACAATATTACCGGCTTTCCTTTTAATTACGAGACTGCCTACGGTCGGGGTAAATCTCTTTGTTGATTAACTAATTAACTACCTTCGGTCGGGGTAAATCAAATAGCGATCAAATTATGCGCAAGGAAATAAATGCCAATCAAACTAATGCTATGACTAAGTCACTAATTTGAAGCTTTGATTAAGATTTTCGGAATAAAGTTAAGGTGACGTTCCTATAACTAGATTCTCAGATTTTTCAACCTAACTATGAATCTCAAATTGGCCCATGATAATTCATAATTAAATATTTAAACATGCTCTTAATCAAAAGGTAATTTATTTATGCTAAATCAATAAAATGTACACCATACACAATTCTAGCAAACATGGCAACACAAACTAAACATCCATAATGAAATTAGCCGCTCATGTTCATATGAAAATTCATAGACAAATATAATATGATCATACACTTCAACGAAAGAAGAAGAAAAATAGAATTCTATAACAACAAGGAAATCCTAGATCTAAATACCGCTTCTAGATGGGATAGCGTTCTTCTCCAAAAGCTTAATCTTTGATCGTCGACGGCTTCCTTGGATCCTTAGAATGGTTTCTCTCGCTTTGTTGAGTGTCGAAAAACTCCCAAAATTGAATGATCTCTAGTTTGGTCGCAAAATTGTAAAGTATAAAGTTGTATCAAAGTTGTTCGAGTTGTATGTAAGGGGGACTCTAAGGGGGTATTTATAGATGTAAGGGATTCCACAAATCTTGATTGCATTAGGAATAGGCGCGCCGCGGCATGCATTTTTCCCACCGCGGCATGCATTTTTCCCACCGCGGCGCAACCCAAAAATTGGAAATAATGTCAAAACCCGAGAGCTCCCCGCCGCGGCATGACTTTTCCTCGCCGCAGCGCGTGTTGTCTTCCTTGTCTTCATGTTTACTCCCTTACATATGTGATGGCTCATTATGTAAGGCTTACATATTTGTCTCGTTTAGCCCGTAACTCGTGATCCGAGCGCCGTAAGTGTTTCGTCTTTGCGTGTTTTCCTTATTTGACTCATTTGACGCTAAAAACACCTGAAATGCACTAAAACATACCCGTGACTTCGAATGGATAGATTTATGAAAATAATCAAATAAACAATCATAACAAATCTATATTTTAAACAATTAAGCATAATTAATCACGAAATATTAGTGCTTTTTGAGCACTCATCAATTGCCAAATTCGGGAATGGGCCCTTAGGTGCTTGGCTTGAAAAATATTTACCATATCCCCCTTGTACTCCCACTCATCGTAACCATCGGTTAGGGTATTAATGACTTCGTCGTAATCAACTTGCATTAAGTAGGTTTCATACGCGCTATTTTGAATGTCCCTTAACCCATAGTACGAGTTGATCACAGTCCTATTAAAGGAGACCTCAACGCCCCTCACCCAAACCATTCCATCTCTAGCTTCTAGGACATTTGCGTAGAATTCCCGAACCAGTGAACTCACACCCGCGTTCGGGGCGTATGCGAATTTCTTTCATCCTAATCTCTCAATTATATCAGAAATTCCCATTACACTTACTTAGCCAAATTCCATTCCTTTCTCATTTATGAATCCCTTATTTCTTTTGGCGACACCTTCGTTCCGCTCTTGAGCTTCTCAGCTAACAAATCGAGAGGCGTCATAATTCCTATCATCAACCACTTTTCCTTTCCTCTTAGAATGACAACTCTCACCAGCCTTTCTCTTTGGGGCCATTTCAATTCTTAGACTAAATAAATTCAACACATAAATTTAATTTCTGAAATTGCAGAAAAACTCCAAAAATTTTGTTCCCCTCTTATCCAAAATTCTCACTTAATTCCAAATTTTAGACAAAATTTTAAAATTTTCAAAAAATTATTACTGAATTGAAGCATAAATGTGATAAATTAAACCCCCAAATTTTTCTTGAAACCTTAATTCTTGAAATGGAGAGAAACTTGATCCTTGAAGCAAATCTAATGAAATTGATGGATGAAAAGGTGTTAGCAATGTTGGATTGAAGAATTGCTTGAGTAAAGTTTAAATTTTGGTGAGTATTTTGGAAGAAATTGGAGAGGAGAGTGGAGAGAAAATGTGAGAAAGTGAGGAAATTTTTTTTGGCAAAGTTTGAGATGAATTTCAAACTGCCTGAGTGCCCTTTTCTGGCCATTTTTCAGAGGTGCGCCACGGTATACATTTTTTCCCACCACGGCGTGGTTAAAATTTTTGAAATTGTGCTCGAAAAAAACATTTCTCGTCTTGGCACAAATATTCCCCACCGCGGCGCGCACATGTTTTTTTGAAAAATTTTGGTTTTTTTGGAAAAATTAAAAACGTGCAACGCATTCACCCCCAACCAAAACTTGGGAATGTCCTCATTGATTTCAAAAAATTTTAAAAACTAAAATATGATAGAAAGAATAAAATAAATAAAAAAACGAAAGAAATACAATACCGAATAGGTGCCTCCCATTAAGGGCTTAGTTTTACATCTTAGCAAGACGTGGCTGCTCTCGTGTTTTATTCATCGAGGAGACGTATTATTTCGATTCTTTTTAAATTGTTGTCTCCTTCCAAGTATGGCTTGACATGATGCCCATTTACCTTAAATGGTTCTTGCATTTTCGGATTGAGCAACTCGATTACTTCGTGTGGAAGTACATTTGCAATTGTGTACGGTCCGCTCCACCTAGAATGAAGCTTTCCTGGAAATAAATGCAAACGTGAATTATATAATAGAACTTTCATTCCAGGAACGAAATACTTATCAAGGAGCCCTTTGTCGTGATAACGCTTAGTACGCTCTTTGAAGAATTTGGCATTTTCGTAAGCTTCGTCCTGAATTTCCTCAAGTTCGCTCAGTTGGAGTAATCATTTTTCCCAGCTTTTGTCATGTTTATGTTGAGCTCCTTAATAGCCCAGTAAGCCCTATGCTCTAGCTCAACGGGTAAGTGACATGCTTTACCAAAAATTAACCGATAGGGACTCATACCAATTGGAGTTTTGTATGCTATACGTATGCCCACAAGGCATCATTCAACTTAACTGACCAATGCCTCCTTGAGGGGCACACTGTGCATTCAAATATCCCTTTGATCGGTCGGTTGCTCACTTCCACTTGCCCAGAAGTTTGGGGATGGTATGTGATAAGTGCTCGAAAATTACTAATATTTCGTGGTTTATTGCGCTTAATTGTTTAGAAATAGATTTATTATTTGTTGTTTATTCGATTAATTTCGTAAATCTATCAATTCGGAATCACGGGTATGTTTTAGTGCATTTCAGGTGTTTTTAACGTCAAATGAATTGAATAATGCAAACATGCAAAGAAGGAACACTTACGGCGCTTGGATCACGAGTTACGGGAAAAACAAGTCAAATATGTAAGCCTTACATAACGAGCAATCACATATTTAAGGGGCTAAACATGAAGAAGAGGAAGGCAACACGAACCACGACGACGAAAAGGCATGCTGCGGCGGGGAGCTCTCGAGTTTGACCATTATTTCTAGAAATTATGTTGCGCCGTGGCGGGGAAATGTATGCCACAGCGCACCTATTCCTATTGCAATCAGAATTTGTGAAAACCCTTACATCTATAAATACCACCTTAGAGTCCCCCTTACAAGGAACTCGAATACAACTTTTACACATTACAATTTTGCGACCAAACACTACATTCAATTAGTTTTGGGAGCTTTGCCACACTCAAACGAAGCAAGAGAAACCATTCTAAGGATTCAAGGAAGCCGTCGACGATTGAAGATCAAGCTTTTGAAGAAGAATGCCATCCCATCCATTTAGCGGTATTTAGATCTAGGTTTTCCTTGTTGTTATAAAATTATATCTTTCTTCTTCTTTCATTGAAGTGTATGATCATATTATATTTGTCTATGAATTTTAATATGAACATGAGCGGCTAATTTCATTATGAATGTTTCGTTTGTGTTGCCATGTTTGCTAGAATTGTGTATGGTGAATATTTTATTGATTTAATATAAATAAATTACCTTTTGATTAAGAGCATGTTTAGATATTTAATTATGAATTTTCATGGGCCCATTTGATATTCATAGTTAGGTTGAAAAATCTGAGAATATAGTTTTAGGAACGTCACTTTAACTTTATTCTGAAACACTTAATCAAAGCTTCAAATTAGTGACTTAGTCATAGCATTAGTTTGATTGGCATTTATTTCCTTGCGCATAATTTGATTGCTATTTGATTTACCTTGACCGTAGGCAGTAAATTAGTTAATCAACAAAGAGATTTACCCCGACCGTAGGTAGTCTCGTAATTAAAAGGAAAGCCGGTAATATTATTTATTTAGAATGTTCATGTTATTTCACCATACCTTTTCGATGCAAACATGGTCAACCAAGCTAAACGTCCATACATCTTCCATTGATTTTTAATCTACCTGAATTGATTATTAATTTACGATATTGATTTTGTTTAATTGTTCGTAACATTGATCTCATCACAAACAAACACCTTTTTACAGTTTTACTAGGTTTAGGACTCTAGTTACTTAGAGTTTTAGTTTCACTAAAACTCTATTTAATTAGTGTTTTATTTGTGTTAGAACTCTATTTAGATTAAGAAGACGGTTATTTAGAACCAATGAAATTCTTTGAGAGACCGACCTTGGAAGTTGCTTGTCACTTTTCTACGAGTGATTCGTATACTTGCGAGTACTAAATTTATCACATCAAGTTTTTGGCACCGTTGTCGGAGAATTGGCGTTTTAAATAATTTTTTTTTTTTTATCTTTTTAGAGTTTCTGATTTATTTTTATTTATTTTATTTTATTTTATTCGAAAAATTAAAAAAAATCAAAAAATTAAAAAAATCAAAGAAAAAATATAGTGCTTAACTTTCAATTTCACTGCTGCCTTGATCTTTGTTTGCTTTTTATATGTGCATGTAGGGTAGGAAATCACATAACAAGGAACTCTCTCCTTTAATTGACAACATTCATAGAATCAAACACCGATCAAAGAAACTGGATAATCAATTTTAAGAAGAAATCCAACAATAATTGCAAGCGGCAATAGGTGACAACATAGCTAGGCAGATGATGAACAAAGAGTTTGCAAGACCTATCATTGGGACCGCCACATCGTGCATTCGACTTATAAAGGCAGCTAGAAATTATGAGTTGAAAAATATTCATTATTCCATGTTTTCCTCCTTTTACGGTATCCCTAATGAAGATCCCTTAAATTTTATGAGTGAATTATATGCTACTATGCAAACCTTTCCACTGCAAGGACTTAATGAAGATCAACTACGCATGAGGTGTTTTCCTTACACTCTCAAGGATAGAGCTAAGTCTTGACTCATGACATTGGCTCCCGGTTCTTTGGCCAGTTGGGATGACGTTTACAACAAATTTATGGGTAAGTTCTATTCTCATCAAAAGACGTCTGACCTAAGAACAAAAATTGCTACTTTTTTGCAAATGGATGGAGAACCCTTCCACGAGGCTTGGGATAGATTCAAATTGCTTTTGATACAGTGTCCACATCATCACTTCCCGTTGCAGCTACAGAATCAGTTTTTCTACGATGGATTGACGCTACAATGTCAATTCACAGTTGACAACGCTACAGGAGGAGCTATGGGTGAGAAAACAGCGGATGAAACTTATGAACTATTCGAGATGTTGGAAGCCAATTCCTAACAAAAGAGTGCTAGAGGAAGAAGAGCTAGAGTCCACGAATTAGGCTCCAACAATGAAATGGCCATGCAACTTGCTGAATTTACAAAACAAGTGCAACTTCTCACAACCTCCAATGTTAATCAAATACCAAAACACGAGGTATGCGGAGTTTGTGGTTCATATGGACATGGTGCTAACGTTTGTTCTTTTGTAGGTGATCCTTATAGAGGTACTACTAAAGAGGCAAATTTAATGCAAGGGTACCAACCTAGACCTAGGAACGACCCTTATTCAAATACCTACAACCCTAGATGGAGGAATCGCCCTAACTTTTCTTGGAAACAAAACAATAGCCAACCATTTGTCCAAAACCAAACACAAGGCCAAAAAATAAACCGACAATTTTCACAAAATAAACCAACCATAAAGGAAACCCTAAATGATTTCATACACTCCTGTAGTGGAAGGATGGACACTATGGAAGCTTCAATGAAAAGAATGGAAATACAAGTGGGGCAGCCAGCAGAACAAATACACAAACAAGAGATAGGAAAGCTGCCCAGTCAACTCGAACAAGTCAAAGCTGTCACGGTTCTTCGGAGTGGTAAGGTCGTTACTAAAAATTTTCTTGAACTTTCTAATGATTTATCTTATAATGCAGGTAACATGGAAGATGACAAAAATGCTTCTAAGGAATTGGAGGAAAGAGATGACAAGCATGAAGAGCCTTCAAAGGCTAAAATTGGAGAGTCATCTATTCCACCTACTCTACACAAGTCATCGAAGCCATACCGACCACCGGTGCCATTCTCACACCGTTTAAAGGACAGTAAGCAAGATAAGCAATTTTTTGATTTATTCAACATGCTCTCTAAAGTTAATATTAATCTGCCATTGTTAGATGTAAATAGAAACGTGCCTTCTTATGCTAAATTTTTCAAAGAACTAAACACTAAGAAAAAAAGGTATGAGCTTAATGAAAGAGTAATCGTGTCTGAAATTGCTAGCGTGGTGCTTCAACTCAACTTACCCTATAAGTTAAAAGATCCAGGTAGTTTTATTATTGATATTACTATGGGGGATAGGAAAGTAGCTAAGGCTATGCTTGATTTAGGTGCTAGTATCAATTTGATGCCTTACTCTATCTTCTTGCAGCTAGGTTTAGGAGAGCTAAAACCAACAACCATGTCCCTTCAACTTGCGGACAGATCTGTTAAATATCCGAAAGGCATGGTTGAGGACTTACTTGTACAGGTAGATAAGTTAATCATACCTGTTGACTTTGTGGTTTTAGACATGCAGGATAATCCATCTTTGGACAAGGAGCACACCATTCTTTTGGGTAGACCATTTATGGCCACTACCCAAACCATCATTGATGTCCAAAGTGGAAAGTTGACAATGACGATCTTGGGAGAGACTGTCCATTTTAAGGTTTTTGATTCATCTCCTTACCCTTCTATATTTGCTATTGATGAATGCTCGTTTGTAGAATGTTTAGATCCATAATTCATGATACTTTTGTGCATGCAAGATTAGATGATAAATTGGAGGTAGCACTTACAGTTTGAGAGGTAGATGACATCTTAAACTATAAGGCTAGGGAGTACAGTGAACTATTAAACAATGTCATATCATTAGAAGACACTAGTACACCCTTAGATTTAATAGATGTCCCATATGATGATGAGATTGCTCCACTTGAATTGGTACTTAAGGAACTACCTAAGCATCTAAAATATGTCTTTTTAGGAGAGAATGCAACATGCCCTGTTATTATATCATCTACACTCACCCAAAACCAAGAGGAGAAATTGATTAGAGAGCTTAGGAAGTATAAAAAGGTAATAGGATGGAGTATTGGGGACATTAGAGGCATTAGTCCGGCAATGTGCATGCATATGATAAATTTGGAGGACAATATCAAACTAGTTAAAGAAGTGCAAAGGAGACTAAACCCCATCATGCAAGACATAGTTAAGAAGGAAGTTTTGAAACTCCTAGCAGTAGGGGTAATATATCGAATTGCTGATAGTAAGTGGGTTAGTCCTGTTCATGTGGTACCTAAGAAATCTGGAATAACCGTGGTTAAAAATGAGAAAGATGAATTAGTGTCCACTAGAATAATTACGGGTTGGAGGATGTGTATTGATTTTCGAAAGCTGACTTTGTACACCAAAAAGGATCACTTCTCCCTCCCCTTCATTGATCAAATGTTAGAAAGGCTAGTTGGACATGATTTCTATTGCTTTTTAGATGGTCTTTCAGGTTATTATCAGGTACCCATCGCTCCAGAGGATCAAGAGAAGGCCACATTCACATGCCCATTCGAAACTTTCGCTTTTAGGAGAATGCCATTTGGATGATGCAATGCCCCGCCACTTTTCAAAGATGTATGATGTCGATTTTTGGGGACATGGTGGAAACATTCATTGAGGTATTTATGGATAACTTTTCAGTTTTCGGTAATTCCTTTGATGATTGCTTGCATAAATTGACTTTAGTATTAGAATGATGCATTGAATGCAATTTGACGCTTAGTTGGGAGAAAAGTCATTTTATGGTCCAATAGGGCATAGTGCTAGGACATGTCATATCTAGCAAAGGAATTGAAGTAGATAAGGCTAAGGTAGATTTAATTGCAAAATTGCCTCCACCTACATCTGTTAAGGGTATACGAAGTTTCCTAGGACATGCAGGTTTCTATAGACGATTTATTAAGGATTTTTCCAAAATTAGTCGTCTATTATGTAATCTATTGTCCAAATATACTTTATTTGATTTTGATGATGAATGCCTTGTTACTTTTAATGCTTTAAAAGATAGGCTTACTTCTGCACCTATTATTGTGGCTCCTAATTGGTCTTTACCATTTGAAATCATGTGTGATGCATCTGATCATGCTATAGGAGCTGTTTTAGGGCAAAGAGTGGATAAAAGATTACATGTTATATACTATGCTAGCAAAACACTCAATGACGCCCAAATTAACTATACCACTACCGAAAAAGAGCTATTGACTGTTGTATTTTCACTTGATAAATTTAGGTCTTACTTGGTAGGAACTAAAGTTATTGTTCATTCAGACCATGCTACTTTGAGATATTTAATGACTAAACCGAATACTAAGCCTAGACTCATTAGGTGGATCTGACTTTTACAAGAATTTGACGTAGAGATCAAAGACAAAAAAGGAACTGAAAATGTAGTAGTTGATCATCTGTCTAGGTTGATTACTGAATATGAAAATGTTGAAGGTGAAAGTAAGGATACAATCATTGAAACCTTCCCCGATGAACAATTGTTTACAATAAGTCCAAATCCATGGTATGCTGAAATTGTCAATTATTTAGCTAGTGGAATTTTGAGACCTAACATTACTTTTCAGGAAAAGAAAAGGTTTTTCAGTGTTTGCATGTAATACTTTTGGGATGACCTGTATTTGTTCAAGTAATGTCAAGATCAAGTCATCCAGAGGTTTGTGCCCCAAGAGGAACATAAGAGCATCTTAACCTTTGGCCATGAGCTACATTTCAAGGGCCATTTTGGTGGTAAGAAAACCGCCCTAAAGGTATTACAATCCAGTTTTTATTGGCCTACTTTATTTAAAGATGCTAACATGTTTTGTATGAGATGTGATAGATGTCAAAGGACCTGTAACATAGGTAAGCGTAACGAAATGCCTTTGACGTCTAATCTTGTAGTAGAATTATTTGATGTGTGGGAAATTGACTTCATGGGTCCGTTTCCCCCATCTTTTGGCTACACTTACATATTAGTCGCTATTGCCTATGTTTCAAAGTGGGTAGAAGCGATACCCACTAGAACTAATGACGCGAACGTTGTTGTTAAATTTTTGAAGGAGAACATTTTAAGTAGATTTGGTACACCGAGAGCGATCATTAGTGATGGAGGCAGCCACTTTTGCAATAGACTCTTCGATGGACTATTAAAAAGTACAACATTTCTCATAGAGTGGTTACCCCATACCATCCCCAAACTTCGAGGCAACTGGAAGTGAGCAACCGACAGATCAAAGGGATATTGGAACGCACAGTGTGCCCCTCAAGGAGAGATTGGTTAGTTAAGTTGAATGATGCCTTATGGGCATATCGCACAACGTACAAAACTCCAATTGGTATGAGTCTCTACCGGTTAATATTTGGTAAAGCGTGTCACTTACCGGTTGAGCTAGAGCATAGGGCTTATTGGGCTATTAAGAAGCTCAACATGGACATGGAAAAAGCTGGGGAAAAATGACTACTCTAACTGAGTGAACTTGAGGAAATTCGGGACGATGCTTACGAAAATGCCAAAATCTACAAGGAGCGTAATAAGCGCTATCACGACAAAGGGCTCCTCGATAAGTATTTCGTTCCCAGAATGAAAGTACTATTATATAATTCACGTTTGCATTTGTTTCCAGGAAAACTTCATTCTAGGTGGAGCGGACCGTACACAATTGCAAACGTACTTCCACACGGAGTAATCGAGTTGCTAAATTCGAAAATGCAAGAACCGTTTAAGGTAAACGAGCATCGTGTCAAGCCATACTTAGAAGGAGACAATTTGAAAAGCATCAAAATAATACGTCTCCTCGATGAATAAACACGAGAGCAGCCACATCTTGATAAGACGTTAAACTAAGCCCTTAATGGGAGGCACCCATTCAGTATTGTATTTCTTTCGTTGTTTTTATTTATTTTTTAATTATTTTTATCATATTTTTGTTTTTACAATTTTTTCAAGGCAATGAGGACATTCCCAAGTTTTGGTTGGGGGTGGATGCGTTGCACGTTTCCAAAAATTCCAAAAAATCAAAAATTTTCAAAAATTATGTGTGCACTGCGGTAGGGTAAATTTGTGCCGCGACGTGGGACTTTCTATCTCGAACCAAAATTTTCAAAAAAAATGTGTGCCGCAGCGGGGACAATTTGTGCCGCGGAGAAGGACTTTCTGTTTCGCACACAATTTCAAAAATTTTAACCGCGCCGCAGCGGGGAAAAAAGTATGCCGCAGCGTGCCTCTCAAAAATGGGTAGAAAAGGGTACTCGGGCAAAATCAAAATCATTTCAAATTTTTCTCTCAAAATTTTCCCTCACTTTCTCACAATTTCTCTCATTTTCTCTCCACTCTCCTCTCCAATTTCTTCCAAAATACTCACCAAAATTTAAACTTTACTTCACCAATTCTTCAATCCAACATTGCTAACACCTTTTCATCCATCAATTTCAGAAGATTCGCTCCAAAGATCAAGTTCCTCTACACTTCAAGAGTTAGGGTTTCAAGCAAAAATTTGGTGGTTTTCCTTCAAGAATTCAATTGCATTCCAAAGAGGTAAAATTCGTCACATTTTTGCTTCAATTCAGTAATAATTTTCTAAAAATTGTGAATTTTGTCTGAAATTTGGAATTAAGTGAGAATTTTGGATAAGAGGGAAGCAAGTTTTTGGGGTTTTTTTTGCAATTTCTGAATTTAATTTGCGGGTTAAATTTATTTTAGTCTAAGAATTGAAATGGCCCCAAAAAGGAAGGCTGGTGAAAGTAGTCGCTCAAAGGGAAAGGGAAAAGTGGTTGAGGATAGGACTTATGATGCCTCTCGGTACGAAGGTGTCGCCAACAGGAACAAAGGATTCGTAAATGAGAGAGGAATGGAATTTGGGCAAGTAGGTGTAATGGGGATTTTTGATATAGTTGAGAGATTAGGATGGAAGAAATTCGCATACCCCCCGAAAACGGGTGTGAGTTTGCTGGTTCAGGAATTCTACGCGAATGTCCCGGAAGCAAGAGATGGAATGGTTTGGGTAAGGGGCGTTGAAGTCCCCTTCAATAGGACTGTGATCAACTCGTACTATGGGTTAAGGGACATTCACAATAGAGCATATGAAACCTACTTAACGTAGGTTGATTACGGCGAAGTAATTAATACCTTGACTGATGGTTACGGTGAGTGGGAGTACAAGGGGGATATGGTAAATATCTTTCAAGCCAAGCACCTAAGAACCCATTCCCAAATTTGGCAATATTTTGTTTGCTCTAGGTTAATGCCGACACTGCACTACAGAACAGTCGATCAAGAACGGGCTATATTGCAATTTGCCATAGAGACTGAGCGCTCCATAGACGTGGGAATGGTCATACAACAGAGAGTTGTGTACTCAGCTGAGCACCACAACATTAGTTATTTCTTTCCCCAACTCATAACTGCCCTTTGTGTCAAGCACGGAGTCAAATACGATACGGGCGAGGTCTTATTGCAGTCGGCTGAAACATTAACCTTCGCCTACATGCAACACCTTACAAGCGGAACAAAGGCAGGGCAAGGAAGTAGGAAAGGTGACTCTTCCAAGAACGCTTCTACAAGAGACAGGTTTGTAAACCTAGAAGCGAAGGTTAATGAAATGCGTCAATACCAAACCCAACAACAAGCGTGGCTCAATGATCACATGAAATATCAACATGAGTACCAAGGTCTTCTCCACCAAATGATTAGCTGCCAATTGACACACAGTGGAATAGACTTCACCCAATTCCAGCCACCTCTGCAATATCCGGGCCATGACTTCACTTTTAGACAACCAGCGGACCAACCCGAGGAGGATAATGACCAACCCGAAGACACGGAGGACTAAGCCTCCTATTTGTAATTTTTCTTTGGTTTATTTTTATTTTCTTTTGGACTATTTTTTTTTCTTTTATTTTATTTTCCTTTATTTGGTTTGTTTAAGACTTATTAATTTTGTTTGATGTTTCTTTTATTTTCATTTGATTTAGTTATAATTTAAATTTGGATTTGAATATTATTGCATATACTTTGAGGTTTCATACATGTTTCTTGCACACTAAATGCTTCATCATGAGAAAAGCGAGGAAAAATGAACCGGCGCATATGTGTTGTACACAGAATCTCATAGAAAGGGGGGTAACTTCTCTCACTTTTTCTTAATTTCTTTTTTTTTTCTTTTTAACATTGAGGACAATGTAGAAATTAGGTTGGGGGTGGGGAAAATATTCCTTGAGCATGAAATATTTTAACTTTTTGTCACTTGAATTTTGTTAAGTTAGTGTCGTGTCTACTTGAGTCAATCTGGAAGTCTATGATATTAACATGATTGTAATGACGGTGATATATGAAAGAAATTAGATTTTTACCTAAGTAAAGAGACACATAAATGTTAGATTCGTCTAGTTTGAGGATTTTATGGTATATGTGGTAGTTTGCATGGTTAGTATGACTATTTTAGTTTGTGTAATGTATGCATGTTTATGATATATTTTAAGTCTCAAAAAGCTCTAGAACTTATTTGAAAACCCATTGAAGCGAAATAATAGAATCAAATGCCACTTAGAAAATGATTTAGGCCATCTTTGGACCCTTTGGACGTTTCAAGCCTTCCCGTATTATTATTTTATCCATAGTACACCCTTGAAATCAACATTGACATACGTTGCACTACCCTTATTGATGAGAGTACTCAATGTAAAATTTGATTTTCATGAGCAATTATGTTGTATTTATCTTGCATCATCAAACAAAAAATATACGATGATGATTGAAATAATAAAGCAAGAATAGTAAAGAAAGAAATCAAGCAAAAGGATCCAAGGGACATATGGAATTTATAGGAGGATGAAAAAGGACACTTGGTGAAAAAAGTTGAAAATAAGTACTCTTATCCTAGTAAAAATATCACTTTTGTACTTTCATAATCACACACCTAACCACAACTTTACAAGCTTAATGAGGTCCTATTGATTCTAGGTAGTTTGATTTCTATATTAGTGGAGATAGATTTGAAAAGTGAGCATATGGAGGTTGTAAGTGCAAAATTCTCATTCATATTTTACTTGCACATTTATGAGATATTAAAATGTAATCTATGAATATCATGTATGACACGATTAGATAGTGTAACTAATGGGCTTGTGGTTTGATTGGTTGTTCAAAATTCGATTACTAAGATGAGTTTGATATTTGGACTGTTTTTGAACTAAAGTGATTTTTAACTATTTTATATGCCATTCGTTGTGAACAATTTTTGAGACATATGCATGGATTGATTCAAGTATGTTTAGAGTCTTTAATTAGTTTTGATAGTTACGATGTTTGCGGTTATCATCACTAGAAACCCTCACGAGACTATAACTCGTCCACTAGGGCCACATAGGGGTTTAAAGACTTGTTACATACGCTAAATGCAACCATGACAATCTACGGAAGTGATTTAGTTTAGTTTATTTCACTTTATTGTTATTTTATTTTATCGCTCCACTTGCTAGAGACTAGTAAGAAACTGGTTAGGGATTGTGATAAGTGCTCGAAAAGTACTAATATTTCGTGGTTTATTGCACTTAATTGTTTAGAAATAGATTTATTATTTGTTGTTTATTCGATTAATTTCGTAAATCTATCAATTCGAAATTACGAGTATGTTTTAGTGCATTTCAGGTGTTTTTAGCGTCAAATGAATTGAATAATGCAAACACGCAAAAACGGAACACTTACGGCCCTCGAATCACGAGTTACGGGCAAAACAAGTCAATATGTAAGCCTTACATATCGAGCAATCACATATATAAGGGGGTAAACATGAAGAAGAGGAAGGCAACACGCGCCACGGCGAGGAAAAGGCATGCCACAGCGGGGAGCTCTCGAGTTTTGACCATTATTTCCACAAATTGTATTGCGCCGTGGCAGGAAAAATGTATGCCGCAGCGCACCTATTCCTATTGCAATCAGGATTTGTGAAAACTCTTACATCTATAAATACCCCCTAAGAGTCCCCCTTACAAGGAACTCGAATACAACTTTTACACATTACAATCTTGCGACCAAACACTACATTCAATCAGTTTTGGGAGCTTTGCCACACTCAAACAAAGCAAGAGAAACCATTCTAAGGATTCAAGGAAGCCGTCGACGATCGAAGATCAAGCTTTTGGAGAAGAACGTCATCCCATCCATTTAGCGGTATTTAGATCTAGGTTTTCCTTGTTGTTATAGAATTATATCTTTCTTCTTATTTTGTTGAAGTGTATGATCATATTATATTTGTCTATGAATTTTAATATGAACATGAGCAGCTAATTTCATTATGAATGTTTCGTTTGTGTTGCCATGTTTGCTAGAATTGTGTATGGTGAATATTTTATTTATTTAATATAAATAAATTACCTTTTGATTAAGAGCATGTTTAGATATTTAATTATGAATTTTCATGGGCCCATTTGATATTCATAGTTAGGTTGAAAAATCTGAGAATATAGTTTTAGGAACGTCACTTTAACTTTATTCTGAAACACTTAATCAAAGCTTCAAATTAGTGACTTAGTCATAGCATTAGTTTGATTGGCATTTATTTCCTTGCGCATAATTTGATTGCTATTTGATTTACCCTGACCGTAGGCAGTTAATTAGTTAATCAACAAAGAGATTTACCCCTATCGTAGGCAGTCTCGTAATTAAAAGGAAAGCCGGTAATATTATTTATTTAGAACATTCATGTTATTTCACTAAAGAGGAACAAGAATGGTTTGGCAAAGAGAGAATCCAAAATGGAAGAGGCCGTAGTCATGGTCGTGGACGAGGAAGAGGTGGTTTCAAGACTTTCAACAATGAAGAAAGGTGACAAGAGCCAAGTTCATTAAGAGGTCGTGGCAGAAGCAACTATGGGGTAAGAAATTATAACCCTCAAATTCAATGTTATAATTGTCAAAGATTTGGACATTATGCTTCCGAATGTAGAGCTGCAAAGAGGAATGAAGAAAGAGCCAATTTTGTGGAAGACAAAATTCAAGAGTATACCACCTTACTCCTAGCATACAAAGGAGAGAAAGGAAGAGAGAAGAGCACATGGTACCTTGTTACCGGTGCAAGCAACCATATGTGTGGAAATAGAGACATGTTCGTGGAGCATGATGAAGTAGTAAATAGTGCAATCACTTTTGGGGATGAATCCACAATTCCTATAAAAGGCAAAGGTAAAATCCGTATTCGCTTGAAGAATGGAGGATATCAATTTATTTCAAATGCTTATTATGTGCCAAAAATGAAGAGTAATATTTTGAGCTTGGACCAACTCTTAGAAAAAGGTTATGTTGTTCACATGAGAGACAATAGCCCTTCTCTAAGAGTTTATAATTTTAACTTGATAGCCAAAGCTCCAATGGCCAAAAATAGAATGCTTTTGTTAAACATTCAAAATGATGTTGCACAATATTTAAAGGCTTGTTTCAAAGATATACCTTGGCTTTGGCATTTAAGATTTGGACACTTAAATTTTGGTGGTCTAAAATTACTTTCTTCCAAAAATATGGTGAAAGGGTTGCTACCATCAATCTACCTAACTAACTTTGTTAAGGCTGTTTGTTTGGAAAACAGTTTAGAAAAAGTTTTACTAAAAATTCAACTACAAGAGCAAGAAGATTGCTTGAACTAATCCATATTGATGTGTGTGGTCCAATCACTCCAAGTTCATTTAGTAAGAAAAAATATTTTCTTCTCTTCATTGATGATTATTCAAGAAAAACTTGGGTATATTTTTTGAAGGAAAAATCTAAAGCTTTTGGAGTCTTCGAGAAATTCAAAGCATTTGTTGAAAAAGAAAGTGGACGTGAAATTATGTCTATGAGATCTAATCAAGGAGGTGAATTTTTATCAAAAGATTTCAAAGAATTCTGCAAAAATAATAGAATTCATCGACCTCTAACGGTTCCAAGAACTCCTCAACAAAATGGTGTAGCAGAAAGAAAGAATAGAACCATCCTCAACATGGCTCAAAGCATGTTGAAGAGCAAGAAGATGCCCAAAGAATTTTGGGACGAATCAGCAGCAAGTGTTGTTTACTTATCAAACCGATCTCTTTCAAGAAGTATTTGGGGCAAAACTCATCAAGAACCTTGGAGTGATAGAATGCCCAGTGTGTCACATTTCAGAGTGTTTGGAAGCATTGCCTACACCCATGTTCCTGAAGAAAGGCGAACCAAGCTCGATGATAGGAGCAAGAAGCTTATCTTCATTGGCTATTCAAGTTCCAAAGGTTACAAGCTTTACAACCCAACAAATGACAAGATCGTCATTAGTCGAGATGTAGAGTTCAATGAAGAAGGCATGTGGGATTCGAATGCTCAAAATGAAGACTATGACACTATGTTTTTCTTTGCTGAAGAAGAAGAAGCAAATACAATAAGAGAAGTTAGAGACGAAAATGAAGAGCCACATACCCCACTTCGTTCCCTATTGCCACTAAGAAGTTCATCTCCTTCAAGCGGAAGTTCAAATGAAAGTTCAAGTACAAATGCAAATGGAGCATCAATTAAAGCAACAAGCCAAGTTACAAGTTTAAGTGAGAGGATTCCAAGAACAAGAGACTTAGAAGAGCTTTATGAGTTAACCCAACCTCTAAACAATTTTGATGTAACTCTTTTTTGTCTTCTTGCCGAATGTGAACCAATAGGCTTTGAAGAAGCTATCCAAAACAAGGAGTGGAGAGATGCCATGAATGAAGAAGTGAAGTCAATCATAAAGAACGACACATGGGAACTTTCTAATCTTCCACAAGGACAAAAAACTATAGGAGTGAAGTGGGTGTACAAAGCAAAGAAGAATGCCCAAGGAGAGATAGAAAGATACAAGGCAAGATTGGTTGCTAAAGGTTATAGTCAAAGGCAAGGCATTGACTACGATGAGGTATTTGCTCTTGTCGCTCACTTAGAAACTATAAGATTAATTCTTTCTTTAGCATCCCAAAATAAATGGAACATTTATCAAATGGATGCCAAGTCTACATTCTTGAATGTATATCTTGAAGAAGAGGTTTATGTTGAACAACCTCTAGGCTATGTGGTAAAAGGACATGAAGATAAGGTCCTAAAATTAAAGAAGGCCCTCTATGGATTAAAGCAAGCACGAAGAGCATGGAATAACAGGATTGACAAATATTTTTAAGAAAATGATTTCATAAAATGTCCTCATGAACATGATCTTTATGTAAAAGTGAAAAATAATGATATTATGATTGTTTGTTTGTATGTAGATGATTTAATCTTCACAGGTAACTGATGTGTTAAAATGTGTACTCGCAAGTGTACGAATCACTCGTAGTAAAGTGATAAGCAACTTCCAAGGTCGGTCTCTCAAGGAATTGCAGTGGTTTTAAATAACTAACTTTTTAATCTAAATAGAGTTCTAATGAAAATAAAAGACTAATTAAATAGAGTTCTAGTAAAACTAAAACTCTAAGTAACTAGAATCCTAAAGCTAGTAAAACTGTAAAAAAAAAAAGTGTTTGATTTGTAACGGGAACAAAGTACGAGCAATTAAACGAAAACAGTATTGCAAATTCACAATCAATTCAAATAGATTTGAAGATCAGTGGAGGATGTATGGACGTTTAGCTTGGTTGACCATGCTTGCATCGAAAAGGTATGGTGAAATAACATGAATATCCTATATAAACAAAACTACCGACTTTCCTTTTAATTACGAAACTCCTTTTGGCGGGGGTAGGTCTCTTTGTTGATTAACTAATTAACTGCCTTTGGCGGGGGTAAATCAAATAGTAATCAAATTATGCGCAAGGAAAACATGCCAATCAAATCAATGCTATGACTAAGTCACTAACTTGAAGTTTTGATTAAGTGTTTCGGAATAAAGTTAAGGTGACGTTCCTATAACTAAATTCTCAGATTTTTCAATCTAACTACGAACATCAAATGGGCCCATGATTATTCATAATCAAATATCTAAACATGCTCTTAATCAAAAAGTAATTTGTTTATATTAAATCAATAAAACATACACCATACACAGTTCTAGCAAACATGGCAACACAAACTAAACATCCATAATAAAACTAGCCAGATATGTTCATATTAATATTCATAGACAAATAAAATACGAACATACACTCCAACGAAAAAAGAAGAAAAATAGAATTCTACAACACCAAAGAAAACCTAGATCTAAATACCGCTTATGGATCGGTTGACGTACTCCTCCGTAAGCTTTATCTTCGATTGTCGACGGCTTCTTTGGATCCTTAGAATGGTTTCTCTTGCTTCGTTTTTGTGTAGCAAAACTCCCAAAGTTGATTGAATGTCGTGTTTGGTTGCAAAATTGTAAAGTGTAAGAGTTGTGTACCAATTCGAGTTCTTTTTGTAAAGGGGGTCTAAAGGGGGTATTTATAGATGTAAGGCATTCCTGATTGCAATAGGAATAGGCGCGCCGCGGCATGCATTTTCCCCGCCGCGGCGAAACACAAAATTTTGAAAATATGCAAAAACCCGAGAGCTCTCCGCCGCGGCATACAATTCCCTCGCTGCGGCGCGCAATGCTTCTATGTTTTCAGGATCAAACCCGAGAGCCTCACGCCGCGGCATGCAATTCTCTCGCCGCGGTGCGCATTGGTTTCCTTCTTTTCACGTCCCCCCTTACATATGTGATGGCACATTATGTAAGGCTTACATATTTGTCTCGTTTAGCCCGTAACTCGTGATCCGAGCGCCGTAAGTGTTCCGTCTTTGCGTGTTTTCATTATTTGACTCATTTGACGCTAAAAACACCTGAAATACACTAAGATATACCCGTGACTCCGAATGGATAGATTTATGAAAATAATCGAAATAATAGTAATAATAAATCTATATATCAATCAATCAAGCATAATTAATCACGAAATATTAGTGCTTTTCGAGCACTCATCACAACCCCCAACCAGCTTCTTGCTAGTCTCTAGCAAGTGAAGCGATCTAAAAACTAAAATCAAAACAAATAAAATAAATTAACCTAACCTAAATCACTTCCGTAGATTGTCACGGTTGCATTTAGCATATGCAACAAGCCTTTAAACCCCTAGGTGGCCCTAGTGGACGAGTTATAGTCTCGTGAGGGTTTCCAGTGATGATACCCACAAACATCGTAACTGACACAAATAAAGACTCAAAACTAATAAAGACTCTAACAATACTTGAATCAATCCATGCATACGTCTCAAAAATTGTTAACAACGAATGATACATGAAATAGTTAAACATCACCTAAGCTCAAAAACAGTCCAAACATCAAACTCATCATGGTAATCGAATTTTGAACAACCAATCACACCACAAACCCGTTAGTTATACTATCTGACCGTGTCATGCATGATATTCATATATTACATTTCAATGTCTCATAAATGTGCAAGTAAAATATGAATGTGAATTTTTGCACTTATAAACTCCATATGCTCATTTTTCAAACTCATCTCCACTAATATAGAAACTAAACAACCTAGAATCAATAGGACTTCATTAAGCTTGTAAAGTTGTGGCTAGGTATGTGATAATGAAAGTACAAAAATGATGTTTTCATATGATAAGAGTACTTTTTATTTCACAAGCATATTTTCAACTTTTTCCACCAAGTGTTCTTTTCATCCTCCCTTAACTTCAAATGTCCTTTGGATCTTTTGCTTGATTTTCTTTTTTTTTTTTTTTTTTTAATATTCTTGCTTACTATTTCAATCATCATCATTTTTTTTTTATTTATGATGAAGCAAGATAAACACAACATAATTGCTCATGAAAATCAAATATTACACTAAGTACTCTTATCGCTAAGGGTAGTTTAATGTATGTCAATGTTGAGTCCAAGGGTGTGCTATTGATAAAATATTTCGGGAAAGCATGAAAAGTTCAAACGGTCCAAAGATGGCCTAAATCATTTTCTAAGTGGCATTTGTTTCTATCATTTCGCTTCAACGTGTTTTCAAATGAGTTCTAGAGATTGTTGAGACTTAAAACATATCATGAACATGCATACATTCCACAAATCAGAATAGTTAAACTAACCATGCATACATACCACATGTACCACAAAATTCTCAAATTAGATGAATCCAACATTTCTGTGCTTCATTGCTTAGGTAAAAATCTAACATCTCTCATATGTCATTGTCATTACAATCATGTTAATATCATAGATTTCCGGATTGAATCAAGTAGACACGACACTAACTAAAAACAATTCAAGTGACAAAGTTAAAAATTTAAAATTGGTCATATTTCATGCTCATGAAATATTCTTCCCACCCCCAACCTATTTTCTGCATTGTCCTCAATGTGAAAAAGAAGAACAAAAGAAATTAAGAAAAAGTGTAAGAAGTTACCCCCCTTTCGTATGAAATTGTGTCGTTACTCGCTATGCTCCGGTTCACTGTTCCTCGCTTCTCTCATGAAGAATGTATGAACATATATTGAACCTCAAAGTGTATGCACACAATTCACATTCAAACCCAATTTTTAATTATAACTAAGGCAATTGAAGACACAAAAACATCAAACAAAGTTAAACAATCCAAAATAAAATAAAAAGAAATAAAAGAATGTAAAACTAAATAAAAACAAAATAAAGAAAAGAAAAGAAGTTAATACTACCGAATGTGGTGGGTTGCCTCCCACCAAGCGCTTTCTTTAACGTCTTAGCAAGACGTTGCTAATTCTTTTCTATCCACCATCATCAAAGATTTTGAAGTGTGTAATATCAATTTTTCGAGCTAAGATGTCATTAAGCTTGTCCTTCCATCTCGGTAGTTGTTTTCCATGAAGCACAGCACACACTTTTTTGTGGAAGTGGTATAGAAAATAATTTGGGGATGTGCAAGTCTTAGGTGCCTTGTGTGGCATGGGAGGTGAAGATAATTCCTCCTTATTCTCCATAGAAGTTTGTAGAATTTGATATTCCTTAGCTTGGCATTCTTTGAGAATTGCTTGCTCCCCATCTGTATTTTCTACACAAAGTGGTAAATCATCAAAAGTTTCAGGAAAATAAATATTTTCAAAATTTTTAACACTTTGAAGAATTGTGTCATCCTTCACTTGCTCAATCTGAGTGGGCAACTTTTCTTGTTTTTGAATTTGTTCCGCTAATTGCCCAACTTGTTCTTCTATTCGTTTCATTGATGCCTCCATAGACTCCATCCTTTCACTAGTAGATTGTATGAAAGCATTCAAGGTTTCCTCTAAGGTTGGCTTCCTAGGTTGATTAGAAACTCTACTTCCTTGTATGAAAGAATTCAAGCTCTCTTCGAAGGTGGTCCTAGATGGATATGTAGGAAAACTTGAGCTTTGCATTTGGTATTGTGCATAAGGTGGGTCATATGGTTGAAAATTAGAGCTTTGCATGTTGTATTGGGCATACGGTGGGTCATATGATTGAAAATTTGAGCTTTGCATGTTGTATTCGGCATAAGGTGGGGTAAAGTTTGCTTGCCATGAAGAATTATGGTGATTTCCCCACTCAGGATTATAGGTACTGAAATAAGGATCATTCCAAGGTGGGTGACATCTCTCATTACGATCAAAGTTTGAATTAGTGGATGTATAGTAATCACCTGCAAAAGTGCAAACATTAGCATAATGCCCATATAAACCACAAATGCTACATACCTCTATGTCTGTCATATCATGCAGTTCTTCATTTGTATTGGCTCTTGGATTTCAGTATCCAGCCTGATTAGGTGCATTTTAAAATTTGTTGATGTTGTTGATGAACGGTACCTTTCAAAAACTAACAAAAACAACAGAGAAATCAAAGCACCACAGATTAAGCAATTAAAAACACTATTTTTTTTATTTTTTTATTTTCTGATTTTTTTTTTTTTGAAATTTTTTTTTTTTTTGAATAAAAATAAAAATAAATAAAAATAAATAAATAAATAAAATAAAGAAATAAATAAAATAAATAAATAAATAAAAAAAATAAAATAAAATAAAATAAAAATAATAATAAATAAAAAAAAATAAATCAGAAACTCTAAAAAGTTAAAAAGAAAATTATTTAAAACGCCAATTCCCCGGCAACGGCGCCAAAAACTTGATGTGTTAAAATGTGTACTCGCAAGTGTACGAATCACTCGTAGTAAAGTGATAAGCAACTTCCAAGGTCGGTCTCTCAAGGAATTGCAGTGGTTCTAAATAACTAACTTTTTAATCTAAATAGAGTTCTAATGAAAATAAAAGACTAATTAAATAGAGTTCTAGTAAAACTAAAACTCTAAGTAACTAGAATTCTAATGCAAGTAAAACTGTAAAAAGGGTGTTTGTTTTTGTGACGAGAACAATAATACGCTACTCAAACGAAAACAAGATCGCAATTAAACAATCAATTCAGATATATTTGAAGATCAATGGAGGATGTATGGACGTTTAGCTTGGTTGACCATGCTTGCATCGAAAAGGTATGGTGAGATAACATGAACGTCCTATATAAACTAAACTACCGGCTTTCCTTTTAATTACGAGACTCCTTTTGGCGGGGGTAGGTCTCTTTATTGATTAACTAATTAATTGCCTTTGGCGGGGGTAAATCAAATAGTAATTAAATTATGCGCAAGGAAAACATGCCAATCAAATTAATGCTATGACTAAGTCACTAACTTGAAGCTTCGATTAAGTGTTTCGGAATAAAGTTAAGGTGACGTTCCTATAACTAAATTCTCAGATTTTTCAACCTAACTACAAACATCAAATGGGCCCATGATTATTCATAATCAAACATTTAAACATGCTCTTAATCAAAAAGTAATTCGTTTATATTAAATCAATAGAATACACCATACACAGTTCTAGCAAACATGGCAACACAAACTAAACATCCATGATAAAACTAGCCAGACATGTTCATATTAATATTCATAGACAAATAAAATACGAACATACACTCCAACGAAAGAAGAAGAAAAATAGAATTCTACAACACCAAAGAAAACCTAGATCTAAATACCGCTTATGGATCGGTTGACGTACTCCTCCGTAAGCTTTATCTTCGATTGTCGACGGCTTCTTTGGATCCTTAGAATGGTTTCTCTTGCTTCGTTTTTGTGTAGCAAAACTCCCAAAGTTGATTGAATCTCTTGTTTGGTTGCAAAATTGTAAAGTGTAAGAGTTGTGTATCAATTCGAGTTCTTGTGTAAGGGGGGTCTAAGGGGGTATTTATAGATGTAAGGGTTTCTGCAAATCCTATGTGCAATAGGAATCGGTGCGCCGCGGCATGCATTTTCCCCGCCGCGGCGCAACACAAAATTTGGAAAATATGCAAAAACCCGAGAGCTTCCGCCGCGGCATACAATTACCTCGCCGCGGCGCGCAATGCTTCTATGTTTTCAGGATTAAACCCGAGAGCCTCACGCCGCAGCATGCAATTCTCTCGCCGCGGCGCGCAATGCTTTCCTTCTTTTCACGTCCCCCCTTACATATGTGATGGCATTATATGTAAGGCTTACATATTTGTCTCGTTTAGCTCGTAACTCGTGATCCGAGCGCCGTAAGTATTCTGTCTTCGCGTGTTTTCATCATTTGACTCATTTTGACGCTAAAAACACCTGAAATACACTAAAATATACCCGTGACTCCGAATGGATAGATTTATGAAAATAATCGAAATAATAGTCATAATAAATCTATATATCAATCAATCAAGCATAATTAATCACGAAATATTAGTGCTTTTCGAGCACTCATCAGTAACAATCCAAGATTGTTTGAAGAATTCAAGAAAACTATAACAAAAGAGTTTGAGATGGCTGACATTGGACTCATGTCATACTACCTTGGCATTGAAGTCAAGCAAGGAGAAAATGGAACTTTCATCTCTCAATAAGCATATGAAAAAGAAGTGCTCAAGAAGTTCAACTTGAACAATTCTAAGCCCATAAGCACACCCATGGATTGTGGAGTCAAACTATCAAAATTTGATGAAGAAGAAAGAGTAGATCCAACTCTTTTCAAGAGCATAATTGGAAGTCTATGCTACCTAACATGAGCTAGGCTAGATATTCTCTATGCAGTTGGAATTGTTAGCCGTTACATGGAATCTCTAACAAATAATCACCTAAAGGTTACAAAGAGAATTCTTAGATATATCAAAGGTACTATAAATCTTGGCCTATTCTATTATTCTTCTAACAATTCTGAACTTGTTGGTTATAGCGATAGGGACTGAGTTGGAGATTATGATGATAGAAAAATACAAGTGGGTTTGTGTTTTTCATGTGTGATACCGCTTTCACTTGGATGTCAAAAAAGCAACCCATTGTGACACTATCTACTTGTGAAGTATAGGTGATCCCCACTAATAGTGGTATAGAAGTTTCATTTTTATCTAGTTTTAATTTTATTTTTAGTGAATTTTTAGCTGAGTTGCTAAGCCTAAGTGGGTTTACCACTTTATATCTTGTGTTTGATATTTTCTTTTATGTGCCACCAAATGGGAATTACACATTGATTGGAAAGCTTTTGATGCCTTTGTTATATTATTTCTCCTTGCTTTGGTATTTTAGCCAGGTCCAGACTCTCTCAATCTTGACATAAGCTCGCTTGCTCTCATGAGAACCACAGTCCTCCTCCATCGCCACCTCTTAGATCTATCAATTTCTCATACATTTATGAGTTTGATTATTTCTTGTTTCTTTTGTGATGTAGGGAGATTTAGAAATGGAAGTAAATAATTGAATTAGAAACATATGAAGAAATAGGGTTGAAATGGATAAAAGAGAACCAATGTTCTTAATAAACTACATTCATAATTATCAATTCAAAATATTAAAGTCTTTGTTAGAATAGAAATAGAAATCTATTTATAATCTCTTTAGATAGTATTAGGCCATGGGCATTAAAATATGCTAACCTTACAACCATTATAATAACAATAAATGATAAAAGATTACATTATCCTCCAATACAAGATTACATTATCCTCCTTAATACATTATTCTCCCCAATTTGAAAAGAACTCGACTCCAACGAGTTCGTTGGAACATAAAGTAACAACTAAAATAAAAGAAATTTCTTCAACCTCCTTGGATTGTGCATGAGAATTAACATGGGGTGAGCATGAATAACCTAAACCTGTGGCATAACAAATGGGAATAAACATGGCTTTGAACCTTTGTATGGTAATGATCAATACCATTTGAAATGTAAATGCATAATCATATCAGCAGAACATTGTAGTAAGCATGTATTAGAACGATCAAATGGGGTAGTATTGAATTTTGAAAATGAAGGACAAATTCCATTAGAAAAGTCAAGTTTATTATCAATAGTGTAAACCGAGTTACATACCTAAAGATGTGATGATTCCTTTGCAAGATTTTTCAAGAGTAATTACAAAGATATATTTGTTGGGAGGTTTTGGTTCCAATGGATCACAAGGAGTTGATATAGGTAGAATAGGTAGATAAATGATTTTCTTAAATATTGTCTTCTTTGGAAGAGGACCATGTGTACTTGAACTTGGTATAATAGGAAGAATTAATTTTGGAAGTGAACCCAATATACCTTTTTCGACAACGATTTTTGCTTTTGGTGTTGGTGGAGGATCTATAATACCCTTTAAAGGTGAAGAAGTTTGAGAGATTTTGGGTGGTCTAGGTAGAAAAGGCATTATCAACAATTCTTCCTTGATAGAGATGTCAATAAAATTTTATTGTTCTTTTGGAGGAACCAATAATATCTTTCTACCGTTCCAAGGAAATAAGTAGCTATTTTGCTCTTCTCTATGAATTGCTTTCACTTAATTTTTCCAAGGTTTCTCAAGAAGGACATGACAAACATTCACATCTACCACATCACACAACACTTCGTCTTTGTAATGCTTTCCAATGGACAATGAAATTTTACACACTTCACTAACCTTAGTGTTAATTCTTTTCTTAATCTATCTAGCAATATAAGGGTTAGGATGTGTTTCGGTTTCAAGGCCTAAAGCTTTCGCAACACAAGAAGTGATATCGACATTGAAAGCAACATTAATCATCACATCACATCACACATTTTGTTTAATGGTAAATTAAGTCATGAAAGTAAAGTGTGTGAGGATAATTGGGTGGTGGTTTGGGATTTTGGGGTTGAAATAGGAATAGGTGTTGGTTGGCACTCATCAAAACACTTGGGTATTGACTTTCTTTTCTTTTTGGACATAGGACAACATTTAGGCACACTTCGGAAAATAAATTTGGAAGAGTCAAAACCATAATTTGATGTGTATGAGTAATTGGAAGGATCATATTCTTGCAACAATATATATTTCATTTCAGTCCAATATATCATTTGTTGATAACCCAAGCTCACTCTTTTATACCCATTATAGTGCCAAAATTCTTTAACCTGTTCTTATAATTTAGAGGTAGCATAAGACACATAATCAAGGTCATCAAAAGCATCATAATAATCAAAGTAATTTTCAACACATTCCAACCAATGTAAGAGACCTTTAGAGCCTTCACTTCCATCAAATTTAGGGAGATGAGGTCTTTTAAGTGAGAAATAATAATCAAAATATGACATTTTGGAAAGGTTGTTCTAATGCATTTTCACTAAAATCACTAACGAAATATAATAATGCAAATACAAATTAAATGAAAAGGGATTAGAAATATACTAAACCAAAGCATAAATGATGTGAGCCTACAAATTGCTTCAAAATCCCCACAATGCTTGAGTATTAAACTGACTTTTGAATAACCAAAAATATAAGATAAATTTAAAAGAAGATTTAGAAATGGAAGCAAAGAATTGAATTAGAAGAAAGAATATGAAGAAATAGGGTTGGAAGGGATAAAAGAGAAACAATGCTCTTATTAAACTACATTCATAATTATTATTTCAAAATATCAAAGTCTTCATTAGAAAAGAAATAGAAATCTATTTATAATCTATCCACATAGCAATGGGCCATGGACCTTTAAATATTTCAATCTTACGACCATTAAAATAAAAATAAGTGATAAAAGAATACATTATTTTCGTTACTACATTATTCATTATCCTCCTTACTATATTATTTTGTTTTGGGTTTGATTTAACTAAATATGCTGCAATAATTTTGATCCTGTAGCTCATGCATTGTTGTTATCTCCTTTTGGTGTATTTGGTATCGTAATCACTTCGTCGTTGTCATTTGCTAAGGTACCGTTGTCGTTTGCTAAGGTACCAATTCTTATATTTCTTTAATCTCTCCAAATTTCTTTTCTTGCATTTTTATTTTAAAGTTATGGTTTTTGTGTTTTTTATTATTTTTTCTGGGTCCTCTTTGATGTGTGGTCTTTGTGGATGAAGATAATCTAAAAAATGTTTGATGATTGGAGAATATGTTTTAGGACCTATGTTTTGCTAAGGCCAATCGAATATACTATCACAATGCCAAAGAAATTGCAACACTGCATTTTAATCAAAAACATGAACACTGATCATTATTGCTTATTTTTCATAAACTTCACAATTTCACAGAATAACACTGAAGAACTATCTCATACATACTATGTATTCTCACCTATTAGTACAAGACTTATGTAGCCCTGATTAATATTATAATCAAAGTCACCAATCAAGACTTTTCTAAATCTAACTCTACTTACAAGAATGGTTAATAACCAACTCTGTTATCTGCTACACTTTGTCACACATAAGAGTACTTGTTACGCAACATCATCACATGCTATATTGTAGTACCCAAAAAAAAAAAGAGTCCAATTATTATTGACATATTAAAACAAAGATAAAGAATTGGATAAGTATAGGTTCTCTAGGTAATTCATCTCTTTCACTACTCTTTAATTTTTTCTTAATATTTTTATTAAATACTTTATATTTTTTAGATAAGAACCTAGGAATAATATAATTTTGAAGGATTGAAAGCTTAAAGTTATAATTGATGATAATTTTTGGCAGGATTTTATAAGAAATTTTTAGATTACAGTTTGCTGAATTTTCTACAGCAATGGTGAAAACAAACGTCTTCTATAATTTTTTTAGGATTATTAAATCCAAAATTATTTTTATATTAAACTAAACATCTCTACGATTCTAATAAATATTCATATGTCAAAAATTTCCAAATATTTATTTTTTATGAATTTTTGAATTTCAAGCTTTAAATCTATTAGTTTTTTGAACAACTCGAATTCTAGGGTTATTTTCTATATGTATAAATAAAATTGGAACTTAAAAATTTTATTTATAAAATTAGACATGATAAGAAAAATTTTAGCTTTTGAATCATTGATAAACCCTATGTAGTTAATTTTTTATGGTTTTATGAAGTCTAAACTTCTATGTTAAAAATGAAATTTTTGACGGTAGTTGTTTGTAAATTCTGGTGTTTTTGACAATGTTTTGATGTCATAATCAAGTGAAATTTTTACGAAACTATTATATATGTGTTAGGATTAATCCAAAAAAGTTTTGTGATTTTTGGATAATTATTTAAATTTTAAATAATTTTCTTATCTGATGTGTTCAGTGTTGAAAATTTGAAAGGCAGATTATTATATTTAGATTTGAACTCAATTTTACCTATGAAAATGGTCTCTAAATTATTTGAAACTTTAGTTAAATATTATGTAAATGAAAAATATTTCTTATTATTTCTCACCTCAAAATAGAGGTATATATAAAAAATAAATTACAAGAGTCTTGGGTAAACTAGAATCCTATACAACCTAGAGTTTTATTACAGATAGACACATATACTATAAACTAAATTACATGACTCACGCTAACACTACCCCTCAAGTTGGAGCATACATATCGACCATGCCCAACTTGCTTAGTGAGTCATAAAACATCTTCTTGGAAACTGCTTTAGTGAGCACATCTGCAAGTTACTTTCCAGTGGGAATAAAAGGGAAGATGATTAGTTTGGCATCTAGCTTTTCTTTTATTAAATGACGATCAACTTCTACATGCTTAGTGCAATCATGTTGTACTGAATTTTGTAATATATCAATGACTGCCCAATTGTCGCAATACAACTTCATAGTACTTTAGGGTTCAAAACCCAAATCAAATAGCAAACTTTTTATCCACAGCAATTCACATACCCCATAAGTCATACCTCTATACTCAGCCTCAGCACTGGATCGCACCACAACTTTCTACTTCTTACTTTTCCATATAACCAAATTACCTCCCACGAAAGTGAAATGACCTGATGTCGATCTATAATATTTACTGCCCAATCTGCACCTGTGAAGCTGCAAACTTCAAGAGGGTTGTTGTGTTTAGAGAACATTACTCCTCTCCTTGGAGATAACGTCAAGTACCTTAAAATTCTCATAATTGCATCCATGTGACTCTGACTCGGGTTATGCATGAACTGACTTACTACACTTACTGCTTATGCGACATCTGGTCTAGTATGTGCCAAATAAATTAAGCACCCAACCAACCTCTAATAGTGAGCTCGATCAGTTGGTACTTGATCTGGATACTCTGCTAGACAATGGTCTTGCTCAATAGGAGTGTCAATAGGTTTACAATCCAACATATCTATTTCAGTTAGTAGGTCAAGAATGTACTTTCTCTAACATAGAAAAATTCCTTCGCTCCCCTTAGCTACCTCAATTCCTAAGAAGTACTTCAGTTCACCTAAATCCTTCATCTCAAACTTGGAGGCTAGTTGTCTCTGTAGTTTATCCATCTCAACAGCATCATCTCCAGTGTATAATATATGTGTCTATCTGTAGTACAACTCTAGGTTGTACATGATTCTAGTTTACTCAAGACTCTTCTAATTTATTTTCTATATATACCTTTATTATGAGGTAAGAATTAATAAGAAATATTTTTCATTCATATAATATTTACTTGGTATCAGAGCAAAGGTTCAAAAAATAAAAATAAAAAATCGTCCTTTTTTTTGTCTCTTGTCAGTGCCACCACAGTATCCGCTGCCATCAGCACCACCGTCTCTAACGCTGTCTTCTGCATCTGCCGCCTGTCTCTCCTGTGCGTGGCTCAGTCTTCGTCACACTTTGTCCGTCCGTCAGTTCATCGCCTCCAGCTCTCTTCTTGTCCTTCAAGGTGACCTGTCGCACCATGCCTGTCACGCCTATTTGTCAAGCATTCTCTTCCTGTCTATCGCCTGTTGCACCTATCTGTCCCTCGCTCTAACTCTTGCACCGCACCTGTTCCAGATCTACCTCGCACAGCCTGTGGCACAACGCTGCATGTTCACCTCCCCCTGCTCCAGCCGCCGAGCCCTCCTACTCCAGATCTGCCATTCTACATACATACCTCACTAGTCAACATACCTACAAAACCCTAGCCCATCTTTAAACCCTAGCCCACACCAAACCCTAGCCCCTTCCATTCCATTAGCCCACTAATAGTTCAAAAAAAAAAACACATCACCTGCCCAGTCAGCAAATCAATCAACAGTCAGAAGCCCAGTCAGCAAATCAATCAACAGTCAGTAATCCAATCAGTAGTCAATAGACACAGCCAGCAGTCAAGTCAACGGTCCAGTTAGCAAACCCAAAAAAAACTTTTATTCCACTGCATACTATTATTGTCTTTGTCAATGGAACATTCAAAAAAAATTAGGATTCTAAGACCAATGAAATATTTACCCTAGCTATTCAAGCAAGGTCATCAATACCAGATTTCTATGGAGTAGTTGGATAAGTTCATTATACAACATGTGGAGGTAACCCTAAAACTTCTACAACTGGTCGTGGTAAGATTGGTATTGTTTCAAACATTTCTCACTCTATTGGATCTAATACTTGGATTATTAATTCTGGTGCTTCTAATCATATGACTTATGATAAATCTTATTTTACTGACTTGTCTTCCCCACCAGTGTCTTATGTTACGAATGCTAATGGTGAAGCTTTTCCTGTGTTAGGTATGGGGCCAATTCGTATTACCCCAACCTTACAGCTCTAAAATGTTTTATATGTACTGGATTTATCTCATCACTTAATATTTATCTCACAGTTGAATACTAAGTCTAAATGTTCTGTAACATTTTATCCTATGTATGTGATTTTTCAGGATCTTTTTACCAGGGAAATAATTGGTTGGGTGTATCTGAGGAATAGATTGTTTCGTCTAGATCAGAATTACGTAGGGGAGAAACCTAGAGCACAGTCCTGCATTGCTTTGACTTTGAGTTCTAACCAGCTAAGTAAAATTTGGTTATGGCATCGTTGATGTGTTAAAATGTGTACTCGCAAGTGTACGAATCACTCGTAGTGAAGTGATAAGCAACTTCCAAGGTCGGTCTCTCAAGGAATTGCAGCAGTGGTCTTAAATAACTAGCTTTTTAATCTAAATGGAGTTCTAATGAAAATAAAACACTAATTAAATAGAGTTCTAGTGAAACTAAAACTCTAAGTAACTAGAATCCTAATGCTAATAAAACTGTAAAAAGAGTTTGTTTGGTTTTGGTAACGGGAACAATCGTAAGAAAATCACACGAAATCAAGATGGCAATCAGACAATCGATTCAATCAAATCAAATATCAATAGAGGATGTATGGACGTTTAGCTTGGTTAACCATGTTTGCATCGAAAAGGTATGGTGATATGCATGAACGTCCTATATGAATTAAAACTACCGGCTTTCCTTTTAATTACGAAACTCCTTTTGGCGGGGGTAGGTCTCTTTGTTGATTAACTAATTAACTGCCTTTGGCGGGGGTAAATTAAATAGCAATCAAATTATGCGCAAGGAAAACATGCCAATCAAATTAATGCTATGACTAAGTCACTAACTTGAAGCTTTGATTAAGTGTTTCGGAAAAGAGTTAAGGTGACGTTCCTCTAACTAAAATCTCAGATTTTTCAGTCTAACTACGAACACCAAATTGGCCCATGATTATTCATAATCAAACATTTAAACATGCTCTTAATCAAAAAGTAATTCATTCATAAATCAATTAAATACACCATACACAATCCTAGCAAACATGGCAACACAAACTAAACATCCATAATGAAACTAGCCGCTCATGTTCATATTGTTATTCATAGACAAATAAAATATGATCATACACTTTAACAAATGGAGAAGATAAATTAATTCTATAACAACAAGGAAAACCTAAATCTAAATACCGCTTATGGATCGGTTGACGTACTCCTCCGTAAGCTTTATCTTCGATCGTCGTTGGCTTCCTTGAATCCTTAGAATGGTATCTCTCGCTTCGTTATAGTGTGGCAACGCTCTCAAAGCTGATTGAATGTCGTGTTTGGGTCGCAAAATTGGGAAGAGGAAGAGTTGTGTATGAATTGGTCAAGTGAGTTCGAGTTGTCTGTAAGGGGGACTCTAAGGGGGGTTTTTATAGATGTAAGGGTTTACACGAATCCTATGTGCCATAGGAATAGGCGCGCCGCGGCATGCATTTTCCCCGCCGCGGCGCAACACAATTTCTGAAAAATATGCAAAAACCCGAGAGATCCCCGCCGCGGCATGCAATTCTCCCGCCTCGGCGCGCGATGCTTCATTGTTTTCCAGAATTCAACCCGAGAGCCTCAAGCCGCGGCATGCAATTCTTCCGCCGCGGCGCGCGATGATTTCCTTCTTTTCACGTCCCCCCTTACATATGTGATGGCACTATATGTAAGGCTTACATATTTTGTCTTGATTAGCCCGTAACTTGTGATCCGAGCGCCGTAGGTGTCCCGTCTTTGCGTGATTTCATCATTTGACTCATTTGACGCTAAAAACACCTGAAATGCACTAAAATATACCCGTGACTCCGAATGGATAGATTTATGAAAATAATCGAAATAATAATCATAATAAATCTATATATCAATCAATTACGCACAATTAATCACGAAATATTAGTGCTTTTCGAGCACTCATCACAACCCCCAACCAGCTTCTTGCTAGTCTCTAGCAAGTGAAGCGACCTAAAATAAAAAATCAAAAACAAATGAAATAAACTAACCTAACCTAAATCACTTCCGTAGATTGTCACGGTTGCATTTAGCGTATGCAACAAGCCTTTAAACCCCTAGGTGGCCCTAGTGGACGAGTTATAGTCTCGTGAGGGTTTCCAGTGATGATACCCACAAACATCGTAACTGACACAAATAAAGACTCAAAACTAATAAAGACTCTAACAATACTTGAATCAATCCATGCATACGTCTCAAAAATTGTTAACAACGAATGATACATGAAATAGTTAAACATCACCTAAGCTCAAAAACAGTCCAAACATCAAACTCATCATGGTAAGCGAATTTTGAACAACCAATCAAACCACAAACCTGTTAGTTACACTATCTGACCGTGTCATGCATGATATTCATAGATTAAATTTCAATATCTCATAAATGTGCAAGTAAAATATGAATGTTAATTTTTGCACTTACAAACTCCATATGCTCATTTTTCAAACTCATCTCCACTAATATAGAAACTAAACTACCTAGAATCAATAGGACTTCATTAAGCTTGTAAAGTTGTGGCTAGGTGTGTGATCATGAAAGTACAAAAATGATGTTTTCATATGATAAGAGTACCTTTTATTTCACAAACATATTTTCAACCCTTTTTTTTTTTTCTACCAAGTGTTCTTTTCCATCCTCCCTTCAATTTAAATGTCCTTTGGATCTTTTGCTTGATTTTCTTCTCTCTTTTTTTTTTTTATTCTTGCTTACTGTTTCAATCATCATCCATTTTTTTTTTTTTTATGATGAAGCAAGATAAACACAACATAATTGCTCATGAAAATCAAATATTACATTAAGTACTCTTATCACTAAGGGTAGTTCAATGTATGTCAATGTTGAGTCCAAGGGTGTGCTATTGATAAAATATTTCGGGAAAGCATGAAAAGTTCAAACGGTCCAAAGATGGCCTAAATCATTTTCTAAGTGGCATTTGTTTCTATCATTTCGCTTCAACGTGTTTTCAAATGAGTTCTAGAGATTGTTGAGACTTAAAACATATCATGAACATGCATACATTCCACAAATCAGAATAGTTAAACTAACCATGCATACATACCACATGTACCACAAAATTCTCAAATTAGATGAATCCAACATTTCTGTGCTTCATTGCTTAGGTAAAAATCTAACATCTCTCATATGTCATTGTCATTACAATCATGTTAATATCATAGATTTCCGGATTGAATCAAGTAGACACGACACTAACTAAAAACAATTCAAGTGACAAAGTTAAAAATTAAAAATTGGTCATATTTCATGCTCATGGAATATTCTTCCCCACCCCCAACCTAATCTCTGCATTGTCCTCAATGTTAAAAGAAGAACAAAAGAAATTAAGAAAAAGTGTAAGAAGTTACCCCCCTTTCGTATGAAATTGTGTCGTTACTCGCTATGCTCCGGTTCACTGTTCCTCGCTTCTCTCATGAAGAATGTATGAACATATATTGAACCTCAAAGTGTATGCACACAATTCACATTCAAACCCAATTTTTAATTATAACTAAGGCAATTGAAGACACAAAAACATCAAACAAAGTTAAGCAATCCAAAATAAATAAAATAAAAATAAAAAATAAAGGAAAATAAAAGAAAATAAATGAAAAAGAAATAAAAGAAATAAAGACAACGAAAGAGATACGATACCGAATGGGTGCCTCCCATTAAGGGCTTAGTTTAACGTCTTAGCAAGACGTGACTGATCTCGTGTCAAGGAGGGTTAAATATGTAATTGTACTGCTTATTTCCTCCCATATCTTTCTTGAAATGAGCTTTAGTCCTCCAAGTTGGGTTTTTGTAATTAGAATGCTTAATGCGTTCTTTGTAGGCATCATCCCGACTAAAATTTATCTGCTTGTCCTTCCCCCTCCATTCAACGTTTCGAATCTCAATTCTGTTACTTTTGCTATCTTGCAATTCAATGTTAGAAGAAATAGGAGAGGGTTGAAAAGTTCCAAATGTTACAGTCTCTCCACAAACCGTCATTGTTAACTTCCTATTATGGACCTCAATAGTTGTCTTGGTTGTGGCCATGAAAGGTCTACCAAGAATAATTGTATGTTCCTTGTCCTGAAGAAAATTTTTGTCCATCTCAAGCACCACAAAGTCCACTGGTACAATAAACTTGTCCACCTGTACCAATAAATTTTCCACTATTCCCTTTGGGTATTGAATCGAACCGTTTGCAAGTTGAAGGGTCATCCTTGTTTCTTTAAGCTTTCCTAATCCTAGTTGCAAGTATACTGAATATGGCATTAGGTTTATACCTGCTCCTAAGTCTAGCATAGCCTCGAATACCCTCTTATCTCCCATAGTGATGTTAATGTGGAAACTACCTGGATCTTTCATTTTGAGAGGTAAGTGCGGTTGGATTATTGGACTACCAATTTTTGACATCTCATTCTCTTTGCTTCTATTCTTCTTGATGATAAAGTTCTGATTTTTCTCCTCAAACTGGTTTATTGGTGGTATTGGTGGTCGGTATGGGTCCTTTGACTTGTGCAATCGAAAAATGTTGGATGTTTCTTTCTTGGGAAGTTCATTTGGATTGGTATTAAGTTCATCATCTCCTTTGAGAGTTGAATCTTCACCTTCAAAGTTACCTGTACTAGACAACAAAACATTAGAATTATCAGGTAAATTATTAAGTACCTCCTCATCATTTTGAAAAACTGTGATCGCCTTTGCTTGTTCAGGTTGACTAGGCAGCTTTCCCGTCTCTTGTTTGTACATTTGTTCCGCTAGCTGCCCCACTTGCATTTCCACTCTTTTGATTGATGCTTCCATAGAGTCCATCCTACCACTACAAGATTGTATAAAATTGTTTAGGGTTTCCTCTACGGTTGGTTTATTTGGTGGAAATTGTCGGTTTACGTTTTGGCCTTGTGTTTGATTTTGGACAAATGGTTGGCTATTGTTTTGTTTCCATCCAAAATTAGGGTGATTCCTCCATCCAGGGTTGTAGGTATTTGAATAAGGGTCGTTCCTAGGTCTAGGTTGGTACCCTTGCATTAAATTCGCCTCTTCAGTAGTACCTGTGTAAGGATCACCTGCAAAAGAACAAACATTAGCACCATGTCCATATGAACCACAAACTCCACATACCTCATGTTTTGGCATCTGATTAGCATTTGAGGTTGTGAGAAGTTGCACTTATTTTGTTAATTCAGCAAGTTGCATGGCCATTTCATTGTTGGAGCCTAATTCGTGGACTCCAGCTCTTCTTCCTCTAGCGCTCTTTTGTTGGGAGTTGGCTCCCAACATCTCGAATAGTTCGTATGTTTCATCTGCTGTTTTCTCACCCATAGCTCCTCCTGCAGCGTTGTCAACTGTGAATTGACATTGAAGTGTCAATCCGTCGTAGAAAAATTGATTCTGTAGCTGCAACGGGAAGTGGTGATGTGGACATTGTATCAACAGCAATTTGAATCTGTCCCAAGCCTCGTGGAAGGGTTCTCCGTCCATCTGCGAAAAAGTAACAATTTTCGTTCTTAGATCAGATGTCTTTTGATGGGAATAGAACTTACCCATGAATTTATTGTAAACATCGTCCCATGTGACCAAAGAACCGGGTGCTAACGTCATTAGCCAAGACTTAGCTCTATCCTTGAGAGTGTATGGAAAACACCTCATGCGTAGTTGATCTTCACTAAGTCCCTGCAATGGAAAAGTTTGCACAGTAGCATATAGTTCACGCATAAAATTTAAAGGATCTTCATTAGGGATACCGTAACAGGAGGGAAGCATGGAATAATGAATATTTTTCAATTCATAATTCCTAGCCGCCTCTGTAAGTCGAATGCACGATGTAGCGGTCCCAATGATCGGTCTTGCAAACTCTTTGTTCATCATTTGCCTAGCTACGTTTTCACCCATTGCTGCTTGTAATTGTTGTTGGACTTCTTCCTCTTGAAATTGATTGTCCAGTTTCTTTTATCGGTGTTTGACTCTATGAATGTTGTCAATGTAAGGAGAGAGTTCCTTGTTAAGTGATCTCCTACCCTGCATGCACAAATAAAAAGCAAACAAAGATCAAGGTAGCAGTGAAATTGGAAATTAAGCACTATTTTTTGATTTTTTTATTTTTTTAATTTTTTTGGATTTTTCGAATAAATAAATAAATAAAATAAACAAATAAATAAAATAAATAAAAAAAATAAATAAATAAATCAGAAACTCTAAAAAGTTAAAAAGAAAATTATCTAAAACGCCAATTCCCCGGCAACGGCGCCAAAAACTTGATGTGTTAAAATGTGTACTCGCAAGTGTACGAATCACTCGTAGTGAAGTGATAAGCAACTTCCAAGGTCGGTCTCTCAAGGAATTGCAGTGGTCTTAAATAACTAGCTTTTTAATCTAAATGGAGTTCTAATGAAAATAAAACACTAATTAAATAGAGTTCTAGTGAAACTAAAACTCTAAGTAACTAGAATCCTAATGCTAATAAAACTGTAAAAAGAGTTTGTTTGGTTTTGGTAACGGGAACAATTGTAAGAAAATCACACGAAATCAAGATGGCAATCAGACAATCGATTCAATCAAATCAAATATCAATAGAGGATGTATGGACGTTTAGCTTGGTTAACCATGTTTGCATCGAAAAGGTATGGTGATATGCATGAACGTCCTATATGAATTAAAACTATCGGCTTTCCTTTTAATTACGAAACTCCTTTTGGCGGGGGTAGGTCTCTTTGTTGATTAACTAATTAACTGCCTTTGGCGGGGGTAAATTAAATAGCAATCAAATTATGCGCAAGGAAAACATGCCAATCAAATTAATGCTATGACTAAGTCACTAACTTGAAGCTTTGATTAAGTGTTTCGGAAAAGAGTTAAGGTGACGTTCCTCTAACTAAAATCTCAGATTTTTCAGTCTAACTACGAACACCAAATTGGCCCATGATTATTCATAATCAAACATTTAAACATGCTCTTAATCAAAAAGTAATTCATTCATAAATCAATTAAATACACCATACACAATCCTAGCAAACATGGCAACACAAACTAAACATCCATAATGAAACTAGCCGCTCATGTTCATATTGTTATTCATAGACAAATAAAATATGATCATACACTTTAACAAATGGAAAAGATAAATTAATTCTATAACAACAAGGAAAACCTAAATCTAAATACCGCTTATGGATCGGTTGACGTACTCCTCCGTAAGCTTTATCTTCGATCGTCGTTGGCTTCCTTGAATCCTTAGAATGGTATCTCTCGCTTCGTTATAGTGTGGCAACGCTCTCAAAGCTGATTGAATGTCGTGTTTGGGTCGCAAAATTGGGAAGAGGAAGAGTTGTGTATGAATTGGTCAAGTGAGTTCGAGTTGTCTGTAAGGGGGACTCTAAGGGGGGTTTTTATAGATGTAAGGGTTTACACGAATCCTATGTGCCATAGGAATAGGCGCGCCGCGGCATGCATTTTCCCCGCCGCGGCGCAACACAATTTCTGAAAAATATGCAAAAACCCGAGAGCTCCCCGCCGCGGCATGCAATTCTCCCGCCGCGGCGCGCGATGCTTCATTGTTTTCCAGAATTCAACCCGAGAGCCTCACGCCGCGGCATGCAATTCTTCCGCCGCGGCGCGCGATGATTTCCTTCTTTTCACGTCCCCCCTTACATATGTGATGGCACTATATGTAAGGCTTACATATTTTGTCTTGATTAGCCCGTAACTTGTGATCCGAGCGCCGTAGGTGTCCCGTCTTTGCGTGATTTCATCATTTGACTCATTTGACGCTAAAAACACCTGAAATGCACTAAAATATACCCGTGACTCCGAATGGATAGATTTATGAAAATAATCGAAATAATAATCATAATAAATCTATATATCAATCAATTACGCACAATTAATCACGAAATATTAGTGCTTTTCGAGCACTCATCAATCGTCGCTTAGGGCATCCATCTTTTAGTCTTATGAAAAAATCTATACCTACTCTGTTTTTTAGTGTGAGTGGATCTGCTTTACGTTATAAGACATGTGTGTTGGCTAAGAGTCATCGTACTACTTATTCTCCAAGTATTTCTAATATAAGTACTATTTCTTTTGAATTAATTCATTCTGATATTTGGGAACCGTCTAAAGAGCCTACTATATTGGGTATGAGGTATTTTGTGTTGTTTATTGATGATTGTATAAGATTGTCATAGGTTGCTCTTCCTAAAAATAAAGATGAAGTTTTCAAGCTTTTCAAAATTTTCGTACTCGTGTTCAAACACAATAAAATAGCACCATTAGAGTCCTACATTCTGACAATGGGGGAGAATATGTTAATCGTATTTTTCAAGATTTTTTCCAAATACATGGGATTGTTTACCAAACTACTTGGCCACAGACACCAGAACAAAATGGGGTGTCCGAAAGAAAAAGCGTCACTCACTTGATATGGCTCGTGCGCTCCTATTTAGTGCTAATATGTCAAAATATCTTTGGGGTGATGCTGTATAAGCTTTCGTCCATCTCATCAATCGTCTCCCATCTAGTGTCCTTCATGGACAAATCCCGTTTGAGGTTCTCGCATCTCATGTATCTCTGTCATCATTCCATAATCTTCCTACCCGTTATTTAGTTGTGTTGCTTTGGTCCATGTTCATAAAAATCAAAGGTCTAAATTAGATGCCCAAGCAATTAAATGTGTGTTTGTTGGTTATGGAGGATATAAAAAATGGTACAAGTGCTACCATCCACCTACTAGAAAATATTTTATCACTATGGATGTCACTTTCTTTGAAGATATGAGCTATTTTTCCTCATCTTATACTGCTCTTAAGGGAGAGAATTCATATTTTGAAGAGTTGTATATGGTGAGGGAGAGGAATTGGAAGTAACTCAATCAAGAGATATTTTGATGGGTCCAGTTGAGGTTCTTATCCCATTGAATTTAGTAGTAGAAGAAGCAGATGCTTCAAGTATCCAGGCACCAGTTCCGATCACTGAAAATCAAAATGAAGACACAATTATTCCCTCTCCTACTCTTGATCAACAACTCCCTGGTACTGAAGGTCAATCATCTAAGGTATGTACACCCATTGATACTAATAGCATTAATTCAAATGTTAGATATTATGTGTTACCAAATAGGTCTACTCGAGGTCAACCAATCAAAAGGTATGAACCAAATATTCATGCAAAATCAAAGTATCCAGTAGCCAACTACATATCCACTAAAAGATTTTCTAAGTCATATAAATTATTTGTAAATCAAATATCTATTGTATCAATACCTAACAAAGTGCAAGATGCGTTGGGAGATCCAAAGTGGAGGAAGGCAATGGATGAAGAGATGGAGGCGTTACAGAAAAATGATACTTGGCAACTTGTGCCTCCACCACAGGATAAGAAGGCAGTTGGTTGTTGTTGGGTGTTTACTGTGAAACATAATGTTGATGGATTTGTAAATCAATATAAAGTCTGCCACGTAGCAAAAGGGTTCACTCAGACGTATGGTGTAGACTACGATGAGACTTTTGCTCCTATTGCCAAAATGAATACTATCTGGGTTCTGCTTTCGCTTGCTGCTAGCTTAGACTGGCCACTTCGACAATTTGATGTTAAGAATGCGTTTCTTCATGGAGAGTTAGTCGAGGAGGTGTACATGAGTCTTCCACCTGGGTATGTAGCTGCTTCTCGTGGTAATTTTGTATGCAAATTGAGCAAGTCTTTGTATGGTCTCAAGCAATCCCCTTGACCCTAGTTTGGAAGGTTTTCATAGTTCATGCAGAAGGTTGGCTACAGACAGAATAATTCAGACCACACGCTGTTTCTCAAACATCAACAAGGGAAGGTAAAAGCTCTAATTATTTATGTTGATGATATGGTAATACTGGAGATGATGTTGTTGAGATAGATAAACTATAGAGACAGCTAGCCTTTGAGTTTGAGATGAAGAATTTAGGTGAACTGAAGTACTTCTTAGGAATTGAGGTAGCTAGGGGGAGCAAAGGAATTTTTATATGTCAAAGAAAGTACATTCTTGGCCTACTAACTAAAAGAAATATGTTGGATTGTAAATCTATTGACACTCCTATTGAGCAAAACCATTGTCTAGCAGAGTATCCAGATCAATACCAACTGATCGAGCTCGCTATCAAAGGTTGGTTGGGCACCTAATTTATTCGGCATATACTAGACCAGATGTTGCTTATGCAGTAAGTGTAGTAAGTCAGTTCATGCATAACCCGAGTTAGAGTCACATGGATGCAGTTGTGAGGATTTTAAGGTACTTGAAGTTAGTTCCAAGGAGAGGAGTAATGTTCTCTAAACACAACAACCCTCTTGAATTTTGCTACTTCACAGATGCAGATTCGACAGGAAATATTACAGATAGAAGGTCAACATCAGGATATTTCACTTTCGTGGGAGGTAATTTGGTTACATGAAAAAGTAAGAAGTAGAAAGTTGTGGCACGATCTAGTGCTGAGGCTGAGTATAGAGGTATGGCTCATGGGGTATATGAATTGCTGTGGATAAGAAGTTTGAACCCAAAATTACTATAAAGTTGTAATGTGACAATCGGGCAGCCATTGATATATCACAAAATTCAGTACAGCATGATCGCACTAAGCATGTAGAGGTTAATCCTCACTTTATAAAAGAAAAGCTAGATGCTAAAGTAATCAGCTTCCGTTTTGTTCCCATTGGAAAGCATCTTGCATATTGCTCACCAAAGGAGTTTCCAAGAAGGTGTTTTATGATTCACTAAGCAAGTTGGACATAGTCGATATGTATGCTCCAACTTGAGGAGTGTTAGCGTGAGTCATGTAATTTAGTGTATAATATATGTGTCTATCTATAATAGAACTCTAGGTTGTATAGGATTCTAGGTTACTCAAGACTCTTGTAATTTATTTTCTATATATACCTCTATTGTGAGGTAAGAATTAATGAGAAATATTTTTCATTCACATAATATTTAACTTGGCATCAGAATGAAGGATTTAGGTGAACTGAAGTACTTCTTAGGAATCTGACTGTGTATGTTGACTGCTGATTATGTCTATTGACTGCTGACTAGACTGTTCATTGTGTCTGTTGACTGCTAAGTGGGTTGCTGACTGTGTCTATTGACTACTGACTGGACTAGTATTTTTTTGGGCTGTGGGCTTAGGGTATCCTATGGGCTGATGGGTTGATGGTTGGTTGATGGGCTGTGGGCTTAGGGTTATGGCAGAACAGAACAGCAGCTAGAGGCAGATCGGCGAACCTGGAGGTAGATGATAGCGTTGCGAGAGATGATCGGCACATCTGGAGTAGGTGTGGCACGACAGGCAGTGCGATGGATAGACAGTCGCGACAAGCGGTAGATAGGAAGAGAGCGCTGGATAGATAGGTGCAACAGGTAGCGCGAGGGAGAGACAGGCGCGACAGGCGGCGCGAGGGAGAGACAGGCGCGATACGATAGGCCACGCGGACCGACAAGAAGAGGGCGCTGGAGATGGCAGTGCTGATGGCGATGGATGCTGACTGGTGGACACGGCGGCAACACTGACAGGTGGCGTTGGTGGCACTAATAAGAGAGAAAAAAAATACAGTCTTTTAATCGTTCTTTTTTTTTTCGAACCTTCACTCCGATACCAAGTTAAATATTATGTGAATGAAAAATATTTCTTATTATTTCTTACCTCATAATAGAGGTATATATAATACAAGAGTTTTGAGTAAACTAAAATCCTGTACAACCTAGAGTTCTATTACAGATAGACACATATATTATACACTAAATTACATGACTTACTCTAACAACTTTTTCCATGTAATATTATATATGTTTATGTTATGTACTATGATCAGTTTTTAAAAATTAATTTCAAAGTTTTTGATAAGAAATGGCAAGCGCAGTGCAACATGTACGCATTTTGTGTACTAGTTTTTTAAAAAAATTTGAAATTATATATTTTTTATAGAATTAGGAAAAAAAAAATGATTTGTATAGTTGTTGATCAGTAATTATAGGTAATTATAACATTCGATAGTAAATATTTGATGCCTAAGTATCAAAAAAAGAATTAAATAGAAAAAAGTGGAAAAATGACATTTTGATAGTGTAACTATAATTTGGAACTTACAAATTAAAATTGAAATTGACAAAAAAAAATAAAAAAAATAAACAATAATAATTGAAATGTTTTTTTTTTTTTAATTTGGAATAGGCTAGGAGCACAAAAAGCATTTTCTTTGTTGGTCTAGACTTGACTTAAGTATGATATGTTGCGTAAGTAAATTAATTATACTTGAAATATTAAGTGGTCTGGTTATTATGTATGATTGCTTTTATTTTATTATATGTTTTTTTTATTGAAGTATTTTATTATATGCTAAGCTTGTTATTTTGTGAAAGATGGAATTCATATTGATGGCTTATGTAAGGTCAATTGCATAAACATGTGTTTGTCATGTGCATGTTTGCATACATGAAGTTTAAAGTTTTGATATCAAAAAGGCTTTATTCTTCAAAAGCAAGCAAGTTTTTGTGAAAATTGTTTTTGCATTTGACAATAATTATGATTGGACTTTAAATGGGAGCATCTTGAGTTTGTTTGGGCCATATGGCGCTAACTTACTTGAGTACTTGCGGGCATTTGGTTCCTTACCATTGGATTTGGACGTATTTGTGCATGTGACATTTTTTTATGGAATTCCAATTATGTCCCCTTCAATATTTGGCTCACATGTACTTACCCTTCATGCATACGAATCACCAATGGGTGATTTATTTGGCTTGGGTCACCGACGATACATATTGTTTTAGCTCCACAATTGTTATAAGAAGTCATGGCATTCTATAAAAAGATAAAGATAAATTGAATTTAGAAAAATAAAGCTTTGATTGGGTCATGACCATGTTTTAATTATTTTCATGCTCTTGTATAACTAGAGTATAGCATGATGTTATTCGGTATTCTGTGTTTATTTTTTCAAAGCCTCTAGATTTCCTATTTCTATTAGTCAAATTTTTTTATGCTAGTCTATTGGTTTATATTGGTAGATGTCTCGGAATATTGGAACAAATCAAAAGGATATTGAACATGTTGTGAGATGATTCTTCTATTAGTTTATTTTGTTGGACCTCTTTTGCTTTTATGTTAAACTTTGTTTAGGTGAACATCTTACAGTATTATTAATGATATTGAACTTCATTATATTTTACAAACAGGTATTATTAAGGATCCATCTAAGAGTGACTATGTGCATGATGTTCTGATTCTTTGTCTGAGTTACTTGATGAGATTAAAGATGATATAACCACAACTATAGTTATGTTGTTTGTGTTGGACCCTCAAATAATTCCTTGCAGAACCTCGTCTCGTCGAGGTCATGATTGCATCATTAACAGGACATGAATGTAGATGTGTTAATTCATTTCGAATGATACCAAATGTTTTCATAGCATTTTGTGAGAAGCTAAGGAACAAAAGTGGATTGAAATCTTCTCAGTATTTAACAGTGCAACAACATGTATATTTTTATTAGTTTGGCTCAATTGAAAGGAATCGTATAGTTGTTGAGAAATTCCAACACTTGGGCCAAACCATATCACGTTATTTTAATATTTTTCAAAAAAAGTTTGTAAGCTTGGCTGCAAATTATATGTCTTCCTAACTTAAACGAAGTTTCTCCATAATTTTACATAAGCCACACATTTTTCAAGGTAATATTTATTTGCTATTATCGATGGAAAACATGTTTCTGCACTCATTGTTGAAAATCAATAAATCCCATTTTGAGGTAGAAAGACTAAAACAACATGGAATGTGATGTGTGCATGTTCATTTGATTTGCTATTTGCTTTTGTTATGTCTGGTTGGGAAGGTGCTCCATTGACTCGTGTTCTTCTAGAGCACATTAGCGAGCCAAAAAATAAGTATCCAATGCCAACCAATGGTATGTGATCATTTAAACATTTATTTCCTTTAAAATTTATAATTATATTTTTTTCATACAGGTAAGTGTTATCTTGTTGACTTAGGATATACAAATATACCTGGATTTTTAGCTCCTTATCGTGGGCAAGATATCATTTAAGAGATTGATAGTAAGTAATGGGCGACCACGAGGTAGATGAGCTGTTTAACTATCACTCATCCACTTGACAATGTTATAGAAAGGTGTTTTGGGTGCTGAAAACTTGGTTTCCTATTTTGTCAATGATGCCAAGGTATCTAGATGAAAACTTGCATGTACATTCTCAACTTTATTCGAAATATGATCACAATAATATTATATTTGAAGAATTCAGTAATGAAACAAGGATTGTTAATCAAGACAATGAACAAGATACTAGTGAGCCCACTGAGTTAAAATGTCAGTGAGCAACAACTAGATTGCATTGCAGGTCGACTTTGGACAAGATTTAGGAGATAATTTGGAATATTATTTGTTTTAACTTTATATTTGGATAAAGATATGTATATATATTTTAATTTTATATAAGTGCAGAATGATACTATTATTATTGAAGTATGTATAAGATATATAATCATATATTAAAATTTTAACACTTCATTAATCTTTTTTATGTTAATTAAAGATATTACTTGACAAAATTTTAAAGGCACAATGTCTGAATTTAGAATCAACCATTTTTTATTTTGATATCAAGCATTTAATTTTATAAATAGATTGTTAAAAATCATTAAATTTATGGTTCATTTATACTAAAATTTTTAATTTTGTGTCGAATTAGTACTAAAACTATTTTTTGCTTCAATTTTCTGTTAAATTTATGTCATTGTATTTCATTTGGGTATTATGTTAGTTTAGACCTCCAAAAAAAAATCTAATGTGCTAGTGCTAGTCATGCAACTACATTATAAATATTTTATTAATTTTTTTAAGGTAATGTAAAAATTCAAATTAAAAAAAAAAAAAAAAAAAACACACAAGGTACCTTTGTGCTCAACTTTTTGTTAGGATTATATTTTCCTTCAAAGATACCATGCTCTTGCACAAGTTCGTGCGGTTATCATTTTGATGCATTAACTAACAATAACTGCTTTAGCTTATCTTCTTTATACTTTTATATAGTTTTAAATTATCTTCTTTCTATTTTTTTTTTTTTTTTTTTTGGCAATTTTATTTTTATTATTATTATTATTTTGGGCGATACAGTGTTGCTTCAATTCAAAAATAATCTTTGGAATTTTTTGTTCTCATTCTAATTGGATATGCTGAAAGCTTTACAATGAAAGTAACATAATTTGCAAAAGAATTACTTAACTGCTCTAAAATTGTTCATATGTTAATAACTCCTTTTTTTTTTTCTTTCTTTCCTATACTATCTCCTTCTAAAATGTTCTCAATTAGTTTAATTTTTTTTTTCTTTTTTCTAAACTTACTGGAGTTCATTAAAAAAAAGTTACTAGTTGCAGTTCATGAAGGTTAATTTATTAATAATTAATAATTACTGCTAACTTTTTTTTTTAATATTTAATACATATTTTTAATGACTATTCATAAGGTCATGCTATTTAATAAACTTTTTTATATTTTATAACTATTCATGTCCACAATGATATTTTTTAACTAGAAAAAAGTATATATTAACTTCTTATTTTTATTTTATTTAAAAAAAATTAAAAAAACAACTACTCGAGGAATTAAATAAAAGAAAAGGATTTCTTCATAAACCACCCCTTTTCAATAGCCTCCATAATTTCATAATATTATTGTATAAAAAAACTACTATAGTTTATTTAAATTCCCTAATATTTTTTAATCATAATATTTTTTATTATTTCTTTCTACCTTTTTTTTCCTATAGAAATAAAGAAAATTGCATTCAAACAAAGTCCAAATTTTCAAATACATTAAAGCTTTAATTGAAAAGTCAAGACTGTCACGACAATAATAATGAACTTTTGGGATGGTTCTAAATTGGAAATAAAAAAACCTGCCAACAATCTCGAAATGGGTGTTTTGTGGATAATTTGGGAGTTGTGGTATGGAAAAGGTTTTAAGGATAGTTTTTGGAAAGGTTATTAATCGTCCCTAAAACTTGTATTGAGTGGGATGTGTCCCACACGTGATTAATTGGAAACAAACCATCCCAAAAAACCTCTTCATTAAAACCATAATCCTTGCTCATTTGCCTCGCAAAACCTAAATTATTCATAGAGTTGCGCTTCATTTTCCTTCATATTTTATAGCCGCATGACCCACGATCTCTGGCCCTACTCCCAACTGTCGTAGTTCTAGTAGCCCACGCTTGACTTTCCTTCATCTTTGATTTCTTTGTTGTTTTTGTTAGTATATGAAAGGTACTGTTCATACACTACCTCAACATATTCAAAAGAGCACTTAATCAGGCTTGATACTGATATCCAAGAACCAATATAAAAACCTTTTGAAGAGCCACGAATCATAGAAAATATGGAGGTATGTGGCATCTGTGGTTTATATGATAATAATTCTAATATTTGTGCTTTTGCAGGTTATTACCATACATCTACTACTCAAGACTTCAATCTTAATGAGGGATGTCACCCACCTTAGAATAATCCTTATACCTATCTTCCTGATTTGAAAAATCACCATAATTTTTCTTGGGAAGCAAACACTAACCCACTTTATACTGCATATCCAATACAAGGCTTAAATTTCAATCCTTATGACCCACCCATTCAACCTAGGAAACCAACCTTGGAAGAGACCTTGAATACTTTTATTCAAGTTAGTATTGAGAATGAAAAGAGAAATAATCAAATGTTGGATTCCTAAGAGGATTCTTTGATAGGATAGAAATATAAGTTGGGCAACTAGTGGAACAACTTCAAATACAAGAAGAGTTGCCTAATCAATTTGAGGAAATGAAGGATAACACAATCCTTCAAAGTAGTAAAATTTTTAATAAAATTTATTTTCCTGAAATTTTTAAGGATTTATCACTTTATGTAGAAAACACAGATGAGGAGCAAGCAATTCTTAAAGAAGTTGAGCTAAGGAAAATCCCATTCTACAACCTTCCAAGGAGAATAAGGAGGAATCATCTTCACCTCTTATGCCACATAAGGCACCTAAGACTTGTACATCTCCAAATTCTTTTTCATACCACTTCAAGAAAAAAGTGGGTGTCGTGATTAATAGGAAACAACTACCGAGATGGAAGGATATACTTAATGAGATACTGGCTCGAAAATTTGCATTCACACACTTCAAGATCTTTGATGATGGTGGATAAAAATGGATCATCTGCGTCTTGCTAAGACATTAAAGAAGGTGCTTGGTGAGAGGCAACCCACTATTTTAGGTAATATTTTTCTTTTTCTGTCAGTTTAGTTAATTTTTTATTCGCTCATTTTAAATGCTTTGCTGAACATATATGTAGTAGAAAATATTAAAGACAATGTTTAGTTTAGGTTTGGGGTTACATATAGGTCCAATAAAAATTTTTGATATAAAACTATCATGTTTTCTTGTTAATTTTAAGTGAGTACTTGAATCTTTAAACATGTTTTGTTTGATTTTTTGAACATATTCAAGATTAGTTGTAAAAGTTGGTTTTGTGTTCATAGTTCATAGATCATACTTCATACTTTTGATATTGAAATTGAGAAGAGCCCAAATCTTTTATTTAAGAATCAAATAATGGAGACTACCTTGTAAAATGATTATTGAGCCAATAACGTTTCATTCTGAGAGATAATTGTCATTCTACTCTTTTAAACACTTTTTTTATTATTTCAAATTATTAGATAATCTTTATAGATTTTTGCATTAAAAGTTAAGATTTTGAACATCTAATGAAGAATTATATATCTATTTGTATTGCTTAAATTTAATGAATTGGTTAAGATTTTAAATGTATGCCTATGTCACTTATGCTTTACTTTAATATATATAAGGAAATCCTTAAATCCAACACAAAAAGAGCCAAAATTTACCATTCACAAAATAAACATGTATATGGGTCCATAAAAAAATAAACAAAAAACAAGATATAGTTTTACCCTAAAGTTCTTCAAGTGGTGAAATGGTTCTTACAAAAGAAAAATAGGAAATAATTCCCCTTGAAGTCAATACATTTTCATTCATTCTAGGGCATATACTTGAAATTTTTGCCTAAGGATTTTAATTAATGCATGAGAACAGTAATGTGATTTTTTTATAAATCTTATCATTTGATTCCTTTCATGAGATCAACGTCATGCACTTTTTAAGCCTTTCTTGTTTAATCATATGCAAACCTATTAGCTCATTTCTTTATATAACTTTTATTCGCATATACTTTGTTGAGTGTTTGAACCCATAAGATCAGTGTGATATTAAGAGTGATTCTTATGAAGAGTAAAGTTGAAGCAAATTCGAATTCTTAATACTAGGTTTGGAATAATCAATGTTGATATAATTTTTTTAGTAATGGAGTAAGCTCTTGTGATACAAAACTGATTTACTTGATGAACCTTATTGTGTTAAGATGATTGGATGAACCTATATATGAGCCTCAATTACAAACTAAAAATAAGCATGAGAAATTTTGTTGATATAAATTTGTAGTTTTTAATTTAGAGTTGTACATAGAAAGTTATATCAAATATACAAATAGCTGTCCAACTAAAAAATATTTTAGATTTTATCTTATTTTTTGACTTGAAATAAGAATATTAAATATTCTTCTTGAAATAAAAAATTATGCATCATTGAATTATCTTTTTATATCAACTTGAATCATTTTATTTGAATATTCAAGTCAAAAGTTATCTTCAAAATTCAGCAGCAGGTTCATGAGATCTTGAGAAAAAATATTACATAATTCCAATTTTTATTTCTTTGCTCCTTTTTGGCTTATTTTATTAATTCTATAAGCATAAAATCATCATAATAAATATAAATCAACATTTATAAAATTAATATAGATAATGACTAATTTAAACTGATTAAATCATAAATATTAAGTAATTTACATATTTAAATATGCATTTTTATGCTATTATCACTTACATTTAGAACCAAACAATTTGTAAGGGGTATATATGAGCACACTCAAAACAATGAGTGCCGCGGCACCCAACTCTCAGGTTTTTGTATGGGACAACAAATTGCACTTGTGCCGTGGTGGAGCTTTTTGTTTGCCGAGACGCACAACCCTTGGTTTTTATTAGTGGACAATTTTCAATCTTGTAATGCGGCAGAAGAAAATGTGTGTCATGGTGCACTTACTTTTCTTGAGAGTACGAGTTTTATGTAACCCTTGCACATATAAATATCCCATTAAGTTTCCAACTCTAAAGATGATTTCATTACAAAATTTAATTAGGTATGGAGCTTTTCCTACATTCTAGGAGGCAATATATCACATCTAAAGATACAAGAAGTCATTGAAAATCAAGGATCAAGCTTTTGGGGAAGGAAACATCATCTAAGACGTACAATTGTGGCGTTTAGATGTAGTGTTCTTGTAATTAAATATTTCTTCTTCTTATTTTCTCTTTAGATTGCTTGTTGGATTATATTTGTCAATAAATATAAATCTAAACATGCTTGGTTAATTTTATCATAGATGTTAAACTTTTCTTGCCATATTTGTTTAGATTTATTAATGTGAATATTTTAATTGCAAAAAAAAATAAAGTTTTCCTTTTCATTAAGAGTGTGTTTAAATATTTATTTATGAATTTTTATGGGCCAATTTGCTGTTCATAAATAAATTAAAAAAATCTGAGAATTTAGTTTTAGGAATATCACCTTGACTAAATTTTGAAAAACTTAATCAAAGCTTCAAATTGATGACCTAGTCATGGTATTGATTTGATTGACATATTTTTCTTGTGCATAATTTGATTGTTAGTTGATATACCCGATTCCTAAGATATTAGTTAGTTAATCAACAAAGAAAATTACCCGATCTAAAGGAATTTTCGTAAATAAAAAATTTAATAATCTATATTTATAAGTTCATTCACTTTAATTCACTATATTATTTCAATGCAAGTATGGTCAACTAAACTAAACATTCATATACCTCTTGATTTTTGTCAACCTTTTTAAGCTAGTTTAAATTTGAAATATTATTTTCTTTGCTTGTTTGCCACAATCATTGCTTGTTCTTGTTCTTGCCCTCTGAATCTGATTTAGTACTTTTTTATTAGTTTTTAGGATTTTTAATAAGTTAGTACGATTATTTAAAACCATTGCAACTTCTTGAGAGATCGATTTTAGAGTTTACTTATTGTTTGTTATAGGTGATAAGTACACTTGCGAGTACTAAAATTTACACATCAGAGGTTCATTAAAGACTTTTTGAAGATTTCTAAACCACTTTGCACACTATTGCAAAAAGATGCTTCCTTCATATTTGACGAAAAATGCAAGGGGACCTTCGATATAGAAAAAGCTACTCATAACAGACCCCTGATTGGAGTAGGCCATTCAAGTTGATGTGCGATGCTAGTGTCTATGTAGTTTGAGCAATTTTAGGAAAATAGAGGGGCAAAGAATCAAATGTCATCTATTATGCCTCTAAAACCCTTAATGATGTCCAACTCAACTAATCAACTACTGAAAAGAACTAAGCAGTTATTTTTGCCTTTAGAAAAATTTAGTTCATATTTAGTAGGCACAAAAGTTACTGTGTTTTTTTTTTTCACACAACTCTCAAGTATTTGTTAACAAAGAAGGATGTTAAACCTAGACATGTCAGGTGGATCCTCCTACTACAGGAATTTGACCTTGAGATCAAAGACAAAAAGAGAAGTGAGAACTTAGTGGCCGATCACTTGAGTCGAAACAAGAAGAAGACTCCCTACCATTAAAGTAGAAATTCCTAAATGAGCAACTATTTTCTATGGAGGATTCAACACCATGGTATGCTAACCTTGCAACTATCTTGCATCCAAACTACTCCCCAGTAATTTAGCAAGAGCTCAAAAAGGCAAGGTATTATCTGTAAGATGATCCATACTTATGGAAATATTGCCCCAATCAATTATTACAAAGTTGCTTACCCGAAATTAAATTTCATTCTATACTCACCATTTGCCATACTTATGCATGTGAAGTGCATTTTGGTGCAAAGAGAATCGCTCTCAAAGTTCTTAAGAGTGGGTTCTATTGGCCCACCTTATTCAAAGATGCACACATCTTTTGTAAAACTTATGGCCATTGTCAACGAACGGGTAATCTAGGGACTAAATTCCCCAACCTTCTATACTTTTTGTTGAAATTTTTGATGTATGGGGCATTAGTTTTATAGGACCCTTCTCATTCTCTAACGAATTTACATACATTTTGCTTGCTATGGATTATGTATCTAAATGGGAGGAAGCTAAAGCCACCAGGTTTAATGACTCTATAGTTGTTGTGGATTATGTGAAGTTTAACAATTTTGCTAGGTTCAAAAAACCAAGAGCCATCATAAGCAATTAGAGGCTGCAATTTTGCAACAAGACTTTATGGGTTCTACTCAAGAAGTACTGATGAGTGCTTGAAAAGCACTAATATTCTGTGATTTATTGTGCTTAATTGTAAGAAATTAAATTTGTTATAACTCATTTATTTAATTATTTACATAAATCTAGTAATTCGAAATCACATGTATATTTTAGTGTATTTCAAGTGTTTTTAGCTTCAAAAGATTTGAATAATGCAAACACGCAAAGATGAAACACTTACGGCGCTCGAATTACAACTTAGGAGCAACAAGAGTCAAATTATGTAAGCCTTATATAACAAGCCAACCAGTATGTAAGGGTTACCTGTGAAGACACAAAACACAAAGCGCGCCGTAGCACTGGAAAAGTTGTGCCACAGCGTGAGCCTCTCAAGTTTCACAGTATTTTCAAAAATATTTCTATGCCGCGGCGAGGAGAATGTTGTGCCACAACATGCGTGTGTTTTTAGGAGCCCAAATTTTATGTAACCTTTATACATATAAATACACCATTAAGTGTCCATTTTACACACAACTCAGTTTTGCGAATTATTATGAGACTTAATCAAATTTTTGAAAGTTTTTCACACTCAAAGAAGCAAGAGAATCTATTCTAAGGAGACAAGAAACCATTGAAGATCGAATATTAAGCTTTTGGGGAAGGAAATGTCTTCTAATCCATTTGTGGCATTTAGATCTAGGTTTCTTATTGTTATAGAATTTTGTTCTTTTCTTCTTGCTTCTTTAGGATGTATATTGAATTATATTTATCTATGAATATTAATTCAAACATGATTGGCTAAATCTATTATGGATGTTTAGTTTGTGTTGCCAAGTTTGCTAGATTTGTTATGGTCAACAATTTTATTGCTTAAAGATAAATGAAAATTTTCTTTTGATTAATAATATATTTAGATGTTTAATTGTGAATTTTCATGGGCCAATTTGAAATTCATGATTAGATTGAAAAATCTTAGATTTAGTTTTAGGAACGCTACCTTGACTACATTTTTACAAACTTAATCAAAACTTCAAATTGATGACCTAGTTATGGCATTGATATGATTGGCATATTTTTTCTTGTGCATAATTTGTTTGCTATTTAATATATTCGATCGTAGGATATTGATTAGTTAATCAACAAAGAAAATTACTCGATCGAAGAAATTTTCGTAAATAAAAGGAAAGTCGGTAATATTTATTTATTAGAACATTCATGTTAATTCACTATAATATTTCGATGCAAGCATGGTCAACCAAGCTAAACATTCATATATCCTCTATTGATACTTAAAACCTTTTTGAGTTAGTTCAAGTTTACATTATTGTTTTCTTTCTCTGTTCACCACCATTGATCTTGCTCTCAAATCCAACTTCATTTACAGTTTTATTAGTCTTAGGATTCTAATTATTTAGAGTTTTAGTAGTTCTAGAATTCTAATTAGTTAGTATTTTAGTTGCTTTAGGACTCTAAAGAGATTAAGAAAAAGATTATTTATAACCACTGCAATTCCTTGAGAGATCGACCTCGGAGGTTTGCTTATCACTTGCTACAAGTGATTCATACAATTGAGAGTACTATAATTTATACATCAAGTTTTTGGGACCGTTGCCTAGGAATTAGCATTTTAAATAATTTCTTTTTTAACTTTTTAGAGATTCTAAATTATGTTTATTTATTTATTTATTTACTTTAGTTGAATTTTATTTTTAATCTTTTATTTAAAAAAAATAAATAAATAGAGTGCTTTTATACATTTGCATATTCTGTGCTGCCTTGATCTTTGTTTGCTTTTTGTTTGTGCATGCAAGGTAAGAGGTCACTGAATAAGGAACTCGCTCCCTTAATCGATGACATTCATAAGATCAAACACCTATCAAGGAAACTGGATACTCATATTCAAGAGGAAGTGGACCAACAACAATTGCAAGCAATAATGGGTGACAACGTCGGTAGGCAGATGATGAATAAAGAATTTACAAGACCTATCATTGGGACTGCCACATCGTGCATTCAACTGACAGAGGCAGCTGGGAATTATGAATTGAAAAATATTCATTATTTCATGCTTCCCTCCTTTTACGGTATTATTAATAAGGATCCTCTAAATTTTATGCCTAAACTTTATGCAACTGTGCAAACTTTTCCACTGCAGGGGCTTCGTAAAGATCAATTAAGGATGAGGTGTTTTCCTTACACTCTCAAAGATAGAGCTAAGTCTTGGCTCATGACCTTGGCACTTGGTTCTTTGGCTACTTGGGATGCTATTTATAACAAGCTTATGGGTAAGTTCTATTCCCATCAAAAGACTTCTGACCTAAGAACCAAAATTGCTACGTTTTTGTTGATGGAAGGAGAGCCCTTTCACGAAGCTTGGGACAGGTTGAAGCTACTCTTGATACAGTGTCCACATCACCACTTTCCGTTGGAGTTACAAAACCAATTTTTCTTTGATGGATTGACACTACAGTGTCAGTTCATAGTTGACAACGCTGCAGGATGAGATATGAGTGAAAAAATGGCAGACGAAACATATGAGCTTTTTGAGATGTTGGAGCCAATTCTCAACAAAAGAGTGCTAGAGGAAAAAGAGTTAGAGTCAATGAATTAGGCTCCAATAACGAAACGGCCATGCACTTTGCTGAGTTGACTAAACAAGTGCAACTTCTCACTACCACCAATATGAATCAAATGCCAAAACATGAGTATGTGGATTTTGTGGTTCTTATGGACATGGGGCTAATGTTTGTTCTTTTGCAAGTGATTCTTATTCAAGTACTAATGAATAGGTAAATTTAATGCAAGGGTACCAACCTAGACCTAGGAATGACCCTTATTCTAATACTTACAACCCTGGATGGAGAAATCACCCCAACTTTGCCTGGAAACAAAATAATAGCCAATGTTTTGCCCAAAATCAAACACAAGGCCAAAATATTAACCGACCATTTCCACCTAATAAACCAACCGTAGAGAAAACTTTGAATACTTTCATGCAATCTTGTAATGGAAGGATGGAATCTATGGAATCATCAATAAAAAGAGTGGAAATATAGGTGGGGCAGCTAGCTGAACAAATTCACAAACAAGAGATAGGAAAGTTGCCTAGTCAACCTGAACAAGTGAAAGCTATCATGAACCTTCGAAGTGGTGAGGTAGTTACAAAATATTTACCTGAAATTTCTAATGATTTACCATGTAGTGCAGGTAACATGGAAGATGACAACACAGCTTCTAAGGAAGTAAGGGAAACAAGTGACAAACATAATAAGTCTTCCAAGGAAACAATTGGAGAGTCATCTAGCTCCCCTAAATTACACAAGTCATTAGAGTCATAGCGACCACCAGTACCATTCCCACACTGCCTAAACGACAGTAAGCAAGATAAACAATTTTTTGATTTATTTAACATGCTTTCAAAAGTGAACATTAATCTACCTCTGTTAGATGTGATTAGAAATGTACCTTCTTATGCAAAAAATTTCAAAGAATTAAATGCTAAGAAAATAAGGTATGAGCTTAATGAAAGAGTTATAGTATCTGAAATTGCTAGTGCAGTGCTTCAATAGAACTTACCCTCTAAATTAAAATATCTAGGTAGTTTTATCATTAATATTACTATGGGGGATAGGAAAGTAGTTAAGGCTATGCTTGATCTTGGTGCAAGTATAAATTTGATGCCTTACTCTATTTTCTTGCAGTTAGGTTTGGGAGAGCTAAACCAAACAACCATGTCCCTTCAACTTGTGGATAGATCTGTTAAATATCTAAAAGGCATGGTTGAGGACTTACTTGTACAGGTAGAAAAGCTTATCATACCTATTGATTTTTTGGTTTTAGACATGCAGGAAAAACCATCTTTGGACAAGGAACATACAATTCTCTTGGGTAGACCATTTATGGCCACCACCCGAACTATAATTGATGTCCAAAGTGGGAAGTTGACAATGACAGTCTTGGGAGAGACTATGCACTTTAAGGTTTTTGATTCGTCTCCTTATCCATCTATATTTGCTATTGATAAATGTTCATTTGTTGAATGTTTGGATCCTATAATTCATGATACATTTGTGCATGATAGATTAGATGATAAATTAGAGGTAGCACTTACAGTTGGAGATGTCGATCACATTTTAGATGATGAAACTAAGGAATAAAATGATTTGTTAGATAATGTCATACCTATAGAGGATGCTAGTATACCCTTAGATTTATTAGATGCCCCACATGAAAAAGAAATTACTCCACCTGAATAAGAGGACAAACTACCTAAGCATCTGAAATATATATTTTTGGGAAGGAATGAAACTTATCCAATTATTATATCATCTACGCTCACCCAAAAATAAGAAGACAAACTAGTGAGGGCAATTAGGAAGTATATGAAAGCAATAGGATGGAGTATAGGGGACATTAAAGGCATTAGTCCAACGATGTGTATGCATAAGATTAATTTGGAGGACAATGTCAAACCAGTTAAAAAAGCACAAAGGAGACTAAAATCATCATGCAAGAAGTGGTTAAAAAAGAAGTTTTAAAACTCCTAGCAGTAGAAGTAATTTATCCAATTGATGATAGTAAGTGGGTTAGTCTAGTTCATGTGGTACCAAAAAAATTTGGAATAACTGTGATTAAGAATGAGAAGAATGAATTAGTTCCCACGAGGACAATTAGAAGTTGGAGGATGTGTATTGATTTTCAAAAGTTGAATTTATACACCAAAAAGGATCACTTCCCTCTTCCCTTCATTGATCAAATGTTAGAAAGACTAGTTGGATACAATTTCTACTATTTTTTGGATGGTGTTTTAGGTTATTATCATTTACCCATTGCTCCAGAGGATCAAAAGAAGACGACATTCACATACCCATTCGGTACTTTTGCCTTCAGGAGGATGCCATTTGGACTATGCAATGCACCAGCCACCTTTCAGAGATGCATGATGTCTATAGTTTCAGACATGGTGGAGAAATTCATCGAGGTATTTTATGGATGACTTTTCTATTTTTGGTAATTCTTTTGATGATTGCTTGCACAAATTAACTTTAGTATTAGAACGATGCATTGAGTGTAATTTGACACTTGGTTGGGAAAAAAGTCATTTTATGGTCCAACAGGGTATAGTTGTAAGACATATCATATCTAGCAAGGGAATTGAGGTAGACAATGCTAAAATAGATTTAATTGAAAAATTACCTCCCCCCACATCTCTTAAGGGGATAAGGAGTTTCTTAGTACATGCAAGTTTCTATAGACAGTTTATGTAGAGGAACGAAATTTTGATGCCTCCAGGTTCGTTAGTAGAGAGGCACAAGAGTGGTATGAAGGTGCCACCAAAAGAAACAAAGGTTTTGTTATGGAGAGAGGTTTGAATTTTGGACCAATGGGTTTTATGGGAATTTCTAATAAAGTTGAGGTATTAGGTTGGAGGAAGTTTGTGCACACACCGAAAGCAGGTGTTAGTTCTTTGGTCCGAGAATTCTACGCGAATGTCCTGAAAGCTCAAGATGGAAAGGTTTGGATGAGGGGTGTTCAAGTCCCCTTTAATAGGATGATTATTAATGCCTACTACGGGTTGAGGGATATACATGATAGTGGGTATGAAACTTATTTAAAACAAGTGGATTACGAGGAAATCATAAACACCCTCACCGATGGTTATGCGGAGTAGGAACTAAAGGGAGACTTGCTAAACACCTTCCAAGCAAAACATCTTAAGACCCTGCTCCCGTATTTGGCAATACTTCATGTGCTCAAGATTGATGCCAACCCGACATTATAGTTCTGTTGATAGAGAAAGGGCAATTTTTCAATACGCAATAGAAACTGAAAGATCGGTTGATGTTGTATACTCAACTGAGCACCACAACCTTAGTTATTTCTTTCCACATCTGATCACCGCCCTTTGTGTTAAACGCGGCGTACAATATGACACAGGCAAAGTACTTTTGTAACCTGCAAAAACGTTTACTTTCTCTTACATGAGGCACCTAACCAATGAAAATAAAGTAGGACAATGTAGTAAGAAGGGTACTGGAACTTCTTCCAAGAACGCTACCACCAAAGATAGGATAGGGCACTTGGAAGAGAAAGTGAATCAAATGCAAGAGTATCAATGTCAACAACAGGCTTGGTTGAGTGCACATATGAAATATTCTCATGAATACCAAGCTTTACTCCAAATGATGATGAGCTTTCAATTGACACAGGGTGGAGTAGACCTCAATCAATTCGGTACAGTTCCGGAATACCCAGGCCATGACTTCGCATACATACCACCAGAGAACCAACCCGAAGAAGAAGAAGAGCAACATGATAATATGGAGGACTAAGCCTCCCCATTTTATTTTATCCTTTCTTTAATTTATATTTTTTAATTATTTAATTTTGTTTAGTTTTAATTTTCTTTTTCTTTTAGTTTTTCCTTTATTTATTTATTTTTTTATGCTGGTTTAGTTATGAACTGAAACAATTAACTTTGTATAGTAGTTTTTGATTTCATTTGCTTTTAGTTAATTTTTAAATTTGGCTTTGAGTTGTGATGCACACATTTAGAAGTTTCATTCATAATGCTTTGTGCACTAAATGCTACATGATGAGAAGGGCAAGGAATGATGAAACAAAGCATAACTGTAATGCACACAATTACATACAAAATGGGGGTAACTTCTTCACTCTTTTACTTAATTTCTTTTATTTTTCTTTAAGACATTAAGGACAATGTAGAAATTACGTTGGGGGTGGGAAAAATATTTCATGAGCATGAATTTAGACTAAATTTTAACTTTTAACTTTTTGTAGGTTTTTCATTTGAATTTTCTTAAGATAGTATTGAGTCCACTTGAATCAATTCAGAAGTTTGTGATATTAATATGATTGTAATAACAGTGACATGTGAAAGAAATTGATTTTTACTTAAGTGAAGAGACATAAAAATGTTAGATTCATCTAGTTTGAGGATTTTGTGGTATATGTGGTAGTTTGTTTGGTTAGTATCACTACTTAGAAAGTGATTTAGGCCATCCTTGGACCGTTTGAACTTTTCAAGTCTCCCCGTATTGTTTGTAACGCTTGGTTTATATGAGCATTTGAATTGGAGGAAATTATATGTCTTGCTTCACAAAAATAAAATAATAATAATAATAAATAAATAAATAAAATGATAATAAGAAGCAACAGAAGCAAACAAATAAAGAAAATCAAGCAAGAATTAAAGGAAAATATGGAGCTTATAAAATAGGAGGAAGGAGAAGAACAATTGGGTAGAAAAGTTGAGTAAATTGTGAGGAATTAAGAACCTAAATTATTAACAGTGCTACTCTTAAAATGCTAAGTACTCTTACCATTGAGAATAGTCTTTCTGTTCTTTCGTAACCTCACACCTTAACCCAACATTACAAGCTTAATAAAGTCCTATTGATTTGAGGTAGTTTTGGTTTTTATATTAGTGGAGGTGGATTTGAAAAGTAAGCCTATGGAGTTTGTGAGTGAAATTCTCATTCATATTTTATTTGCACAATCTTGAGATCTAAAATGTAATCTATGGATATCATGCATGGCACAATCCGATAGTGTAAACAAGGGGTTTGTGGTTTGATTGTTTGTTCAAAAGCCAATTACGAAAATGGATTTGATATTTGGACAGTTTTTGAGCTTAATTGGTTTTCAACTATTTTGTATGCCATTTGTCATTAACAATTTTTGAGACATATGCATGGATTGATTCAAGTATGTTTAGAGTCTTTGATAGTTTTAAGAGTCGTACGATGTTTGTGGGTATCATCACTGAAAACCTTCACGAGACTAAAACTCGTCCCTTAGGGCCACCTAGGGATTTAAAGGCTTGTTGCATATGCTAAATGCAATTGTGACAATCTACGAAAGTGATTTAGGTTAGTATAGTTTAGTTTATTTATTTTTCTTTTAGTTTTTAGATTGCTTCACTTGCTAGAGACTAGCAAGAAGCTAGTTGGGGGTTGTGATGAGTGCTTGAAAAACACTAATATTCTGTGATTTATTATGCTTAATTTTAAGAAATTAGATTTGTTATAACTCATTTATTTAATTATTTACATAAATCTATCAATTCGAAATCACGTGGTATGTTTTAGTGTATTTCAGGTATTTTCAGCATTAAAAGAGTTGAATAATGCAAACAAGCAAAGACAAGTTTCATAGTATTTTCAGAAATATTTTTGTACCGCGGCGGGAATAATGTTGTGCCGCAAAGCACGTGTGTTTTTAGGAGCCTGAATTTTATGTATCCCTTACACATATAAATACCCCATTAAGTCTCCATTTTACACACAACTCAATTTTGTAAATTATTACGAGACTTAATCAGATTTTTGAAGTTTTTTCACATTCAAAGAGGCAAGAGAATCTATTCTAAGAAGACAAGAAACCATTGAAGATCAAATATCAAGCTTTTGGGAAAGGAAACGTCATCCAATCTATTTGTAGTATTTAGATCTAGGTTTCTTGTTATAGAATTTTGTTCTTTTCTTCTTGCTTCTTTGGGATGTATGTTGAATTATATTTGTCTATCAATATTAATTCAAACATGATTGGCTAAATCTATTATGGATGTTTAGTTTGTGTTTCCATGTTTTCTAGATTTGTTATGCTAAACAATTTTATTGCTTAAAGATAAATGAAAATTACATTTTGATTAAGAATATGTTTAGATGTTTAATTGTGAATTTTCATGGGCCAATTTAAATTCATGATTAGATTGAAAAATCTTAGAGTTTGGTTTTAGAAATGTCACCTTGACTAAATTTTGACAAACTTAATCAAAACTTAAAATTGATGACCTAGTCATGGCATTGATATGATTGGCATATTTTTCTTTGTACATAATTTGTTTGCTATTTAATATACCTGATCGTATGATATTGATTAGTTAATTAACAAAGGAAATTACCAGATCAAAGAAATTTTCATCAATAAAAGGAAAGCCGGTAATATTTATTTATTAGAACATTCATGTTAATTTGCCATAACATTTCGATGCAAGTATAGTCAACCAAGCTAAACGTCCATATATCCTTCATTGATATTTAAAACCTTTTTGAGTTAGTTCAAGTTTGCATTATTGTTTTCTTTCTTTATTCACCACCATTGATCTTGCTCTCAAATCCAACTTCATTTACAGTTTTATTAATATTATGATTCTAATTATTTAGAGTTTTAGTAGTTATAGAATTCTAATTAGTTAGTGTTTTAGTTGCTTTAGGACTCTAAAGAGATTAAGAAAAATATTATTTATAACCACTGCAATTCCTTGAGAGATTGACCTCAGAGGTTTGCTTATCACTTACTACAAATGATTCGTACACTTGTGAGTACAATAGTTTACACATCAAGTACCATGTCCATCACAGAGTCTCTATCCCATACCATCCACAGACAAGTGGACAAGCTAAAGTTTCCAATTGAGAAGTCAAATCCATCCTAAAAAAATAGTTAGACCCAAAACGAAGGATTGGAGCTTAAGACTAGATGATGCACTTTGGGCATATAGAACAACATATAAAACACCCATTAGAATGTCACTTTTTCGATTGGTGTAGAGAAAACCATGTCATCTTCCAATTGAGTTGGAGCATAGAGCATTTTGGGCAGTAAAACAATGCAATATGGATATAAAGGAAGAAAGGGACTATAGAAGGTTGCAATTGAATGAGCAAGAGGAAATCCAAAATGAGGCCTATGACAATGCACGAATTTACAAGGAAAGAACTAAGGCGACACATGACAGGATCATATCAAAAATGAGATTTGAATTTGGACAAAAAGTGCTTTTATTCGAATCCTGCCTCAAGCTATTTCCTAATAAACTTTGCTTTCATTGGATTGGCTTTTTAATTATTAAAAAAGTTTTTTCTTATGGTGTAGTGGAAATCTCGAGTGAGAAAACTAACAAGGAATTTAAGGTCAATGGGCATAGGTTGAAACCTTATTATGAAACCTTGCACGAGGACCACATGGAAGAGATCTAATTCTGTGAGCAAACTTAAGACAATATTTGAAATGTGGCTGCATTTGGCTAATGATGTTAAACCAAGCGCTATGACACGTTTGAAATCACGCAAGTATACGTGGTAGATGTATAAGTGATAAATAATTTATGAATAATGGTTGTCAAATCTACGATGATTGTCACAATTTCTACCTTTAATTACCATTTTGTTAGAAAAATTAATAAAATAAATTTTAAAAATAATTGCAAATAAAAGACAAAATATTTAAATATGAATTAAAATACGATGGCAAAAAGTATGTGATTATGGGTCTATTCTCACCACAAGTCTACAATTTAACTAAACATGTCATGAATAAATATTTAATTTCTTAAAATCTTGAATTATTATCGTAACCCAAAATTATTATTGAATTTTTAACTTTAGCTTTAGAAGTTTAAGCAACCTTAAGACTTCTCATTTTTTCTTACTGTGTAGTTGATTAAAAATACCCTTATTAACCAACCATAAATGTAGAGGTATGCATATTAGATTTAATTCACTCTTCACATTAAGATCTAAAGAGATGATAATTAAACTAAGCAAGATAATAACAATCACTTAACTTTTAACGTAAGTATCAATTATATTCATGACAACAGCCACAAGGTCCTACTTTAAATAATAATATTAGCTATTGGATAATAATATATTAAACTAGATGTAGACATATTTATAAAATAAACTAATTGATCGCTCTAATTTATACATGTATAATCATGATATTTAAACATAGAATTGAATACAACAAGAATTAAGAATTGAAATTAAAAATTCATCATGAATTAAATCATAGTCTATGATTTGAAATTTTCCACAATCACATAAAATATTTAGTTAATTATAAAAATAACAAAATCCAACAAATAAACTAAATAATCTATCATAATAAAGAAGTGAGTAGAGAAATAATCTGATTAACCAATAAAATCAATTTTTAATTTCTTTTTTAATCTTTCTTCGAAAATCTTCAATAATAACACAAGGATTGATTTATTTTCTAATCAATATTGTATAATTCTTGGCTGTTGCCGGTGTTATTTGCGTCGCCTCCTGTCTGCCGCTCTTCTTCTTTATTTTCTTGTCTGCCGCTCTTCCGTATCTTCATATTATATATAATAACCTAATGGGCTTGGCCCAAATGAAATATAGATCCCTAAGTGTATCCACACATGTCTGAGTTATATCCACCTAATAAATAAAATTAATAAAATATCCATAAAAATTCAAATAATTTCAAATAATCATATTTTTTCATAATTAATAAAATAAATAATTAAAATACATGAGAATAATAAAATAAGTATAAACATGAAAAAATTGATTACTAAAAATATATATAAAATAACAAATATCAAGCTACATTGGAGACAACTTATTAAGCTTATTTCATCTCTTTTCATTTCATAGCTTTAATTAATTTCATGATTTTTTTTTAATGTTGTTTGGTCCGAGGACATTACCAGATTTAGGTTGGGGTCGACAATACATTACCATCAAATATGTTTAGTTTAATCATTATTTTTATGTTAGTAGCAATTTTTTAGTTTAGTTTAGTTTAGTGTTTGAATCAAAAAATTGGGCAAAAAATTTGCTAAGTTTTCATAGGTGTGCCTAGGTATAGGTTTATTTGCTTCGCTGCCAGATAGTCTCAAATCAAATTAGTGAGAATGCACTTTTATGTTGCATCACGACATGAAAATGTTGAGGCTGCAGTATGAGAATTCAAATCAACTTGGCTAGAAATATTTTGTGTGCACCATTGCAAGATGGCACACTAGGCTCGGGTTGGAAAATGAAGAAACGCACACAAGCGTGTTGCATCCTACGTACAATTTTAACACTAAAATTCTCTCAATCTGCAAGATTTTTAGATTAAACTCATTTTTTTCAAATTGTTTAGATTAATTGTGGGTTGTGACATGAGTTTGGTGAATTGCTAGCTAAGGTTAGTTGTGGGTTGTGAACTAGTTATGAGGTAAGATTGTATTGACTTTGAAAAATGTGTATTTCATGGAGTTCTAACTTAATATTATACTGAATTTGTGTATAATTTTGAGCTTGTCAATAAGAATTATTGCAATATAAGTGGGTTATAATTAACCTATGCAATCATGAAAGTTAAATCCTCCTAGTTAAATTAACCAAAAATACTTTAAATTAACATCAATTATTAAATTTAAACGAGCGAAAGAGGAAGAAAAATCTGAACAATGACATTATTTTGTAAATAACTTATACTATATTTCTCATATGTGGCTAATGAGAAAATTACAATAATACACTAGAGATGTCTTGTGATTGAGTAATGTAGTACTCATTCATCCCCACTGGTTCCTTGCAATTGGTTTTATTCTTTAACTGCTCGTATAATGTACTAAGCAAGTCTTTTTTCCATTTAACCTATACGCCAGACCATAAAATTCAAGAGAGATTTAGGCAATGCATAAAAGGGTATAAATTTTTATCAACCATCAAAATGAATTCATCAATCAAGAAAAGAAAAGTTTACAAGAAAATACCAATGGACTCCACTCTTCATATTGCCTAATAACATTACTCAACTGACCAACGTCTTCAGCTTGAACTGATTCACCAATATTCTGCCATTCAAATAAGGGAGAAAAAAAAATCAAATTTCTCTTCCTAATAAACATGGTTAAAAACAAGGGTGGGGCACTAGTGGTCTATTATTTTGGTAATTTTGTGTTTATACATTAAGAAAAACATATATAACCTAGAAAAAAATGTTACATAAGACTCTTAAATTATATCATTTATGCTATTTAATTCATAAGATTAAAAAGAGTGTCATTTAGTCCCTCGACTTTGTAAAAATGACCAATTAAAAAAATATTTTATTTTAATGATAATGTTTATACGCGATTAACATACAAATCTTTAACAATAGTAATATTACAATTAATATGAAAAGAATTCACAAAATACTTGCTTTAAATATTTGTTAATTGACACTATTTTATTTTAATGTTTTATTTTTAATAAAAATTAAAAAATATATTCAAATAACTTATTGTTTGAATATTATTATTGTTAATTTTTTAAAATAATTTCATATTTAATTTCACTTTTATCCTTATTCAAGATTTGTATCTTAATAAAGATTTATTCACTTAATAGAAAATAATATTTCAATATAAAACAATTAAAATAATATTATTTGCCTTTAATTAGCTTTTTTTACAAAGCTAAGGAACTAAATGACACTGTTTTCAATATTAGTGAATAAACAACACAAATAACCTAATCTAAGAAGCTTCTATAATATCTCACATTTAGTAGACTACCATACCCTTTTATACATTTTAACATAAATATGATAATTCTACAAAATTAAATTATTTAGCCACTTTCAAGCTAGCTATTCATTTTGTTCTTGACTTAATAAAGTTAAAAAAGCTTAATTTATGTCTAATTGTGCTAATGTGGGTGGACCAATAGCAAACAAAGTCATACGAGTAAAAAGAGAAATCAGCACTATATCGCGACAAGAATTTCTTTGTGCTAAAATACAAGAAAAATCGAGAGCTTCACGCTGCATCGAGGAATTTTTCATGCCACAGCATGCATTGATCACAATGTCCCAATCATCTCATGCCTCAGCTCTCGTATTTGCCAAACTCCATGCCTCGATGAGCACTTTTACATGCCTCAACTTGGGTTATTTTCCTGATCGAAAATCGTCACATCAGATCCATTTTCACTCCTTTGTATCAATCTCAACCGTTGAATCACTCTAGATGTTTAGTAGACTAGGTTAAATTTTTACCTATTTATTTGACTATGAGAGCCAAACAATTCATTCAACACTTTCTACAACTAATCAAAATTCTTAAAAGAAAAAGGCAACAAGTTTAGAGATAAACAAATCAATGTTGAAGGAGATTAAATATTAATGTTTATATTTAGCTAGAGATCGAGTGTATCACCACTTTTCTTCTTTCTTCCATCTAGTTTCATGTAATCATTCATTTAAATTTTGAGTTTTATGATCATGTCTAACCTATTTAATCTAGAAGATCTTATGAACCCAATTTTTTAACATATGTTGATCTAATATTTTTATTCTATTGTAATTGCAATTAAATTATATTATTTAATCTAATTTTTATTATATTAATTGTTTGATCAATAATTATACTACAGAGGCAATTAAATAAGTTGAAATAATTATTTATTTGCTTATCTTGATTAAATAATATACATAATTTCACGGCAAACACGTATGATTCTTATGTGTGTAATCGATAATTATGAACTTAATTAGTATGCAATCTAATTGGCATAATGATGTAATTAAGTTAATTCTTATATGGTATATAGTTTATTTGATAGAAGAATACATACTACATTATATTTAATTGATCATATAATTTGTTTAGCAATTACTTGAGAAAGATATCACTGATTCACATACTAAGAAAAATAAGGGATTAAGATTCCTAGGACTATATGATGTATAGTTTACTTGAGAGAAGAATATATGCTACATTAGATTCAATTGATCATATAATTTGTTTAGCAGTTACTCGAGAAAGATTTTAGTAATTCACATACTGAGAAAATTGAGGGAATAAAATTCTTAAGACTTTTATACCAAATTAGTTAGTATGAGTATGTTGAATCATATAGTGTAAATATTCTATTTTTATTATTTGTATTATCTTTACTTATTAGTTTTATTTAACATTAAAAATCTAGTGTAACCATAAATCAATACTCAAATATTTAATAGTCTAATCCTCGTTAGTACGTCAATCATTATTCTTAATTTACTTATCACTTGTGTATTAATCACATATACTTGCATATGCTCAAGCAGCCATCAAGTTTTTGACGTAAGTGCAATTCAAGTATGGGAGAGATAACTCAATTTTCTGCCCTTGTGATTAATCACTATATTTTATTTTTTTTAGAATATTTTAATAATAATTTTGGTAGAAATTGAGGAACACATAGAGTCAAATGTATGTATGCTTGATATGAAATATATGAACCTAATAATATAATTAGTTGTTATGACAAAGATAAGGAATGTAACATGTTCATTAAAATACCTGCATTAATCTTGTGTATACTTGATAATTTTTTATTAGATTGATTCAACTTTATGCATATGTTCAAGATAAATTTTGGTGTTATTATTATAAGAAATTTAATGTGAATTATGCAATATAATAAGATTTTTCATGTTTTTGAATCTATTTGATTATCCCTTAAGTAGAAATCCTCAATAGTATTCAGCTTTAAAAATGATTTAAGTCTTAATTAAATCAATTGAATCTTTCAAGCTAACCATTGTTTATATTCTTAGTCATCTATTTAAGCCTTACTCGGAACAATTCACATCTTTACACTAAATTTTAAGCCCAACAAATAAGCATTACATTTATCTTTATACCTTTAGCTTGTATGATAAATGCAACAATATGTTATGTAGGGTGAGGTGAAATATAATACACATCATTAAAAAAAAACTTCAACACAATTATAAATGTGAACAAATAAGAAATAAAAAGAATAGATTTAACAATTAGGGTGTTGTAAAGTTGCAAAAAGAAATGTGGAATTAAAAAGAGAATATGATATAGTGCACTGAAATATCAAATGAAAGCTCAATCGTAAGCTAAGCATTGCATAATGAATAAAAAGAAAGTTAAGCTATGAAAATAACCTAAATGTCACCACTTATCTACCTCACCTAAGCCTTACTTTAGAAGCATATAAAATCCTTTTAATCTTGAGCTAAATGCATTAATTACATTAGTGAAGAAAGGTGTTAAAAGTAGATAGCATGCTCATATAAGTTGATTTCATGAGTACATTGGACCACATCTTGTGCACTTAACACCACACACGAGCCACTTCATCAAAAAAATCTAGCGTACACTTGTATTAACAAAATAAGAGTATACAATCTAATTGGCATGATAGTATAATTAGGTTAATTGCTATATGGTGTAGTTTACTTGAGGGAGACTAGATGAGATTCGATTAATCATATAATTTGTTTGACAATTACTTGGAGACAATTTTAGTGATTCACATGCTGAGAAAATTGAGAGATTAAGATTCCAATTACTCTTATAACAAATTAGTTAGTGTGAGTATGTTGAATTATGTAGTATAAATATTCTATTTTTGTTATTTGTAAATTAATTTTAGCCTAGATAGTTTAGTGTAATCATAGTTCCAAACTCAAATACGTAATAATCCAATCCTCGTGGGTACAACCATCCTTGTTCTTAATTTACTTAATTATTGTGCTTTTACCATAATTGCTCTCAAGCAACCATCAAAATACGAAACTAAAGATAGTTTAGGTAGTTTACTCTAAAAACACATAACCTTGAAAAACAAAAAATCAATCCATCAATCTGTTAATTCAGACCATCTAACAAGTAACAAACTTTCAATAAGTGAATTTAACACCATAAAGATGCTCTTACGAGAGGTAAGTGAGAAACTAATAAGCAAATGAAATTTGAAAGTCATTCAAAATAAGACAACTCACCACTAAGAAACGATATTCTCTAGTTGCACAAAAAGTTTTATCTAAAACCTGCAACAAAAAAGTTTGTTTTCAAATAACACAGGCACACACAATTATGTTAGAGACAAAGCCAAATTTATACCTCATATTCTACTAAAGCATGATTGAATGCATCCATGTCTCCCAAAAGAAGTTGGGTAAGTCCAGCATTCAAGAGTTGTCCTTTAACCCCACACTTTAGCTTGTCATTGTTAACTGAATATCTCGCCATCTCCATAAAAATTGTATTCGCATCTTTATAACTACATAAACATCACAAACAAATATTAACAAGTGCAACAAATAAAAAAAAGATAAATATTAGGTTTCAAAAATTACATTTTAATCCCTCACATTTCGAGAATAAACAAATAGATACATCTAAGTTTCCTCTTTCAAAAATAAACAAATAGGTCCCTCTTCACAAAATCCCTCTAGACTATTCTGACAGGTCAGAACACAAAAATGTTAAAAACACTATATTGCCCTTATGAAATCTTAAATATAATTCACTTCATTTTTTTTAATAATATAAATATCAATACATATAAATTTGAGAAATATAAATGCATACTAGTTAGAATAAAAAAGGAAAAAAGTTCTTTCAACAACCATCAAGACGAAAAAACTGCTCCACCTCCACCACCATAATCATTACCATTAGTCTTATTTTGAATTAAAAAATAAAAGACAGAAAAAGAGAAGAGTAGAATGATGAATATGGAATATGGAGATGGTAATATACTGTCCACACATTTACCAAAAAGAAAGTCCTCTTAAGCTGTATTTGCAGGCAAAAATCAATGAAACATATGAGCATTCAACGATGCATCAAAATCCATAAAAACATACCAAAATACCAATTCTCTATTGCCTCCACCATAAAATCAATATATAGCTACAATAATTAAATTCGACAAAGATACAACATGGCTATAAGGGAGGACAATAGGGTGGGGTATTGGAGAAGGCTATGAGTTTAGTTGGGTTGCAGTGTCAGTAATGCCCACTTGCAATATGGGTCCTAAAAAATTTATTATGACCTTATTTCAAGTAGTGAAATGGTTATTACAAAAGGAAAAAAAATAGGAAATAAATTCCTTTGAAGTTAATGCATTTTTATTCATTCTAAGGTATAAACTTGAAGATTTTGCTTGAAGATTTTAACTGAAAATAAGCATGAGAAATTTTGTTAATATAAATATGCAGTTTTTAATTTAGAGCTGTACATAGAAAGTTATATCAAATATACAAACAGCTCTCTAATTGAAAGATATTTCAGATTTCATCTTATTTTTGGACATGAAATAAGCATATTTTTATATTCTTCGTGAAATGTAAAATTATGTATCATTGAATTAACTTTTCATATCAACTTGAATCATTTTATTTGAATAATCGAGTCAAAATTTATCTTCAAAATTTAGCACCAGGTTCATGAGATCTTGAGAAAAAATATTGCATAAATTCAATTTTTATTTCTTTACTCTTTTTTGGCTAATTTTATTAATTTTAAAAGCATAAAATCATCATAATAAATATAAATCAACATTTATAAAATTAATATAGATAATGACTAGTTTAAACCGATTAAATCATAAATGTTATTTAATTTACATATTTAAATATCAAACAAATTGTAAGGGGTATATACTAGCACACTTAAAATAATGAGTGTCGCGGCACTCAACTCTCTAGTTTTTGTATGGACAACCAATTGCACTTGTGCCATGGTAGAGCTTTTTGTGTGCCGCGTCGCACGACCCTTGGTTTTTATTAGTTAACAGTTTTCAAGCTTGTATTGTTGCAGAAGAAAATGTGTGCCATGGTGTACTTACTTTTCTTGGGAGTCTGAGTTTTATGTAACTCTTACACATATAAATATCATATTAGGTTTTCAACTCTAAAGATGATTTTATTACAAAATTTAATTAGGTTTGGAGCTTTTCCTACATTCTAGGAGACAAGATAATCACATCTAAAGATACAAGAAGTTATTAAAGATCAAGGCTCAAGCTTTTGGGGAAGTAAACATCATTCAAGCTAATTGTGGTATCTAGATTTAGTGTTCTTGTAATTAGAAATTTCTTCTTCTTCTTTTCTCTTTAGATTGCTTGTTGGATGATATTTGTTGATGAACAAAGAAAATTACACGATCTATAGGATATTAATTAGTTAATCAACAAAAAAAAATTATCCAATATATAGGAATATTCGTAAATAAAAAAAAATTGATAATCTCTATTTATAAGTTCATTCACATTAATTCACCATATTATTTCAATACAAGTATAGTCAACTAAGTTCATTTACTTTAATTCAACATATTATCTTCTTTTGATTTTTGTCAACCTTTTTAAGCTAGTTTAAATTCGAAATATTGTTTTCTTTGCTTGTTTGCCACAATCATTGCTCGTTCTTGTTCTTGCCCTCTACAATCTGATTTAGTACTTTTTTGATAGTTTTTAGGATTTTTGATAAGTTAGTATGATTATTTAAAACAATTGCAATTTCTTGAAAGATCGATCTTGAAATTTACTTATAGCTTGCTATAGGTGATAAGTACACTTGCGAATACTAAAATTTACACATAAGAGGTTCATTAAAGACTTTTTGAAGATTTCTAAACCACTATGCATACTATTGCAAAAAGATGCTTCCTTCTTATTTGACAAAAAATCAAGGAGACCTTCGATATAGAAAAAGCTACTTATAACAAACACCTGATTAGAGTAGGTCATTCGAGTTGATGTGCAATGCTAGTGACTATGTAGTTAGAGCAATTTCAAGGAAATAGAGGGGCAAAGAATCACATGTCATTTATTATGCCTCTAAAACCCTTAATGATGCTCAACTCAACTACTCAACTACTGAAAAGAACTACTTACAGATATTTTTGCCTTTCGAAAAATTTATTTCATATTTAGTAGGCACAAAAGTTGCTGTGTTTTTTTATCACACAACTTTTAAGTATTTGTTAACAAAGAAGGATGCTAAACCTAGACATGTCAGGTGGAACCTCCTACTATAGAAATTTGACCTTAAAATCAAAGACAAAAAGAGAAGTGAGAACTTAGAGGCTGACCACTTGAGTCGAAACAAGAACACTCCCTACCATTAAAGGAAAAATTCCAAGATGAGCAACTGTTTTCTATGGAGAACTCAACACCATGGTATGCTTACCTTGCAACTGCCTTGCATCCAAACTACTCCCTAGTAATTTAACAAGAGCTCAAAAAGAAAAGCTAAGAAAGAGGCAAGGTATTATCTGTGAGATGATCCATACCTATGGAAATATTACCCCAATCAATCGTTACAAAGTTGCTTACTCGAAACTAAATTTCATTCTATACTCACCATTTGCCATACTTATGCATGTGAAGGACATTTTGGTGCTAAGAGAATCGCTCTCAAAGTTCTTGAGAGTCGGTTCTATTGGCCCACCTTGTTCAAAGATGCACACATTTGATGAACACTATTTTGACTTATGTTTTGTTATGTTTTTAAGCATTTATTTTATGTTTTATTTTATTATTTTCGTATTTTGGAAGGTATTTATGTGTTTTGTAGGTTTTTGGACTCTTAGAAGAATATTGGATTGAAATGACACAAAAAGAAAGAAAATGGAGTAACAAAAGCTAGAGAATGTAAGGCTTACATTGGGAGTCAAAAACTATGTAAGGGTTACATACAAGGCAAAAACAACACGCGCCATGGCGGGGAGGTCTCTGTTTTCTATTTTGGAGCCAAAATTCAACATGCGCCACGACAGGAGAAAATGTGTGTCACGGCACTCGTGCCAAAAATGCCCAGAAATCCTAACATGCGTGTGTCACTTCACTCCTCCCATAAATATCACATTATACCTCTCCAACCAATTTCCTCCTTCCCTTTGCTGCTTTTGCAGCAAGGGTTTCACCAAAAAATTCACCCAAAATAAAGAGAAGACACTCCATTGTTGAAGCTACTCGAAGGAATTGAGAAAGGGGACCAACCAACTTCAAGGTTTTGGAGCTAGAGGATTCATTGGGGCATTTTTATTGTATATCTTTTTCTTCTCTTTGATTTTCTGGTTTGCCTCTTTCTAAATTGATTGACACTAATTTAGTTATAATTGGCTAAATTATGTATTTGGGATATTAATATTGCTTCCAATGATTGAAAGTACAATTTTGTAATTTAATGATAATTGAGTTTTGGATTTATTTCTTATTCATGTTTTGAATATTTCTAATTATAAATTAATGATGGGCCAAATCTTAATTTGTAGTTAGAGAGAATATGTTAGAATTTAGGCATTAGAAACATCATCTTTGCTTAAATGTGCATTATGAACAAGTGCATAATTTGATTGCATTGATTTGTGTTAGATTAGGTAGTTATAATATTTCATTGAGCTAATTCTAATTGATTAATTATCGATCTCAATCAAAGACATTAATTAATTGATTGTAGTGAAAATTGCCATTGATTTGGGATTGTCTAGGTTTAGCGAAAAATCATTGAATTCGACTGTTAATTGAATTGCTTAATTTGTTCTTTCCATGAAGAGATAGCAAAATAAGATTCTTATTTACATCTATCACCCCCACTTTAGTTGTAATTAATTTTATTTGCGTTTTATTTTAGTTATAGAATTAATTTAGGAATCTACAATTTTTTCTGCAGCTGAAAATTTTTAGAATGTTTAAGATTGTTTGTTCCACTAAATAAGAAAATAAATAAGGTTTTAAAACTACCGCAATTCCTTGAGAGACGATCTTGGGAGTATACATATCACTTATTACAAGTGATTCGTGCACTTGCGAGTTTATAAAATACAAAATTTGACTATCAAATCATTGTGCATCAACATCTTTTGTAAAACTTGTGACCATTGTCAACGAACGGGTAATCTAGGGCATAGGGACTAAATTCCTCAACCTCCTATACTTTTTGTTGAAATTTTTGTTCTCATCCTCTAATGGATTTGCATACATTTTACTTGCTATAGATTATGTATCTAAATGGGTAGAAGCTAAAGCCACCAGGACTAATGACTCAATAGTTGTTGTGGATTATGTGAAGTCTAACATTTTTGCTAGGTTCGAAACACCAAGAGCCATCACAAGCAATGGGGGACTGCAATTTTGCAACAAGACTTTATGGGCTCTACTGAAGAAGTACCATGTCCACCACAGAGTCTCTACACTTTACCATCCACAAACAAGTGGACAAGCTAAAGTTTCCACCATAGAAGTCAAATCCATCCTAGAAAAAATAGTTAAACCCAAAACGAAGGATTGGAGCTCAAGATATGATGATGCACTTTGAGCATATAAAACGAAATATAAAACACCCATTAGAATGTCACTATTTCGATTGGTGTAGAGAAAACCATGTCATCTTCCAATTGAGTTGGAGCATAGAACATTTTCGGCAGTAAAACAATGCAATATGGATCTAAAGGAAGTAGGGGACCATATAAGGTTGCAATTGAATGAGCAAGAAAAAATCCAAAATGAGGCCTGATGAGTGCTCAAAAAGTACTAATATTTCGTGATTAATTGTGTTTAATTGTTTAAAATATAGATTTGTTATGATTGTTTATTTGATGATTTTCATAAATCTATCCATTCAGAGTCAGGTATGTTTTAGTACATTTCATGTGTTTTTAGCGTCAAATGAGTCAAATAATGAAAACATGCAAAGACGGAACACTTACGGCGCTCGCATCACGAGTTGCGAGCTAAACGAGACAAATATGTAAGCCTTACATAATGAGCCATCACATATGTAAGGGGGTAAACATGAAGAAAAGGAAGACAACACGCGCCGCGGCGGGGAGCTCTCGGGTTTTTACATTATTTCCAATTTTTGTGTTGTGTCGCGGCGGAAAAAATGTATGCCGCGGCGCGCCTATTACTATTGCAATCAGGATTTGTGTAAACCCTTACATCTATAAATACCCCCTTAGAGTCCCCCTTACACATAACTCGAACAACTTTGATACAACTTTACACTTTACAATTTTGTGGCCAAACAAGAGATTCATTTAATTTTGGGAGCTTTGCCACACTCAAATGAAGCAAGAGAAACCATTCTAAGGATTCAAGGAAGCCGTCGACGATCGAAAATTAAGCTTTTGGAGAAGAACGCTATCTCATCCATAAGCGGTATTTGATTTCTCTGTTGTTTTTGTTAGTTTTTGAAAGGTACCGTTCATAGACAACATCAACAAATTTTAAAATGCACCTAATCAGGCTGGATACTGAAATCCATGAGCCAATACAAGGCCTTTTGAAGAGCTGCATGATATGACAGACATGGAGGTATGTAGCATTTGTGGTTTATATGGGCATTATGCTAATGTTTGCACTTTTACAGGTGATTACTATGCATCCACTAATTCAAACTTTGATCTTAATGAGGGATGTCACCCACCTTAGAATGATCCCTATTTTAGTACCTATAATCCTGGGTAGGGAAATCACCATAATTTTTCATGGGAATCAAACTCTACCCCACCTTATGCCCAATACAACATGCAAGGCTCAAATTTTCATTCATATGACCCACCCTATCCATCTAGGAAGCCCACCTTTGAGGAGAGCTTGAATTCTTTCATACAAGGAAGTAGAGCTTCTAATCAACCTAGGAGGCCAACCTTAGAGGAAACCTTGAATTCTTTATACAATCTACTACTGAAAGGATGGAGTCTATGGAGACATCAATGAAAAGGATAGAAATGCAAGTTGGGAAACTAGCGGAACAAATTCAAAAACAAGAAGAGTTGCCCACTCAGATTGAGCAAGTGAAGGATGCCACAATCCTTCAAAGTGGTAAAAATTTTGAAAATATTTATTTTCCTGAAACTTTTGATGATTTACCATTTTATGTAAAAAATACAGATAGGGAGCAAGCAATTCTCAAAAAATGTCAAGCTAAGGAATATCAAATTCTACAAACTTCTAAGGAGAACAAGGAGAAATTATCTTCACCACCCATGCCGCACAAGGCACCTAAGACTTGCAAATTCCCAAATCATTTCTCATACCACTTCCACGAAAGAGTGTGTGCTGTACTTCATAGGAAACAACTACCGAGATGGAAGGACAAGCTTAATGACATATTACCTCAGAAAATTGATATCACACACTTCAAGATCTTTGATGATGGTGGATAGAAACGAATTAACAACGTCTTGCTAAGACGTTAAAGAAAGAGCTTGGTGGGAGGCAACCCACCATATTCTGTAGTATCAACTTCTTTTCTTTTCTTTATTTTCTTTTTATTTATTTTTTTTTATTATTTTATTTTTTTATTTAGTTTAATTTTCTTTTTCAGTCTTTCCTTTATTTTATTTTATCATTATTTTTATTTTATTTTTTATTTGGATTGTTTAAGATTTCTAACTTTGTTTAATGTCTTTATTTTTCATTTGATTTAGTTATAATTTAAATTTGAATTTGAGTTGTGATGTATATACTTTGAGGTTTCATACATATTTCTTGCACATTAAATGCTTCATCACGAGAAAAGCGAGGAATAATGAACCGGAGCGTACGTGTAGTGCACACAATCTTATACGAAAGGGGGGTAACTTCTCTCACTTCTTTTCTTAATTTCTCTTGTTTTTCTTTTTGACATTGAGGACAATGTAGAAATTAGGTTGGGGGTGGAAAAAATACTCCATAAGCATGAAATATGACCAAATTTTAAATTTTTAACTTTTGTCACTTGAATTGTGTTAGGTTAGTATCGTGTCTACTTGAGTCAATCCGGAAGTCTATGATATTAACATGATTGTAATGATGATGATATATGAAGGAAATTAGATTTTTACTTAAGCAACGAAGCACATAAATGTTAGATTCATCTAGTTTGAGAATTTTGTGGTATTGTGGTAGTTTGCATGGTTAGTATGACTATTTTGGTTTGTGCAATGTATGCATGTTCATGATATGTTTTAAGTTTCAACAAGCTCTAGAACTCATTTGAAAACCCATTGAAGCGAAATAATAGAATCAAATGCCACTTAGAAAGTGATTTAGGCCATTTTTGGACCGTTTGGACTTTTCAAGCTTTCCCGTATTATTGTTTTATCCATAATACACCCTTGAACTCAACATTGACATACATTGTACTACCCTTAGTGATAAGAGTACTCAATGTAATATTTGATTTTCATGAGCAATTATATTATATTTATCTTGCTTCATCATAAAATAAAATAAAATAAAAACAAACAAACAAACAAAAAAATGATGATGATGATTGAAATAATAAGCAAGAAAAGTAAAGAAAGAAAATCAAGTAAAAAGATCCAAGGGACATATGGAATTTATAGGAGGATAAAAAAGAACACTTGCTAGAAAAAGTTTAAAATAAGTTTATGAAATAAGAAGTACTCTTATCCTAGTTGAAAACATCATTTTCGTAGTTTCATAATCACACACCTAGCCACAACTTTACAAGCTTAATGAAGTTCTATTGATTCTAGGTAGTTTGACTTCTATATTAGTGGAGATGGATTTGAAAAGTGAGCATATGGAGGTTGGAAGTGCAAAATTCTCATTCATATTTTACTTGCACATTTATGAGATATTAAAATGTAATCTATGAATATCATGCATGGACTAACGGGCTTGTGGTTTGATTGGTTGTTCAAAATTCTATTACTAAGATGGGTTTGATGTTTGGACTGTTTTTGAGCTTAAGTGATTTTTAATTATTTTGTATGCCATTTGTTGTTAACAATTTTTGAGACATATGCATGGATTGATTCAAGTATGTTTAGAGTCTTTACTTAGTTTTGTTAGTTACGATGTTTGCGGGTATCATCACTGGAAACCCTCACGAGACTACAACTCGTCCACTAGGGCCACCTAGGGGTTTAAAGGCTTGTTGCATACGCTAAATGCAACCGTGACAATCTACGGAAGTAAGTTAGGTTAGTTTATTTTATTTGTTTTTATTTTAGTTTTCAGATCGCTTCACTTGCTAGAGACTAGCAAGAAGCTGGTTGGGGGTTGTGATGAGTGCTCAAAAAGTACTAATATTTCGTGATTAATTGTGCTTAATTGTTTAAAATATAGATTTGTTATGATTGTTTATTTGATTATTTTCATAAATCTATCCATTTAGAGTCACGGGTATGTTTTAGTGCATTTCATGTGTTTTTAGCGTCAAATGAGTCAAATAATGAAAACATGCAAAGACGGAACACTTACGGCGCTCGGATCACGAGTTGCGAGCTAAACGAGACAAATATGTAAACCTTACATAACGAGCCATCACATACGTAAGGGGGTAAACATGAAGAAAAGGAAGACAACACGTGCCGCAGCGAGGAAAAGTCATGCCGCGGCGGGGAGCTCTCGAGTTTTTACATTATTTCCAATTTTTGTGTTGCGCCGCGGCGGGAAAAATGTATGCCGCGGCGCGCCTATTCCTATTGCAATCAGGATTTGTGTAAACCCTTACATCTATAAATACCCCCTTAAAGTCCCCCTTACACATAACTCGAACAACTTTGATACAACTTTACACTTTACAATTTTGCGGCCAAACAAGAGATTCATTTAATTTTGGGAGCTTTGCCACACTCAAATGAAGCAAGAGAAACCATTCTAAGGATTCAAGGAAGCCGTCGACGATCGAAGATTAAGCTTTTGGAGAAGAACGTTATCCCATCCATAAGCGGTATTTAGATCTAGGTTTTCCTTGTTGTTATAGAATTATATTTTTTTCTTCTTTCGTTGAAGTGTATGATCATATTATATTTGTCTATGAATGTTAATATGAACATGAGCGGCTAGTTTTATTATGGATGTTTAGTTTGTGTTGCCATGTTTGCTAAAATTGTGTATGGTGTATATTTTATTGATTTAATATAAATGAATTACCTTTTTATTAAGAGCATGTTTAGATATTTAATTATGAATTATCATGGGCCAATTTGAGATTCGTAGTTAGGTTGAAAAATCTTAGAATTTAGTTATAGGAACGTCACCTTAACTTTATTCCGAAACACTTAATCAAAGCTTCAAATTAGTGACTTAGTTATAGCATTAGTTTGATTGGCATGTATTTCCTTGTGCATAATTTGATTGCTATTTGATTTACCCCGACCGAAGGCAGTTAATTAGTTAATCAACAAAGAGATTTACCCCGACCGCAGGCAGTCTCGTAATTAAAAGGAAAGCCGGTAATATTGTTTATTTAGAACGTTTATGTTATTTCACCATACCTTTTCGATGCAAGCATGGCCAACCAAACTAAACGTCCATACATCCTCCATTGATCTTCAAATCCATATTGAATTGATTGTGAATCTGCAATATTATTTTTGTTTAATTGATTGTATCATTATTCCCGTCACAAATCAAACACATTTTTACAGTTTTACTAATTTTAGAACTCTAGTTTTTTAGAGTTTTAGTTTCACTAGAACTCTATTTAATTAGTGTTTTATTTTTGTTACAACTCTATTTAGATTAAGAAGATAGTTATTTAGAACCACTGCAATTCCTTGAAAGACCGACCTTGGAAGTTGCTTATCACTTTTCTACGAGTGATTCGTACACTTGCGAGTACTAAATTTATCACATCAATGCCTATGACAATGCACGAATTTACAAGGAAAGAACTAAGGCGGCACATGATAGGATAATATCAAGAAAGAGATTTGAAGTTGGACAAAAAGTTCTTTTATTCGAATCCCACCTCAAGCTATTTCCTAGTAAACTTTGTTCTCATTGGATTGGCTCTTTAATTATTAAAAAAGTATTTTTCTTATGGTGTAGTGGAAATCTGGAGTGAGAAAACTGAAAGGAATTTAAGGTCAATAGGCATAGGTTGAAACCTTATTACGAAACATTGCACAAGGACTACATGGAGGAGATCCAATTATGTGAGCAAACTTACGACAACATTTGAAATGTGGTTGCGTTTGGTTGATGACGTTAAACCAAGCGCTATGACACGTTTGAAATCATGCAAGTATACATGGTAGGTATACAAGTGATAAATAATTTAAGAATAAAGGTTGTCGAACCCATGAGGATTGTCACAACTTCTACTTTTAATTATCAGTTTATTAGCAAAATTAATAAAACAGGATTTTAAAATAATTACAAATAAAAGACAGAAAATATTTAAATATGATTAAAATACGATGGAAAAAAGTATGTAATTATGGATCTATTTTCACCAATAGTCTACAATTTAACCAAATATATTATGAATAAATATTTAATTTTTTAAAATCTTAAATTACTATCGTAACCTAAAATTATTCTTTAATTCTTAACTTTAGCTTTAAAAGTTTAAGCAACCTTAAGACTTCCCATCTTTTCTTACTATGTAGTTGATTAAAAGTACATTTTTTAACCAACCCTAAATTATGAGCAACCTAGAAGTATGCATACGAGATTTAATTCACTCTTTACATTAAGATCTAAAAACATGATAACTAAACTATGCAAGATTATAACAATCGTTTAACTTTTAACGTAGGTGTCAATCATATTCATGACAGCAGCCACAAGATCCTACTTCGAACAATAATATTAGCTATTACATACTAATATATTAAACTAGATGTAGGTATATTCATAAAATAAACAAGTTGATTACTCTAATTTATATATATATAGTCATGACATTTAAATATAGAATTGAAAACAACAAGAATCAAGAATTGAAATTAAAAATTCATCATGACATTAATTTAATTAAATCATAGTATAGGGCTTGAAATTGCCCACAATCACATAAAATATTTAGCTAGCCATAGAAATAACAAAATCCAACAAATAAAATAAATAATCATTCATAATAGAGAAATGAGTAGAGCAAGAATCTGATTTTGTAGAATTATTAGAGCCAAAGGAACCAATAAAATCAATTTTTAATTTCTTCTTTAATCCTCCTTCAAGAATCTTCAATAATAACACAAGGATTGATTTATTTTCTTATCAATATTGTATAATTCTTGGCTGCTGCCGGCATTGTTTGCATTGTCTCCTCTGTTTGCCACTTTTCTTCTTTATTTTCTTGTCCGCCACTCTTCTAACATTCACCACCTATCACTAAACTCATACCCCCAAATTTATGTAACCCTTACAAAGTAATAAAAATTTGTAATACCTTACAACACAAAAAAATTTAAATACCTTACAAAAACAAAAAAAAAATTTGTAATAGCTTACAAACAAGATAAAAACATATACTCCTTAAAAATGTCAAAAATAGTAAAAAAAAATCAAGAAATAATAGAGGTAAAAACACAAGACATTTTTGGATGTTTTTCATAAGAAATGATATTCAGTAAAAAAAAATTTGAAGAAGTACAAAAATCAAAAGTAAATCTTAAAGAAAGAGATTGATTTACAGAAGAAACATTCTATAAAATAAGAAAATTATTTTCAAGAAAAGATATAATATATTATGGCATAAGTAATAAAGAAATGAGTATTATGATAGCAGATACAAAAGGAAGATTTAATATACCATTAATTGATAAATAAACTATTATGGAAAAATTATCAAAAATTTTTGAGAAACATAAAGAAAAAATTAGATATATTCATTTAGAAGGAATAAAAGCACACTTTAGAGAAGGAATATAGATACACCAATTAAATTAGCATTACTAGATAACATAATAACAAACAGAAAAGATATTTTATTATGAATGATTAATGAAAACTTAGGATACCATAAACTAAAATTTACAGCATATCTTAGATTTGCTATTAACATCCATAATAAAAATCTAAATCAAGTATTAAACTTAACTTATGACTTTGAACGAGAAAATCTAACGAAAGATAGACACTACTCATTTTCAATTTATTACCTAGTAGGATATTTATAATAAATAGTCAAAACAGTTCAATATATAGATAAAAAGAATTTATAGAAATAGATAAAACTTTTAAAAAAATAAGACAAGTAATAAGGAAATCAGAAATATTAACAGAATGTGAAGTACTTGATGAATGAAATTTAGATATTAAAAAAAACATCTCATACAAACAAAAAGATATCATATACAAAGAATTAAGTTTATAGACACTCAGGCAGAAGTTAATAAAAGATATCGAGAAATAAAAGAACTAAAAGAAAAAATTAAAGAAGTCAAAGAACTAGTTTATACAATGGAATAATTATGGTAAAAAATGAATTATTAGGAATAAAGCTAGAAGAAAATAATAGTTTAATAAGTATATGTAATAATCAAGTATCTATAATAAAAGCTTTAATCTTTATGAGAGAAAAAATAGATCCTACAGATGAATTCAATATTTAAAATGTACAAAAATTAAAAGAAATATAGTTAGATATGTATAAAGTACTGATAAATTAAAGAATTGAGAGAGTGAGAGTGAAAGCTTGAAATGAGACTCTAAATTGTATTATTCCAACTCTACATTATACAAGTAGTAGAAGTGTTTATATACAAGTAAGGATACTTAACAACTAAGGAAACTAATATTCCAATAGCCCCCCTCAAATTGAGGGTACCATCAATTTGACCAGTATGCAAGAACAAATTAAAACAAACGAAACAAATAACAGCCGAAAGCTGTCGCCACCGAAAATGATGCAATAGAACAAATCCAGATAAAACTTCCTCCACCTTGAGAAGGAAAAAGATGGAGAAGAGAAAAATTGCATGAAAGCAAACTGTTGCAGCACTTCGATTGTCTTGAAGTGGCACAATGAACGCACCATTATAAGGCACAGGAAAGACTGATTTACCAGAAGGTGAAACAACTAGCGAAGACGACAAAACGTCTATGTAAGAAGCTATGGATGCCATAAGCAATCCAAGCACAATCAATTGCAATTTCAGAGAGAGAATTGCTGAAAATTGCATAAAAGTACATAATAAATTCTGATTGCCAAGAAAAAGTGGACCTCCTGTACTCACTGAAGGATCACACTATTGTTGATCTGTGTTGCTACTACTAGCAACAATGGTAGTGATTCAATGAGAGAAAAGAATAACTTCCACTTATCTATGTAGAGATAGAACTAGCAACAGTGGTAGTGATCGAAGGAGAGAAAAGTAAACCGAACAAGAAGTCTGAAATGCCATGAACACAGTAAAAAAAATGCATAGAGAATAGTAGTAGCACTAGTTGAACAGTAGGTTCATGGGAAGCAAAAAGAGCAGCAGGCATAAGTCATATCAGAATACTGGATTTTGCCAAAAGGATATCAACAAGCGGATCTTGTTCTTCAGGAATGGCTGGGAACTCTTCCAGAACAATCTCAACCAGTGCATCTAGAAGCTTTTAGATGGAAAACTCACATCAGCAGAATTAAAGATTTGAGTTCTAGCATACTTGAGAAAGTTAACAGCTATCTCTGCCTCAAGTGATCCACATTTCAAATCATTGTCTCCACTGAATCTACAGTTACTTGAAGAGACAGTAACTTGTTCGCCTTTCTCCACAACGACCTCAGAAGACAAAACGTGATCAAATGAAACCAAGGCTTCAGAAGTACTTGAGAAAGCTAGATCCGGCAGCGATTTGAAGTTTTCTGTGGTGTCACTATGATCGATCTCAATGATCTCAGAAACAGGAGAGGAAATCAACGATTCTTTTGAATTTTCCTTTGGTACATCGCTGGAAACTGAGCTAAATGCATCAACCAAATTCTTCTTCGTAATATTTTGAGCTTTTTCTGCTTTGCGATTCCCTACGTCGAAGGTTCGCGTGTGATCTTTATGTGGAGTCTGATAATCTTTCATTTTTTTTTGTTTTCTCTTTCGATATGGTCTGGCGAACACTTCACTGTTGACGATCTACTGGATTTCTCAAATGAAGACCGTATGATCGTTGACGGATTCTTTGATAATGCTGTCGGAAACTCAACTGATTCATCTGCTATAACCGCCGTTGATAGCTGCAATTCCTCCGCTTCCTAAGGTGAACCTCAGTTCTTCTGCAACAGGAGTTTCGGTGATTACCAAAACGCCGGTGAACTCTGCGTTCCTGTAAGCTCAACTATACTATCCATTAAACTCTCAGCTCAAGAATTCACAATCTCTAAATCAAGAGCACAGCTTCTTCAGGCACTATCCGATGCAAATGCTGAGCTTTCCAGTGTGCAATCTCCTCTTGGAGAAAAAAAAATAGTTTGTTGAAGTTCTTGAGCAGACTTTTGGAACTATAAAGGAACAACTTGTAGCTATAGCACCAGCGCTTGAACAGCTGTTGCAACAGAAAAAAAGAAGCGAGGAAAGGAGTTTTCTGATGTTCAATCACAGATTCAGAAGAATGATGAACGTTGGAATGGTGATGGAGATGAGATCTTTACGATCGAAAAAGTGATGCTATCAACCTTCGAGAAGCCATCTCGTTTGAGCTTCAGACGAGAGACCATCCCACAGATCTTGAAGGATCATTAAGGCTCTGATACCTTACTGATAAATTAAAGAATTGAGAGAGTGAGAGTGGAAGCTTGAAATGAGACTCTAAATTGTATTATTCCAACTCTACATTATACAAGTAGTAGAAGTGTTTATATACAAGTAAGAATACTTAACAACTAAGGAAACTAATATTCCAATAAAAGAAATTACATAATTAAAAAGAGATGTTAATAATATACCAAGATGAGGAAATAGATTAAAACTCGATCTATTAAGAGGATTAAAAGAGGAACCTCTTAGGAGATCTGATGCTTTAATACCAAGAATGATGAAAGGAAAGATGAAAAATGTAAAGAAATAATTACAATTTAATGAAATATAGGAAAATTTTGGAAGAATAATTCATGAATCCTGAAAATAAGGATATAGAAAAATTAATTAGTTTATTAACTTTAACAAATGAAGAATTAGAGGAACATTATCAAAAATTTTGTACAAATAAAGAAGAAAATAATATGACAGTAATTAGTGAAAGTAAGTCTGAACAAAAACCCAAAGAATATATATGGAACTTGTATTAATACCAAGAACAACCCCAGGAAGAGAAGTTGAAACTTCAACAGAAATTGAAAATAAAAGAATTAAAATTCCAAAAATAGAAAATGAAGAAACTGGTAGTAACAATCTAGAAACTAATAAAAACCTAGAAAAGAAAAAAGAAAAAATTAATTGGGCAGATGAAGCTAAAAAAGAAGATTCTAAAAAGGTTTATGTAGTATATAATGGACCAAATTCAAAAATTTACACTAACTGGCTAGAAGCTAGTAGAGCAATAATAGGATTTAATGGAATCATCCATAAAGCTTTTACTAATAGGATAAAAGCAGAAGGAAGTTACAATAATTTCAAAGTTCCAAAATTATTATCACCAACAGAAAATGACAAAAAACTATTCCCAAATAATACAACAACTAACAGAAGGAATTAGTAGATTAAGGAACCTCGAGAAAATTCAAGATCAATAATTTTTAAAGAAGCAACAAATAAATCTTTTGAATAAGAAAGTGAAAGATATATGAATTTAATAAAATATCAATGGTTAAACCTATATAATTTAACAAGAAAAACTACTAAGGAACATCTATATGATATGAAATTTTATATTATAGAAAAAATTTCATCAGGTTTTGAATTCAACATCTTAGAAGAAGTTGATCCAGTATTTGTCTACAAGGCATTTCATGCTAGATTAATAAAAAAATATATATCCAGGAAATGAATTAAAGGAATTAATCTATTTTCCTGAAAACTTCAAAAAATGTATCCGAAATTTCAAAAAGAAAATAAGGGCTACAAATAGGCCTATTTATTTAAGATGTTTCAGCTCATTAATGGATTGGAACCAGGAAATACCAATAAGTCTTTCTCGTTTCATTAAACTTGGATTAACAAATAATAAAAGGAAAGTCACTCAACCAAAGGCTTTGCTGGAAAAGGAATTTAACCCTGAGAAATTATGTATAAAAAGAGGACAGATATTAAGTCAAATTTATCATGAAATAAGAATAATTAATAACTCCTCAGAAATTAAAATCAATTACAGTACAAGTAAAATTATTATTACTTCTCAAAGTAATATAGTTATCACCGAGGAAGACAGTGAAAAAGTAATTTTTTATGAAACTAACTTCAACTGCAATGAGATTGAAGTAAGTGAAAAAATAAAAAAGGTGTTTTGTCATTATTCTAAACAACAATCAGAGGACTACAAATGCATCTATCGCATCAGATATAGGGAAGCCTGCGTGACACAAGCTCATCACAAAGTTCAATGTCAGCAGAGTAAACCATATAGGATCATTCCAACAATTGACACCAATAGCGTCAATAATGTAGGCGTTAAAATGCCAAATAGGAAAGTTAAGAATAGTATAATTCCACCATTGTAAACAAGGAACCCTTATGTCTATAAAATGGAACTCTCTGTAGATAAGGGATACACTACGAAATCTTAACACTTATCCAATTTCTATTTAGCCATGTATTTAGAAATAAATAAGAACTATAAATCCTTTCAAGGTTACTAGTTCTCTAGTTTGTATAACTTTGTTTGATGAATAAAAATCCATCTTAAAATTCCAAACTATCACTCTTACCTTAGTAAGTTAAGTACGGATCTCATAAAATCAGTAGGGTCAGGAGGACTAGAAGCTTGGATCTAGAGTGAGGCTTAACTCTTTGAAACAAGGAGATAGCAGGGAAGCGAAAGTACGCAGTAGACCCATATTTAGAAACAGGTTAGTTTGCAAATAGAGACTATTATGCCTTTAAATTTCATTAATATTGTTGAAATTTATTTATATTGCATGAAATTATAATTAATGGAAGATAAACATAATAACATGAAAAGAAAATTTGAGACAAAACTTTATAAAAGTAAAAGTAAGAAGTATTCTGAAAATCAAGAAAATCTAAAAGATGTAATCTATCTTAAACAAGCTTTTTTTTTTAAAACACCTATAAAAGATAATTTTGAATAAAGTAAAGGAAGATCTAAAATAATTAAAAACTTGCAATGATTAATTGACTATTTTTCTAAACAAGAAAAAAAAAGAATGATTTAGCAAAATGACAAAATAAGGAACATTTAGATCTTGAAGTAAGTCTTGAACTAATAAAAATAGATATAGAAGAAAATAAAAAATTGAAGAATTGAGTCGTTGGATAGACTAAGAACTTGAATAATATGAACTTGGAACTCGACAAGAAAAATGATGACTAATATTTTGAAGGAAAATATATAGAATTACTAGAAGAATATTTTTATAATGAAGATTATGAAACATATTTAGAAAATTTTAAAAGGTTTGATACTCTTTTAGATTATTATACAGATTATATTTCTAGTATACTATACCTAATAAACCATCGCATAGGAAAAATATTAAAAAAATATTTTACATAGAAATTTGTACAAGTAAATGAAGAAGAATTTGATAACTTAATTTTTAAGTTTTATTTATTTAAGGAACAAATTAGAATATAAACTAACTAAATTTAGCTGAAAAAATTAGTATCAGGGCCATAAATAAAAACAAAATAGATAAGAAAACTTTAGGGAAAATAACAAAACTAACACCCCCAAAAATTATAATAACAAAACTAGCACCCCTGTGTTCAATTAAAATTGAACGACAATAATTTGGACTCGTTCAATATTGAACGTTCAATATTATCCGTTCAATTAGAATTGAATGACGATAATTATACCTATTTAATATTGAACGTTCAATATTTTACGTTCAAATTGAATATTGAATGTTCAATATTAAACGTTCAATTCTAATTGAACACAAGGGGGTGCTAGTTTTGTTATTATAATTTTTAGGGGGTGCTATTTTTGGTAATTTCCCAAAACTTTAAACACAATGCTTAAAATAAGATATAATCAACTTAATTCAAATAGGAAAGTAAATTATTTAAAAATTATAAAAAAGAAATAATAGAATTAATATTATCAATTAAGGAAATAACTAAAGGATTATCTAAAGAAATATCACAAATAATAATTTATAAAGTACTTTATAATTAGAACAAAGAATTAACTTGGTTACATTATAAGTAATAAAAATGCTTGCACAATCACTAATCTCAAACTTAAATGAACTATTTAATTTATTTCAAAAAATTGAAAATAAAAAAAATTTAAGAAAAATGTTACAAAAACATTTTTAGCATGTATGGAAACAAAAATGAATAATATAGTACTATCACAAGATCAAATAGAAATCTTAAAAGAAAAATTAAAACATTTAGAAAATACAAGAATAAAAGAAATTTTCTTGAAAGATTTAAAATCTTTTTAGACATCATCTTAGAAAAATTAAAAGAAATTCTTTAAAAATATCAAAATAATAAAATATTCAAGAAAATGAAAGAAAATAAAATTACAAAATTTGTAGGAAAATTTATTTTCAAAAATTATGAATTTTGACTCAAAAATCTTTAAAATTAAATATTTGGACAAAAAAATTAACTTTTATATCACAAAGAATATAATTGAAAAAATAAAAAATACTCTTAAAGTTAAATAAAAAATACTTTTATATCACAAAGAATCTCGGGGATGTTAAGAGAATTTGCCTATTATAATAATAATAATAATAATCTAATGGGCTTGGCCCAAATGAAATATGGATCCCTAAGTGTATCCACATCTGTTTGAGTATATCCACCTAATAAATAAAATTAATAAAATATCTATAAAAATTTAGAAAAATTTCAAATAATTATATTTTCTCATAATTCATAAAATAAATAATTAAAATATATGAGAATAATAAAATAAGTGTAAATATGAACAAATTTATTAATAAAAATATGCATAAAATAGCACATATCACTCTAAATGGGAGGCAACTTATTGAGTTTATTCATCTATTTTCATTTCATAGCTTTAATTAATTTCATGATTTTTTTAATGTCGTTTGGTCATAATAAGGACATTACTTGATTTATGTTGGGGTGAACACTACATTACCATAAAATATATTTAATTTAATTATTATTTTTATGTTGGTAGCAATTTTTTAGTTTGGTTTAGTGTTTTAATCAAAAAATTGGGCACAAAATTTACTAAGTTTTTATAGGTGTGCCTAGGCATAGGTTTATTTGCTTCGTTGCCTAATGGTCTCAAATCAAATTGGTGAGAATGCACTTTTATGTTGCATCACGACATGAAAATGTTGGGGCTGCGGCATGAGGGTTCAGATCAACTTGGCTAGAAATGTTTTGTGTGCGCCACTGCAAGGTAGCACACTAGGCTCGACTTGGAGAATGAAGAAATGTACACAAGCGTGTGGCACATCTCACGTACGATTTTAACATTAAATTCTCCCGATTTATAAGATTTTTAGACTCAACTCACCTTTTTTAAAAAAATATAATTTTTAATTAAAATGTAAGGTATTTAGGTCAGTTGCTCACTTAAAGTATACTATTTAAAATAAAAGAAATTAAAATATTTTTTTAAAAAGGATAAGTGATTAGTGAATTAAGAAACCTTTTACTTTCTAATTAATTGATTTTATACATTTTTAAATTATATTTCATGTTATATATAAAAAAAAGTATTTAGTTTTTATATATATATATTACACGTGCAAAGCACGTGTTTTTCTGTGAGTAGCAGAGTATACAAGAGATAAAAGAAATAATAATATTACAATTCAACAAAACGCTCACTTTGCTAGGTTTCTGACTTCTGTAGTATACATATCTTTCTAACCCAGCCGCAACCGCAACCGCCCTTCCTTTGGTACTGAGAAATCTGGAGGTTCTGGAGCATCCAAGAGTTTCATTAGTAGATCAGATAGATCTGATGTCCTTTCCAAGATTTTCATTAGTAGATCAGATAGATCTGATGTGTTTTCATTCACTTCTATGTTCTCTGTTTCTGAACCCGAAATCTAATCTAACTTTTCTTATGGTCTTTGTTATATGCAGCATGATTTGGTTCGTACATATGTGGCGAAATTGCTATTCTTTCTCATCTCTTGCATCTCAGATTTGTATTTGGCAGATAATTCTAATTTGTATTTGATTTGCAAATATGGATGCTCAGATGTTCTCTTCAGAATTGTTATCTTATGACATATATGTGAGTTTCTTTAGAAACTCTGCCCATTATTCTCTCTCTCTCTTTTTTCATCTCTATTTTAATTTTCCTTTGAAAATCTTGTATTACAATGGAGAAAGAAGCTTTATAATAAATGCTTTGAGTAATTTTCTGTCTTTTGTTGAAGTCCTCGGTTGGCTTTGGAAAACTTCACAATTTTTTTTTCCACTTACAGTTTGGCTCCTGTAAAATAAGAAAGAAACTGAGAAAACATAAAAAAAATCTGAAAATTTTTCTATATTCATTTTTGATGATTTCCATGATTTCATTTTGATGTTTTCATTGCTGTTTTGTACATGTACTCTTCCTTCCAGGATATTTCATGGCGTTTTGAACAAGCTGATGGTCATCTTCCAAAAGCTTCACGATATCCTTCTTGTTTTTTTCTTTTTTATTATTATTTTTAATTTAAAATAATGTTGAACTCATTTTTATAATCACATTATTTTGTTGTCACATCTATCAATATTATCTGAAAAAATAAATATATTTTTAATTTTTTTTTGACACGTCTTATATTTAAAAAAATATAAATGCAAAAATAATACAAATTTAGATAACATTAGCTTTTTTCTTTATTTTATATAACTCTATTAGCCGGACCTCTCTTTGGACTAAAAATAAGCAGCCCACTTCAACAAACAAATTAACACCAATAATTATTCCAATTATGACTGTCAGAGCTTTCAGGTATGATTGCCTCCACTTTTAAATATTATATGCACCTTTTATCAGCTTTCAGTTGGCTTAGATGGGATTTTGCGTTTTTTATTTTTATTTTTATTTTTTACTTTATAACTTGATGCTTGTTGTGCATTCGAAAATTTTGGACTGTTTTGTTTATAAGTAGTAATGTTGTTTTTCATGTTTAAGAAAATGAAAAATTTAGAAGAATAGTTAATACAATCAAATCAATTATGAGAAGTATGAACCGTGCAAAATTAAATTAAATATGAATGAACGAAAAATCAGTTCAAGATTTAGTTACCGTATGAATATTTTTTAGAAATTCTAGAATTTAAATAATAAAATTAAGTAAGATCATATTGTTATATGTGAAAAGCCATTTCAGATTAAATGTGCTAATTTTAGTAACTTTATGTGTCACTTATACACAACAAAATGTAAATATGTATTCTAAAGCATTTAGTGTTAATTAATCATTCTGTATTAGTCCTTGGATATCTATTCTGAAAAATGGAACTAAAACTAGTCCGAGCTTGATGTGTGTGGGGGTGGGGGTGGAAGTCTTATGGTGAGCATCCTAGGTGAAAAAGCCCATCTATTAAAAATAACATTCAAATATGAAAGAATCAGCATATTAACCCCAACTTCTCAAAATTCTCATAAACTGCTATATTTTTTTCCTTCACCAATTTTTTTTAGGTTGTCCTAATAATATTATCCACATTGTTAGCTTGGATGCTAAAGTATCCTCAAAGTTTTCAATAATATTTCAAAATATCTAGAATGATTTTAGACAACAACGATATGTACAAAGGTTTTGGAGGATATATCAAGAATTATCCAAATACTTTCACATACCCTAATGATTTTAAACATCGAAGATATATTGAGATGTAACCATAATTGGCCGATTTTCTCTGCCTCGGAGAACCAGCTCTCAATATTCATTCCCCAATCCTATTTTCTTTTCAATTCCGTCTTTCAAAAACCACAATACATACGGCACGTGATCTTTCTTTCATCTCATTTTTTATCTTCCATTTTCTAAACTTTCTCCTTGACAACTCCTTTTTACTTATTTTTCAAACTGTTTATTTTAGCATAACATATCTATTTATATAAATAATAAAAAGAAGAATTATAGGGCATATTTGGCACATAACTAGAAAATGGTTTTTTGTATTTAAAAACAAATCATTGTTTGGCTATTTTTTTAAGCCATATTTTTTTAAAATAATAAGTTCCAAAAAACCAAAAAAATGAGTACCACCAAAATGTGTTTCCACTGTTTTTGAAAAAACAATGAAAACATGGAGACACGTAGCGTAACTCGTTTACGTTGCTTATAGATCAACAGAGATCAAAAAAGAGTAGTCTTAGAAAAACTGTTTTGGCTGAATGCATTTTTTTGGATTAATCCTTTCGTCTTTTATTTGGTTTTGAGCGACTAATTTTTTTTAAACAACTCGTTAACATTTCTTAAAATTTTGTAAGTACAAATATATTACATTTATTTTTGGCTCATGTATTTTTATTTAAAATAAAAAATTCAATTTTAAATAAAAACTATTTTATATTGAATTTCAGTCACTTAAATAGCATTTAAATTAAATTTTAACCGTTTAAATTTATTCGATGTTTAATGTAATTTAAATTGACCTTATTCAATATTTTTATAATATTATTTTTGAATTTATAGGTTATATTTTATTTATAAAAAAAAATTCATCTTACTTCTATATCTACCAAAATTAAAGGTGCATATATAATATAAGAACTGATTTTTTTTATAGGTTTGGTCGGTTTATATTTTTAAAATTTGAAATAATCAATTCGATGATTGCCATAGGGGATAGATACGGCTATGGGTTTTTTATAAACTGTAGATATAGAAGTAAGATGAATTTTTTTTTATAAATAAAATATAACCTATAAATTCAAAAATAATATTATAAAAATATTGAATAAGGTCAATTTAAATTACATTAAACATCGAATAAATTTAAACGGTTAAAATTTAATTTAAATGCTATTTAAGTGACCGAAATTCAATATAAAATATTTAAAATTGAATTTTTTATTTTAAATAAAAATACATGAGCCAAAAATAAATGTAATATATTTGTACTTACAAAATTTTAAGAAATGTTAACGAGTTGTTTAAAAGAACTCAGTCGCTCAAAACCAAATAAAAGACAAAAGGATTAATCCAAAAAAATGTATTCAGTCAAAACAGTTTTTCTAAGACTACTCTTTCTTGATCTCTGTTGATCTACTTCGTTCCTCTCTCCCACGAGAAACACACTCCACTTCGCTGCCGTCGTGTTTCAGGTATTCTTCTCCCTTCCTACCTATTTCTTCTGTCTATTCGTAGCAATTTGTACTGAAGTTCAAGATAGTACCAAAGCTCTTCCTTAAGTCTCTCTTGAAATGACTTTTAAACTTAACATCCCTGTCTGAAACAATAGACTTGGGAATACCATGGAGCTTTAACAATTGTGCGACATGACTAGCATCAAACATAAGATCTTTGCTTCGCTAAGTTTTTCAACATAAGAATTTAATTGATTTTTGAAATCTATTTGGTGTTGAATGTTCTTGATAAATGGAAGCACGTCAATTAAGTCTTTAGGAGCGAGTTCTTTAAATTCTTGGAGTAGTGGTTTTAAATTCAGGACGTTTTAGTGTTACCTCTTTGACCATCAAAGTCAAAACAACCTTATTGTAGCTTAATTCTCTTTAAAGTTCCTTTGATGGCTTGGATCCTAACTGAGGGACTAAAATCATCTTCCTATTTTTCCACTTAAAGGAATAGGTGTTCTCTTTTCCTTAATGTGTTGTGTCCTTGTCAACTTGCCAAGGTCTTCCTAAAAGAACATTGCAAGCATCCATCTCCAAGACATTACAAACTATATCAACTTGATAAAATTTTCCAATGGATAGAGGAACTTTACAAGTGTCAGTTACTCTTGGTTCACTTCCCTTCTTGATCCACCCAACATTGTAAGGACTAGGATGCTTCTCAATATGTAATCCCATAACTTTCACCACGTTTCTGGATACAACATTTTCACTACTCCCATTGTTAATAATCACATCACATACCTTCTTGTGAATGGTACATCTAACTTTGAATATCACATGCCTTTGTGAATTCTTAGGCTCTCTAGATTTGAGTAGAATTCTCTATAGAATACCTGTAAATCTTTCGCCTTCATCTCCTTCAGCAACCTCAATTTCCTCAAAATTGTCTTCCTTAGCCTCAACACTTATCCAAATGCCTCCATTCCTTCAACTAAATTAACAGGTTTTCTCAGAGGCCAGTCACTGGATTTGTGGTCTGCCTAATTACACTTAAAGCATTTAAGAATTCCAGGTTTAGCATATGGGTTGGTTTTTTGGTTGGGAAAAGGTGGTTTGGATATGGTTTTTGGGTTGGTGGTTTGGCCAATAGCATTCTTTTGAGGTTGGGTATCAAGTAGGGAACAAGTGGTATTAGGCATCATGGACTTGTCAAGAGTGAATTCAAAAGAGGATTTCTTTATGAAGCTCTACTTTTGGGAATTTAGAAAGTTGGGACTCTTACCAAGTAGCTATGGTGATTGCTTCTGGAAGGTTGTCTACGTTTGTTTAACTTGACTTCTAATAGATTCCCTCATTCATGTGATAAACCTGAGCACTTCCTGAGATTCAGATCATTCCTAGCCCTTAATTCTTTGAAATTCATCTATATAATCAACAAAGAACCTACGCCCCTGTTGGCATTGATGATATTGTCTAAACAATATCTGTTGATAATTAGAAGACAAGAATTGATCATACATCAGTTTTCTCATCCATCCTCAAAGAATTAATAGTCATCTCCCCCGCCTTCTAGTGCAACTTAGATCAACCAAATGGTCCAACACTTAATCAACTAATTAAACCAAAGCTATACCTCGCTCATAACGAATGAGGTGGGGAGGGTAACGACCATATATCTCCTGAAAAGGAGTGCCAGTGTTGTATCAGTATTCTACCCAAGTTAACCATCATGTGCGTGGCTTCTCTGATACAAAATAGCGCAAATAAGTCTCAAGACATTTGATTGACAACCTTTGTGTTTATCCATTAGATTGAGGATGATCTGCCGTTCCACGCTTAAGAGTAGTGCCATGTAACTTGAACAATTCAATCCAAAAATGGCTCAAAAACACTCTTATCCCGATCCGAGATAATGGATTGAGGAATACCATGGAGCCTTGGAATCTCCTTAACAAAAATTACAACTACTGTCACAGTAGTAAATAGGTGTTTCAAGCCTATAAAGTGAGCATATTTACTTAAGGGATCCACCGCCACTAGAATATTATCCATCCCATCAGAAAAGGTAAACCTTCAATGAAGTTGAGGGTAATTTCATCCTAAACATGAGCAGGAAAAATAGGCTGAAGCAGCCTAGCAGGTGTTGTAGCCAAATGCTTGTTTTGCACAAATATGATGATATCCTTGCGCATGCCAATAAGTTTTTGTCTCTTTTGATTGGCGTCCAATAGGGGAATTATGAAACTTACAATAAGGGTAGCAAGTAGCTTAGAAGTGTGTGGTATCACTAGGAGGCCTTTGTAATACAAAACTCCTTGTTCCACCAAGAATCCCACGTGTTGTTGAATAGGTGACATCAGTTTAACCATCAACTATTAGAGATGTCGTTTCATGTGTGATTGGATTTTTTTTTTCTCCTTTTAATTTGTTATTTCTTCCTTGGAATCATTTTCCTATTATTTTTGTTTACATTTCAAGATTCTTTTATCTTTGTTAGCTAGCATGATCTATCTGAACTAGAAAATTTATTTTGCTTGTTGTGCAGCTTCAATATAGTTGCTTTTGCTCCTCCTCATTCATTGGTTTAAGGTAAGCAATGGAAATTGGCTTTGTAAGTCTTATTTGACACATAAATGTGATTTTAAGACTTATAATTGTGATTAAAATCATTCATGATTGTTTTATGAGGGAAAAAACAGTGCATATGTTTGTTATGGGTTCTCCCACCATCTATGAAGTTAGTTAGTAATGGGTTGTTATTTCTTCTATTATGCAAATTATAAAGTTTTCCATGAATACAAGGATTGACACTTGAGTTTCCTTTCAAGTTACTGTCTTGATGCACAAATTTGTATTAATAGCTTGGAAGTTATTTTCAAAGAGATTAATCTCTAATGCGGAACCAAGCTACTATGGCTGAACTCAATAATCTGATAACTCGACTTTCTCAGAATGAGGAAGGGAAAAAGAAATTACAAAATTGATCAAAAGTTGTCAGAAAAACTCAGCACTCACACCTATATGCTAGAATTAGTTACACAATTGTGTAATATAACTCTTAGCATGAGACACCTGTTCTGTTTACTAGCAAAATAATAAAATAAAGCAAACGATAGTTTAAACAAACATACGATAACAACAATGGCAATAAAAATAACATAAGACTTATAGAGCTCGTGCGTTAGCGTCCTCTTCTTGGTGAAAAGACTCTTGAGTCGTTGCGGTAGATCCTTTCTTCATGAGGTGCATGACATTCAGTTAGATCAGCCACATTGAATGTGGGTGAAATTTGTAGTTCATACCATAAATCTAGGACATAGGCATTGTTCTTGACCTTCTGTAGCACTCGAAGAGGACCTATTTTTCTGTCTTGAAGTTTAGAGTATGTTCCCATTGGAGTTCTGCCCTTGCCCATATGAGCCGTTACCAAGTCTCCAACTTCAAATTTTTTCTCTCCTCTTTTCGTTCGCATGTTCCTTGTATTTCTGAGTAGCATTGGAAAAATAGTCTTTAACCTGTTCCATCATCTTTAAATCTCTTCAACTGTTTTAGAAGCTGATGTACTCTTTAAAATTCTGAGTTCAGTGAGGTAAGTGATAAAATTGGGAGGCTTGGTGTACACAATCTCAATAGGAGTTTTTTTAGTAAATTTGTTGGTCAGGCTATTAAAAGCATATTCCGCTTGTGATAAGGCTCTTCCATTGTTTGGTTGTGCTTCCAAAAGCGCACCAAATCATATTGCATAAGGTCTTGTTAAGCAATTCAGTTTGGCAATCTGTTAGAGGATGACAAGTTGTATTGAATTTGAGTAGTGTGTCAAAAAGCTTCCACAATTCCTTTTAGAAATGGCTTGTGAATTTTACATCTCTATTTGAGACAATGGAATATGGTACTCTGTGTTGTTTATGTCTTGAAAAAAGAGTTGAGCCACCATACTAGCATCATTAGTTTTCTTACAGGAGTAAAATGTGCCATTTTTGATAGTCTATCCACAACTACCATAATTGAATCCATACGTTTGGGAGTTTTTGGTAAACTCAATATGAAGTCTACAATCTTCCCAAAGTGGATAGAAATAGGTAAAGAAGTATGGAGTCCTAAATTGTTGGATGTTTTTTAGCAGTCTGGCATATTGGACAGTGTTGGACAAATCTAGCAACATCTCTCTCGAGTTTTGGCCCATAATACTTTTCTTCCAAGACTGCGACGGTTTTGTCCCTGCTAGTGCGTGCAGCTAGTCCTCCAGAATGATGTTCAATTATAATCTTTTCCCTCAAGGATGTTTTTGGGATGCAGATTTTGTTTCCTTTAAATAAACAACCTTCCTATAAGGTGTAGTCTTCTAAGCGTTCTTTGTTGATACACGGCCCAAATTTTCCAAAATCCTCATCATTAGAACACTGTTCTCCTAGAGTGTCAAAATAGCAAACTTCACTTTGTATCACAATCAGTAAATACCTCCTCCTACTTAAGGCACCAGCAGCTATATTTTTTTACCCGATCTGTGTTTGGAAACAGATGTGAATTTTTGCAAGAAAATAGCCCACCTAGAATGCATTCGGCTGAGGCTTTTTGTGAGTTGATGAATTGAAGAGATTGATTGTCACAATGTAGAATGAATTCCTATGAACTAGATTGTGCTCCCAAAGTTTAAATGACCTTACTATGGCATAAAATTTTTGCTCATAGGTGGTCCATTTCCTTCTAGCTTCATTAAGCTTCTCACTAAAATATTCAATGACTTGTCCATGCATTAAAACTCTTCAATTCCAACTATTGAAGCATTTGTTTCAACTTCAAATGTAGGCCCAAAGTTGGGTAGAGCAAGGATAGGTGCACTTGTCAACTTGTCCTTAATAAGCTCAAAGCTAGCTTGTTGTGAAGGAACCCAAGTAAATTTGCCTTTCTTGACAATTTGAGTATACTCGAAATACCCATCAAGACGATCCAATATTTGGTCTATGAAAGGAAGTGAAAAATGATCCTTTTCGGGTACCCTTGTTTGATTTTCTAAAATTTATGCAGACTCTCCACCCAGTGACAACTCTTGTAAGGATCAATTCATTATTGGCATTCTCCACTACAGTCATACTCCTTTCTTAGGATCCTTTTACATTATGGTTGGGTTGAGTCTTTTCTGAGCTTCTATGGATCCTTTTACATTGTCTACTAATAGTATTTTGTGCATACAAGATGAGGACTAATACCCTTTATATCTGCAATAGTCCAATTTATAGCTTTTTTTTGTAAAGTTTCAACACATCAAGCAACTGTAGCTCCTGTTCATCTGATAGTTGAGTTGAAATAATGACAGAGAGTGGAAGATTTCCCTTAATATGCTTACTTCAAGTGAGTGGAAAGAGGGTTCAACTCCAATATAGGTGGGTCAATGATGGAAGGCTTAGGGATCTTGAAATCTTGAGAGGACGAGTCTAAGGTTTCAAACTTGTTTTTCGGCTTGAAGGAGCTATACCTTGCTTCTACTCAATTTGCTGCACTAAAGCTGTTTCGGTCACATCATAACAACATTCTTCATATAAGAAGTATAGCTAGTTAAACATGCTTGCTTCGAAAGATGTCAGTTAAATAACACTAGCGATCCTATAAATTTAGATTGTTAGTTTTCCTTTAAAATACGAAAATTTCTTGGTCAAAGATTATTATTTTTTGTTAATCAACCAATTAATGTTCTATGATTTAGACGACCAACTAATCAATTAAATTATTTCCAAGGAAAATTCTACCGTTAAATCAATGCAATAGTAAAGTCACCAATTTAAACTCTTATAAAAATTGTCCAAATTAGATCTAAATGATGTGTCTAAAATCTAATTTTCAAATATTTATGAAGAGTGAATGACCATTAAATTGTTCATAAATAATTCTTGCAACAAACCCTTGAATTAAGAAATAATTTTTATTTAATTAATTAATAAAAATATTCAACTAAACAACCTAAGAAATCATGGCAACAAAGCTGAATAATCATAATAAAATTAGCAGATATGCTTAAATTAACATTTATGATCATATAAAGAAAGAAGATTAATCTAGACACAAAAGGATTTCTAATTAGATCTAATACCAACAAAGGATTAGATGATGTTTCTTTCAACAAAAGCGTGTATCTTGATCTTTAAAGGGTCTTGAATACCAAAAATTGTTTTTCTTCTCTTCTTAGATGTGAAAAAACTTTCAAAACCTATTCAAGGTTCGTTCTAAGTCTCATGTGTAACAACGCACTCTTTGGACCCTTTTTAATGTAAAACGTTAAGAATTTTGAGTAACAAAACTCCCCATAGTTTACACTCAAGGCTCGTCCACTGTGGTAGAGTTTTTTCTCCGTCGTTGTGCACGTTTTATTTGTTGCCATAGCACATTTTCTCAGCCTAGGCGTCATTGTGTGTCAACTCTTTGTATCTATCCCTTACATTGTAGTTGGTTTTTGATGTAAGGCTCACATGCCGTCTCTTTTGCTCTTAAGGTTCTATTTGAGTGCTCCAAATGTTGTGTCTTGGTGTGTGGACATTATTTACCTCTTTTGAAGCTAAAAACATATGTAATACATCAAAACATATCCATGATTCCAAAAGGATAGATTTGTATAAATAATCAAGTAAAAACGTTAATTCAACCTATTCATCCCAAATAAGCACATTAAATCACGGAATGTGAGGGGTTTTCAAGCACTGTTCAATTGTCATGTATTTTTTTTATATATAATTTGTTATTGTATACTTTTAGCATACGTTTAGCATTTAATTAATATTTAGATGATAATATATGATGAATGTATTCTAAAATTCTCTCTTCTAGTGCAGCAGTTTTCTTCTGTCTCTTATTTCCATCATTTGAAAACATAACAAATGATATTGTTCCCTTAATGAGTATGGATTGTTCAAAAATTTTTGGAATTGATGAAAATGACGGTGATTGTTACGCACACTTCCTCAACGATCTCAAAACCAAACTGCATCATTCGAAAATTTTAGCTACTATGGTGGAAGTGAGTGGCATGGAAGTTTTGCACGTTGTTAGAGCTGGTAAGTTCTCTCTTGAGTTTACTGATGATGACGTAACGTTGCAACTACTGTTCTCGTCTACTAACCTGTACCTAGTAGGATGGAGGATGGGTAACAATTTGGAGTGGTTAATCTTGAGGATCCTAGTTATTATTGTCTAATTCAATCGACTTATGGCAGCCACCAATTTAAGAATGCGATCCATGCCCTAAGCAGGATCAATAATCGTAAGGATCAACAAGCTCGTAAACAAATGAATACTTTTATGGTCATGATTGCTGAATGTTTGCGCTTTACGCACGTCCAGATTTCGATTTGCCAAAATTTAGGGATTGGTCATAGACTCCTACAAATAGAGTTAGAGTTTGTGAAGAATTGGGTACACTTTTTCCATACAATATATAAGAATGTTAATAGTAGTAAAAATGAGACTGAGCAAACTATGGCGAATCTCAACGATTAAATTGAAGAACTTTCATTTGACATAGCCAATTTTGCAACCAGTTTAGATAAGGCATTCGATTTTTGAATGTGGGCAAGGGATCAGTCTCAGCTAGCTATTGATGGGGATTAGAGAGGTTAATTGTTAGCTATTGATGGGGATTAGAGAGGTTAATTGTTTTTCTATAGAATTGATACAAGTCAGTTTGTAGATAATTGCTTGTGTCCACATTTAACAAATCAAATGCCTTGTCTAAATTGGTTGCAAAATTGGCTATGTCAAATGGAAGTCCTTCAATTTAATCGTTGAGATTCGCCATAGTTTGCCCACTCTCATTTTTACTATTATTAACATGCTTATATATTGTACGGGAAAAGTGTACCCAATTCTTCACTAACTCTAACTCTATTTGTAGGAGTCTATGATCAATCCTTAAATTTTGGCAAATCGAAATCTGAACATGCGTAAAGCGCAAACATTCAGCAATCATGACCATAAAAGTGTTCATTTGTTTACGAGCTTGTTGATCCTTACGATTATTGATCCTGCTTAGGGCATGGATCGCATTCTTAAATTGGTGGCTGCCATAAGTCAATTGAATTAAACAATAATAACTAGGATCCTCAAGATTAATCACTCCAAATTGTTACCCATCCTCCATCCTACTAGGTATAGGTTAGTGGACGTGAACAGTAGTTGCAACGTTACGTCATCATTAGTAAACTCAAGAGAGAACTTACTAGCTCCAACAACGTGCAAAACTTCCCTACCACTCACTTCCATCATAGTAGCTAAAATTTTCGAATGATGCAGTCTGGTTTTGAGATCGTTGAGGAAGTGTGAGTAACAATCACCATCAATTCCAAAATTTTTTGAACAATCCATGCTCATTAAGGGAACAATATCATTTGCCATGTTTTCAAATGATGGAAATAAGAGACAGAAGAAAACTGCTGCATTAGAAGAGAGAATATTAGAATACATTCATCATATATTGTCATCTAAATATTAATTAAATGCTAAACCTATGCTAAAAGTATACAATAACAAATTATATAAAATAAAATAAAAATACATGACAAGTACTTGAAAACCCCTCACATTCCGTGATTTAATGTGCTTATTTGGGATGGATAGGTTAAATTAACGTTTTTACTTGATTATTTATACAAATCTATCCTTTTAGAATCATGGGTATGTTTTGATGTATTACATATGTTTTTAGCTTCAAAAGAGGTAAATAATGTCCACACAACACTTGGAGCACTCAAATAGAACCTTAAGAGACGAAAGCATGTGAGCCTTACATCAAGAACCAACTACAATGTAAGGGATAGATACAAAGAGTTGACACACAATGACGCCTAGGCCGAGAAAATATGCTATGGCAACAAATAAAATGTGCACAATGGCGGAGAAAAAACTCTATCACAGTGGACGAGCATTGAGTTTAAACTATGGGGAGATTTTGAGCTATGCATCGCATTAGGGAAAAGTTTCGTCGACCCGCGTATCCAAACTGTTACTCAAAATTCTTAACAATGTTTTACATTAAAAAGGGTCCAAAGAGTGCATTGTTACACATGAGACTTAGAACGAACCTTGAATAGGTTTTGAAAGTTTTTTACATCTAAGAAGAGAAGAAAAACAATTTTAGGGATTTAAGACCCTTTAAAGATCAAGATACACGCTTTTGTTGAAGGAAACATCATCTAATTCTTTGTTGATATTAGATGTTAATTTAAGCATATCTGCTAATTTTATTATGATTATTCAGCTTTGTTGCCATGATTTCTTAGGTTGTTTAGTTGAATATTTTTATTAATTAATTAAATAAAAATTATTTCTTAATTCAAAGTTTGTTGCAAGAATTATTTATGAACAATTTAATGGTCATTCACTCTTCATAAATAGACTAAATACTTGAGAATTAAATTTTAGACACATCATCTAGATCTAATTTGGACAATTTTATAAGAGTTTAAATTGGTGACTTTACTATTGCATTGATTTAACGGTAGAATTTTCCTTGGGGAATAATTTAATTGATTAGTTGGTCGTCTAGATCATAGAACATTAATTGGTTGATTAACAAAAAATAATAATCTTTGACCAAGAAATTTTCGTATTTTAAAGGAAAACCAACAATCTAAATTTATATGATCGCTAGTGTTATTTAACTGACATCTTTCGAAGCAAGCATGTTTAACTAGCTATACTTCTCATAAAACCTCCATTGATTTTACAACTTTTCTTGTTTTCATTTTGAGTTGAGTCAGAATTCAATTATTTATTCTTTAGGATTTTTCGTTCCAACCATCTTTTTAGAGTGTTTTATTTATTTTTCTTTTCTTGATTAGTGTTTAGGTTTTAAGGCTTAAGAAGAGTGAAACTTCATCTAAAATCACTACAATTCTTTTAAAGACCGACCTTGAAGGTACGATTGTGACTTACTAAAAGTGATTTGTGCACTTGTGATGCAAGATCTCTATAAGTCTTACGTTATTTTTATTTCCATTGTTGTTGTCGTTTGTTTAAACTGTCCTTCACTTTATTTTATTATTTTGCTAAAAAATAGGACAGGTGTCTCGTGCTAAGAATTATATTACACACACTTGTCGTGTCGTTTAACTAATTCTAGCATATAAGCAGCTTATGTTCAGTTCAGATATTTCTTTTTCACTTCCTCCGTTTGAGAAAGCTGAGTTATCAGATTATTGGGTCCAACCATAGTAGCTTGGTTCCCCATTTGAGATTAATTTCTCTTTGAAAGTAGCTTCTATGCCATTTGGTATCAAAGCCGAAAGGCTCCGAAGACAAAAACTAGTGAAGAAACCTCTGAGATAAACGCTTTTGCACGAGCACTTGTCACTTATTTGCAAGACCAAGACTAATTAGAAATCCTTTTGTGTCTAGATTAATCTTCTTTCTTTATATGATCATAAATGTTAATTTAAGCATATTTGCTAATTTTATTATGATGATTCAGCTTTGTTGCCATGATTGCTTTGGTTGTTTAGTTGAATATTTTTATTAATTAATTAAATAAATTTTTTTTCTTAATTCAAGGGTTTGTTGCAAGAATTATTTATGAACAATTTAATGGTCATTCACTCTTCATAAGTATTTGAGAATTAGATTTTAGACACATCATTTAGATCTAATTTGGACAATTTTTGTAAGAGTTTAAATTGGTGACTTTACTATTGCATTGATTTAACGGTAGAATTTTCCTTGGAAATAATTTAATTGATTAGTTGGTCGTCTAAATCATAGAACATTAATTGGTTGATTAACAAAAAATAATAATCTTCGACCAAGAAATTTTCGTATTTTAAAGGAAAACTAACAATCTAAATTTATATGATTGCTAGTGTTATTTAACTGACATCTTTCGAGCAAGCATGTTTAACTAGCTATACTTCTCATAAAACTTCTATTGATTTTACAACTTTTCTTGTTTTTATTTTGAGTTGAGTCAGAATTCAATTATTCATTCTTCAGGATTTTTTGTTCCAACTATCTTTCTAGAGTGTTTTATTTATTTTTCTTTTCTTAATTAGTGTTTAGGTTTTTAAGGCTTAAGAAGAGTGAAACTTCATCTAAAATCACTACAATTCTTTTAGAGAAAGACCTTGAAAGTACGATTGTGACTTACTATAAGTTCATTAGCTTTTACGGGATATTATTAATACCTCTTGCAACCTTGGTTATCCTATGGACAAAGAGTTACAAGCGATTAAGATAACTTTCAAAAGAGAATTATTGAAGGTCAATGAGATTGTTGGTGATCTTTTAGCCTTTGAAGTTAACCATACCCTTACAAAAAGGACAAGCACTTCTACAAATAAAGGAAAGAGCTTAGCTCTTAAAACTATAAAGAGTCAAAAGGGTAAAGAAAGTGTCCCGACAAAAAGTGATGACTCAACTAGTTTGAATAAGAATTTGCATTGGCTAAGCAAGTTAGGAAATTCTTTATGAGCTTGAGAAAAACTTCTAGTAAGACAAAAGGAGAGCTCTAGCAGGAAAGACTCTAGAGCCAAAGTAGAAACGAGAATTTGGCACGAAAGCCTTGGTGGTAGATGTTACTATTTTGGATAGTAGCTAAAGTTTGGAAGGAGATAAAAACAATTTTATTACTTTTATAGCAACTAAGGATGATCTTTCCCCTACGACCTCTCAATCTACTAGATTCATAGGGAGTGTTGCATGAAGTCATGGGAGTTGAAGTAATGACAAGAGTATCCATATACACTTCCTCTGGCCAAATCTTCATGAAGAAATATATTTTTTACATCAAGTTGAAGTAATGGCCTAATCTTCATAAAGAAATACATTTTTTACATCAAGTTGAAGTATGCTAGATCAAATTCACTGCAATAGAAAGTATAATTCGAACAATACTCATCTTGGCTACTGGAGCAAATGTCTTCTAATAGTCGATCTCATAAGTTTGAGCATATCTAGATGTCAACAAATAGAGCCAAGTGACACGAGTGCAATTGTCAATAAAAGAAACAAAATATTTATGGCCAAAGGTAGTTGGGGTAGAGAAAGGGCCCCACACATTTGTATAAGCACAAACAAATGGAATAGAAATTTTATTAGAACTAATTTTGAAATTAGCACGATTATTTTTGGCAAAGATGCATTGTTCACAAATTAAACTAGAAGCATAAATATTAGAAAAAGGTTTAGGAAACATACTCTCCAAATAAACAAAAGTTGGATGTCCTAGACAACAGTGCCATAACATAGTGCTGCTCTATCACTTCTTCTATCCACTTGAAAACCAAAACTAGGATTGCCAGGTCTCGTCCCCGTCTCCAAGTAATACAAATCTCTTTGTCTACTAGTGTCGATCATAGTCTTCGTTTGATTGTCCTTAAATACACAATGAGTAGAATAAAAAGTTATAGAACAATCAAGATTCTTAGTGAGTTGACTAATGGACAAAAGATTATTTTTAAGTGTAGGTGCAAATAAAACAGAGGACAAAGAAAATGAGGGTGATAATGAGACATTGCCAGCGCCCAAAATTGACATGGGTGCCCCACTGACAACCTAAACAGACTTAATACAAGAGGGTGTTAAAGAATCGAAAATGGAAGAATTACTAATCATATGATCAATGGCCCCTGAATCAGTAAGCTAAGTGTTAGAAGTAAAAGAAATAAGCACTGAACCAAAATTACCTTCATGCATAGTTACCCTAGAAACCTGAGAGGCAGAAACAACTACTTGAGTAGATTTTTTCCTCCGCACATTTTGCTTGAGTTGGTACCACTCTGAGTAACCATGTTTCTTCCAACAAACATCAACAATGTGATTGGAATTATTGCAGTAGGTGCAAAACCTGGAACCAGAGTTTGTAGATGGAGGATTTGAATGTTGCCCATTTCATTGGAAAATGAGAGCTGATGATTTGAATAGCCAATACTCGACTGCAACTTGATCCAATCTTTTGATCTAAACCAGCTAGAAACATGTAAACTCTATCCTCAGCAGTACGAGTTTTCAGTTTCTCAATATCAATAGCACATACCATCTCATGAGGACTGCGATAATCCAACTCGATGAAAATAGAGTTTATTTCATTGTAATATTCAACAAGAGATCAGCTATTCTGATGAAGGTAAAATGACTTCTTTATTAACTCATACACTTGTGAAGAATCAGAAACATCTAAATAATTTCGCCTTACTGCATCCCAACCTTTCTTGGTAGTTCCACACTGAACAAAGTGAGACATCAACTGATTTGTCATAGAGTTGATGAGCCATGATTTTACCATGGCATCTTTAGCTTCCTATTTATCATAAGTTGGATCGTCTTTAGGAGCAACTTTTCTTACTTTGATATAACCCTTTTTTTCTCTACCAACAATATGCATTTCTAAAATTTTGGACCAAATTCGATAATTGCTGTCCAATTTAATATTAAGAGAGGATGAACCATCATGTATGGTGGTAGAAATAATTTTACTGTTGGATGGAACCTTAGTATTGGAGAGTGGTGCTATTGGATCCTTAGACATAGTTGTCATAATACTTAAGGGTTAGTCTTTTTTTTTTTTTTTTTTTTTTGTAAAAAGACGATTAAAGAATGGATCTATAAAGAAAAAAGATGGATTTATAAAGAAAAACAGTAAAAAAAATCTAGAAAGGAAAACGAAAGCAAATCAAGAAAAATAGGAAAACGAAAGCAGATCGGGAAGGAAAAGATAGACCTGTAGGCGACGGAGATGGCTGGCGATGGGGATGGGTAAAGCTAGGATGGCCTGCAATTAGGCTGGGTAAGTCTGTGATGGCTAGTGACTGTGACAAACATGAGATCGATATACATGACGACGAGAAGCGCAGAGAAGGATGGTAATTTCTTTTCTGTCTGTGCAAGGGCAGCAGCGGTGCAGGGATAGTGGTAGGCAACGAAAATAAATTTTTTTCTGCTCTGATACCAAATTAAATTTGGAAATAAAAATGTGTATTTTTTCTCATTAACTTAATAGTTATTTATATACAAGTATTGATCTTAATTAAGTAAAGATAATAAATACAGGATAATAATATAAGGAAAAAATTCTTATAAAATAAATGTATATTTCAACTTTAAATCTATCAATTTTTTGAATAACTTGGATTCTAGGGTTATTTACTATATGCTACTAATAAAATTGAAACTTGAAAATTTTATTTATAAAATTAGACATTATAAGAATTTTAGCTTTTGAATCATTGATAAACCCTTTGTATTAAATTTTTTATGGTTTTATGAAGTCTAAACTTCTATGCTAAAAATGAAATTTTTGAAAGTTGTTCGTAAATTCTTGTGTTGTTGATGATGTTTTGGATGTCATAATCAAGTAAAATTTTTACGAAACTATTATACATGTGTTAGGATTAATCTGATAAAGTTTTGTGATTTTTGGATATTATTTAAATTTTAAATGATTTTCTAATTTGATGTGTTCAGTGCTGAAAATTTAAAAGCCAGATTATTATATTCAGATTTGAACTCAATTTTACCTATGAAAATGGTCTCTAAAATTATTTGAAACTTTTTCCATGTAATATTATATATGTTTATGGTATGTACTATGATAAGTTTTTAAAAATTAATTTCAAGTTTTTGATAAGAAATGGTAAGCGCAGTGCAACATGTACGTATTTTGTTTACTAGTTTAAAAAAATTGAAATTATATATTTTTTTAAAGAATTAGGAAAAAAAAATTTGTATAGATATTGATAATAAATTATAGGTTATTATAACCTTGGAAAGTAAATATTTGATGTCTAAGTATTAAAAAAAAACAAAGAATTAAGTACGAAAAAGGTGAAAACAATGACATTTTGATAATATAACTATAATTTGGAACTTACAAATTGAAATTGACAACAATAATAATTGAATTTTTTTTTGATTTGGGAATAGACTAGGAGCACGAAAAATCATTTTCTTTGCTGGTCTAGACTTGACTTAAGTTTGATATGTTGAGTAAGTAAATTAATTATATTTGAAATATTAAGTGGTCTGGTTATTTTGTATGTATGCTTGTATTTTATTATATGCTTTTTTTTTTATGGAAGTCTTTTATTATATGCTAAGCTTGTTATTTTGTGAAAGATCGAATTCATATCTATGGTTTATGTAAGGTTAATTGCATTTGTCATGTGCATGTTCGCATACATGAAGTTTAAAGTTCTGATATCAAAATGACTTTATTCTTTAAAAGCAAGCAAGTTTTTGTGAAAATTGTTTTGGTAGAATACCTTTTACAATCATTATGATTGGATTTTGAATGAGAGCATATTGTATTTGTTTGGGCTATATGGCACTAACCAACTTTGGGTACTTGCAGGCATTTGGTTCCTTAGTGTTGGTTTTGGATGTATTTGTGTATGTGAATTTTTTTTATGGAATTCCAATTATGTCTCCTTCAATATTTGGCTCACTTGTACTTACCATTCATGCATGGCAATTATAGATGGGTGATTTATTTGGATTGAGTCATGGACGTTGACATGTTGTTTTGGCTCCACAATTGTTATAAGAAGTCCTGACATTCTATAAAAAGAAAAAGATAAATTGACTTTAGAAAAATAAAGTTTTGATTGGGTCCCGACCATGTTTTACTTATTTTTATGCTCATATTTAACTGGAGTATAGCATGATGTTAAATGATTGTTGCTGTGAATACTTATTATTTTATGTATGATGAAATTTGTTTACTGAGTAATATCACTTACCCAAATGTTTATTCACCTTCTTTTACCCACATGAGGAAGATCGGACACATTCTCTAATACTTTTAAAGGTCCCTTAGGAAGTTGAACTTATTAGGTTTTTACTTATATAAATAATAAATAATTATTAACTCTTAGTTTTAAGATTCAAACATGCGACTTTTTAGATTTTTTGTGAATAATTTTTTTATAATAGACTATAATGTTTTCATTTATTATTAATAATAAATATTATTTTTAGGTTAATTTAATAACCGTATTATCGGGGTGTTACTAGAGGTGTCAAACGGGCCGGCACGGCACGGCACGGCCCGTTAAACCTTTGGCCCTTTGGCCCAGCGGGCCGGCACGGCACGGCCCATCAAAAATTCGGCACGGCACGGCACGGCCCGTTAGCCAAAATGAGTAGCACGGCACGGCCCTCGGCCCTTAAAGGGCTTGAAGGGCCATGGGCCGGGCCGGCACGGCACGGCACGCAAAATTTTACTATTTTAAAAATTAATTTTAAAAAATATATAAAAAAAAAAATGGAATTAAGGGCTCACGGGCCGTGCCGGCCCATTAAGACAGTTTAACGGGCCGGGCACGGCACGGCACGTTAAGGCCCACGGGCCAAGAATTGAGGCACGGCACGGCCCATATAAGGGCCAAGGGCCGGCACGGCACGCTAATTAACGGGCCAAGGGCCGACACGGCACGCTAATTTGACGGGCCGGGCCGGGCCGGGCCGGCCCGTCCCGTTTGACACCTCTAGGTGTTACACACAATCTGCAATGTTTCTAGGGATATTGAGCTTTTGGGTTTGGTGTGAAATATGAAATTAAAAACTGAGCATGTTATTGCATTTTGTTTAAATGTATGATTATTTGTATATTTTTGGTATGTCCTGCAGTACATAGTGTTCAGCTAGATTTTTTGTAATCTTGAGCATGTTATTAGTTATTTTTTGTTTTAGTGATGAAGAACAAGTGTTTTCACTATATAAAACTGAGTACTCATTATTAATTATATCATGTTAATAAGTAGTTGATATTCATGTTACTTTTGGAGGGACACGTACCTTTGGTATTTTTGTACCAATACTGGAACTATTTGTTCATGATCCAAGTCTGAAATTCAATTATGCTATGGTTCTTTGAAACTACATTCGGTATTCTGTGTTTATTTTTTCAAAGCCTCTAGATTTCCTATTTCTATTAGTAAAATTTTTGTATGCTAGTCTATTGGTTTATATTGGTAGATGTCTCGGAATATTGGAACAAATCAAAAGGATATTGAACATGTTGTGAGATGGTTCTTCTATTAGTTATTTTGTTGCACCTCTTTTGCTTTTATGTTAAACTTTGTTTAGGTGAACATCTTACAGTATTGTTAATGATATTGAACTTCATTATATTTTACAAACTGGTATTATTAAGGATCCATCTGAGAGTGACTATGTGCATGATGATTCTGATTCTTTGTCTGAGTTGCTTGATGAGATTAAAGATGATATAACCACAACTGTAGTTATGTTGTTTGTGTTGGATCCTCAAATAATTCCTTGCAGAACCTCGTCTCTTCGAGGTCATGATTGTATCATTAACAGGACATGAATGTGGATGTGTTGATTCATTTTGGATGATACCAAATGTTTTCATAGCATTATGTGAGAAGCTAAGGAACAAAGTGGATTGAAATCTTCTCGGTATTTAACAGTGCAAGAACATGTATATTTTTTATTAGTTTGGGCGATACAGTTGCTTCAATTGAAAAACAATCTTTGGAATTTTTTGTTCTCATTCTAATTGGATATGCTGAAAGCTTCACAATGAAAGTGACATAATTTGCAAAAGAATTACTTAACTGCTCAAAAATTGCTGATACATTAAGAACTCTTTTTATTTTCCTTCTTTCTTATACCATCTCCTTTTAAAATTCTGAATTAGTTTAATTTCTTTTATGTTTTATTTTTTCTAAATTTAATGCAGTTCATTAAAAAAATTACTAATTGCAGTTCATGAAGGTTAAGTTATTAATAATTATTAATTGCTGCTAACTTTTTTATAATTATTTAATACAAATTTTTAATGACTCGTAAGGTCTTGCTATTTAATAAACTTTTTTTATATTTTATAACTATTCATGTCCACAATTGCATCCATTATATTTTTCAACTTGAAAAAAGTATCTATTAACTTCTTATTTTTATTTTATTTAAAAAAATAAAAATAAAAAAAACAACTACTCGAGGAATTAAATAAAAGAAAAGGATTTCTTCATAAACAACCCCTTTTCAATAACATCCATAATTTTATAATATTCTTATCTAAAAAAACTACTATAGTTTATTGAAATTCCCTAATATTTTTTAATCATAATAATTTTTATTATTTGTTTCTACCTTTTTTTTTCCCCATAGAAATAAAGAAAATTTCATTCAATCTAAACCCAAAATTTCAATTACATTAAATCTTTAATTGAAAAGTCAAGACTATCACTACAATGATAATGAGCTTTTGGGATGGTTCTAAATTAGAAATAAAAAACTGATCAAACATCTCAAAATTGGTGTTTTGGGGACTTTTTGGGAGTTGTTTTATGTAAAAGTTTTAGGGACAGTTTTTGGAAATGTTATTAACTATCCCTAAAACTAGTATTGAGTGACATGTGTTCCACACGTGATTAATTGGAAACAGACTGTCCCAAAAAACCTCTTCATTAAAGCCATAGTGCTTGCTCATTTGCCTTGCAAAACCTAAATTATTCATAGAGATGTGCTTCACTTTCCTTCATCTTTGATAGCTGCGTGACCTACGATCTCTGGGCGCCACTCCCAATTGTCGTAGTTCTAGTAGCCCACGCTTCACTTTCCTTCATCTTTGATTTCTTTGTTATTTTTGTTAGTATATGATGTACTGTTCATATATTACATCAACATATTTAAAAGACCACTTAATTAGGCTGGATACTAATATTCAAGAACTAATACAAAAATCTTTTGAAGAGCCACGAAACATGGCAAATATGGAGATATGTGGTATCTGTGATTTATATGGGCATAATGCTAACGTTTGCGCTTTTGCAAGTGATTACCATACAACTCTACTCAGGACTTTAATTTTAATGAGGGATGTCACCCACCTTAGAATGATCCCCGTACCTATCTACCTAATTTGGAAAATCACCATAAATTTTTTTGGGAAGCAAACACTAACCCACTTTATGCCGCTTTTGCAAGTGATTACCATACAACTCTACTCAGGACTTTAATTTTAATGAGGGATGTCACCCACCTTAGAATGATCCCCGTACCTATCTACCTAATTTGGAAAATCACCATAAATTTTTTTGGGAAGCAAACACTAACCCACTTTATGCCCCATATCTAATACAAGACTTAAATTTCAATCTTTATGATCCACCCATTCAACTTAGGAAACCAACCTTGGAAGAGACCTTGAATACTTTTATTTAAGTTAGTATTGAAAATGAAAAGGGAAATAATTAAAGGTTGGATTCCTTAGAGGATTTTTTGATAAGGATAAAAATGCAAGTTAGGCAACTAGTGGAACAACTTCAAATACAAGAAGAGTTACCTAATCAAACTGAGGAAGTGAAGGATAACATAATCCTTCAAAGTGGTAAAATTTTTAATGAAATTTATTTTTCTAAATTTTTTAATAATTTATCATTTTATATAGAAAATACAGATGGGGAGCAAACACTTCTTAAATAAGGTCGAGCTAAGAAAAATTCAATTCTACAACCTTCCAAGGAGAACAGGAAGAATTATTTTTACCTCCTATGCCATACAAGGTACCTAAGACTTGTACATTCCAAAATCCTTTTCCATACCACTTCAAGAAAAAAGTGTGTGCTGTGATTAGTAGAAAACAACTACAAGATGGAAGGATATGCTTAATGAGATACTAGCTCGAAAATTTGCAATCATACACTTCAAGATCTTTGATGATGGTGGATAGAATTGGATCATCTGCGTCGTGCTAAGATGTTAAAGAAGGCACTTGGTAGGAGACAACCCACTATTTTAGGTAATATTTTTCTTATTCTATTAGTTTAGTTAATTTTCTCTTTACTCTTTTTAAATGTTTTGCTGAATATGTGGGTAATTGAAAACATTGAGGATAATGTTTAATGTTGTTTGTTCGACTGAATAAGAAAATAAGTAACATTTTAAACTATCGCAATTCCTTGAGAGACTTTAAAACTACCTTTGTTATATATTTTCCTAAAATATATGATATACTAAAGCATGGATGTATGATTCTTGTAGTACTATCTCTCAATGGTACATGATTTTTACGCGCTCATTTAAAACATCTCTCAATATTCGACCTATCAAAATAAGTATTATTAGGAATATATTATTAATTAACATCAATGTTTTTCACTATTAAATAATTTTTATTCAATGTAAATTTTATGTTATGCTATACATGAAGGACATTATATACAATTCAATAAGGGATTGTTAGGAGTTGGTGAGTAATAATTATAGAATGTGTATTTGGATTCTTTGAAGGCGTTATATATGTAATTGTTACAATGATGCCAAAATGATCAAATATAATAGCTGTTTTTGGCCTAATGAATAACAACTTTGATGTTTAGGATGCATGTATATTAGTTAAGATGTGTATTTGGATATAAGAACATTAATGTTTATGATGCATGTATGTTAGTTAATAGGTGTATTTGGATCCTTTGACGACATTATATAATTATTTTCTAGCTTGAACATTATATATTTATTTATGAAGTTTACAGGAAAGAAAATATACACAAAAGATGACACTGATGTTTGTCAATGTAGATGGTGTACATTTATCATCAACATAATGAATAGAACGTGAGATAATAATATGTTGGATAAAAATTAGATCAAGTTTTGTAACTAATTACTAATTGTTAGTAATTAAATAGGTCTCAAAACTATTTTTGTGTTTAGTTTTATAGCCATGATAACATTTTTATTGTAGTATTGGAGAATTATTAAAAATGACTCTAAGAGTTTTGTAACTAATGATTAATTATTTTATAATAATTAATTGATAATGTTACTTAAATAATAGTATTATTATTGTTGATCTTGTATGTATATATATATTGTGAATAAATTTTTTTACAAGAATATATATGTTTTAAATAAATAACAGTAGTGATATAGATTGATAATTTTAAAAAAGAAATATTTAGGGATTGTTAATTGTTAATCCATAACAGTTCCTAAAAGCCAGTTGGAATGGTTGTTAAAATATAGTTTGAAACAATTTAGAATCGTCCCAAAATATAAGTTTAAAATCGTCCATAAACATTGTTATGGACGGTTGTTTATCTTTTAGGTATGGTTGTATTTTACTTGGGTCGTATCTTTTGAGATGCTCGCATATGGGACAGTTATAACAACAATAAAATTCGTTTGCAAATACTTTTTGGGATAGTTAGTAACTGTCCCTGATGCACAAATACTTGTAACTGTCCCTGATGCACAAATATTTGATAGTCAAATTTTGTATTTTATAAAAAGCTCGCAAGTGCACGAATCACTTATAAAGAGTGATAAGTATACTTACAAGATCATCTCTCAAGGAATTATGGTGAATTTAAAACGTTATTTATTTTCTTATTAAGTCGAACAAACAATCCTAAACATTCTAACAATTGTTGGTTGTAAAAAAAGACTATAAAATCCTAAATTAATTATCTAACTAAAATAAAGTGCAAATAAAAGTAATCACAACCAAAGTGGGGATGGTGGATATAAATGGAAATCTTAGCTCACTATTCATTCATGGAAAGAACAAATTAAGTAGTTCAATTTAAAATCAAATTTAATGATTTTTTCCTAAACCTAGAAAATCCCAAATCAATGGCGTTTTTTATTACAATCAATTAATTAACATCTTTGATATGGACCGTTAACTAATCAATTGGAATTAGCTCAAGGAAATATTTTAATTACCTAATCTAACACAAATTAATGCAATCAAATTAGGCTATTGTTCATAATGCACAATTAAGTAAAGATGACATTTCTGATACTTAAATTCTAACATATTCTCTCTAACTATAAATTAAGATTTGACCCATCATTAATTAATAATAAAAAATATTAAGAACATGAAGGAGAATTAAATCCAAAACTCAATTATCATTAAATTATAAAATTGTTCTTCTAATCATTGGAAGCAATACTAATATCCCTAAATACATAAATTAGCCAACCATAACTAAATTGGTGTCAATCAATTTAGTCATGGGAGGCAAACCACAAAATCAAAGAGAAGAAAAAGATATACAATAAAAATACCCCAATGAATCCTGTAACTCCAATTCCTTGAACTTAGTTGATCTCCTTTCTCAATTCCTTGGAATAGCTTCAACAATGGAGGGTCTTCTCTTGATTTTGGGTGGAAAAACCTTGCTACAACAGTAGCTAAGGTGGGAAAGAAAATAGTTGTGAAAACTTGTGTTTGGAAGAGGTATAATGTGGTATTTATAGGGGGAGTGAAGTGGCACACGCGATTTAGGATTTCTGGACAATTTTGGCATGCGGGCAACGACACACATTTCTTCCTGCCGCGGCGCGCCTTGATTTTCTGGGGTGGAGCACAAAACAGAGACATCCTCGCTGCGGCGCACAAATTCCCATGCCGTGGCGCGCGTTGATTTTCAGCTCCAATGTTGAAACCCGAGACCTCATTGCCGCGGCACACATTTCTTCGTCGCGGTGCGCGTTGTTCTGTTCACCTTTTATGTAACCTTTACATAATTGTTGACTCCCAATGTAAGGCTTGCATTCTTTGATTCTTGTTACTCCATTTTTACTCCTTTTGAGTCATTTCAATCCATTATTCTTCTCAGCGTCCGAAAACCTACAAAACACATAAATACATTCGAAAACACGAAAATAATAAAATAAAACATAAAATAAATATTTAAAAATTTAATAAAATATAGGTCAAAATAGTGTTCATCAGTCCCTAAAAAAGATTTTTTTAGTAATGTGCAGAAGTCTAATTTAATCTAAAGGATTTGAAGAATATTTAGATAATGATTGAATTTATTGATTCAAACCTTAAAATTTAAAATCTTCAAAAGTTTCTTTGTAAGTGAAGTTTAAGAGTCATTGACATTTGAATACTTTAATACTATTCTTTTAAAAGTATTTAAAAGTTTTAATTGAATACAAGAAGTTTTAATTGAATACAAATAAATTTTTATAGATTCCTAAAAAATCTTAAATAAATGCACCTAAATTTTTAGAAACTTTTTAAATCCATTACAGTCACTAAAAATCTCAATTGAATACACCCCTATTAATTTGAGTCAGTAAAAGTGAGCCTGAACTCAAACTAATAACAAAATGGCCGGCCCATATTAGCCCGAATTGCTAATGAACTCACATATGTTAGACACATATATTTATTGAAAATGGAGACTTCAAATAACTTAAAAAGTCACATGATAATACAAATTTGACTATTATATAATATATGAAGCTAATGTCTAGTCTGTTTAAAGATAAAACTTTATAATATTAATTGAAATTAAAGAATATATATTTTTATAGTTTAGAGAGATTGATAAATTTGAATGTTAAAAGTATTAATGTTAAAGAATATTGCATAATAATGTGACAAAATGAATAAATTATAATTATTTATTATTTATTTATTTTTTTAAGAGACAAAGGGAAGAAAAATAACTAATATATCATAAAAAGAGACTAAAAAAGATGAATTAGGTGAAAATGAAATTGGGGTCGCATTTGTAGGCTTGTTTGGACTAGGAGTGGGGGACTTGGAATAGGAATTAGGTGGAAATGGTGGGGGATTTGTATGTATTCATATCAGAATAAGATTTCTTGGTGAAAGTGTTTCTTTGTTGCCTGTTAAATTGAAACTCATATCGAGTAGCTAATGTAACAGTTTTCCTTACATCCATTTGACTGCGAATGGGTTCCCTGAATCCAGTAACATATCTCAAATATTTTTGGGATTCAGTCTCCTCTAAATCATTTATGGTCCTCAGTTTTTGAAATTCTTCAGTGTATTTAGCTACACTTTGAGCCCCTTGTTGGTAACAATGATATAGCGTAAACAAGACTTGTTGGTAGTCATATGGAATGAGCTTATGGGTAAATCACCATGCCTGCGTTTGGTTGTTTGTACCCTATCTCACTATGCATTAGCATACCTGCGTCTGGTTGTTTGTACCCTATCTTACTATGCATTAGCACCTCCTTTTAGTTTGTATGTTACCATTTTCACCTGCTTCTCAATAGGTACCTCTATATAATCAAAGAAGCTGTCTACTGCTTTTATCCAATTAAGAAATTTAGAAATATTAATTTGGCTAGCATAACAGGGTAGGTCATTCTTAGTTTGAAACTAAAAAAACTTAGGGTATTGTGGGTATTAGTGATTAGGGGTTTGCCCTAGGGGGTTTTGTCTAGAGAGTCTGGTATTATCCCAATTCCTAGTCTTGATAACAACTTTTCTAGCTTTGGATTGAGCATGCGAATGTGGGTTTAAAGGTGTATCATGGGTCGAAATGTTCTGGGTATAGGAAGATGTTTTCGTTCAATGGCTTTCTTTAAATCAATTACCAATTCCTCACGAAATTGGGAAAGAACGAAAATGAATTTCATTCCTCTGGTCTTGGTCTTGCAAATAAGTGACAAGTGCTCGTGCAAAAGCGTTTATCTCAGAGGTTTCTTCACCAGTTTTTGTCTTCGGAGCTCTGAGGAGCCTTTCGGCTTTGATACCAAATGGCGTAGAAGCTACTTTCAAAGAGAAATTAATCTCAAATGGGGAACCAAGCTACTATGATTGGACCCAATAATCTGATAACTCAGCTTTCTCAAACGGAGGAAGTGAAAAAGAAATATCTGAACTGAACATAAGCTGCTAGAAAAATTCAGTACTCACACTTATATGCTAGAATTAGTTAAACGACACGACAAGTGTGTGTAATATAATTCTTAGCATGAGACACTTGTCCTATTTTCTAGCAAAATAATAAAATAAAGTGAAGGACAGTTTAAACAAACAAACGACAACAACGATGGAAATAAAAATAACGTAAGACTTATAGAGATCTTGCATCACAAGTGCACAAATCACTTTTAGTAAGTCACAATCGTACCTTCAAGGTCGGTCTTTAAAAGAATTGTACTGATTTTAGATGAAGTTTCACTCTTCTTAAGCCTTAAAAACCTAAACACTAATGAAGAAAAGAAAAATAAATAAGACACTCTAAAAAGATGGTTGGAACGAAAAATCCTGAAGAATAAATAATTGAATTCTGACTCAACTCAAAATGAAAACAAGAAAAGTTGTAAAATCAATGGAGGTTTTATGAGAAGTATAGCTAGTTAAACATGCTTGCTTCGAAAGATGTCAGTTAAATAACACTAGCGATTATATAAATTTAGATTGTTGGTTTTCCTTTAAAATACGAAAATTTCTTGGTCAAAGATTATTATTTTTTGTTAATCAACCAATTAATGTTCTATGATCTAGACGACCAACTAATCAATTAAATTATTCCCAAGGAAAATTCTACCGTTAAATCAATGCAATAGTAAAGTCACCAATTTAAACTCTTATAAAATTGTTCAAATTAGATCTAGATGATGTGTCTAAAATTTAATTCTCAAGTATTTAGTCTATTTATGAAGAGTGAATGACTATTAAATTGTTCATAAATAATTCTTGCAACAAACTTTGAATTAAGAAATAATTTGTATTTAATTAATTAATAAAAATATTTAAATAAACAACCTAAGAAATCATGGCAACAAAGCTGAATAATCATAATAAAATTAGCAGATATTAACATCTAATTAGATCTAACACCAACAAAGGATTAGATGATGTTTCCTTCAACAAAAGCGTGTATCTTGATCTTTAAAGGGTCTTAAATCCCTAAAATTGTTTTTCTTCTCTTCTTAGATGTAAAAAACTTTCAAAACCTATTCAAGGTTCGTTCTAAGTCTCATGTGTAACAATGCACTCTTTGGACCCTTTTTAATGTAAAACATTGTTAAGAATTTTGAGTAACAGTTTGGATACGCGGGTCGACGCAACTTTTTCCTAATGCGATGCATAGCTCAAAATCTCCCCATAGTTTAAACTCAAGGCTCGTCCACTGTGGTAGAGTTTTTTCTCCGCCATTGCGCATGTTTTATTTGTTGTCATAGCATATTTTCTTGGCCTAGGCGTCATTGTGTGTCAACTCTTTGTATCTATCCCTTACATTGTAGTTGGTTCTTGATGTAAGGCTCACATGCTTTCGTCTCTTTTGCTCTTAAGGTTCTATTTGAGTGCTCCAAGTGTTGTGTCTTGGTGTGTGGACATTATTTACCTCTTTTGAAGCTAAAAACATATGTAATACATCAAAACATACCCATGATTCTAAAAGGATAGATTTGTATAAATAATCAAGTAAAAACGTTAATTCAACCTAGCCATCCCAAATAAGCACATTAAATCACGGAATGTGAGGGGTTTTCAAGCACTTGTCAATTGTCATATATATATATTTTTTATTTTATATAATTTGTTATTGTATACTTTTAGCATAGGTTTAGCATTTAATTAATATTTAGATGACAATATATGATGAATGTATTCTAATATTCTCTCTTCTAATGCAGCAGTTTTCTTCTCTCTTATTTCCATCATTCGAAAACATGGCAAATGATATTGTTCCCTTAATGAGCATGGATTGTTCAAAAATTTTCAAAATTGATGAAAATGACGGTGATTGTTACGCACACTTCCTCAACGATCTCAAAATCAGACTGCATCATTCAGAAATTTTAGCTACTATGGTAGAAGTGAGTGGTAGGGAAGTTTTGCACTTTGTTGGAGCTGATAAGTTCTCTCTTGAGTTTACTGAAGATGATGTAACGTTGTAACTACTATTCTCGTCCACTAACCTGTACCTAGTAGGATGGAGGAGGGGTAACAATTTGGAGTGGTTGATCTTAGAGGATCCTAGTTGTCATTATCTAAATCAATCGACTTATGGCAGCCACCAATTTAAGAATGCGATCGATGCCCTAAGCAGGATCAAGAATCGTAAGGATCAACAAGTTTGTAAACAAATGAACACTTTTATGGTCACGATTGTTGAATGTTTACGCTTTACGTATGTCCAAATTTCGATTTGCCAAAATTTAGGGACTGGTCATAGACTCCAGCAAATAGAGTTAGAGTTAGTGAAGAATTGTGTACACGTTTCCCGTACAATTTATAAGCATGTTAATAGTGGAAAAAATGATAAACAATTAGGTTATTCAATTTGCTTGAATAATGCCCATATTTTCTTATTAATTGATAAACTGTTTGCTAACTAGCCAATCATTTTCTGGTTCAATTTATACATGTAGTTCATTTTGTATCATTGGTATTATACAATGTATATATTATCATCTAAAAATTAATTAAATACTAAACGTACATCTGGTTGTGTGATTTATCTACACACAAGACTCATATTATTTATAACCACACTTGCATTTTAGATTGTTTTTATATGGTAGTACGTTTGCGTTGGTGATTTTTAGTTGATATAGGGGTCTGCATTGAGTCCAAATCAGATCACTTTCTGTGTCCATGATAGCAGTGAAATTAATTGGTGGAGTACCAATTTCCAATTCCATCAAATACTCACCCTCTCCACCATGAACTGTAACATTAGTGCCTCCACCCTTTGATTTGCTGCCTGCCTTTGCGTTTAATATCTGTAATCTTTGCCGTCCTAGTTTTATTCCCTTCTTTAGACGTTGAAAGATTGACAAGTTCTTACCATAAGTTCTCTTTGTGTCCAAACTATTTTGGACAGGTATGAACCAACCTTTTAGTCCTTTACTTCAAGTTTGAAATTATGTAGTAGAAAACTTTATCTAACCATCTGTCCAATTTTTTTGAGAATAAATTATCAGTCAGCCCCATATATCAAATTTTCTGATCTCAAAATTAGGATGAAAGCAATTATTTTGTTACCTGGTTTAGTTGAACCTTACAAAATATGTCTCAATTTATAGAAGTTTTCCTATTTTCAAATTGTTCGACTTTATTTTGCTCGTTTAAATTTTCTTGTTCAACTTTACTTTGGTCGTTCAATTTTTCTTCAACTTTATTCGTCCAATTTTCTCTTTGGGTTTTTCTTCAATTTTTCTTTTTCTAATTTTCTTGTTGAAATTTACACGTCTGACTTTTATTATTTAGTTTTAGTCGTTCAATTGTTGTCCTTCGATTTTACTAGCTCAATTTTACTTGTTTAATTTCTCTTATTGTTCAACTTTACTCAATAATGGCTTTCTCTAGTTCAACTTTTCTCGTTTAATTTTACCCATTTAACTTTTCTATTTCAAATTTACTCCAATTTTACTCATTTGATCCTTCTACTTCAACTTTACCCAATGAATTTTTTAGTTCAACTTTACTTATCCGTCCAATGAACTTTAGTCATTCTATATTTTTAATCAATTTTACTCGTTCCACTTTACCTTGCTAGTTTGATTTTTCTTGTTTAACTTTACTCGTTCAATTTTGTTCTAATTGATTTTTATCGTTCATCTTTTATAGTTTAAATTTTCTTGTTCAATTGTTATCGTTCGATTAAAGTACAATTTTTCTAGTTTAACTTTATACGATCAATTTATCTTCTTCAACATTACTTGATTGCTCAACTTTACTCAATCATATTCCCCTCGTTTAACTTTTCTTTTTTATTTCTACTTTACCCCTTCAATTTTTTCTCATTTAGCTTTAGTAGTTCAATTTTACTCCATGAATTTTTCTTGTTCAAACTTTGCTTTTCCCGCTCAATTTTTGTTATTTAATTTTAGTCCGTTTAATTTTTCTTGTTCAGTTTTACTTGTCTAATAATTTAGGCATGATTGCAAGGATGTATCGATGTTCAAATCAATTAAAAAATTCAAAAATACGTACAAAGTTAACTAATATATTTAAATTTACATAAATTTGTCTTGATTGATTCTTGACATAAGTTCCTCATACGAGATCCACTGTTGCATAGTCGTTTCCTAAGTTGATTGTATCACATGAGTTCAGACGATCCACATTAAGGCCATGAATCAACAGCTCTGCAAGCTTTTGACATACAAACCACAATTCGTGCTACAAAAGAATGAAACCAAATGTCAACAAAATCAAGAAGTAAAACGAGTAATGCTGCATATTTGATAATATACATCAAAATGTTGTTTATTAACTAAACCATAAGCTTAGTAACAACCAACATGGTTATCCCACTGAAAAATCATATGTATAAATACCTTAAAAACCATCTAAAAAGCTAAGAACTATAAAATATATGTATAGCTATTTCTCAATTTTCTTTTTCTTTTTTAGTTTCATAAGAAATATAAAACCATGACATTTTCATATGAAATAGAACAACTTATAAACCTAGAGGAATGAAAACCACATTTTGATATTACAAATTGGATTGAAAATGTACTTATTGAATATGAAATATAATCTTATTGAATTTATGAAAATACAAAGAAATTAAAGTGTTAAATAAGGAGAGAATTTTTTTTCTTTCCAAATGAAGAAGATAACTTATTTGAATTGAGTTTATTATTAAGGCGAGCTAGCCATGTTCTAATTTTGCATCTAGGGGAAATAGAAATCTAAGAAAGAATAATACAAATTTTGTGCGGGCTTTTAGTAGGGGTATACATCAGCCAAGTTTGTTGTTATTTTACACAAAATTGAACCCAATTAATAATTCTCAAGTTAAGAAATATTTAAGAGAAAAAATCGACTAATAAACATCTCAACTCATTCAATCCAACCCATTATTTATTGGCGTGGACTGAAGACATTCAAACTTAAAAGTATTTTACCCAAAACAGATCTGTTTTTAGTGCAAGCAATTAATGAAACTTGTGCAGTTAGTTTCTCCATATTCAAGAGACTTGAAAACGTAAACTAATCAAAGTTTCATATTTTATATTATTCTTTTGTATTTCATTTACATAATTTAAGTTGAATGGTTAGGTTTGACTATAAAAATTACATCTGTAACAAACTAATTAGGAATAGCTATTGTTAGTTCACCTAGTTAGTTTTTAAAAGATGTTAATGCTACAAACCAGCTAAGCAGCCACTAATACCTTTGAAAAGAAAGGTCTCAAAATTTATAAAATTGGAAAAAGAATTAGAAATTAGAATTTATTGATGATTCATTCGAATACTCCTAGCTGTGAGACTCTTATTTTCTATTTAACAAAAGCTTCTATGATTCTTCCATTTCTTTTTTATTAAAAACTCGGTATTTCTCTATTTTGAGCAAGTTTTTCTAGTGTAAAATGTGAGTATGATATCTTGTTTCGAAGATTGGAGTGTCTAGTTTAAAAACCTCTTTATAGAATTTAAATTGGTTAAGTTTACAAAAAGTTATACTCAATTTTCTGAGGTAGGTTAGACAAATTTATGTTCGTAGTATCAAACTAAGTTTTGAAAAGTTATAAAATGGTTTCATCATAATGTTTCATTTACTAAATGGATTAGATTTCATCATGTTATTTTGATGTAACTTTTAATTATTTTTGGGTCTCATTGACTTAATCACCGTTTTGGTTAAAGGGTAGAGTTTGGTTCGAATGTGACTTTTGCAAGAATACATATAAGTTTGAGATATTAACATCGATTTTTGATTAGATAGAGATTGAACTTGATATCAATGATGTTCAAATTATCTTTTTACGATCTTGATTTCTTCTTTCAAACTATTGAAAGGTTTGGGCTTATTTAAATGTTTTGTTTTGAAGGTCAAAGACATTTCCACCAGTTTGACGATAACAGTGTGCGAGCAAATTCCTCTTTAGGTAGGGGTTATTACTCCACTTTTTCTTCATACATTATTTTTATAAAAAATCATGCATCATTATGGATAATTGAATGACTGAATTGATGCCATGTTTATAAATATTTTTATAAAATTGTTGGTAATGATGTTATAATTAACATACTTGTTTGGAAACATTTTATATGTATATATGAGATTATGAAATACTGGTATTAAAATATTTTATATGGCATCTGAGTTTTATGCATGCATCATGAAATTATTTTATGGGGAGTATTACCTATATAATGTCTTGGGGAGATATGGTACCCCGGGGCTACTAGTTGCAGCAGACTATTTTTCGATGGATTACAGGTACGCATTTCATTTCACATGTATCTTGAAGTTGTCCATACATGGGTCTTGGTATTAGACCGCACATAGGCCTCGGAGTTGGACCCCCTATTGTGTTTCGAAGTTGTCCGTCTTGGGTCTTGGTATTTGTTTCCGTCTATGGGTCTTAGAGTTGGACCGCCCATATGACGAGGACCCTTAAGGCGAGGACCCATGTACGTTGGAGTTGACCAATACATGTGCCATATGTATTTCGGAGTTTGACCATACATGGGGTCGGAGGTTGACCGCACACATGCCCATGTATCTCGGAGTTGACCAATATATATGGATTTGGCATAGCATACATGAGTATTTTATATTAAATTGCATATTTCATTATGATTGTAAGAGCATGAATGGGGTACCTAGAATGTACACTCCACCCGATTTTGGAAGTGAGGAAGTACAGGTATGCCCGAGTTTAAAAATGAAATCTCCCCACTACTAATATACTGATGATTTATTACTGGACATGCATGAAATATTTTAAATGTAGCATGCAACATTAATTTCATTGAGAACTGTGCATGGAGTATACTCCTACTGAGCTAGTTTTAGCTCACTCCGTTTCTTTATAATATCCAGATTAGGTTTGTATTGAGCGATCGTTGTTCTGCTGAGAAGGAAGACAACTAATTCAAGGTTTATGTCCAGTTCAGTATTTTCATTTGTATCCTGTAACTTAGGTGACATTGCTGAGACTAAAGTATAATATATATAATTTGCCTTATGTTTAAATTTATTTGTTATATTATGTTGAAGTTTTTCTTAGATAAAATATTTTGTTGAATTATTTAATGTTCTTTTAAAAAGGGATATTTCGAGATTTAAATCTTTTTTTTTCTTTAAGGAAAAAAAATTATTATATTTTCTATTACTATCTATTTATATATATTTTTATTCATATTTATATTTCGCATACCCGCTATTTAGGGTCGTGACAGAAAAACTCCTGGTAAGACAAAAGGAGAGCTCTAGCAGGAGAGACTCTAGAGCCAAAGTAGAAACGAGAATCTGGCACGAAAGCCTTGGTGGTAGATGTTACTATTTTGGATTGTAGCTATAGTTTGGAAGGAGATGAAAGCAATTTTATTGCTTTTATAGCAACTAAGGATGATCCTTCCACTATGACCTCTCAATCTACTAGATTCATAGGGAGTGTTGCATGAAGTCATGGGAGTTGAAGTAATGGCAAGAGTATCCATATACACTTCCTCTGGCCAAATCTTCATGAAGAAATACATTTTTTACATCAAGTTGAAGTAATGGCTAGATCAGATTCACTGCAATAGAAAGTATAATTCGAACAATACTCATCTTGGCGACTGGAGCAAATGTCTTCTAATAGTCGATCTCATAAGTTTGAGCATATCCAGATGTCAACAAATAGAGCCAAGTGACACGAGTACAATCGTCAATAAAAGAAACAAAATATTTATGGCTAGAGGTAGTTGGGGTAGAGAAAGGGCCCCACACATAGGTATAAACACAAGCAAATGGAATAGAACTTTTATTAGAACTAATTTTGAAATTAGCACGATTATTTTTGGTAAAGATGCATTGTTCACAAACTAAACTAGAAGCATAAATATTAGAAAAAGGTTTAGGAAACATACGCTCCAAATAAACAAAAGTTGGATGTCCTAGACAATAGTGCCATAACATAGTGCTGCTCTATCAATTCTTCTATCCACTTGAAAACCAGAACTAGGATTGCCAGGTCTCGTCCCCGTCTCCAAGTAATACAGACCTCTTTGTCTACCAGTGTCGATCATAGTCTTCGTTTGATTGTTCTTAAATACACAATGAGTAGAATAAAAAGTTATAGAACAATCAAGATTCTTAGTGAGTTGACTCATGGACAAAAGATTATTTTTAAGTGTAGGTGCAAATAAAACAGAGGACAAAGAAAATGAGGGTGATAATGAGACATTGCCAGCGCCCAAAATTGACATGGGTGCCCCACTGGCAACCTAAACAGACTTAATACAAGAGGGTGTTAAAGAATCGAAAATGGAAGACTTACTAATCATATGATCAATGGCCCCTGAATCAGTAAGCTAAGTGTTAGAAGTAAAAGAAATAAGCACTGAACCAAAATTACCTTCATGCATAGTTACCCTAGAAACCTGAGAGGCAGAAACAACTACTTGAGTAGATTTTTTCCTCCGCACATTTTGCTTGAGTTGGTACCACTTTGAGTAACCATGTTTCTTCCAACGAACATCAACAATGTGATTGGAATTATTGCAGTAGGTGCAAAACCTGGAACCAGAGTTTGTAGATGGAGGATTTGAATGTGGCCCATTTCATTGGAAAATGAGAGCTGATTATTTGAATAGCCAATACTCGACTGCAACTTGATCCAATCTTTGATCTAAACCAGCTAGAAACATGTAAACTCTATCCTCAGCAGTACGAGTTTTCAGTTTCTCAATATCAATAGCACATATCATCTCATGAGGACTGCGATAATCCAACTCGATGAAAATAGAGTTCATTTCATTGTAATATTCAACAAGAGATCAGCTATTCTGATGAAGGTAAAATGACTTCTTTATTAACTCATACACTTGTGAAGAATCAGAAACATCTAAATAACTTCGCCTTACTGCATCCCAACCTTTCTTGGTAGTTCCACACTGAATAAAGTGAGACATCAACTGATTTGTCATAGAGTTGATGAGCCATGATTTTACCATGGCATCTTCAGCTTCCCATTTATCATAAGTTGGATCGTCTTTAGGAGCAACTTTTCTTACTTTGATATAACCCTTCTTTTCTCTACCAACAATATGCATTTCTAAAATTTTGGACCAAATTCGATAATTGTTGCTGTCCATTTTAATATTAACAGAGGATGAACCATCATGTATGGTGGTAGAAATAATTTTACTGTTGGATGGAGCCTTAGTATTGGAGAGTGGTGCTATTGGATCCTTAGACATTGTTGTTATAATACTTAAGGTTACTCTTTTTTTTTTTTTTTTTTTGTAAAAAGACGATTAAAGAATGGATCTATAAAGAAAAAAGATGGATTTATAAAGAAAACAGAAAAAAAATCTAGAAAGGAAAACGGAAGCAGATCAAGAAAAATAGGAAAACGAACGCAGATCGGGAAGGAAAAGATAGACTAGTAGGCGACGAGGATGGCTAGCGATGGGGATGGGTAAAGCTAGGATGGCCTGCAACTAGGCTGGGTAAGTCTGCGATGGCTACTGACTGTGACAAACATGAGATCGACATGGAATGACCCAAGTTCAATATACACACGACGAGAAGCGCAGAGAAGGATGGTAACTTCTTTTCTGTCTTTGCAAGGACAGCAGCAGCACATGGATAGTGGTAGGCAACGAAAATAAATTTTTTTCTGCTTTGATACCAAATTAAATTTGGAGATTAAAATGTGTATTTTTTCTCATTAACTTAATAGTTATTTATATACAAGTATTGATCTTAATCAAGGAAATATAATAAATATAGGATAATGATATAAGGAAAAAATTCTTATAAAATAAATGTATATTTCAACTTTAAATCTGTCAATTTTTTGAACAACTCGGATTCTAGGGTTATTTACTATATGCTACTAATAAAATTGAAACTTGAAAATTTTATTTATAAAATTAGACATGATAAGAATTTTAGCTTTTGAATCATTGATAAACCCTATGTATTAAATTTTTTATGGTTTTATGAAGTCTAAACTTCTATGCTAAAAATGAAATTTGTGACAGTAGTTCGCACATTCTGGTGTTGTTGATGATGTTTTGGATGTCATAATCAAGTAAATTTTTTATGAAAATATTATATATGTGTTATGATTAATCTGATAAAGTTTTGTGATTTTTGGATATTATTTAAATTTTAAATGATTTTCTAATCTGATGTGTTCAGTGCTTAAAATTTAAAAGGCAGATTATTATATTCAGATTTGAACTCAATTTTACCTATGAAAATGGTCTCTAAATTATTTGAAACTTTTTCCATGTAATATTATATATGTTTATGATATGTACTATGATAAGTTTTTAAAAATTAATTTCAAGTTTTTGATAAGAAATGCTAAGCGTAGTGCAACATGTACGTATTTTGTGTACTAGTTTAAAAAAATTGAAATTATATATTTTTTTAAGGAATTAGGAAAAAAAAAATTTGTATAGATATTGATCATAAATTATAGGTTATTATAACCTTGGAAAGTAAATATTTGATGCCTAAGTATTAAAAAAAAAAAAAAGAATTAAGTACGAAAAAGGTGAAAACAATGACATTTTGATAGTATAACTATAATTTGGAACTTACAAATTGAAATTGAAATTGACAACAAAAAATAAAAAAGTAAACAATAATAATTGAAATTTTTTTGATTTGAGAATAGGCTAGGAGCACAAAAAAACATTTTCTTTGCTATTGAGTGACATGTGTTCCACACGTGATTAATTGGAAACAGTCCGTCCCAAAAAACCTCTTCATTAAAACCATAGTCCTTGCTCATTTGCCTTGCAAAACCTAAATTATTCATAGAGATGTGCTTCACTTTCCTTCATCTATGATAGCTGCGTGACCTACGATCTCTGGGCGCCACTCCCAATTGTCATAGTTCTAGCAACCCACGCTTCACTTTCCTTCATCTTTGATTTCTTTGTTATTTTTGTTAGTATATGAAAGGTACTGTTCATATACTACATCAACATATTCAAAAGACCACTTAATCAGGCTGGATACTAATATCCAAGAACTAATACAAAAATCTTTTGAAGAGCCACGAAACATGACAAATATGGAGATATGTGGTATCTGTGATTTATATGGGCATAATGCTAACGTTTGCGCTTTTGCAAGTGATTACCATACAACTCTACTCAGGACTTCAATCTTAATGAGGGATGTCACCCACCCTAGAATGATCCCCGTACCTATCTACCTAATTTGGAAAATCACCATAAATTTTTTGGGAAGCAAACACTAACCCACTTTATGCCCCATATCCAATACAATGCTTAAATTTCAATCTTTATGATCCACCCATTCAACTTAAGAAACCAACCTTAGAAGAGACCTTGAATATTTTTATTCAAGTTAGTATTGAAAATGAAAAGGGAAATAATTAAAGGTTGGATTCCTTAGAGGATTCGTTGATAAGGATAGAAATGCAAGTTAGGCAACTAGTGGAACAACTTCAAATACAAGAAGAGTTACCTAATCAAACTGAGGAAGTGAAGGATAACATAATCCTTCAAAGTGGTAAAATTTTTAATGAAATTTATTTTTCTAAATTTTTTAATAATTTATCATTTTATATAGAAAATACAGATGGGGAGCAAGCACTTCTTAAAGAAGGTCGAGCTAAAAAAAATTTAATTCTACAACCTTCCAAGGAGAACAAGGAGGAATTATCTTCACCTCCTATGCCATACAAGGCACCTAAGACTTGTACATTCCAAAATCCTTTTCCATATCACTTCAAGGAAAAAGTGTGTGCTGTGATTAGTAGGAAACAACTACCAAGATGGAAGGATATGCTTAATGAGATACTAGCTCAAAAATTTGCAATCACACACACTTCAAGATCTTTGATGATGGTGATTAGAATTGGATCATCTGCGTCGTGCTAAGATGTTAAAGAAGGCACTTGATAGGAGGCAACCCACTATTTTAGGTAATATTTTTCTTTTCTATTAGTTTAGTTAATTTTCTCTTTGCTCTTTTTAAATGTTTTGCTGAATATGTGGGTAGTTGAAAACATTGAGGACAATGTTTAGTTTAGGTTTGGGGGTATAAATAAGTCCAATAAAAACTTTTTGATATAAAATTATCATGCTTTCTTGTTAATTTTAAGTGAGTAATTGAATCTTTATACATTTTTTTTTTATTTCTTAAACATATTCAAGGTTAGTAGCAAAAGTTGGTTTTGTGTTCATAGTTCATAGTTCATACTTTTGTTATTGTAATTGAATGAATCCAAATCTTGTGTTTAAGAATCAAATAGTAGAGATTACCTTGTGAGATGTTTATTGAGCCAATAACGTTTCAATATGAGAGATAATCTTCATTTTACTCTTTTAAATACTTTTCTTATTATTTCAAATTGTTAGATGATCTTTATAAGTTTTTACATTAAATGTTAGGATTTTGAACATCTAATGAATAATTATATATCTATTTGTATTGCTTAGATTTAATGAATTAGGTAAGATTTTAAGTGTATACCTATTTCACTTATGCTTGACCTTAAAAGATATAATGGAATCTTTCAAGCCAACACAAAAAGAGCCAAAATTTGATATTCACAAAATACACATGTATATGGGTCCATAAAAAAAATAGACGAAGATTTAGTACTACCCTAAAGTTCTTCAAGTGGTGAAATGGTTGTTACAAAAGAAAAATAGGAGGCATATACTTGAAATTTTTGCTTGAGGATTTTAATTGATGCATGAGAATAGTAATGTGATTTCTTCATAAATCCTATAATTTAATTCCTTTCATGAGATCAATGTTATGCATTTTTTGAGACTTTCTTGTTTAATCATATAAGAACCTATTAGCTCATTTCTTTACATAACTTCTATTCGCATATACTTTGTTGAGTGTTTGAACTCATAGGATCAGTGTGATATTAAGAGTAAATCTTGTGAGAAGTAGAATTGAAGCAAATTCGCTAACATTAGATTTAGGGAAATCAATGTTGATATATATTTTTATTAATGGAGTATGCTCTTAGGATGCGTAATTGATTTACTTGATAAACCTTATTGTGTTAAGATGATTGGATGAACTTGTGTATGAGCCTCTATTACAAACTAAAAATAAACTGAAGCATGAGAAATTTTGTTGATATAAGTTTGTAGTTTTTATTTGCAGTATTGTTATTTGTCTATTTAGTTTTTCTTTAAGTAGCATGTTTGGGGGTATCATCACTGGAAACCCTCACGGGACTTTAACTCGTCCACTAGGGCAATCTAGGGATTTAAAGGCTTGTTGCATATGCTAAATGCAACCGTGACAATCCACGGGTGTGATTTAAGTTAGTATAGCTTAATTTTAGTTTTGCTAGAGGACTAGCATAATGTAGGTTTTAGAGTATTTAACGAACACTATTTTGACCTATATTTTGTTATATTTTTAAGCATTCATTTTATGTTTTGTTTTATTATTATCGTGTTTTAGAAGGTATTTATATGTTTTGTAGGACTTTTAGATTTTTACAAGAATATTGGACTTAAAAGAATCAAAGAGAGTGAAAATGGAGTAGAAAGAGTTAAGCAATGTAACCCTTACATTGAAGACCATTCATTATGTAAGGGGTGCATACAAGGTAAGCACGATAACGTGCGTTGCAGTGAAGAAATTCAATGTGCGCCACGACAGGTAAATTTGTGTGCTGCGGCAGTGAACTCTTGGTTTCTTGGTTTCTACTATAGGGTCCTATTTTCAGCCCATGCTATGACAGAAGAATTTGTGTACCGCAACCTGCATACCAAAAATTGCCCAAAAGCTCTAATTTGCGTGTGCTTCTTCACTCCCCTATAAATATCACACTATGCCTCTCCTAAACACAAGTTTTCATAGCCAATTTTCTCTTTATCTCATTGATGTGATAAATTTAGTACTCGCCAGTGTACGAATCACTTGTAGAAAAGTGACAAGCATACCTCCGAGGTCGGTCTCTCAAGAAATTGCAGTGGTTCTAAACAACATTTTTCTTAATCTAAATAGAGTTCTAAAGCAAGTAAAATACTAATTAAATAGAGTTCTAGTGAAACTAAAACTCTAAGTAACTAGAGTCCTAAACCTAGTAAAACTGTAAAAAGAAGTTTGGTTTTGTAACTAGATCAATGGTACGAACAATTAACGAAAACAATAACACAAATTCACAATCAATTCAAGTAGATTTGAAAATCAATGGAGGATGTATGGACGTTTAGTTTGGTTGGCCATGCTTGCATCGAAAAGTAATGATGAAATAGCATGAACATTCTAACAAACAATTTTATCGGCTTTCCTTTTTATTACGAGAATGCCTACGGTCGGGTAAATTCTTTTTGTTGATTAACAAATTAACATCCTACGATTGGGTATATCAAATAGCAATCAAATTATGCGCAAGAAAATTTATGCCAATCAAGCTAATGCTATGACTAAGTCACTAATTTGAAGCTTTGATTAAGTGTTTCAGAATAAAGTCAAGGTAATGTTCCTAAAACTATATTCTCAGATTTTTCAACCTAACTATGAATATCAAATTGGCCCATGAAAATTTATAATTAAATATCTAAACATGCTCTTAATCAAAAGGTAATTTATTTATATTAAATCAATAAAATATTCACCAAAAACAATCCTAGCAAATATGACAACACAAACTAAACATCCATAATAAAATTAGCCCCTCATGTTCATATTAAAATTCATAGACAAATATAATATGATCATACACTCAAAGAAGGAAGAAGAAAATAGGATTCTATAACAACAAGGAAATCCTAGATCTAAATACCGCAAATGGATGGGATGATGTTCTTCTCCAAAAGCTAGATCTTCGATCATCAACGGCTTCCTTGGATTCTTAGAATGGATTCTCTCGCTTCGTTGAGTGTGGCAAGGCTCCTAAAAACTGATTGAATTCCTTGTTTGTTCACAAAATTGTTGTGTGTAAAAGTTGTATGTAAGTTGGAGTCTAGAGGGGGTATTTATAGATGTAAGGGTTTATAAAATTTCTGATTGCAATAGGAATAGGTGCGTCGCAGTATACATTTTTTCCGCCACAGCGCAACACAAAAATTGAAAATATTGGTAAAAACTCGAGAGCTCCCCGCCGCGGCATATATTTTCCTCGCCGTGGCGTGCATCGCCTTTCCTTTCTTCACATTTATCCCTTTACATATGTGCTTGCTCCTTATGTAAGGCTTACATATTTGTCTCGTTTTACCCATAACTCGTGATCCGAGCGCCGCAAGTGTTCCGTCTTTGCGTGTTTGCATTATTCAACTCATTTTGACGCTAAAAATACCTGAAATACACTAAAACATATCCGTGATTCTGAATTGATAGATTTATAAAAAATAGTCAAATAAACAATAATAACGAATCTATTTTTAAACAATTAAGTGCAATAAATCACGAAATATTAATGCTTTCCGAGCACTTATCACTCAGTTGCTACAGCAGCTGGGTTTTGTCACCCAAAAACTCACCCAAAATCAAGAGAAGACTCTCCATTTGTGAAGCTACTCCAATGATTTGAGAAAGTAGACTAGCCAACTTGAAGGCTTGGGAGCTAGGAGATCAATTAGGTTATTTTTATTGTAATATTTCTTTCTTCTCTTTGATTTTGTGTATACTTCTAATTACTAAATTGATTGACATCAATTTATTTATAGTTAGCTAATTTATAAATGAGATATTATTATTGCTTCCAATGATTGGAAGAATAATTTTGTAATTTAATTATATATGAGTTTTGGATTTATTTCTTGTTCATGTTCTTAATATTTATGATTATAAATTAATGATGGGCCAAATCTTGATTTGTAGTTGGAGAAAATATGTTAAAATTAGGCATTGAAAATGTCATCTTTGCTTGGTTGAGCATTATGAACAAGTACTTAATTTGATTGCATTGATTTGTGTTAGATTAGGTGGTTATTATTTCTTTTAGCTAATTTCAATTAATTAGTTAACATTCTGGATCAAAGAAGTTAATTAATTGATTATAGTGAAAATTGCTACTGATTTGAAATTTTCTAGGTTTAGTGAAAAAAATCATTAAATCTAACTTTTAATTGAGTTGCTTAATTTGTTCTTTCTACGAATGGATAGCGAACTAAGATTTTCATATACATCCATCATCATCACCTTCGTGGTATCTGTGATTTATATGGGCATAATGCTAACGTTTGCGCTTTTGCAAGTGATTACCATACAACTCTACTCAGGACTTCAATCTTAATGAGGGATGTCACCCACCCTAGAATGATCCCCGTACCTATCTACCTAATTTGGAAAATCACCATAAATTTTTTGGGAAGCAAACACTAACCCACTTTATGCCCCATATCCAATACAATGCTTAAATTTCAATCTTTATGATCCACCCATTCAACTTAAGAAACCAACCTTAGAAGAGACCTTGAATATTTTTATTCAAGTTAGTATTGAAAATGAAAAGGGAAATAATTAAAGGTTGGATTCCTTAGAGGATTCGTTGATAAGGATAGAAATGCAAGTTAGGCAACTAGTGGAACAACTTCAAATACAAGAAGAGTTACCTAATCAAACTGAGGAAGTGAAGGATAACATAATCCTTCAAAGTGGTAAAATTTTTAATGAAATTTATTTTTCTAAATTTTTTAATAATTTATCATTTTATATAGAAAATACAGATGGGGAGCAAGCACTTCTTAAAGAAGGTCGAGCTAAAAAAAATTTAATTCTACAACCTTCCAAGGAGAACAAGGAGGAATTATCTTCACCTCCTATGCCATACAAGGCACCTAAGACTTGTACATTCCAAAATCCTTTTCCATATCACTTCAAGGAAAAAGTGTGTGCTGTGATTAGTAGGAAACAACTACCAAGATGGAAGGATATGCTTAATGAGATACTAGCTCAAAAATTTGCAATCACACACACTTCAAGATCTTTGATGATGGTGATTAGAATTGGATCATCTGCGTCGTGCTAAGATGTTAAAGAAGGCACTTGATAGGAGGCAACCCACTATTTTAGGTAATATTTTTCTTTTCTATTAGTTTAGTTAATTTTCTCTTTGCTCTTTTTAAATGTTTTGCTGAATATGTGGGTAGTTGAAAACATTGAGGACAATGTTTAGTTTAGGTTTGGGGGTATAAATAAGTCCAATAAAAACTTTTTGATATAAAATTATCATGCTTTCTTGTTAATTTTAAGTGAGTAATTGAATCTTTATACATTTTTTTTTTATTTCTTAAACATATTCAAGGTTAGTAGCAAAAGTTGGTTTTGTGTTCATAGTTCATAGTTCATACTTTTGTTATTGTAATTGAATGAATCCAAATCTTGTGTTTAAGAATCAAATAGTAGAGATTACCTTGTGAGATGTTTATTGAGCCAATAACGTTTCAATATGAGAGATAATCTTCATTTTACTCTTTTAAATACTTTTCTTATTATTTCAAATTGTTAGATGATCTTTATAAGTTTTTACATTAAATGTTAGGATTTTGAACATCTAATGAATAATTATATATCTATTTGTATTGCTTAGATTTAATGAATTAGGTAAGATTTTAAGTGTATACCTATTTCACTTATGCTTGACCTTAAAAGATATAATGGAATCTTTCAAGCCAACACAAAAAGAGCCAAAATTTGATATTCACAAAATACACATGTATATGGGTCCATAAAAAAAATAGACGAAGATTTAGTACTACCCTAAAGTTCTTCAAGTGGTGAAATGGTTGTTACAAAAGAAAAATAGGAGGCATATACTTGAAATTTTTGCTTGAGGATTTTAATTGATGCATGAGAATAGTAATGTGATTTCTTCATAAATCCTATAATTTAATTCCTTTCATGAGATCAATGTTATGCATTTTTTGAGACTTTCTTGTTTAATCATATAAGAACCTATTAGCTCATTTCTTTACATAACTTCTATTCGCATATACTTTGTTGAGTGTTTGAACTCATAGGATCAGTGTGATATTAAGAGTAAATCTTGTGAGAAGTAGAATTGAAGCAAATTCGCTAACATTAGATTTAGGGAAATCAATGTTGATATATATTTTTATTAATGGAGTATGCTCTTAGGATGCGTAATTGATTTACTTGATAAACCTTATTGTGTTAAGATGATTGGATGAACTTGTGTATGAGCCTCTATTACAAACTAAAAATAAACTGAAGCATGAGAAATTTTGTTGATATAAGTTTGTAGTTTTTATTTGCAGTATTGTTATTTGTCTATTTAGTTTTTCTTTAAGTAGCATGTTTGGGGGTATCATCACTGGAAACCCTCACGGGACTTTAACTCGTCCACTAGGGCAATCTAGGGATTTAAAGGCTTGTTGCATATGCTAAATGCAACCGTGACAATCCACGGGTGTGATTTAAGTTAGTATAGCTTAATTTTAGTTTTGCTAGAGGACTAGCATAATGTAGGTTTTAGAGTATTTAACGAACACTATTTTGACCTATATTTTGTTATATTTTTAAGCATTCATTTTATGTTTTGTTTTATTATTATCGTGTTTTAGAAGGTATTTATATGTTTTGTAGGACTTTTAGATTTTTACAAGAATATTGGACTTAAAAGAATCAAAGAGAGTGAAAATGGAGTAGAAAGAGTTAAGCAATGTAACCCTTACATTGAAGACCATTCATTATGTAAGGGGTGCATACAAGGTAAGCACGATAACGTGCGTTGCAGTGAAGAAATTCAATGTGCGCCACGACAGGTAAATTTGTGTGCTGCGGCAGTGAACTCTTGGTTTCTTGGTTTCTACTATAGGGTCCTATTTTCAGCCCATGCTATGACAGAAGAATTTGTGTACCGCAACCTGCATACCAAAAATTGCCCAAAAGCTCTAATTTGCGTGTGCTTCTTCACTCCCCTATAAATATCACACTATGCCTCTCCTAAACACAAGTTTTCATAGCCAATTTTCTCTTTATCTCATTGATGTGATAAATTTAGTACTCGCCAGTGTACGAATCACTTGTAGAAAAGTGACAAGCATACCTCCGAGGTCGGTCTCTCAAGAAATTGCAGTGGTTCTAAACAACATTTTTCTTAATCTAAATAGAGTTCTAAAGCAAGTAAAATACTAATTAAATAGAGTTCTAGTGAAACTAAAACTCTAAGTAACTAGAGTCCTAAACCTAGTAAAACTGTAAAAAGAAGTTTGGTTTTGTAACTAGATCAATGGTACGAACAATTAACGAAAACAATAACACAAATTCACAATCAATTCAAGTAGATTTGAAAATCAATGGAGGATGTATGGACGTTTAGTTTGGTTGGCCATGCTTGCATCGAAAAGTAATGATGAAATAGCATGAACATTCTAACAAACAATTTTATCGGCTTTCCTTTTTATTACGAGAATGCCTACGGTCGGGTAAATTCTTTTTGTTGATTAACAAATTAACATCCTACGATTGGGTATATCAAATAGCAATCAAATTATGCGCAAGAAAATTTATGCCAATCAAGCTAATGCTATGACTAAGTCACTAATTTGAAGCTTTGATTAAGTGTTTCAGAATAAAGTCAAGGTAATGTTCCTAAAACTATATTCTCAGATTTTTCAACCTAACTATGAATATCAAATTGGCCCATGAAAATTTATAATTAAATATCTAAACATGCTCTTAATCAAAAGGTAATTTATTTATATTAAATCAATAAAATATTCACCAAAAACAATCCTAGCAAATATGACAACACAAACTAAACATCCATAATAAAATTAGCCCCTCATGTTCATATTAAAATTCATAGACAAATATAATATGATCATACACTCAAAGAAGGAAGAAGAAAATAGGATTCTATAACAACAAGGAAATCCTAGATCTAAATACCGCAAATGGATGGGATGATGTTCTTCTCCAAAAGCTAGATCTTCGATCATCAACGGCTTCCTTGGATTCTTAGAATGGATTCTCTCGCTTCGTTGAGTGTGGCAAGGCTCCTAAAAACTGATTGAATTCCTTGTTTGTTCACAAAATTGTTGTGTGTAAAAGTTGTATGTAAGTTGGAGTCTAGAGGGGGTATTTATAGATGTAAGGGTTTATAAAATTTCTGATTGCAATAGGAATAGGTGCGTCGCAGTATACATTTTTTCCGCCACAGCGCAACACAAAAATTGAAAATATTGGTAAAAACTCGAGAGCTCCCCGCCGCGGCATATATTTTCCTCGCCGTGGCGTGCATCGCCTTTCCTTTCTTCACATTTATCCCTTTACATATGTGCTTGCTCCTTATGTAAGGCTTACATATTTGTCTCGTTTTACCCATAACTCGTGATCCGAGCGCCGCAAGTGTTCCGTCTTTGCGTGTTTGCATTATTCAACTCATTTTGACGCTAAAAATACCTGAAATACACTAAAACATATCCGTGATTCTGAATTGATAGATTTATAAAAAATAGTCAAATAAACAATAATAACGAATCTATTTTTAAACAATTAAGTGCAATAAATCACGAAATATTAATGCTTTCCGAGCACTTATCACTCAGTTGCTACAGCAGCTGGGTTTTGTCACCCAAAAACTCACCCAAAATCAAGAGAAGACTCTCCATTTGTGAAGCTACTCCAATGATTTGAGAAAGTAGACTAGCCAACTTGAAGGCTTGGGAGCTAGGAGATCAATTAGGTTATTTTTATTGTAATATTTCTTTCTTCTCTTTGATTTTGTGTATACTTCTAATTACTAAATTGATTGACATCAATTTATTTATAGTTAGCTAATTTATAAATGAGATATTATTATTGCTTCCAATGATTGGAAGAATAATTTTGTAATTTAATTATATATGAGTTTTGGATTTATTTCTTGTTCATGTTCTTAATATTTATGATTATAAATTAATGATGGGCCAAATCTTGATTTGTAGTTGGAGAAAATATGTTAAAATTAGGCATTGAAAATGTCATCTTTGCTTGGTTGAGCATTATGAACAAGTACTTAATTTGATTGCATTGATTTGTGTTAGATTAGGTGGTTATTATTTCTTTTAGCTAATTTCAATTAATTAGTTAACATTCTGGATCAAAGAAGTTAATTAATTGATTATAGTGAAAATTGCTACTGATTTGAAATTTTCTAGGTTTAGTGAAAAAAATCATTAAATCTAACTTTTAATTGAGTTGCTTAATTTGTTCTTTCTACGAATGGATAGCGAACTAAGATTTTCATATACATCCATCATCATCACCTTCGTTGTGATCTTTGCAATTATTTTAGTTATTGAATTAATTTAAGAATTTATAATCTTTTCTGCAACTGACAATTGTTAGAATGTTTAATGTTGTTTGTTCGACTGAATAAGAAAATAAGTAACATTTTAAACTACCGCAATTCCTTGAGAGACAATCTTGGGAGTATACTTATCACTTATTACAAGTGATTCGTGCACTGCAAGCTTTTTATACATACAAAATTTGACTATCAAGTTTTTGTGCATTAGAAGTCATCCATATATTGGTGTAATTGAGTGGTTTGACTCACTTGATAATAGTACACCATAAATATTTGTACCATTAGTATTTGGGTAAGAAACACACTTTAAAACTACCTTTGTTATATATTTTCCTAAAATATATGATATACTAAAACATGGATGTATGATTCGTATAGTACTATCTCTCAATGGTACATGATTTTTACGCGCTCATTTAAAACATCTCTCAATATTCGACCTATCAAAGTAAGTATTATTAGGAATATATTATTAATTAACATCAATATTTTTCACTATTAAATAATTTTTAAATTTCATAGGTCCCAATACAATCTAATGATATTCAATGTAAATTTTATGTTATGCTATACATGAGGGACATTATATACAATTCAATAAGGGATTGTTAGGAGTTGGTGAGTAATAATTATAGAATGTGTATTTGGATTCTTTGAAGGCGTTATATATGTAATTGTTACAATGATGCCAAAATGATCAAATATAGTAGCTGTTTTTGGCCTAATGAATAACAACTTTGATGTTTAGGATGCATGTATATTAGTTAAGATGTGTATTTGGATATAACAATATTGATGTTTATGATGCATGTATATTAGTTAATAGGTGTATTTGGATCCTTTGACGACATTATATAATTATTTTCTAACTTGAACATTATATATTTATTTTATGTAGTTTACAGGAAAGAAAATATACACAAAAGAGGACACTGATGTTTGATGTACATTTATCATCAACATAATGAATAGAACGTGAGATAGTAACTTAATATGTAGGATAAAAATTAGATCAAGTTTTGTAACTAATTACTAATTGTTAGTAATTAAATAGGTCTCAAAACTATTTTTGTGTTTAGTTTTATAGCCATGATAACATTTTTATTATAGTATTGGAGAATTATTAAAAATGACTCTAAAAGTTTTGTAACTAATGATTAATTATATTATAATAATTAATTGGTAATGTTACTTAAATAATAATATTATTATTGTTGATCTTGTATGTATACATATATTGAGAATGAATTTTTTTTACAAGAATATATATGTTTTAAATAAATAACAGTAGTGATATATATTGATAATTTAAAAAAAAAAATTTAGGGATTGTTAATTGTTAATCCATAACAGTTCCTAAAAACTAGTTGGAACGGTTGTTAAAATATAATTTGAAATAGTTTAGAATCGTCCCAAAATATAAGTTTAAAATTGTCCGTAAACATTGTTATGGACGGTTGTTTATCTTTTAGGTATGGTTGTATTTTACTTGGGTCGTACCTTTTGAGATGCTCGCATATGGGACAGTTATAACAACAATAAAATTCATTTGAAAATACTTTTTGGGATAGTTAGTAACTGTCCCTGATGCACAAATACTTGATAGTTAAATTTTGTATTTTATAAAAGGCTCGCAAATGTACGAATCACTTATAAAGAATGATAAGTATACTTACAAGATCGTCTCTTAAGGAATTATGGTGGATTTAAAACGTTATTTATTTTCTTCTTAAGTCGAACAAACAATCCTAAACATTCTAACAATTGTCGGTTGTAAAAAAAGAGTATAAATTCCTAAATTAATTATATAACTAAAATAAAGTGCAAATAAAAGTAATCACAACCAAAGTTGGGATGATGGATGTAAACGGAAATCTTAGCTCACTATCCATTCATGGAAAGAACAAATTAAGTAATTCAATTTAAAGTCAAATTTAATGATTTTTCTGCTAAACCTAGAAAATTCCAAATCAATAGCGTTTTTCATTACAATCAATTAATTAACATCTTTGATATGGATCGTTAACTAATTAATTGGAATTAGCTCAATGAAATATTTTAATCACCTAATCTAACACAAATCAATGCAATCAAATTAGGCTCTTGTTCATAATGCACAATCAAGCAAAGATGGCGTTTCTAATGCTTAAATTCTAACATATTCTCTCTAACTATAAATTAAGATTTGATCCATCATTAATTAATAATAAAAAATATTAAGAACATGAACAAGAATTAAATCCAAAATTCAATTATCATTAAATTATAAAATTGTTCTTCTAATCATTGGAAGCAATACTAATATCTCTAAATACATAAATTAGCCAACCATAACTAAATTGGTGTCAATCAATTTAGTCATGGGAGGCAAACCACAAAATCAAAGAGAAGAAAAAGATATAGAAATAAAAAAACTGCAATGAATCATGTAGCTCCAATTCCTTGAACTTAGTTGATCCCCTTTCTCAATTCCTTGGACTAGCTTCAACAATGGAGGGTCTTCTCTTGATTTTGGGTGGAAAAACCTTACTGCAATAGCAGCTAAGGTGGGGAAGAAAATGGTTGTGAAAACTTGTGTTTGGGAGAGGTATAATGTGGTATTTATAGGATGAGTGAAGTGGCACACGCGATTTAGGGTTTTTGGACAATTTTGGCATGCGGGCAATGGCACACATTTCTTCCTGCCACGGTGCACCTTGATTTTTTGGGGTGGAACACAAAATAGAGACATCCTCACTGCGGCGCACAAATTCCCAAGCCGTGGCGCGCGTTGATTTCAGCTCCAATGTTGAAACCTGAGACCTCATCGTCGCGGCACACATTTCTTCTCCGCGGTGCGCGTTGTTCTGTTCACCTTTTATGTAACCCTTACATAATTGTTGACTCCCAATGTAAGGCTTGCATTCTTTGATTCTTGTTACTCTATTTTTACTCCTTTTGAGTCATTTCAATCCATTATTCTTCTCAGCGTCCGAAAACCTACGAAACACATAAATATATTCCAAAACATGAAAATAATAAAATAAAATATAAAATGAATGCTTAAAAACTTAACAAAATATAGGTCAAAATAGTGTTCATCAGTCCCTAAAAAAGATTTTTTTAGTAATGTGCAGAAGTCTAATTTAATATAAAGGATTTGAAGAATATTTAGATAATTATTGAATTTATTGATTCAAACCCTAAAATGTTTCATTAAAAATTGAGAAAAAAACTAAATACATAAGGTCATACAATACACATTCTACCTTTTTAAGCTCACACACTCTTCTTATTTATAGCTAACAACTTCACCAAAATACAAAGTTAACCACAAATAAATATATTGACAAATATGACCCTAAAGTTCCCTAAATAACTAATAATAATGACTCAATGACAACAATAAATCTAACATAAAATAAACAAGTTATTAATAACGTAAATATTACTCCTAATCTCCTACATCAATGCTTACGTCTTGTATTTGCTTCATTATTCACTGATTTTTCCAATGTTGGAAAGAAAGATGGGTGGTGTTACTAATTTGCTTTTTGATCTCATTCTTCACTAGTGACTCATTTTTATGAGTAAATTTTTTCTAAGGATTTAGACTCATCATATAGGTGTATTTCCTCTTGAATAAGCGTGTCTATCATGTAAGTTTGATAGCACTCATGCTCATCTCGTGGATTCTTCCCAACATGGAAAATATTCACATTAATGTCATGTTCCCAAAGGATAGCTTCATACGATCATTTCTACAATTGATAAGGGCATTTGCTGTAACAAGGAAAGGCCTTCTTCGAATGAAAGGGATCTTTGACTCCATGTATAAAAAAAACTTATTAAAAAATAATAGAAGAAATAATTTTATGATTGGAAAAAGAAATGGACAATAATTAAAGATAGCAATCTTGGTACAAAAGAAAATCAATATGCAAATAACAAGGCTTCGAGGTTCACTTAATTATTTTATTTTAATATTACCAACTTTTATTCTTATTTTCTACTCAATTGCATGTTTCACATCCCAAATAAACAATTGAAAAATTTAGAATTTAAGATCTAAGATGAAATTTAAAGTTATTTCTTTTGAGAAAAAAAATAGTATTTTTATGTAGAACAATTCGATTTATTTTTACAAGCTATCTAACATTGACAATATATCAAATTGATAATATCGTAGTAGAAAATAAATTCATAAAATAAATAAAATAATTATAAACTAAAACCTGCACATAAAGAAAGCATGACTGAATTTATATGAAATTGAAGAATTTAATTTATTGAACAAAATAATTTCTCAAAACAAACTTATAAACTAGAAAGCACTTATAGGAATTAAAAGAAGTGAATAGATAAGCTACATAATTAAGCTCTTCTCTAGCCTTGCTATAAATTTAGCCTAGTTTACAAGTCATTGTCACAAATTCTAAATAGAAAGAATGAGAATAGAAAGTATGAACTTTTTGCAATTTTGGGTAGTAAAACAATGCAATATGGATATAAAGGAAGCATGGGACCATAGAAGTTTGCATTTGATTTAGCAAGATGAAATCCAAAATGAGGCCTACAACATTGCATGAATTTTCAAGGAAATAACTAAGGCGGCACATGACAGGATCATATCAAGAAAGAGATTTGAATTTGGACAAAAAGTGCTTTTATTCGAATCCTGCCTTAAGCCATTTCCTAGTAAACTTTGCTCTCATTGGATTGGCCCTTTAATTATTAAAAATATTTTCTTATAGTGTAGTGGAAATTTGGAGTGAGAAAACTGAAAAGGAATTTAACGTCAATGGGCATAGGTTGAAACCTTATTACGAACATTGCACGAAGACCACATGGAGGAGATCCAATTCTGTGAGCAAACTTACGACAACATTTGAAATGTGGTTGTGTTTGGTTGATGATGTTAAACCAAGCACTATGACATGCTTGAAATCGCAAAAGTATATGTGGTAGGTGTACAAGTGATAAATAATTTTAAAATAAAGTTGTTGAACCCATGAGGATTGTCACAACTTCTACCTTTAATTACTAGTTTGTTAGTAAAATTAATAAAAGGGGTTTTTAAAATAATTGCAAATAAAAGAAAAAATATATTTAAATATGAATTAAAATACGATGGTAAGAAGTATGTGATTATGGGTCTATCCTTACCAATAGCCTACAATTTATTCAAATATATCATGAATAAATATTTAATTTCTTAAAATCTTGAATTACTATCATAACCTAAAATTATTCTTTAATTCTTAACATTAGCTTCAAAAGTTTAAGCACCTTTAAGACTTCTTTTCTTTTCTTACTGTGTAGTTGATTAAAAGTACCCTTATTAACCAACCCTAAATTATGAACAACCTAGAGGTATGCATACTAGATTTAATTCACTCTTTGCATTAAGATCTAAAAAGATGATAATTAAGCTAGGCGAGATTATAATAACTGTTTAACTTTTAATGTAGGTATCAATCCTACTTAAGATAGCAGCCACAAGGTACTACTTCGAATAATAATATTAGTTATTACGTACTAATATATTAAACTAGATGTAAGCATATTTATAAAATAAACTAGTTGATCGCTTTAATTTATACATGCATAGTCATGATATTTAAAAGAATTGAAATTAAAAATTGATCATGACATGAATTTAATTAAATCATAATCTAGGGCTTGAAATTGTTCACAATCAAATAAAATATTTAGCTAGCCATAGAAATAACAAAATTTTACAAATAAAATAAATAATCCATCATAATAAAGAAATGAGTAGAGAAACAATATAATTTTGTAGAATTATTGAAGCCAAAGGAACCGATAAAATCAATTTTCAATTTCTTCTTTAATCTTCCTTCAAGAATCTTCAATAATAACATAAGGATTGATTTATTTTCTTATGAATATTATATAATTTTTGGCTATTACGAATGTTGTTTGCATTGTCTCCTCTATATGCCACTTTTCTTCTTTATTTTCTTGTCCACTACTCTTCTCTATCTTCTTATATATAATAATAATAATAATAATAATAATAATAATAATAATAATAACCTAGTGGGCTTGGCCCAAATGAAATATGGATCCCTAAGTGTATCCACATCTGTCTAAGTATATCCACCTAAATGAATAAAACTAATAAAATATCCATAAAAATTTCAAATAATTATATTTTCTCATAATTAATAAAATAAACAATTAAAGTACATAAGAATAATAAAATAAGTGTAAATATGGATGAATTGATTATTAAAAATATGTATAAAATAGCACATATTAAGCTAAATAGGAGGCAACCTATTGAGTTTCTTTCATCTATCCTTTAATTAATTTCATGATTTTTTTTAATGTCATTTGGTCATAATGAGGACATTACCTGATTTAGGTTGGGGTGGACAATACATTACCATCAAATATGTTTAGTTTAATCATTATTTTTATGATAGTAGCAATTTTTTAGTTTGGTTTAGTGTCTGAATCGAAAAACTGGGCAAAAAATTTACTAAGTTTTCATAGGTGCATCTCGGCATGGGTTTATTTGCTTTGCTGCCTAATGGTTTCAAATCAAATTGGTGAGAATACACTTTTATGTTGCATCATGACATGGAAATGTTGGGGCCGCGACATGAGGGTTCAAATCAACTTGGCTAGAAATATTTTTGGGTGCGCCATTACAACGTGGCACACTTGGCTCGGGTTGGAGAATGAAGAAATGTACACAGGCACGCGCCGTATCCCACATACAATTTTAACACTAAAATTCTCCCAATTTGCAAGATTTTTAGATTAACCTCATCTTTTTTCAAATTGTTTAGATTAATTGTGGGTTATGACATAGGTTTGGTGAATTGCTAGCTAAGGTTAGTTGTGGGTTGTGAACTGGTTATGAGGTAAGACTGTATTGACTTTGAAAAAGGTGTGTTTCATGGAGTTCTGACTTAATATTATACTAGGTCTGTGTATAATTCTGAGCTTGTCAATAAGGGGTGTATGAATTATTGCAATATAAGTGGGTTATAATCAACCTATGCAATCATGACAAGAAGTTAAATCCTCATAATTAAATTAACCAAAAATATATAGATTAACATCAATTATTAAATTTAAACAAGCATTCATCCTAGAAAGAGGAAGAAGAAGAATCTAAAAAAAAACATTATTTTGGAAATAACTTATACTATATTTCTCAGTTGAGGCTAATGAGAAAATTACAATAATATGCTTGAGTCAAGAGATGTCTTGTGATTGAGAGTAATGTAGTACTCATTTTCATCCTCCACTAGTTCCTTGCAGTTGGTTTCATTCTTTAACTGCTCGTATAATGTACTAAGCAAGTCTCTCTTCCATTTAACCTATACGACAAACCATAAAATTCAAGATAGATTTAGGAAATGCATGAAAGGGTATAAGGATTTGTCAACCACCAAAATGAATTCATCAATCAAGAAAAGAAAAGTTTACAAGAAAATACTAATGGACTCCACTCTTCATATTGCCTGATAACATTACTCAACGGACCAGCGTCTTCAGCTTGAACTGATTCACCAATATTTTGCCACTCAAATAAGGGAGAAAAAAATCAATTTTCCCTTCCTAATACACATGGTTAAAAACAAGGGTGGGCCACTAGTGATTTGTTATTTTGGTAATTTTGTGTTTATACATTAAGAAAAACATATATAACCTAGAAAAAAATGTTACCTAAGTCTCTTAGATTCTATCATTTGTGCAATTTAATCCCTTAGATTAAAAAGGGGGTCATTTAGTCACTTAACTTTGTAAAAATGACCAACTAAGAAAATATTTTATTTTAATGATAATGCTTATACGCGATTAACACACGAATCTTTAACAATAGTAATGTCGCAATTAATATGAAAAAAATTCACAAAATACTTGTTTTTAATATTTTTTAATTGCCACATACACTTGCATGTGCTCAAGTAGCCATCAAGTTTTTAATGTCGTTGTATGTGCAATTCAAGTGTGGGGGAGAGAACTCCATTATCTACCTTTGTGATTAGTCGCTATTTTTTATTTTTTTTAGGAATTTTAATAATAATTTTGGTAGAAATTGAGGAACACATAGAGTCAAATGCATGTACGCTTAATATGAAATATATGAACCTAATAATATAATTAGTTGTCATGACTAAGATAAGGAATGTAACATATTCATTAAAATACCTATATTAATCTTGTGTATCTTGCTAATTTTTTATTAGATTGATTCAACTTTATGCATATGTTCATGATAAATTTTGGTGTTCTTATTGGGATAAAATTTGATATATTATGCAATATAATAAGATTTTTCATGTTGTAGAATCTATTTGATTATCCCTTAAGTCAAAATTCTCAATAGTATTTAGTTTTAGAAATAATTTAGGTCTTAGTTGAATCAATTGAGTCTTTCAAGCTAATCATTGTTTATATCCTTAGTCATTTATTTAAGCCTTACTTCGAACAATTCACATCTTTAAGCTAGATTTTAAGCCCAACAATTAAGCATTACATTTATCTTTATTCCTTTAGCTTGTATGATAAATTCAACAATATGTTATGGTATAAGGTGAGGTGAAATGTAATCCACCTTATTAGTAAAAAAAGTTCAACACAATTATACCTGTGAACAAATAAGAAATAAAAAGAATAGATTTAACAATTAGGCTGCTGTAAAATTACAAAAAGAAATATGGAATTAAAAGAAGAATATAATAGAGTGCACTAAAATATCAAATGAAAGCTCAATCGTAAGCTAAGCATTGCATAATGAATAAAAAGAAAGCTAAAGTATGGAAAGAACCTAAATGTTACCTCTTATCTACCCCACCTAACCTTTACATTTCAAGCATACGAAGTCCTTTTAATCTTCTAGTATTCTTATAGAGTGCAACAATGACATGTTTTCAACCAAATGAGGAGTGAAGTTCATTACGGACTGACCGACAGGCGATGTATTCTCAACAAATTGACCACAACCAATCTCATTACTTGGTGAGCAGGTGGAATGCCTGATGTCTATCATAACAACAGAGACATACATTACAGCCTTACTATGTTTGTCTTCGAATTGCAAGTTCATGAATTCATCCAAGTCTTCATCATCACATAGTGCAACTGTTGGGAACACTACTTCATTCTTAAAGAAGTATTTTACTGACAAAACATTTTTGTATTTATCAATTTTTAATTTTTTGTATAACTTATCTTTCAACTGGAGGTAATCATCTCATTTTCGTAACCTTATGACAACGCCTTCTCCACCATGATACTTCTCTCTATTTTCTAATTTCACTCACTCACCACCATGTATTACGAGTGCACTCAGTCCATCCATCACCAATCTGAAAAAGTTATTAAATTCATAAATATATATTTTGTTAAAATGATATGTATCACATTATCATAATACAAGAAAATGTAATTAATTGCAAAATTTGTAATAAAAAAAAGGTTTGCCAATATGGCAACTAACCACCTTTGAAATGCAAGCGTGTAGAGTTAAACTCATTTAAATTAGCAAACTTATCATTTAAGTAATTTAACCATACTAACAAATAAGATTATTAACAATTAAAACATATTTTTTCTGACTTATTATTTTATAAATTTAATCTTTTATTATTTTCACTATTATGAAGATTTTTTTTTTTTTTTTGAATTGTCTAACTTTATAATTGTGTCAACTAAAATAAAAATACGAATATAATACGCAAGTATGATATAATATGATTGGTAAACCTAATCTAATCTTATGAATAAAAATATGATCATTTTTAAGTATCATATGTCTATATCTACTCAAGATAAATAAATATTATAAATTTATACATGTTGAAAAACATAAAATAATGTTAATTTTAGTAAAGTATGTGAAATAATTACTTTGTACATGAAATAGACACATTTAATAAATACTTTATTTTCTTTCATATGTTTTAAGAACCTAAATTATTAAATCTTAAAAATGCATTTAATGTTAAAATAAATATATAATTAGTCAAGAGGTAAAAAATAATTATTTTTCTAAAAACAATGAGTTTAAATTTTTGATTTTCATTTTGAATAATTTCACAATTTAACTAAGTTTTTAATTTTATTTAGCTATGTAAATTGTGAAGAAAAATACTATTTTATGGTGTTCATAAAATAAATTTTATAAATAATATTTAATTTATTAATTTTTATGAGTAATTGATTTAGTAACTAAGTTCCTAAAAAATATGGAATATTATTTATTACTACAATATTTTTTAAATAAAGTAATTTTTAAAATAATCTAAACAAGACTCACTACTACAAAAGTGATATTTCTTGACAAAAATTTGTTGTCCATTTTTCTAAAAACTAACAAGATATGATATGTAGTGAATTTTTTATAAACCACCAAGATATGTTATAATCACCTTAACATTTTTTCCAAAAAACTGTTAAGAAAAATAAGAATGAATAAAATAAAAAATTAAATAAATTATTATTAATTTTTTTTTATTTTCTCTTAACTTATAAAGTTACTCAAGTATTTTTTTTTTTTTTGAAAGAGTAATTGCAAACCCTTTTTTCTCTCACGTGATATACCCTTCATTGTGCACGGCTCCCTACCAGCCATCAGCACTACTAAAACCACCGTCGCACCTTTAAAGACCTGCAAAGCTTTCTTTCGTCGCACCACCACACTAGTTCCACTGACAGAGCTAATAGTTCAATGTGCACCACCACACCAGTTTGAAATGATTTTGCATGTGATCGATTTGGAATTAGTATTATGGCTCTATCATTCCTCTTATGCTCTTTTGTGTATAAATTTCCATCGCATCTTTTTATTATGCTCAATATTGGCTTGAAGTACTTATAAAGCTTCTTTGTTGCACCAAATATTTTAGATTATTCATGTTTCTTTGTTCCTTATATGATTTATGTTTGTTTTGTTTTTTTTTTTTTTTTTTGTTATGTAGTTTAAAAGAAAAGGTGATAATTACATGGAGAACGACATCGACAAAATGTGATCGGTGTGGCATTGTATATTCAACCTTATATGGTTATTTAATTAGGTGCTAATTATGTAATATATAGATTCATTTTCACATGACTTAGTTTTAGTTTATATTTAGATTTCTAGAACATTGTTGAATTTTATCCTTGTAATGAACTTATTCTAAAAGAGTACATCATGTGTATATACATTTGAAATTATATATATATATATATATATATATATATATAATATATATATATATATATATATATATATATATATATGTTGATAATTAATATTGTATACTTATATTATCTATTTTGTAACCCAAGCAATCGATTATGTTATAATACTTATGTTGTCCGGTTCATATGCTATAATAATACATGTAAAAAGTAAGAAAGAAATAACCCTAATTAAAAGTTAACTTATGTTGCCAGATTTTAATAAAAATTAACGAAGTATATAATATTTTTGTTGTCAATTTTTAGAAAAAATTGCCAACATATATGTAATTTTTTTTGTTAGTTTTTACCTAAAAACTATCAAAATATGTGTAATTTTCTTATCAATTTTTACTTAAAAGCTATTTTCTTGTCAATTTGTACTTAAAAATTGTCAAGGTATTTATAGTTTTGTAGTCAATTTTTACTTAAAAACTGCCAAGGTAGACCTATTTACCATGGTGGTTAAAAACTGCTAAATTAGATAGGTACTACACTGACATTGCATACGTTGGAAATTTTTTTGACAGTCTATATATATAGGTCTACATTGACAATTAAAAACCATCAAAAGTCACTTTTATAGTAGTGACTAGTATACGTTGATTTAGGTCCTCAATATTAATACTTTTATTATATTAGAAGCACTCATCTAAAAAAATTATATAATTATTTTTATAATAACAAAATTTATAGTACTTAACTTATAAATTATGATATTAAAGTACTTATTTTGAAAAAATTAAGGAATTTCTAATACCTATTCTAATAATTATAAAATTAGTATGCTTATTTAATAAAATATATAAGATCTTTGAGAAAATTTTTTCCATACTACATCAATAATTAATGAGAAAATTGGGGACGGAGTAACGTTAAAACTTATCATCTTCATTTTTCAAACCGAGGCCAAAATGCTATCACATCACAGCTATTGCCTGTTGTTGTATCTGTAGCTAATACTTTTTAAATTGGGTCAAGGATTTCATTTTTCCCCAACTTCGAAATGTTCCAAGTTATAATACAACACTTTTATTCCCGGTATATTATATTTTAACATATAAGTTTTAAATTAAAAGTTTAAGATTCATGTTTAATTATTATGTCACGATTAGCTCCCAAACATGTTAAATTTTGGGACGTAGGTGTAAAGAATAGTAACAAATTTCGAATGTGCACTAAATAATAATAAATTTCGAACCTAAGTATAATAAATATAACTTATGTATAATATTTAATAATTTTGTAGACTAAAATGTTATCTTTTTTTTTTTTTTTTTTGTATTGAAATCTTTTGAGTCAAATGTCAATAGAGGCAAACCAACATAATCGTTCACCCCTTAAAATTTTGTATATTAGTCGTGAATGATAACTAGACAGGTAATAAATATATATGCAGTTTTACTAGTTATTCTTGTTCTGCATTTATACAAAAGTTAGGTGGGTTGGTGGATGTTTGATTCTTCTTAGATCCCATTTCACATTTAGAAACCAACGAATAAATTTACGAAAAAAGCATAATAAAAGTTACTTAGATTAGATTATTTATGTTATTTAATCTCTTAAATTATAAGTAGTATTATTTGATCTCTTAATTTTAAAAAATGAGCCAATTAAAAACAAAATACATAATTTTAATAATTTTTTAATAAAAATATTATTTTTAAGAGATTAATTAATGAAAAATTTTATTATTTTAATATTTTTAATATTAAATATTAACTTAAAAAATAATATTTTAATTAAAAATTATTAAAATAATGTATCTTAAAGTAAATAAAAAGTTCTATTTTATTGGAAGCCAATTTGCAAATGATACTAATACAAAAACTAAATTATTGTGTTATACAAAAACATTTACATTTTAGGATTATTCATATTTTCTCATATTATTATTATTATTATATAATAGGGAATAGAGTTATAGAAGTCTCTTAAATTATGTTATTTTATTATTTAGTCTCTTAGATTATAAATGTTAGCATTTGGTCCATTAATTTTAAAAAAATGAGTCAATTAAGAACAAAACAAGTGATTTTAATAATTTTTTAATTAAAATATTATTTTTAAATTAATTTTTTAATATAAAAATATTAAATAATATAATTTGTTTTTAATTGGCCTCTTAAAAATAATATTTTAATTAAAAATTATTAAAATTATGTATTTTGCTCTTAATTGATTATTTTTTTTTAAATTAAAGAATCAAATAATATCATTTATGATATAAAAAATTAAATAATATAGTTGATTAAATTTGAGATCTCTCTCTCATATATATATATATATATATATACACTCATAATGTGTGCACTGCCCAATTCGTAGATACATGTATATTTTCTCTTATGCTCTATTTTCGTTTGTCTTCCGTACCTATTTCTTAAAGTCACCCAAAAACAAATTGCACCAATATGTACTTAATTTTTTTTTTTCCTGATATTTTCATTCTGTACCCCACCAGTATCTTACTTTTTTTTCTTCGATGTTTTACATATATCAATATATTGAAGCCGATTTTTGTATTTAGTAAGTTCTTGGCATGTTAATTTTGCATGTTATTAAAAATCATGTCAAAAAGAATAACATATAGTGTTATATTTATTCCAATATTTAAATTAATTTTTAAGAAAAAAACTAAAATTAGTGGGAGCTTGAAAATGTTTAGAGTTTGTGAGTTTATAAGCACCTTTCCAAGTTATAGAGAGTTATTTATGGATTTTGGTAGATGATATTTAGTAAATAAATTATATTAATTAATATATAAATTATAATAGAATTTAAATATTAATTAATTAATTAATTTTTTTTAATATAATCAATAGCCATTGGATTTGAGTTATTAATAAATATGCTATTTAAAATTTATGTAATTGTACTCATTTGACTTTTCTACATAAAATAATTAGATTGCTAGGGCCACAAGTACTTAGTAATTTTACTATCCAACAACATTTATATATAATAAAAATGGCCTTCATTTTTTTTTTCTTTTGTTTTCCTCCCCTCTTACCTTAATTTTTTTTACTTTTTTTTTTTTTTTTTTAAATCGTTTGTTTAAATTTAATCCACACAATTTCAGTATCTATTATATGTCATTACGTCACCTAAAAATTGAAAAAGATTCTTATATTCTAGATATAATGATTTATGCATCAATTCATTTTTTTTTTTGTGTGTAATTATTTACAGGAAAATTATAAATTAACGTGGTAGAAAATGTGACTAAAAAAATATTAAAAGTTATACATACCATAACAATATTAACAACAATAAATAATATCTATAATAGTTTACGTGTTTAAATTTTGGTTTTTTATGAAACAACATATTATAAATTAGACACATGAATTTGTTTAATAATTTATTATTTATTTTTCATAATTAAAATAAGAATGCAAATTTAATCAACTTTTTATGTAATATACATCATTTTATTTTAAGTTAGGTTTCATTTGATTATAAAATTTTTAAAATATATTTTATGGTTTATTATTTTTTTTCTCTTTGCATTTACTAATTTATATTTTTCTCTTAACTATCATATTTAAAAATAATTACTATTATACTAAGAATACATTTTTAGTAAAACAATTATTTTTATTTATTTTGCACAATATTACAATTACAAAAATCAAAAGAAATTTAATTTCAATTCTTCTTGTTTCTAATTCTAATGATTTCTATTCATCCTTTTTTTCATTCCTTTCAAATTCTGCTAGAGATTAGCAAATGTGCATTTAATTAACAGTGCATTTTGATATTTTTAAATATGTATTTAATCTAAGGCCACTATAAACTTTAATTTCTTTATAATAAATTTTACTTACATTATTTTAATTATAACTAACAAAAATTATTTCTTAAAAAACTAGCAGATATTATGAAAACATTTTCAAGTTAAATAGGTAGAGATATGCAATAACTTAGATTGTTATTATAACAATCATTCTTCACTAATGAAACTTTGTCAAATATTAATGTCCCAAAAATAGTTTTAAATATAAAAATACAATATGTAATTCATATATATTTTTTATGATATTAAATAAAGAAATATATCAATATTATTAGTCATTAAATAAAATAATTATTTTGACAAATGAGGGCTCGTGCTCCCATACCTAATGTTAGATATAATAGCTGTAATTATTTATTGGATAATATGTTGTACCCTATTGTAAGTTGTACAAAGGGTTTGACATATAGATGGTACTGCATTTTCAAGTTTGTTTTGGCAATTTGATAAATTTAGTACTCAATGTCTTTAATTGGACCAAAATTTGACCAATTTTTGAAATTTTAATTAATTATGTATCAATAAAAATATATAGATTTGATCATCATATTAAAAAAAAAGGATATCAAGTTTGTTAGATTATAATAATTAGAAAATTTAAGACTAAATCGTTAAAATAAAGAAGGGGAGGAAACCTAGCATTCATTCTTTTTTTTAATAACTAAAACTCATTTTTTCCTAATTAAGATTTAAATTTCAAATATTTTAAATATCCAAATAAATTACATATTTTTAATATTGTTGAGACACAACTTCTCGAACTTTTAAAAGCTTAGATAAAATTGACTATTGCAAAAATTCTTGCTTCTCTCAAATGGAGACAATCTTAAAAGGAGTGAGAGAGAGAGAGAGAAAGAAAAGAAAAATAAAGAAACGTGACTTTTCCAAATTTTTGGTAAACGATTACGTTTTAAATTTCAAAAAAAAAATTGAAATTCAAAGAGGCAAAGAGCTGATCAAGAGTTTATGTCAAATAAGATTTCATGTGTTCAACCTTATAGACCTGTATTGTAAAAAAAAAAAAAAAAAAACATATAGACCTGTAGTCAAAAAAAGACCTTATAGACCTGGCCGTACAAGTAATTTGTTGCTTATTTAGAAACAAAGTCAATATTATTAGCCTGTACATGACAAATGTATTAGTGCCACGTATATGTTACTGAAATCAAACAAACAATAGCCATAGACTTCAATTCCCAGAAACTGGCTAACTGTGCCACGCAATGCGTGACATAACCTTTAATTTGTTTTCTTATTGTCGCTTTCTTTAACGAGACCACCGCTTTATTTAAAAGTCCGGTTCTTGAAGAATGTTCAACTCTCAACTGCAACGACGCAGTGGAGATTTTTTATTTTTTTTTTAATGTATAAAGATTGTAGGAAAGATAGAAACAAATAAAAAATTAATGTGAAAGAGAAAAAAAAATATTAAATTTTTAAAAACAAATGACTAAAAAATTTGAATATATTTTTTTCATAAAATATTCTCAAAACATGGACCGTATATAAAAAAAATTTGACGACCAAGGGGGAAGATCTTAATGATACTCAAAATGCTACATTTCAATAAAATAATTTTTCAGACTAGAATGTTCATAGTTATTTTTAAAAAAAATTATTTTTCAAATAAGTACCAGCAGACATTATACAACCTTAAATTATGAGCTACAACTTTACAATTAAGAATTATTATATAGAAAAAAAAAAAGTATATTTATTTATTTATATGATCATTAAAGTTTTCAACCATATATATATATATATATAACATAAATGTTATATCTATGATAAATATAACATAAATGATGTATATAATAATAATAACGAAATATATATAGAATTTTTATTTATTAAATATAAATATAACATAACCCTAAAAAGATAGTAATAAAAAATGAAAAGAATGAACTACAAAACAACAAACATACATAAATTATCAATAAAAAATAACTTTGTATAAGTAACTTAATTTATTAAATTATGATCAATAGAGAGATAATAATCGGTCCATGATAACATGAAATAATATTAATTTTATCTATAATTATTAATATATCATATATAAATTGCATGATTTCTTCGAAAACACTGATTCCATATTATAGAAAAGAAATTATTAATCAAATTTATGTAGTCTCAAAATATTCGGTACAAAATTAATAGCAATGTTGCTCATGTTGAAAGTCATCGTATGTAGCTGTATACTCAAGTAAGTAACGTAAAGATTATTCATTTGAACCGTTATATTTATTGTCACATACACTCGTATCTAGATGAAAATCAATGAATATAGCTTTTATAAGCTTTTAAAAAATGAAAAAGTACAAAGTTATTATCCAAATATTAACTTTAGTATATTACAAATAATAAATCGTGCATTCAAATTTGTTTAAAAAAAATTATAAATTCTATAATTGATATTATTAATATATCCAATATTTCCATCGATATTTGAAAAAATAGAACAAAGTTTGAACTCATATTTTAACCGATGTTTATTTGCATTTTCTGATATTTTTGAAGAAAATGAGACTAACCCATTTTGATATTGATACTTTGGTTTTATCAATATTACCACCGAAATAGCAAAACATATCCAAAGAGTATATAAAAGGATATTTTATATGTATATGTGAATTGATATTTTAGATATTTTCAAAAACTTTATGGATATTTATAAATTACAAAAATAACTTATGAAGATATTGAGATATTTTCATGAAAATAACGATAAATTTTTTAAGATTGAAGAATACATTTTAAAAGTAGAATTTTTCATCCATGCATTGAATTCATTGTTTTGTACAAAACAATTTAGACGAGTACGTTTTTTATTTTCTAATTCATTTGTTAAAAGGTAAAATTTCATTTTTGTAACGAGTTTTTTCTTTAAACATAAAAATAAAAAATAAAAAAACATAAAATTTGTTTGCTAGAAATGTGTTCCTTGTATTGTTTTTTGTTTTTATTTAATACAAAAAACTCAGTTTCTTATTTTATTTTCTCGTTTTTAATTATACTATATTGAGAACAATGAAAATTTTGTATTTCTTGTTGTATTCTTTTGTTTCTACTAGTTAAAATACGTGCATTGCACATGAATTGTTTTACTATTTAAAAAATACTTGTAATTTATTATTAAATATGTTTTGTTTGAATTACTTATTCAATCAGAGTCTTTATGGAATGTAGTCATCACATGATTGAAGTTCTTATTAAATATGATTCTAATTTTCATCGTGTTTAGAATCCTTATTAGATGTGAAAATATAATTCTAAAACATGATTTAGACTTTTATATCTATCTATATATACTATATATAAAAGTCTAAATCACAATTAATATTTTTTAAACAAAATTATTCATATATTTAAGTTATTGACAGTAATTATCCTCTTAGAATCTATTATTAATGAATCTAAACATGATAATATAATAAAAATCATATACAATTTGAATTCTAATCATATGATCATTATTACATACAATAATAATTTTAAATATTATTGTATTTTCAAATTGATTTGAAAGCATAACAAAAATTAACTAATTTTTTTTTATAATAAGTAAAACAATTCATGATAATGAATAAAGAAATATATTGAAATAAGACGTGTTTGGTAGTTGAAAATAGAGAAATAAAATAAAAGAAAATAAATATAATATCTCAAAGATGAAGAAATAGAAATATACATGATGACGAACGGGCCAAACTACGAGTGAGAGAGATACTAACAAATGGCAGCTAATGAAAATGAAAAAAAATACGTGTATAATGTAGGATAAACGACAGAGAGATGTATGAGACAAATGATAAAAAGGTGACTGAGTAGTTAAAACTTAGGTGTAAAAATTAGTTTTAAACTTTTAATATTTTATTATTAATTTCAATTTTTTTTCTTTTATAATTTTTTCTATTTACAAGCTTTCATATTTTTAAATAATATACTTAACAGGTTGACTAAATAATAACCTAAATTCAACCCATTTTTTTTATTATGTTTAAATTAATTTTTACATTAATAACCTAAAATTATATTAAATAATGTTCATGTTATGTTTTATAAATTGGCAGCCTAGCATCTCCCCACTCAAAAGTTCTAGATATTTACTGGTTTTATAATATGTTGAGATAAAATATAAAACGTGTTAGAGTAGTTGTCTCCAATCTAGACATGCTACATATAAAACACTTTAAGAGTCCCCATTTCACACGTAAGTACATTATTTCCAAGAAACTCACAAGAAGCTTCTCCTAACATCTCCATTTTCCTATTTATACATGCACATCGGAAAGCACTTGAATCAATAAACCTTCTTCTTTACTTAACATTTTCTCACTCCAACTCTTTATACGCTCTTTTGAAAGACGATGAAGCATCAAACCAAACCCATCTCCATTTCCTGCCTTCTGCTAATCTTTATTGTTTTTACATCAGTTGTAGCTCAAGAAGTTGGTAAGTATATTGTCTTCTTAATCAATATTTAGGGAATAGGGTCAGTACTCTTTTTACTTGTGCGCTCTTATCAAAAGTGACTTCAATTATCATAAGTGATATGAGAGAAAAGCACTTTGAATTTTTTTTTTTTTTTTTTTTTGCTTTTCTCAAGAAGCGCAATTAATTTGTTCTTTTGATTATTGAAAGAGCTGCCGGCAATTTGTTTGGAGTTTGTTTGTCTATGTTTTTAATTGAAAAAAAGCTTTTCAATCAAACAGGATAATTTTTATTATAATGTTTGACATTTCTTCTTAAATCGCTTTGAACTGAAACCAAGCACGAGCAAACAGACCTTTTGTGTTGCCTACAAAAGTGATTTTTGTCGCACTTTTTATGAATTTGGTATAACATGATAAATGCAGAGGATGAGAGCGAGTTTGATTACAAGAGAGGAAGTGAAAAGGGCCCAGATCACTGGGGACACCTGAAGAAAGAATGGGCTGCATGTAATAATGGAGGAATGCAATCTCCAATTGATATGTCCAATAAAAGAGTTAAAATAATCCCCAAATTGAATAAGATCAAGATCAATTACAACCCTTCTAATGCCACTGTCAAGAATAGAGGTCATGATATTGCAGTAAGTACTCTGTTCCATGCTCTCTCTGTTTTTTTTTTTTTTTTAGAATACAAATCAAATACTATATGTCTAACTTAGTTCACGCCAATGTCGAAAAATGTGAAGTGTAGCAATTAATTTAGCATGTCAAATAAAATAAAACAAAAATGTTACATAACATATGTTGTTTATTCACCGATGTATAGGTTCAATGGATGGGTAATGCAGGATCAATCAAAATCCATGGAACAGAGTATTTCCTTCAACAATTGCACTGGCATTCACCTTCTGAGCATACCATAAATGGCAGGAGGTCTCTTATCTTTTTCTGAGCCTTTTCAATTAGTGAAAAATAAAAATAGAAAAAATTCATTTATTCCCTATTTTAATTAAATTAATTAATAGGTATGATATGGAGCTGCACATGGTTCACGTTAGCTCAGACCCCAACGTTAAAAACAAGATTGCAGTTGTTGGTATTCTCTATACAACTGGAAAGCCAGATCGTTTTCTCTCCAAGGTGAGTTTTAATAATTTTTACTTTATAAATGTGTTACACTTGTTTTAAGAAAATGTTTGTACTCAACAAACATGTACTTGTAGTAATGTCAGTGATGTATTGTTCGGTAACTTTTTTATTATTTTTCACAAACTTCAAATATTATTGTAAAAACAAAAAACTATCACCATGATATTTTTTTTTTGAACACTCGTTAAATTCTAATTGAACGACGATAAATTAGACTCGTTCAATATTTCACGTTTAAATTGAACATTCAATATTATTTGAGTGTTAATTTTGTTACTATAAATTTTAGGGTATTATTTTTGATAAATTTTCAATATTATTTAATTTCAAAAAATTTAATTAAAAAGGTGGGATAAATAGTAATGTAAGTGATGTGTTATTTGGTAAATTTTTTATTATTTTTCACAAACTTCAAATATTATTTGATTTCAAAAAATTTAATTAAAAAGGTGGGATAAAACTATCTCTATTTCAAATTGAGACAAATACGACATAGATATAAATATAAATAAATTAACAAGTTAGTGTGGCTTTTGATTTTACAGATTATGGAAGACATAAAATCAATGACTGATGAGAAGAAAGAGAAATACAAGGGATTGATTGATCCTAGAGGAATCAAGCTTAGGGGGAAGAAGTACTACAGATACATGGGTTCTCTTACTGTTCCTCCATGTACTGAAGGTGTCATTTGGACCATCAATAAAAAGGTTATTCATCTATAAAATAAAATAAAAAATAAAAAAAACTTTTTTCCCTTTTTAATTAATTAATATAAACCATAACTTCTTGTTGTCTTCAGATAGAAACAGTCTCAAGAAAACAAGTAAAACTACTTAGAATTGCTGTTCATGATGTAAGTGACCAAACTATTGCAATACAACTTTTATTCCCAATTATTTAATTTATTTAATAAATTAAAATAAGAAAGTTTGATTATAAAGATAATATGTTATATATCTAACTTGTGATTTTATATTCTATCTAATTGCAGTACGCGGAAGAAAATGCAAGACCAGTTCAACCTATAAATAATAGAGAGATATACTTGTATGGTCAAACTCCAGAAGACCATAACTAGTATTTGTTCCTTCATCATTAGGAAGCTTCCATGAGATTTTTGTGTCACTTGTTAATGAAGTAGAGTATAATTAAGATATATGATTTTTGTAGTAGTGTACTTTTTGTATTATATATAGCAATAAATTTCATTATTATTTTTTATTTACAAATTTCGTTCCATGAGATTTTTGTGTCACTTGTTAATGAAGTAGAGTATAATTAAGATATATGATTTTTGTAGTAATGTACTTTTTGTATTACATATAGCAATAAATTTCATTATTATTTTTTATTTACAAATTTTTTCGCTCTCTATTATATTGGTCTTAATTTTTTTTTTCTTTATTAAAAAAAAGAAGAAAATTTAATTAAAACAGTGCAGCTAAAATCTTTTACAAGTTGAGTAAACAATGCATCACCTTTGTTCTCGATCAACCCAAAAAATCAGAATGAAACACCTTAATTTTCTATTCTAAGAAAGTTGAGCCATGTTGGTCGGAGAATCACTAAAGCCAAAATACCGTAACTCTTTTATTTATTCGTATAACTTTGAGATAAAAGAGTAATAATTTTAACATAATAGCAATGACATTTGAGAAAAATTATGCTATGGCTAGGTAACGTGACTATCTGGCCAAAATGTTAACATTACATCTCTTGCCTTGTGGTGTCTCTAGCTGTATAACTAATCCATTTTAAATTTAGTATATTAGTAGTAAATGATTACAAGGAATTGAGAGAAAAGTAGAATCGTTCAAAGATTGTAATTGTAAGTTATGGCCGAATAATACATTAGGTTAAAGCACTGTAATATATAATGTCTTTACAAACCAATAAAAACAACACAAGTGTCTAACAAACTAAAGAATATACATGTATGAAATAACAGAATACAATACATACAAATACTATCTTTTACTCCCCTTTAAACTGTGGTCTATCCATGACTAACAGTCTACTCCTTAACTCATGAAATCTGCTTGTAGGCATTACTTTTATAAGAATATCTGCAATTTGATCGTGAGAAGAAACATACTTAACTTCAAGCTTGTTTTCCATGACTAAATTCCTTATAAAATGAAAAAACAATCTCAACATGCTTAGTTCGTCCATGTAAGGTTGGATTATTTGCAAGGTGAGTACTTATGTTATCAGAAAAAACCAAAGGAATAACATCACACTTAACCTTCAATTCAGACAAAACATATTGTAACCAAATCAACTCTGTTGCAGTTAGAGCTAAGGCACGAAATTTAGATTCTGTAGAGGATCTAGACACTACTTTCTATTTGCTAGACTTCCATGATATTAAGCTATCTTCAAAAAATACACAGAAACCTCCTATGCTACGTCTGTTATTTGTGCTACTTGCCCAATCTGCGTCAGTAAAACAAATGAGATCTGCATAATTTACTTTTTGAAATATAAGACCATCTGTGACAATTCCTTTGAGATATCTAAGCACCCTTTTTGTAGCATTCTAATGAATATCAATGGGACTTTATAGAAATTGACAAAGTTTATTAACTATGTATGCAATCTCAAGTCTGCTTATAGTACAATACTGTAGACCCCTAATTATACATCTGTAAGTACTATGATTGTGAAGTATAGTTCCTTCATACTTGGAAAGCCTTTTGCTTGTAGTGACTGGTGTGACCACTAGTTTTCTGTCTTCAAGTTCACATTAGTTAATAGATCAGAGATGTATTTACTTTGTGACAAATGAAAATAATCTGCAATTCTAACCACCTCAATCCCAAGGAAAAAGGATAAACTCCCCAAGTCCTTTAGAGAAAATCTGGACTTTAAGAGAGAAATAAAATTCTCAACAGTGGGTGCATGACTCCCTGTAAAAATTATATCATCCACATAGACTAGCATTATAGTAAGAGAAATGCTAGAACTAAATGAACATAGAAGCATCACTTTTTGAGTTCTTAAACCCCATTTCCAATAAGCTCACTTTCAACCTATCATACCAAGCCCTTGGTGCTTGTTTAAGCTCATACAAGGCCTTTTTTAACTTGCATACTAAGGGTGTAGGAGAGATAACTTCATAACCCGGAACTTGCTTAATGTAGACATCCTCATGTAACACTCCATTGAGGAAAGCATTATTGATGTCTAGTTGTTTCACACACCAATCTTTAGAAATTGCTAAGGTAAGAACAATTCGAATTGTTGCATGTTTCACCACAGGTGCAAATGTTTCAAAATAGTTTACTCCTTCCACTTGGTGTTATCCTTTTGCCACAAACCTTGCTTTTATATTTATCAAGACCACCTAGTTTAACTTTTGTTTTGTAAATCCATATGTAGCCAATTATTTTCATATTAGCTTTTTTAACTTTTGTTTTGTAAATCCACATGTAGCCAATTATTTTCATATTAACTTTTTGAGAAACCAAATCCCAAGCTTCATTTTTCATGAGAGCAGTGAATTCTAAATCCATGGCATTCTTCCATTCAAGCACCTTGTTGAAAAGACTTTGGTTCAAAAAAAGGAATTGAATTAGTAAGAAATGCCTTTAGTTTGTGGATTCCTGCTCTAAATCTTGTGACCATTGGGTGAGTATTGGTCTCATCCATAAGATAATGTACGAAAGTAATAGGAATATCAATTGTAAGATCAATAGAAGGATATAAAGTTGAAGGAATATCTGATAAGCAAAAAACCAAAGTTGGAAGTATGTGAAGAAGATGTATGATAAGGTTTATGTGAAGAAGAAAGTGGAGTAGAAGATGGCTCAAAAATAAGTGGTGGTGATGAACAATTTGTAGGTGAAGGACCTGAAGTTGAAATGTTTTAAGGAATTTGAGATGCTAGAGTTTGAGACTCACAACCTATGTTAGGAGTAACTGATTCAAAACCTTGATCTAGTGAAGGACTAGAACAGGTAATAGGAGCAGAAAAAGGAAGGAAGACATTTGAGAAAAAAGTCAGTGTTATTTTGATGTTGTTGCAGTTGCATAGAAAAATATTTCTCTTAGAAAGGAAAACTGTCTTCATGAAATACAACATGAAGACTAGTGTACACGTTGTTTGTGACAAGATCAAGACATAGATAGCCTTTGTGTTTGGGTGCATAACCAAGAAAAACACAAGTTGTAGAATGTGGCATAAGTTTGTGTGGAGTACATGATCTCAGGCAAGGAAAACACAAGGACCCAAAAAGTTTTAAGAAAAGATAGTCAGGTTGTCTTGTATAAAGCAGCTCATATGGACAAGAAAAATTCATAACTTTTACTGGTAACCTGTTCTTTAAGTAAATTGCAGATCTAAAAACATAGGACCAAAACTCTAGTGGTAAACCTGACTCTAACATGAGAGTTAGACCTGTTTTTGTTACTCTCCTCAGTCTACTTTCTACACCTCCATTTTATTCAGTGGAGTGCGGACATGACTTCCTATGAATCAGACCAATATGAGCATATTCACTTGATAAGAACATAAATTCACCTCTATTATTAGTTTGAAATACTTTAATTTTCACTTCAAATTGTCTTTTAATCATATTAAAAAGCCTAGTGAAAGCAGTTTTGCATTGACTCTTTTGAGATAAAAAATACACCCACATATATCTTGAATAGTCATCAACAAGAAGCAAATAATATTTAGCAACAGTTATGGAAACCACAAGACTTGTACATAGATCATCATAAATGAGGTCAAAAGATTTCATTGCTTTAACATGTTTACTTGTAAAGGGCAACTTATGTGACTTTTTTAAGAAGAATACAAAACATTTGGATTCAGAAGAAACACAATCCAAGCCTACAGTACTCTTTATCTTCTCTATAACTACCTTAGATGGATGACCTAGTCTACTATGCTATTTTGCAAAAGAAACAACACTAAGAGAACATTTAGGAACATTATGACTAAATGATGACGTAAATGCCAAAGAATTACTATGTTCTGAATGATGCACCTCACCACAAATCTTGTATAAACCATTTTTAGGTCTCCCTTAGAAAAGCACCTCCTTTGTTGCAATTCCCTTAACACAGAAAAAATTTGGATGAAATTCTACACACACTTTGTTGTCTACAAGAAGCTTGTTAACTGATAACAGATTGCTAGACACTTAAGGAGTATGTAGTAAATTTTTCAGTGTTAATTTTTTGTCATTAACTATGAGATATGAATGAGCAAGGCTTTCTATTTCAAGGTGGCTTCCATTACCTACAATGACTCTATTGTGACCCAAATATGGTACAACATCCTAAAAATGATCTGACTTAACTGAGAGGTGATGTGTAGCACCACTGTCTAGCACCCATTCCTATTCTTCACTTTTTCCATCATTGTTAATACCAGCTAGCATAGCTGAAGCATTGCTTGAGAGTTGTTTTGAGTGCAAATCTCTAAGTTGAAAAGGTAGTTAGCAGCAATATGTCCTAATTTGTTACAAACTTGGCACTGCGGTCTATCATTGTGTTTCTTATTCTGAGAATTTCTAGAATAAGAAACATTTTTGCCTTTTCCCTGTGATACATTTCCTCGAGTATTCTGCATACCTTAAAGAAATTGGTGAAGATTCCAAGATGATTGTTGCGTTTTAGACCCTCCATTACCTTTTGTAGTATTGGCATTACCCTTAAAACTGATGCTACTTAGTTTTGCCATATTAACTTCAACCAAAGTGCTTTCAAGGACATCATTCTGTTTATTGCGTCTTTCATGAAGAGGAAGTAAATGATGCAATTCATCAATATCAATGATATCAGACCTAAGAAGCATTCCTGTCACAAAGTCACAAAATCCCCAATTCAGTCCATCAAGCACATATAGAACTAAATCTACATCTGACACTGGTTCTCCTATCATTGTAAGATGATCAGAAACTTGTTTTACACGAAGCATGAATTCATCAACAGTTTAATTTCCTTGTTTCAATCCTTGTAACTGAGACCTTAGATCTAGTAACCTAGATCTTGAAGGTGCTGCATACTTCTTTGGTCCAATCCTATCTTAATTCTAATTTAATTCGAGTTAGTAAAGGTAGAGCTTTGAACCTAAATAGCATAAATTTAGATTGTAAGTTAACATTTCCAAAACTATAAAAATATTTTCAAAATTGTAAGTTTTGGTTACATAAAAATTATAAAAATTACTAAAATGCCCTATAGGGCTAACAAACAAATATATGGGAGCTCCGACGACTTTGCCGATAAACTGACTAAAGTTTCGATAATTCTGTCGATGACATTATTGGAGCTCCAACAATCTTATCGAAGATCTGCATCGGGGCTTCGTGGACCTCTCCGAATAGGTAATCAATATGTTACATACAGCGATAAAGGTATATATAACATATTACATACAATGACATAGGTATATGTAAGGTATTACATACAAGACAGAGGTGTATGTAACATGTTACATAAAACAACAGAGGTGTATATAATGTGTTACATACAAGAGAGAAGTAGATGTAATGTGTTACATACAAGAGAGAAGTAGATGTAATGTGTTACATACAAGAGAGAGGTGTATGTAACATGTTATATACAACAACGGAGATGTATATAACATATTACATGCAACGACAGAGACGAATATAATTCACTCAAGCATTTGTTCAAACAGATGGTGAGCACTTGGCAGTAAAAAGAGATGAAGATACTAAGTTTCAAAAATACCATCCAAGAAAGCTAAATACATTTTTAAAGAACTAAAAAGTTGTTCAAAACAACAAACAGATGAGCAAAATTTAACAATAATTTAAATGAAATTGAGATAGATTTTTTTATTTGCGTGACCAAAAAATTATTTCAAACTATGAGCTAATAACCCAAGAGAATCACAAATGAAACTATTGGCTTACATGTAACAGAAGAAGGAGACGATTGAAGGAAAATGGAGAACGAAAAAGAGTGGGACAGTGGATAGTGCGGACTATTGGGCTGGGTTGATGGCAGGAATGGAGCTTATCTTTTTGACCGACTTCTTTAGTGAGAAATGAAAACTATATAAAATATGTCAAATACAATTGTGGTTAAAAAAGTAAAATGAAAGCTTTGAAACGAAGCAACTTGGGTAAAATTGAACTCAAATAGCATTTTGTTGCTATTTTGAGTCATTCAATCATTAAAGGTAAGCCCAAAATCAAACTAAATACAAAGGAGCTGACCAAAACTAGTTCAAAATAGGCCGAATTGTTAATTACATTTTTTTAGTTAATATGACTTTTTTTATTAAAAATATGTTTAACAATTAAAGTTTAAACAACATTAATAAAATAAGATAAATATAAATATAAATATAAGAGAAAAAAATTAATTATTAAAATAAGAAATTAATTTTTAAATTAATTAGACAAGGGATAAATGCTATCAAATACCACTAATGCAAAATTTAGAAGTCGTTGTGCCTTCATGAATATTCACATTTGTAATAAAGAGCTCTCAAGTTCCAATAAAATTTCTTCTAACTGTTAAACAAAATAAATAAAAATTAGTATGTTAAACAAAGATACATACAAAAAAAATGAAAATTTTAAGTAATTTAAAATATCACATAATATTATAACTTTGACTATTACAAATACATAATTTTTAGGACAATGAACTAGTTAAAAATATAAAAGCACAACACAAGCTGATAAAAAGTTTGTAGTTTTACTTCAAAAACTAATACTTAATCAATTTAAAAATAAAAACTTCATAATGCTAATTAGAATTAAATATAAATATTATTTTGTTTGTTTAAAGAGTTAGGTAGATTTAAATTTTAAATGCATTAACATCAAAGAACGTAATATAATATTGTGAAAAAAAATGAATAAATTATAACTATTTATTCATTATTAGATTATTTTTTAAAAGAAAATGGAAGAAAAATAATTAATATATCATAAAAGAAAAGTACTGAAAGAGATAGAAGATTATTTTAATTTTAATATAGTATTCTTATTATTTATCTTTTTTGTTAAAATTTTATTTTATTTTATGCTAATGAATTGGCCTTAATCTAGCTCAATATTTTCGAGTTATTCGAGTTTGACCAAAACAGTTTCAAATTTAATTTAATTCATATTCGATTTAAATTTTCAATTAGGATTTAATTCGGTCCCACAAATTGCCACCCTTACTTAACATCTATAATTTGACCTAATGTTGCCCTACTTTCGAAATTTAAATCAATTTTGTACCTTTTAAAAATATTTAGATTTATTTAATTCCAAATTTAGGGTATTAATTTGGTTGGATATGATATTTAGTGGTATTTATATTGTACATATTTTCTTTAATATTATTAAATAGTACTTTTTTAGTATCAAAGTTTGTTTTTTTTTAATATTCTTTTTGTCAAAATATTACAAAAAAAATTTATTTGTTGGTCAACAAGAAATCATATGCATAACACATGTCATTAATGATGAAGGATAATTTTATGTTTTATTTAAAAAAAATTATTGGGAAATTAGAAAATAAAATAAAAATTGATGAGCACATGGTACACTACCTTTTGGGTTATTTATAAACTTTTTTACTAATATTATTTTTAATTCTTAAGTACCAATCCCTTGTGTTTCATAACAAAAATAAAAATAAAAAAATATTAGCAACAACAAAAATATTATAAATAACTTTTGTACGATCTGTTCAGAAATTTTTTATTTATTTATAATTTTTACTAATTTTTATCTAAAAATAAATTTCAAAAATACTCCTCATTGTTAAGGACATATATTGTGGACATAACTTCTTGTTGACAAAAAAATAAAGTTAATGTAGCATTTCAAAAAATATATATATATTAAAGAATGAACTTAAGTACTAAAACAACATATTTTAATAACAAGGAAGAGAATGAGTACCGAAATAATAATATGATACCATATTGTTAAATTATAAAATATTTACTAAATTAGTTTAATTAGAGAAATTATATTAGCAAATTGTTCAAATTAATTTTTGATACTAACTCTTCTTAAGAAAAGTGCTAATATTGTACCATATTGTTAAATCGTAAAATATTTACTAAATTAGTTTAATAAGAGAAATTATATTAGCAAATTGTCCAAATTAATTTTTGATACTAACTCATATTGTTAAATCGTAAAATATTTACTAAATTAGTTTAATGAGAGAAATTATATTAACAAATTATCCAAATTAATTTTGATACTAACTCTTCTTAAGAAAAGTGCTAATATTACACAATTTTATGCTTATTATTACACCTATAAGTCTATAACTCTTATATTATTATGTCATATTTTAGAATTATTTAAGAAATTTGAAAAGATATTTATTTTTCAAATAATATTGATACATGATATAATATAAAAAGTATATATACAAAAATAAATATAAGTTTATGTGAATTTGAAATTTCATGAGAGAGCACAATTTTAAAGAAAGAGAGGGGAAGGGAGACAGTGGGACATCACCAAGTGCGTTTTTCATCTCACAAACAAAAAAGATACAAAATTGAAAGAGATGAACAATAATTTCTTGTCAAACAATATTCGTGCGTTCAACGTTCTAGCAATCCTTTTTATGAATTAAATTGTCCGTACAAGAATTTAGCTCATTGATAAACAATTTAGTCAATATTGCTAACCTGTACTTGACAAATTAGCCAAAGACTTTTATTTTTTTTATTATCTCAATTAGCCAAAGACTTTTTGTTTTGTTATTATTATTTTTTTTATAGAACAATTAGCCAATGACTTAAATCCCCGAAAAGGCTCGCTTTGCCACGCCATGCTTGACCTACCCTTTTGTTTTATTATTGTTCCTTTGTTCAAAGAAACAACCATTTTTTTCATTCGTCAAAAGGGGTAATTAAAAAGTCAATTTCGTTTTTTTTTTAAAGTCAATTTCTTGAAAAATGTTCAGTTATATTATTCTCAACTTCAATACTGAAAAAGTGAGAAGACATTAATAATTTAAAAAATTACCAAAAATAATACCTCTAAAATTTATAATAATAACATTAGTACCTAATAATATTAAACGTATAATATTAAACGTTTAACATTTAACGGGTCTAAATTGTCATCGTTCAATTTCAATTGAATGAGTGTACAAAGAAAAACGATATATCAATCATTTTTTTAATTGTGAAATTATAAGTTTGAATACAAGAAGTGCTATTTATATTATTATAAATTTTGATAGTGTTATTTTTGTTATTTTTTTCTAATAATTTCTCCGTGCTCAAAATATTACATTTGAATAAAATACTTTTTTCCAACCAAAATTACTTATAATGTAAAATAGGGATATTGGCGTCCCTTACAAGTATTATTTTATAAATAATATTTCAAGTGAGGTAGTACTCACAACCTTAAGTTATTTTTTGAAGGAAATAATACAAAATCAAACAAATTCATTAAAATTTGTTAAATAAGAATAGCAAGGAAGGGAATTAAAGGTTGTTTTACACATATACACAATTGATGTGAGATTAAACTCATTTTGAAAGGCAAAGATCAACAACAATGACGAACACACGCAACCTCAAATAGCCTTGAAGGGAGTTCATTTTTTTGTAGGAAACAATCCATGATCAATTTCAAACCCATTAAAACTCATTAAACGAGAAATGCAAGGAAGGAACTTAAAGGTTGTTATACACACAAAACCAATGTGGGACTAAGCCCATTTTGAAGACAAAGATTAACCACAACTGCGAACACATGCAACCCTAAATAGCCCTAAAGATTACAATTAGAACAGTTTGATGGCAAGAGTCGCGAATTTAAGATTTGAATTCGAGGGGCACTAAAAAAAATACAACTATTTAGTTTTAAATGAAATATGCTATATGTGTATGAAATAAGTATAAAAATACTCAAATTATTTATCTTATAAGGAGTTCTTAATTAAGATTTAGGAGAAGTATAATTCTTTTTTATATATTTAATTTGTATATAATTTTATAAATATTACACTTAATTTAAAAAAAAAAAATAGCACCCCTTTAAAACTTATAATAACAAAAATAATACTATTTAAAATTTATAATAAAAAAAAATAGTGCCCCTCCGTTCAAATCACATATTTTCACAATTAAAAATGAATGTTACAACATTTTTTTTAACGCCATTCAAATTAAACTCCGAGAATTCAAACTTGTTCAATATTGAAAGTGTCCAATTGAACATCATTCAATATTATTATGGTGCTATTTTTTATTATAAATTTAGTGGTGTTATTTTTTTTATTTTCTTAAAATGTCGTCCAATTGAACATCGTTCAATATGGTGCTATTTTTATTATTATAAATTTTAGAGATATTATTTTTGACAATTTTCTAAATTTTTCTTTGTCAATATGTGCCCCTCCTAGCCAAATAAAAATGCTTATGGTACCAAATAAATTCATTTATATATATAACAATAAACTTTTTATTATTACATGTTAAAAGATTAGTGTTTTTGCACGTTTATTTTATTCTATTATTTTTGTTTAATTCTATGATTAATTAAATTACTTTGTAATTTTTGTATAAGTTCAAAAAAATGATGATATATCAATCAACAAAGTAAATTCTTTAATATTATAAAATTCTTTTTATTTAATGTGTTTGGCTTATTTTTTTTTTTAAAATTTTAAATAATATAAAAAATAAAATATGTCATTATTTTATTAAAATATAATTATAATTTTATCTAAAATTATTTTAGACGTGATTTATAATATATAGTTTAAATAGATTAAAAAAATCCAACATAAATACGACATGCACCACCTGACAAACTTAAAAATAAACAACTTTCTTAAATAAAAATAAAGGGTATTACTTTATTATTGTTTAGTTGATATGACATAATTTTAACACAAAATAATAAATTCAACGCAAATATAATTTATTTATAAATTAATTAATTAGAGTTACACATTTAATATGAACAATTCACCTTTAATGTTAAAGATTAGAAGCGTAAGAATTTTAATGTAATTAAAATAATTATTTATAGGTAATAATGTAATTACAATAAAATTACAAATATAAATATATTAAGAATATGGTATATATACTATACAGACATACTTGTTGTGCAAGTAAAGGTTGTTTATTTTTAATTAGTAGCAGCATAAAATTTGAAAAATCTTAAAAGTATGTTATATTTATTGAATTTTTTGCTAAATAATAAAAATAATTCTAATTATAAAGGTATGACATGGTTATATTTTATAAAATATATTTTATATTAATATAAACATATTATATATAAATTTTAAATTTTAAAAAATTAATAATTAAAAAGACAAGATATGTTATATTATTAAAATATGAGGATATTTTTGTTCAAAATTATCTTAAATATAATTTAGATTTTTATAAATATAATATAGATATGGATATGGATGGATAAAAAAATCAACAAAATCTATAAAACAAGAAATATAAAGGGTAAATATAAAAAAATAAAAAATAAAAAAATAAAAAAAAAAAAGGTAGAGAAAATAACGAAAAAAGTCAACAAGGAAACATACATGTGTTGGGTTTTTTTAATATGTATAATGATATAATGATAATGAAATAAAATAAAATATAAAGCGTGCGAGACAACTAAGATGCTTCTAATTAATAAGTAATTAGTAGTTGTCTCCAATCTGAGAACTAAATGAAGCGTGCGAGACAACTAAGATGCTTCTAATTAATAAGAACATTATTCCCCATTTCATACATAAGAACATTATTCCCAACAAACTTGCAAGAAACTTTCTCCTAACATCTCCATTTTCCTACTTATATTTACAAATCAGAAAGCAGTTGTATCAATATAGTTTCTTTTTTTACTTATCATTTTCTCACTCACTATCTCCTCCAGATTTCAGATTCCAACTCTTTAGCTCTGTTGAATTTAACACCATGAAGCATCAAACCAAACCCACCCCCATTTCTTGCCTTCTGCTTATCTTTGTTGTTTTCACATCTGTTGTAGCTCAAGAAGTTGGTAAGTATCATCAGGGCCTATTTTGTGCTTCTCTTAAAAGTAGTTTTAAGAAAAATTGTTTAAAATGAAGTGATTTGATGAAAATATTAGTAGTATTGAGTATGATTTTGATAATTATTTTAAAATGAAAGCATGAATTTAAAATTAATTCTCTAAAAAGTAAGTATTACTTATTTATTTTAAAAGCACAAATATTGCTTCTAAAACTTTTAAAAGTACTTCTAATAAAGATCGTCAAACATCCTACAAGTATTTTAATCCATTTAAAAGTACTTTTAACTAAAATGATAAGCAGAACCAAACGGACTTTCAAGCTTATCTTATTAAACAATATATAGGGTCTTGCATTACTCTTTTTGCTTGTGCTTTTATCAAAAGTGATTTCAATCACAAGCAATGGCTGAAGCATGTAGGGGCCAAGAGAGGCACATGCTCCTCTTATCTCTCTACAAATAAAAAAATTTAGTGTAATATTTGTAAAATTATAGACAAATTATGTGTATAAAATAGAATAGTGCTTTTCTTAAATTTTAAATTTTAGTCTTTTTAACACTCAAAACTTCCTTAAACTTAATAATTTGAATATATTTAAACTCACTTGAGATACATATAACATATTTTTTAATTCAAAACAAGTAATACTGTTTATTTTTTGTTGATATGATGTCTTTCTTGAATTAAAATTCTAAATCCATCAGTGAATTCACAAGTGGTTCGAGAAAAAGCACTTTGAAAAAATTAGTGCTTTTGATAATATATCGCACGAGTAGCCCACAAATTATTTAGGTTCTGTTTGTCTTTGCTTTTGAAATAATGTGAAAGTATTTCTGACAATAAATACTTAAAAAAATTATGTAAGTTCTTAGCACTTTCTTCTAAAACCATGTTTAACTGAAACAAAATCCCAGCAAACCAAACAAACCTTTTGTGTTGCCTACATGAAAAGGTGGTAAATTTATATGCAGAGGATGAAAGCGAGTTTGATTACAAGAGAGGAAGTGAAAAAGGACCAGATCACTGGGGACACCTCAAGAAAGAATGGGCAGCATGTAATAATGGAGGAATGCAATCTCCCATTGATATGTCCAATCAAAGAGTTAAAATAATTCCAAATTTGGGTGACCTCAAGAGAAATTACAACCCTTCTAATGCCACTGTCAAGAATAGAGGTCACGATATTACAGTAAGTACTTTTTCCCATGTTGTTTTTAGAATACAAAACAAATATCATCAGTGTGTAACTTGGATAAGTATTAAAAAATTTAAGATATTCTATGACTTAAAAAGAATTTGTAACGTATATAGCCTCTATCAGTAACCAAATTCGAATTAATCTTGCTCCATGATGTTAATTAGAAATGAATTAAAATTAACTTTTATTAACATACCAATATATATACAACTCATCTCTTTAAATAAATTAATAATCGAATTTGATAAACAAAAATGAATGATATTCGTTGACACATGAAAAAAAAAAACATAAGCTAACATGAGTTTTTATCATTCACTTTGATGTAAGTTTTTCAAAACCAATGATTGTTTCAATAAATGAGTCCTTATCATATATTCATTCATTTATATTGTTAATCTCTACATTTTTTTTTAGATAACGAAAGTCATAAATTTTTTAATACATATCTGGGTGTCAAATATGTTCATTTTTCTCAATTTTACGTAAATTAATTTTCACTAATTAAAATGTTTGAATACCTATATCCATATATGTTATATCACTTAGACACAAAGAAAAAAGAAAAAAGTGAAAGTAACAAAGCAATTAATTACCATGTCAAATAAAATCAAAACAAAATTGTTATGAAGATACATAACATATGTTGTTTGTTTTGTTCATGGATAGGTTCAATGGGTGGGTAATGCAGGATCAATCAAAATCAATGGAACAGAGTATTTCCTTCAACAATTGCACTGGCATTCACCTTCTGAACATACCATCAATGGCAGGAGGTCTTTATATTTTCTGATCTTTTTTCAATTAGTGAAAATAAAAAAACTTGTTTTCATAAAATAAATATTGATGGCTAAAACCTATAATACATGTGTTTAATTAAATTAATAGGTATGAAATGGAGCTTCATATTGTTCACGTTAGCCCAGACCCCAAAGTTAAGAACAAGATTGCAGTTGCTGGTGCTCTCTATAAAACTGGAAAGCCAGATCGTTTTCTATCCCAGGTGGGTTTTTTTATTACTAAAATGATCCCATTGGTCATCTTCTCTAAAGCGGTGAATAAGATTATCTTTATTTTAAAGTAATAATAAATATTTAACGAATATATTCGAAATAAAACTTAAGTGGAGGATAACAACACCAAAATCATATTATTTTTTCTCTCTATTATTTATTGAATATTTATGTTTATTAAAAAAATATTTGCACTAATCTTGAATAATGTCTATTAAAAAATATATGTTATTTTTATAAATTCTCAATGAAAAAACATATGTTCATTTTCTTCTAACAAAAAAAAATGAAATGTTAATTTACGTTATAAAAATAATAAATATATGCTTTTTTTTAGGGGTTAAAAATATTCTAGAGATGTTATAAAATCTAAAATACCTTTCATAGTATTATATTTTATAGTTTGAGACTTTGATTTTCTTTTAACAACACCAAACACCATTAGATGTAAAAAGATAAAATAAATTAACAAGTTGTAGCGTTGATTTTCCAGATGATGGAAGATATAAAATCCATGACTGACGAAAAGAAAGAAATATATAAGGGAGTGATCGATCCAGAAGAAATCAAGCTTAGGTGGAAGAAGTACTACAGATACATGGGTTCTCTTACTGTTCCTCCATGTACTGAAGGTGTCATTTGGATTATCAATAAAGAGGTCGATCATTCATCTTTTAATCTAAACCCTTAATATGTCCCTTTTAAATATATATATGTCCTAATTAATATAATATAATTTGACCACTAAAAACCTAATTTGGTTCTTGTTATCTAATTTCTTGGTGTCTTCAGATAGTTACAGTCTCAAGAAAACAAGTGAATGTACTTAGAGTTGCTGTTCATGATGTAAGTGACTAAACTTTGTGCAATACAGCTTAGACCAGTTCCTTGTTATCTAATTTCTTGTGATTTTATATTCTATCCTAATTGCAGTACGCGGAAGAAAATGCAAGACCAGTTCAACCTATAAATAATAGAGAGATTCACTTATATGGTCAAACTCCAGAAGACAATAACTAGTACTTTTTCCTTCATCATTAGGAAGCTTCCCTGAGATTTTTGTGTCACTTGTCAATGAAGTAGAGTATAATTAAGATATATGATTTTTGTCTTTTGCAGCATAGTCCACGCTTTGTAAGTTTGTATTATATATAGCAATTACTTTTCGTATTATACATATAGTAACAAATTTAATTATTCTCTTTTGAATCAACACTAAGATGGAAGACAATACACTCTTGTTGTTCTCAAACCCAAAAATTAGAAATGAATTGAAGCAATTGTGACCAGGGGCGGAGCTAGGAAAAAATTTAAGGGGGTTAATTTTTTTTTTTTTTATATACAAAATAAAAAATTAGTAAGAGCTATAATAAATTATACTCAATTTAATATTAAATTTTTTCATGTCATATTATAATAAAAACATAGAGTTAACACATTATACTTAACTTATAACGAAAATTAAACAAAAATATAACAAGGTAATAAATATTAGTATCATTCATGAATAATATAAATTTATTAACTAAAAAATCTAAGCAAATAAAAAGTTCAATCAAATACATTAAGATTTATAGACATTAAAACTAAAATAATCATATAAAAATGTAAAAATGTAAAAAGTAAAATATGATTTATAATTTTAAGCTTGAGACTATATTTAAAAATATGTGTTTATAAATAATATAAGAATGACTAATAATAATAAAAATAATAAAATTTTTATATAAAAAAATTCCAAATAAATTCTAAAAGATTATTAAAATAAAATGTCAAATAATATAATATTCGATAAAGTTAAAATTTGGATTGAAATAAAATATAATAAACAAAAACTTAAAAAATTTTAATACGAAGCTTATCATATACTTATTTTTTTAATTTTATTTTATAATGTTGAGTTTAAAAATATTTAAATATTATTTAGATTTTTATATTTAGGAAGAATTTTTTATAGTATACTACTCTAATTTTATTTTTGTTACTAATAGTTACCAAATACATGGAAAAAAATATATATATTTAACCACTTTATTTACAATTCATGTCATTTTTATCCACGTATTTGTTAAATATTGTTAATATATGCTAAAATATGTACATAAAAATTAGACACAATATATTATTATAAATAAAATATTTATTTAATACTAAAAATATACACGTAATTAATTTTTTATAAAAAAAATTGACCGAAATTAAAGCCCCTCTAACCCTTACGTACATCCTCCCCTGCTTGTGACTTGACAATCTTTTTCATGAATATTGTTTTCTTAACTAGACTTAATTATCCACACCAAGATAACTAAAAAATGTTTGCAAGAGAATTACTAAGCCAAAACACTATAACGCTTTTAACTACTATTCATGTGTCCAAATAATAAAGAATAGTAATCTTAACATAAAAGCAACGACCGCCTATCTATTATACCAGTCCAAAAAAAAAATCACCATCTTAGCAACCATAATATATCCTCATCAGAATCGTTTTCATTATTCTCATTCATGGCAACAACCACAAAAATACAAAATACAAAGGAAGCAAGTCCACTACAAAACTCTATGGAGAAAGCGAAACCAATAAAAAATTCTACGGAGAAAGCAAGACCACTAGAAAAAACAAGACCACTAAAAGCTCTAAAGGAAAGTTCATCTTCAGAGAAGGAAATTGAAGGAAGTTTGCAACGGTGAGATCGGCTATAGGATCTGCACCATAATAACTGATAGAGTGGTGGATGGGTGATCAGGATTGATGATCAAAGAGGTTAAGGAAAAATCAACAATCATAATAATATTTAAATGTGTGTTTAATTTTTAATAAAAATTAAAAATTAACAAAAAGTTAAAATAAAACGGTATCAATTAACAAATATTAAAAATGAATACTTTGTAAAAAAAGTTATTTTTAATTATGGCTTTACTATTGTTAAAAACTTGTATTTTAATCGTGTACTTGACAGAATAATAACAATATTTTAATAAAAAATATTAAAATAATATATTTTGTCCTCAATTGACCTTTTATACAAAGTTAATAGACTAAATAACATTGTTTCTAATATAAGAAATTAAATAACACAAATGACTTAATTTAAAGGACTTTTGTGACATTTCACTCATTTTACAATTTTACATTATGTTTAATTCTTTAACGAATATATTTTTTTTAAAAAAAATTAAAAATAACACCTAAAACATAATGTTTGGTAAACGGCTATCAGACCTTTTACTACCACTAGATGGACCACATAGTGAAAGAGGCCCATTGCAAGCACAAGCACATATGAACAAGTCCTATCTCTCCTGATCAACAAGCCACAGCCTGCTTAGACAAACCTTTGTTCAGAGAGCCTTCACTAGCCCGTAGAATATACCATCCTACTTTTTAAACTTATGAATATCCTTTCTTACACTTTTTAGATGTGTTAGATGTTCAGCCGCACCACCACACTCGTACAAGGTTCCATGTGCAATACTTTTCTTTATGAGAAACCATTGAGCCAAAGTCGCGTGATAAAATGACTAGTATAAATACATGAATAGTTGAACCATTAAGGGACTTTTGTAACCCTTTCTAGTTTTAACCCTTTTATTAAGATTCTCTCAAACACATTTAGAGACGATTAACTAATTTTTTTCAACATATAACCGTTCCTAAAGCCTATTATTATTGTAGTGAGAATACAAATTAAAGTAAGACTTATTCTGAAAACTTAAACCAAAATAAATCCAAATCTTTTTATAATAATATTGTTGTCGTAGATATCTCTTTACATTTCAATCAGAGATATATTTAACAAATATATAATAAGTGGGTTCATATCCATTTGGTTATCTAGTTTTATCTCATTGGATGACTTTTTGAAAGTTAATTTTTCATTCACCCAAATATAGAGTTTATCAATCTACTAATTACAAAATAGGTCATATTCAAAATTAAGTTTCAAAATTGGCTATTTTTATGCCAATTTTTCAAAAAATTTCAATTATATTATTATATCTCAAAATTTTAACTCAAGTATTATTTCATAAAATTCTTAAAAATGAAAGGATAACACTATTTTGATTAAAAAATGGATAAAATGTACATTCCTAATTCATATGATGGTTTTCTTTACTTGGGTGTGCTGCCAGTTTTTGTCACCAATTCTGAGAAATCTGCACTTTTTTGTTGACGAAGAAAACTGCACTTTTGACCCAATATTTAAACAAGGCTATCCCCAACCTCCTCTTACCACGGGCTTATTATCAGATGCTTATTTTAGTCGATATGCATCTCACATTGTTATATCAGATGCTTCGTCTTGTTGAATAATCAAAGGAGCTAGGTAGTTGTTGGGATTAAAAATAATAAGACCTACCTACCCAAGTTGCAGATCTTTGAACGCATTAACAATAGGGATATTGTGTAGACTTTGTTTTCTATCAAAAAAATAAATAAATAAATAAATAAATTATTTCCAATATAAATGGGTAATGCTTGTGATGCAAAGACATTTGCCCCTAGTAAGCACGTCGAAGATGTGGATTTTAATCTCGTCCGATTGTGTTTGTGAGTGTGAATTATATATATATATATATATATATATATATATATATAAATGGGTAATGGCAAGTTATTACACTAATACTGATTTTTTTAATTACTTTTCATAGACCATTATTCCAAGTTCATGTGAAAACTAACAATTTTCATTGTTCCTTAAATTGATTTTCATCTGTTGTGATTTTCGGTCTGAGTCTGAAATTTTGTTAGACGATATTGACACAATATATTAAAAATAAAAATCCCAATTTTGCAAAGACTTGTTAGATCTGTAGACTACTGTCTGTCAACAAAATGGCATGCACCGTTTCTCTACTTTATAGGAAACTTCGTATCTTCCGACTTGATAAGAAGACAAAACCTCTCTCGCATTAAAAAATCAATAATTAACAAAGGGTTCGATATTACTTTTCCAGAATTACATGGTTTGAATATTTCGTCGGCCGTTATTTTTGTATAAATAGCAAAAACTTTTTAGGCGTGAGAATTTTGAATTAAATAATTATTTTTATTATTTTTTAATCAATGTAACAACTCGTAAGTAATTTTTTATTTTTTTTATTGAATATTATTATGTATAAATTATTATCAAACATACACATAATACAAATAAGGAAGCTCAAGTCCACGTTCTTAATGTGTCTACTATAAACAAATGTCATTATTATCAAACATTATTTTTATAAAAATGATCAAAAATTACAAAATTAATTATTTAATTATAAATTATAAATAAAAATAGTATTAGTTTAATTTTGAAAAGTTTCATGGTTCGAATCACTAAATCCACGTTATATTAAAAAAAAAAAAAAGGCTTATAATTATGTATTTGATTTCAATATGCTCTTTGTAATATATATATTGGAAAAGCTCAAAATATGACCAACATTTCTAAAGCATTGATTTGTGTTACGTACTTATGGCTTATATAAATCAAATCTTGACCATTCTCTTAAGGTATAAGCTTTTGGAAGTATTTGTTACTAATATGGTATTATGCATTCGAATGGGATGTTTTGTGTTCAAACCACTAAAATGATAAATTATTGTTGAATTTTGAGAATTTTACTTAATAATGAGAGGAAAATAATCAATAGGAATTATTAAATTGTATAACTTTAATGTTAGCACATCTTAAATTTCTGATAGAAAAAAATAATAATAATTAGGGAACTAATAGAACAAACAAGTTAAAAGCTAATGTTTTGTGTAGTACACAATGCTTGAATGAATCTCACTAATTAAATTCATTATATATAAATAATTAGAAAATTTAATCTTTCCAAGAAAGGTATTCTAGCTAATACAAACATATTTGCAAATTTTTTGTGTTTTATTAATTTCCCAAATGACGAAATAGTGATGAAAGAGAAAATCATATTCTGATAATTTTTGTTGTATTAGCGACTTATGATTGATAGAGACACTTTTCTCCTTATGTCACTTGAGCAATTTCAGTCGTACTTTTTTTTTCTCCATTTATTATTATTATTAATTTTTTTTTTTTTTTATATATCTCCAAATTGGTATTGTTATTTGTGATCCTATATAATAACCCAATTAAGAAATTCATACGTACGTGTATCAAATACTACACTAAGAAGCGAAACTTTATCTTTTACATATATTTATTTCTTCATTGGGCAACTATATATAAGTTGTGAATCATGAAGAACCAAAGAAAAGTTAGATTTTTTTCATGGCTTCTTCTGTTTGTTTTTGCAGCTGGTAAATCCCATTATGTCTCAAGAAGTTCGTATTGTTGTATAATAATTTAAAGTACATTCAAATATTTTTTAACTTTTGTCAGTTTTTGCAAATTTTTTATTTTTATTTTGATAATTATGATGACCATAATAATGTGTTATTATATGGAGTAAGAAAGGACCAAAAAGTTGGGGAGAATTGAAAAAAGAGTGGGCAACATGTAATTTTGGAAAGTTGCAGTCTCCTATTAATATATTGACAAGTAATGTGAAAGTGATACCTAAATTTGGTGCCCTAAAGCTCAATTATAAGCCAGCTAATGCAACCTTCACTAATTGAGGTCATGACATTGCGGTATGAAATGGTTTTTTTCTTTTTTCTTTTTCCCAAGATGGAACTTGAATTCGCATTCTTAAACTGCTTGAGTGTGCGTACTCCAAGTTAACTTGTGAAAATTTTGGATAGTATCTTATGGTCATTTTGCCTCGTACTTATATGAGGAGAGATTCTTGCATACAACGGTAATATTGACATGTGATGAAACAAGTTCATTTTAACCATTTAAAAAAAAAATGTTAGAGTTTTAGTAACCAATTCTTCTACAAGTTCAAGCTGTTGGACTAACTAATATTTTTAAATAATTGGTAATATTTTATTTTAACGACAAACCTTAAGATATATATTATTTGTAATTGATGCTTTAAAATTTAGATAACCAAATCACAATAAAGAATCACTAATTTGGGAGTGGGAACTATTTGTAATATAATTACTTCATAGAACTAATTATAAAATTACAAGGAAGAAAATAACTACCAAAACTAATATTTGAAATATGTGTATACAAATAATGATATATGTTGAATGGATTGATAATGCTGGTTCAATTCAAATCGATGGCATTGTTTACTTCCTTAAACCATGTCACTGGCACTCATCCTCTGAACATGCAGTCAATGGCAAGAAGTCATTCTCTCTTCTTTATTACATTTCATTATACGTTGGATTTGATTTTATCCCTTCTTTCTTTCTTTCTTTCTTTGTTGTTCTTTGGATATCAGGTTTGACTTGGAGCTCCATATGGTCCATATGAGCCAACCCGTTAATGGAAAAGGCAAAATAGCTGTACTTGCCCTTTTATACAAATTTGGCCAACCCGATCGTTTTCTCTCTATGGTATAGCTTAACTTAAAAGTAAATATAAATTTGAATCTTTTTTTTTTTTTAATATATTCAAGGTGGGGGCATTCAAACCGAAAACTTCCTGAAAAAATGTTAATCATTTACCAACTGTATAAGTTTAGAAATGTAACGGTTGTTTTGATAATGCATATAGCTGACTCATAAAGATCAAAGCATCAAGGAGTGATTGTTCCTATTCATATAAGAATGGCTGGATTCACTTATTTAGATATATTGGCTCCATTACAGTTCCTCCTTGTACTGAAGGAGTTATTTGGACCATTAATACCAAGGTTTATTTTACATAGATATCCACCCACACCAAACCATCCATTATACATTATGATCTATCATTTTTGAGGTTCCCAAGAACTAAAATTCTTTTTTTTTTTTTTGGGAACCATTTACAGTTCCTTACTGTTTCAAAGAGAGAAGTTAGCTTATTGAAGCAGGCAGTTCATGATTAACCTTATGATCATTTTTCTTTAAAATATGATCAATTTTCCTTTTTTGACACTCTTGCACATTGCTTTTCACTTTTGACACTCTTGTCAATCTATACTCAAAATTTAATGTGTTCAAAAATTAAGCCTATTTTAATGCATATTCCATGAGTATTTACCGTCCAAAACTTTTTTTTAAGGCATAACATGGTTTGTACTTCTGAATGCACATAGAAAAAAGAAAATAATTTTAAACACACGTTCAAAAATAGCGAGGCATTTCCTTGCCTTACATGCCTAACCTTGTACGCTTAGAATAGCGTCCATATCTGGACCCATACAGTTACTGCTAAGGCCAATGAATAAATTGATTGCTGAATTTCTTATGCTTTGCTTCCATTGACTTGCCACTTTTGCCTAATATTTAAACTCTGCTCTTAAGCTCTGTGTCTGTCTGCCTTCTTTAGGGATCTAAAATAGCCTGAAAGAGCGTTCCTAGATTTCAGACAGATATATTAACATCAAGATGGATGGCTTTCGTTTATTTGAGAACTCAATACCAACTAAGACCAATACACGGTCGCGCTAAATCTTCACTATCATTTCCTAGATCTTCTCGTCAATTCAGACCGAGTTGCAGTTGCTTAGTACAAAGTATTGCCAACAAGTTACGCACACTACTAGAGAGAAACTAGCAAAATAATGAGAACTACTTTGAGTACTTCCAGATATAGGCCCTAAGGAAAATCCACCAAAACCTATTTTGACCCTTATATAGGCTAAAGAGGATATAAAAGATGAGCTTTTACTAAGATGTCATTCATTTTACCATCTCTTCCATCCTCGTCGAGCATGAAGCAGGCCCTCCTTGTGTCTGTCTTGTGTTGTAGGATTTGCATTTCAAGCACTTGTGTGCTACGAAGTGGAAATTCACCTCTGATGATTGTCCACAATCATTGCAGAGGATCCATATCTATTCAATTTTGACAATAAATTGTAAATGTCCAATAAAAATATTACTGCAAGAGGAAGAGTCGCAACTTGAATCACATTTGACATACCATTTTATTTCGATATATTTTAGGCATGGGAGTGGAAGCAACCTGAATTTTGGTTCAAGAATAACAATTAGTAAACTTGCAAACGATAAATATCTAGTGGCATTGTTTGATACAAAGGATCAGTCCAGAGACGTTTACCTCTTCGTCAAGTTTCTCCCACACCCGTGACATATCACGGTATGACTTCGAGCAAACTGGGCAAGAGAACCTTCCACATTTATACAAAATCCAAACTTTGTTATCCTTGTAGAACAATAAATTAGGAAATAAACTCTTCACATAAAACTCAAAATGGACTTACTTAAGATGTCGCTCCATCTCTCTAATACATTCCAAATGTATGGTGTGTCCACAAGGCAATACAGTAATGTCCTTCGTTGTATCGAAAATAAACTGCAAGAAAACATGATAAGGTTCGGTCATTGGTGAACTATCAAAAATAACTATCACATTTCTAGTTCATCCGAAGAAACTACCTCAAAGCAGACTGGACAATTATGATGCATTGCTCTTTCCACGCAAATATGTGAATCCTTCAATGTTGTTGAATAGCAGCATCCTTAAAAGGAGATGGAGTTAATAAAAATTGTAGTTAACAACACCTTTAAAGAACAGAATTTGAAAGGTTTAAAATCTCACCGCATTTATTACAATGGAAAAAGTTTTCTTCTCCGCCAATTCTGTAAATGCAAAAACATGTAAACAAATGGTCATTATGTGCATACAGTGAATATAAGAACTATAGCAGATATAAATATGCTAAAGGAAAATAAATGAGAGCGTTGCACCTGCAGATACCACACTCATCGCAATGGAATTGATCTTTCGATATCTATCAAACAAAAACAGATGCAGCCTCTCAATAATTCAAGTGAGCCAGAACATAGCTAGAAATTAATCTCAAGAATAGATGAGAGGCTTACATCATCATCGAAGAACTTGCATTTAGAGCAAAAGTACTTCCCCATGCAAACCCCACATTTGGTGCAATGTTGTTGAACCTTCAAAAAAGAAATCAATCTCACAGTAAGACCAATACATAATTAATCAATTTTGTATCCATTAGTCTCTGGCATAGAAATCTACATCTTGTTCTGTGTTACATAAGGAGCAGATAACCTGAAACACCAAAATACAAGGAAAAATAATAATTTATCAGAATTTAACCTTACAATAAAGAAAAAACTGTACCCATTTCTGTTCCAAATGAAAAAATAATAATAGTAATAATAACAACCCTTCGATTTTATATGAGTCAGTTACTCAACCTAAATAAATCAACCAGCACGTGCAGATTGGGTTCAGTTAAATGATTATTTTTCTGAATTCGGATTATAGCCCGGCCAACCAGCACAAACATGGCTGGTAATGGGTTGAACCAGGTATGATCTGAACCCCGCCAACCCGATATATGTATTTCTTTTAATTAAAGAAATGCTATTTCTAGGACTAGGAGGTTCAAACCTCCATACTAGTGCCATTAAGCCATATGGCTTACCACTTGACTACGCCGTTCTTCATGCTTCTTATGGCATATTAATATTAATATTGTTTATAGTTCCAGTGTAACGCAAAACTACACCAAGTCCCACATCGCCTAAAACTTTTTTCTTGGAAGAATCTTGTCTTCTTTCTAAAGAATTTTAACAGTCACCACCAATTAAGAAAAAACAAACAAATACGTAAATCACAGGTCAAATCCCTAAACTATGTCAAGTATGAAAACCAATAGCAGCATACCCTTTTCAATTCATGGCGAGGAACATCGTGGCGATCCACAAGATCAACATCCATTGAATTCTGTTTCACAAGAAATTCGCATCACTCTATGATCCATCCACTCGTTTTTACAATCAATTAAGTATGACTAAAAACCAGCGAAAAGTAATTTCCACAGAGGAAAAGTCTAACCTTAGATGCATTATGGCAGTGTCTGCAATCAAATATTTCATCACAACAAGGGGCTCTGATCTTGCATCTCCTTCTGTAATGTGAGCACCTTCAAATTTTCAATTTTTTTCCAATCAGGAAACATAAACTTTTAAAACCCAAGACTGGAGGAAAAAAACAAACGTATTTTCAAATTGTATTAAAAAAAAATGGTGAAAATGGAGCAATACCCGAAATTCCCAGATCCTAGCTCAATCAAAGAGTGCTCATTTTCGTGAGGACTCTCGTTAATGGGCATCTGAGGCTCGAAACTGCTCTCCATTTTTTCCTCAAATCTTTTGTATTTGTAGCATCAGGGAGAATCTGATGATATAGCCGCAACAACGGATTGAAGTAACCCAAAAAATGAAAAAAAAAAAAAAAAAAAAATAGAAAAACTTAGGGTAGATGGTAAAAAAGGATAAGCTAAAAAGACGGACCCGAAAAGCCAATGGATTGGTTAATAGGATAGGAGCGGAAATCGAGCCTCAATATGGCCACTCAGGCTATGAGCCAGGGATCGTGAACATGGGAGGTCGGGAGAATATAAGGTAGCAACTGCTGGAAACAGTGTGAATAAATAAAAAAAAAATTTATAAAGGAAAAATTGTCACGAGTTACTCCCTCAAAAAGAAAAAAAAAAAAATTTATTCAACATTGGTTTTATACTTTCCTTAGGAGATATTTATAAAGAAAAGAATTTATAATTGAAATTGGATCCCAAAAGGCATCCACTTTTGCAGAATGAGAGAGAACCTGGACAATTGTGTGTCCACACACACGCGTACTGCTGCCGTCCTTCCTTTTCACTGTAAACATTACACGTTCTTCATGACCATTTCCTTGTAAACGTTGCACGTTCTTTTGACCGTTTCTTTGTGAACATTACACGCACGTTCTCATCCTATTTCAGCTATAAATAGAGGGCATAGCTTTCAGTTTAACATAACTCTCAACTCTCACTTCTCTCGCAGTTCTTACCTCTCTCTCCTCTATGCTCTTACTAGCGAGCAATACAGAAAAATACAAAAACCCATAAAAATACAGAAATATTCTGAGTTGTTTTATCTTATGGACGACGAGGTTATGTTTGCTTCCACAATTTTAGACAGAGCCGCGAAACGTCTTAAAAAGAGCGACCTAGTCAGTACTCAACCCAAGTAGTATATTTCGATTTATTAGTAACTTCGTTCCTATTTACTTTTTACATATCTACAGCAACAATTTCAAGGCGTATTTACCGTCCATGTCTACTGAAATGTTAAATGTTGATCTCAACAAATCATTTCGTTTTGAGAGACTACATTTTAAAAGATGAAGACAAAAAATAAAATTTTTCTTAACCATGAAAAATGTCGCCTCTGTTCTTACTACTAAAAAACCAACACTGCCTAATCCTCTACTGAAGCTATTACTAAGGATTTAAACACCTAGATGAAAAATGATTTTTTTATGTAAAAAATTTATTCTTAATGGTTTAGCTGATGATTTGTATGACTATTATAATTCTAATAAGTCAGCTAAGGAAACTTGGGATGCATTTAAAAAGAAATATAACACTGAGAAAGCTGGAACAAAGAAGTATGCTATCAAAAGATACTTGAAATACCAAATGACTAAAGACAAATCTGTGGAAGCTCAATCACATGAACTACAGAAGATAGCACATGAAATAACCTCTGAAAGTATGGCTTTAGATGAACAATTTTAAGTTGTTGTTATTGTAGATAAATTACCTCTGCATGGAAAAACTTTAAGAATGTACTTAGACATAAAACTAAGGAATTTTTTCTAGAAAGTTTCATAACTCATCTATAAATAAAAGAAGAAGCCCGAAAACAAGATAAAAAAGACAAAGTACTCGTTGTCTCAAACAACAATGCTAATAAGAAATCTTTCTCTATAATTCTGAAACTTAAAGGAAGAAACATGAAAACTCAGAATTACAATAATAACCAGAACCGTAACAACCAAAACAGAAATAGAAATCCTCCAAGGAATGGACCTCAACCCCCTTAGAAAATAACACATTCATGTGTTATAGTTGTAACAGGTCTGACCATTTGGCTAGGAACTATCGAAACAAGAATCGTCTTGCCCCTCAAGCGAACCTTACCGAAGATCAACTTATTACTATAATATCTGAAATCAACTTTGTTGGTGGATCCAAGGAGTAGTGAATGGACACTGGTGCTTCTCGTCATGTTTGCTATGATTGCGACATGTTCAAGTTCTATTCTGTGTCTGATGATAAGAAAGTGTTGGTGAGTGACTCCCACTCCACTACAGTTGCTGGTACTGGTGAGGTGAAATTGAAGTTTACCTCTGAAAAGACTGTCATTTTAAAATAATACTAAGGTCAAAAATATAAAAATATAAAAATATTAAGATAAAGTAATTTATTATTAATTGACCAATTTCTAAATTAAGGGAAACAATAACATTAAGGTCTAATCTAGGAAATATTTGTGATAATTTTCTCTTTTTTCAAATTTGAGACTATTAAGCAATTAGAGAAAACTTTAGGGATTATTGATATATTTTATGATAACAAATTTTATGGAATGGTAATTTAATAACAAGGGACATTTGATATAAATACAAGTTATTATAACTTATAGGGTAAGAAGGCGAATTAGTCCCTTGTTTAGGTTATTGGTGCAACTTAATGTTGAAGATTACAAAACATATTTTTAAATCATTTTGTTTGTGAATAAAGGTGCTCGTAAAAAATAAAATCAATTTTTATTTAATTTTACATTTAAGCTCATATCTGCTAAGTATTATTATTATTATTATTTTGTTATGTTTTTATCTTTACAAAACTATCAAAGAAGACTTAAAATAAGCCAAAATAATAAAACCAACCGCAACAACCCTAGTTTTCACTTTGTGTTGGATTGAACAAGATATTTTCGGGTTTAGATAAAGTAATAACTTTGGGACTTGATAAATTATTACTTTTAAGACTAAAGGGTCATGGATTAATTCTATTTGTAATAATTTTATGAATGTAATAATTTTGTGTTTGATTTAAAAATGATCATGCTATTAAATTTGATAAAATTTATAAATTTTTATGGAACATTTATGGTATTTTTGGTGTACTTAAATAAATTAAATATAGTTATATTATATTGAATTGTATTAATATATATTATAGTCTGTATAATATTTGATGACAAATTATATAATATAGTAAAATAAAATTGATTATATATATTATAATAAAATAATTTTTATTATAAAAATTATTTATATTAATATTTAATTCATTCCTATATTTTTATTACATTTAAAAAATAAAAATAATATTATTATTTTTAATTTAAAATGAAATAAAAAGTTAAAATATATAATTTTATAATTAAAAATTTAGATAAATTAAGTTTAACATTTAATATGACTTAAATTCATAATTATACTATTTTTAAATAATTATACTATTTTTAATATATAATATAGTTTAATTTTATAAATAAATATATAATTATATAAAAATAACAGTCATATTGCCGTTATTATATTTAAATAAGGATATAAAAGAGATGCATTATAGTGTTAACATGTAAGAAAAAAAATTCCTGAATTGACGTACTATCTGTCGTTTCAACGCGACAAGATTTAGTATAAAGGAGTAACAACTTTAACGTGTCATGTATCACCGAATCCAGAAGAGGGATCTCGATCAAAAACAGTGGGTTTACTTGATTGATAGCTTTGGTTTCAGCATTGTGCATGTGCACTCTTACATCTAGTTGGTAAAAGTTTGTTTTATATATGAATTAAGTTCTCTTATCGGCCTTGATGCAGAGTTAGTATGGTAATTTTAATAAAAATATAATTTAATATAATAAATTTTTTGTTAAATAAAACAAGAACAATAATTTTATAAAAGTTTTAAATAAATTTAAAAAGTTATTAATGCGAATCGAAAGATACGATTCTTATGATCCACAAACAACGAAGATTTGAGAATTACAAGAAATATAGTCGAAGACCCGACACTATATTAGCATGCAAATTTTTACTCAAAATTTAGATTTTTTTTTGCAAAACTCACTTTAACGCATGAATATTATCCACAACGAATCAAGACGAGAGAAACGCTACAAAGGGTTGCAAATCCTTTTAATAAGTTTTGGTTAAAAGCACTTCGAGTTTTGAGCTCTCAACTCTTGAATTTTGAATTCAAATATGAAATATATGATATAAGTTATGTGTTCCTAGCTGGTACATGATTTATTTATACAAACAACTAAAGAAACCTAGAAGCAAGAAATATTGGCCATTGATTAAAATTCAATGGACCAAAAATTACAAAATTATGTATCTGTGCCGCTATGGAGAAATATTTATGCCGCGGAGAAGGGTGCTTGGATTTCCATAAGCATAGCAGGGCTGCGGCGGCCAAAACTACAAGCCGCGGCATCTACGTTGGGGGTCTGGTGTCAGCGCGTAGGTTTGGCACTGTCAGTCGTGAGTATCCTGTGTCAGCACGTAGTTCTGGGGGTGTCAGCGCGCGCATGTCTGCTCATGCCGCGGCACCTGAAAAGTATGTCGTAGCACTCACATTCCCTTAGCCAAAATAGAACCATCTATGCTGCAGTGCCTCAAATGTATTCCACGGCGAGCACATTCCCTTAGCCAAAACAGAACCATTTGTGCTTGCCTCAAATCTATGCTGCGGCGCGCAAGATTGATGAAGTTCCTCCATCCAAAACAAAACTTACTTGCCGCGGCGGCTATAAATCCATGCCACGGGCCCACGGTGTAGGTCTCCTTTTAAAAAATTTACCTCCAACACATTGATTGATCTCTCACAAGCTTCAAGCTCCAATTTCATCATCCCTTGGTCTTGTGTTAACTCTTGGATCAGCCCATTCAAGGCTTCCTTGAGTTGTTTAGCTTTCGATCTCGTGATTGGCCCGTACGGGATCCGTAGTAGTTGTAACAAAAAATTATTTGTATCAGTTATATTTAGATTATGTGCTTGACAAATGTTATATTTTTATGAAACAATTTTAATGTTTTGAAAATTTGAATTAAAAAAGAAACTTAAAAAACAAAAGTGGAGGATGGGAGTACGACAGGATTGCAAAGGGAGTTTGCAAGAACCTCGTCAACCAAAGGTATGCAAGATGATGACCCACCAGACGAACTACCATCAGATAAAGCCTTGCCAAACAGGAGCTTGTTGAATAGGCCACCACAAGACAAATTTATGCCTCCCATGCTATTGTTGCCCAGCATCTTGCCAGCCATGCTCTTGTGTGCTCTCCACTCAATTGCCATGTCACACGAACGCCCTTGGTCCATCTCTGTCCCAATATACATGCATGACAACCAAATCCGCCCTTGCCCATTCGTCCTCCATAAGTGAGTTTAACCTGTACCACCAGAGCACACAATAATGCAAGTATACATACCACGAGATGTGTTGATAACTTGATGGTAGAAAAAATATCCAAGTGCGATCTCTAGTTTTTTGTAAAAATGGAGTGTAGCTAAGGAAAAAGAGTTCAAGAACTCATGAGAAGTCCTAAAACTCAAACATGCTCTACACAAATTTGAAGACTTTGGTACCTATCTTCGACGTCCCAAAGAGGTGCACTCTGTATTATAGAATCTAAAAGACACCCTGTAAAATATATAACTATTATTATTGTATTTAACGCACCCTATAAATTATATAACTATTATTATTGTAATTAACGAACTTTTCAAAATTAGATGAGTTATATTCGTATTTATATATGTTCGCATTTTTACCGTGTCCATTTTTTGTGCCAATTTTTTAATATAATTTTCTATTAAAAAAATCATATTACATTCATACTTACATTTATTCAGACAATACCTATTTTGTACTTTGCTAACTATGTGTTCCCGTAAGTTTGGGTTTATTTATTGAAAATACTCTTTAAAAATATGTTTTTCAATACATGTATCACTTAAGGGATAAGATTAATGGTTTCGATTTTTAACACAATTTTGTACGATCTCTTATCTCAATGGTTGAAATTTACAAATGAGTGTCCAAAAAAATTGCATTTGTAAATCTCAATTGTTGATACAAGGAAAGTGTAAAATATTATATAATAAAAATTTTGAATTTTAAAAGAGCTATAATGTGTGGAAATAAATATAAAAAAAAATTAGGATGTGTGATTTTCAAATTAGCTAGTAGTAAATTTTTTTATTTAAATAAAAAATAGGTTATTAACCTTCCCACAAAAATGGCCTTAGATGTCCAATAAATGCATAAATATAAAATAACTATGGAGCATTTCTTTTTTTTTACTTTTACTGATGACCCTGCTCTATATAGAATATATTTCTTGATAACTATGAACGTTGTTTTTTCCTTCTCTTTGTATAATAATTAGGCTTGAAGCACATGCGCATGTGTGACATATAATATGAATTTTTATCGATGCCAAATATTTTAATATTTATAAAATAAAAAAAAAAGTTTATTTTGCAACACCTATTACATTTATAAGTGTCCAATTTTCAATTTATTACTTGAATTTTTCATTACAATTTTATATTTTTATCTTTTTAATTTTAATTCATAAATTTTCACTTATAATTTGATTGTAATTACTATTTGCGTATTTTTATGTTAATTTAATAATTTTTATTTTCAACTCATTCTAATTTATTGATTTTCATTATTAGAGTTTTACTTATTCTCATTATTTATTATGTACAAATTAAGGTGAAGGGTGCTAGAAGACCCGTAAATACAAGTCTAAAGTTCTCATTATTTAAAACTGAGCTTTACTGCCTTTTATTCAATAAATTTGTGCTTCATGTATTTGATTTAGTTCAATAATAAATGGCTAAAATGAAAAATATAAACTAATAAATTTAAAAAAAAAAAAAAAAGTAGTAAACATTTTTTTAATTGAAACTTTTAATATTAAATAATAGATACACAAAATAAAATGATGTATGTTGGTATCGTTGATCTTTGCACCCTTATTTTAGTTATCTATTTATATATAAAAATAATATATTATAAATAAAATTCATTTGTCATACTTTTAACATGTTGTTCCATACGCACCAAAAACATTTAAATATGTAAATAATTTTATATTTTTTTTATTGTTGTTGTTATATATATAATGTTTATTATTTTTTTCTGTTACATGTTCTGTCACATGTTAATAATTAATTTATATTTGATGCATAAAAAATTATATAATATTAATTTATACATAAATAGTTATATATAGAATATAAACATATTTGTCAATTATTATGCAGCTTAAATACGTAATTATTAGTGAATTTTGAAATTATTGGAATAAGTTGTCAAAAATTTAAGAAATGAGAAGAAAATAAAATAAAATAAAGCAAAACAAAAAGTAAACAACCCAAAAAAAAAGAGGTAAAAAAAAAAACGCTATAAATGAAGAGCTTAAGGCTCTTTTTATATATATAGCTTTCAAATGAAACATATTTTGTAACACGCCATTATAGACTTACGGTACTCCAACTTCATCTACATATATAGTCCAATAGCATTGTTAATATTTTAATAAGTTTAATTGGATGGGTAACGTATTAGGTTTAATTTTAACTACTTTTATATATATAATTTTATTTTAAATTTTTTAAAATATATATATATTTGTTTTTTTATAATGTAATTAAATGTATATTTTTTAATATTAGAAGAAAATAAATATATGTTTTTTTTATTGAAAGTTATTAAAAAAAATTAGTTAAATAATAAAATCATTTATACACCAAAAGAATTTTAAGAAAGCCTAACCAATATTTCGTATAGCTAATTCAACTATGAGTAGATGATTAGAGTATTACGGAAATGTAAAGAGATGTTTAGTGTACCTACAATAATTTTTTTATACTATGGATGTATAGAGATTGTAAATGTATTAGGATAGAGATATAAATAAATAAGGGATGAATGTGAGGGAAATGAAAGTGTTAAATCTTAAAAAATAAAAATGGGTCAAAAAATTTGAATCTATTTCTCCCTTGAGATGTATTTATTTTTTAATACATCCATTATATAATAAAAGTTATGTACATACTAATGCTTATTATCTACAACTTGTCATTTAAAAAGTTGAACATAGGTCACGTGGAGACAAATGTATGTTCTAAACAACCGCCATTAGTGGAAAAATAAAAAATATTGAAGTGAGACCCTAATTCTCGACCCTGAGGCATGAAATTGTAGAGGTAATATCAAAGGTAACACTTGAAAATGATGTTGATGAAGGAGAGTCAAGTGAAGCGAAGATTAATAGCAATGAAAAAGCAAATGTAGATTGAATTAATGACAGTTAGACGATTAACATACTTTAGTTGCCTTGTTGGCATTTATGTGAGAATTGTTGAGGTGTCAAAGTATTTCTATAATAATTATGTTTTGATTTGTTTAGTTGTGATTCTGTTTATCTGGTCTTATAAATAGCCTTGTATAAGGCATGTAACAGAGATGAGAAAAGGAGGGGAAAATCCATAACAATTCACAAACATATTATTCATCTTCTTAAGTTAATTTATTCAATTGTGCTTCAAGAATTTGTTCAAGTACTATTATCAAGTTGAGTTTATTCTTAATTTCAAGATGGTATCAGAGCTTCTAGCTAATTCAAATTAGATCGAAATTCAAAGAATTAATTTGAGAGAAATAAATCAAGTGAAAAGTTCAAATCAAAGATTTGTAGATCAAAGAACAACAGAATCAGAAATAATTTCCTTTCACAATCAGGTATCCTTTGTAAAATTTGATAAAGAAAACTACATTGTCTGGAAGAAACAAGTTATGAGAATGCTCAGAAGCTATGATCTAGAGGGCTTTGTTAATGAGTCCATGAAACGTCTTAAAAAATTGAATGCAACTGGTACGATCAATGTTGGATACAAATACTCGCTTCGTCAAGATCACATGATCAATTCTTGGCTGATTAGTTCCATGCTTGATGAATTTGTAAAGAAAGTTCAAGATTGTGATACCAGTCTTGATGTTTGGCTCTATCTTGAAAGTTATTTTCTGTCGCATTCAAGGGCAAGAATTATGCACTATAAGGTTGAAATGAATGCTATCAACAAGGAATGAGCATCAGTGAGTATATACAGCATGTGTAGTCATTGGCTTCATAATTATCATCTGTTGGTAGTGTGGTGTCTGAAGAAGATCAAATCATGACAATCTTGAATGGTCTGGATAGTGATTATGATTTAGTTGTTGCAAATGTTCAAGAAGGAGCTGTGAAGTTGCAAGAAGTGATGCACAAATTACTTAGTCATGAAAGTAGGCCTGAAAGGAGGAATATGCATGTAGCACTGTTACCTGCTACAAATCTTGTTGATCTTAACGCTAAGCCCGAAGAAAATCTTCCTCAACAAACATATGTGGTCCTTATAATCAAGTTAGTCAAACTTATGTAGCTCTTTACACTCAAATGAACTATAGTACACAAAGTGTTGTTAGCAATCAAACTATCTACAGACCTAACTATTCTCAAAGTTCTCAACCTGTGTACTTTCCTCCATAAAATATGCTTGGTACTGTTGATCAAGGATATAGTCAATTTAGTGGATTTCACAATTCTCATAATTATAATCAAGGTAGAGGAAGGATCTTTAATAGCAATCATCCACAATGTCAAATATGTGGCAGAATGGGGCATTTTACAAATAAGTGTTGGCACATATTTGACAATCAGTTTTCACCTAATATTCAACCTAATCTTCCTCCTAATCAATCCTATCAACCATTTCAACCTACATATAAACCTAACTTTTCTGATCAAGCTCAATCACCAGCTTACACCTATTATGCACTTGTCAATCAACCATTTAATAATCTCTTATATACTAATTACTAACCGAAGTACTCCTCAGGCACAAGTGGCTATGTTCAGTCGTTACATACAACCTTCACAAAAAACTGTAACCTTAATAACTATACTTGTACAACAACCAATAACCATGACTGTGCAACAACCTCTCTATGTCTTTACAACAACCTACATCCATTACTGTTCACCAGCCTGTATCTATACCTATGCAGCAACCTATAACAATGGAAGTACAGCAACATGTGTTTTACTCTCAGGCTGCTCAACCATCTGCTCCTCAAGTCACTCAGCCTACAACTGCTCTATATGCCAATTCAAACTCTGTGTGTGACCCAACATGATTCCCTGATAGTGGTGCCACGCATCATGTAACTGCAAATCCACTGAACTTCACTGTCAAAACTGAGTTTGTAGGTAATGAATAACTCCAAGTAGGAAATGGGTCTACATTGCAAATTGCTAACATTAGTATGTCATTTGTTTCTCTTGTTCATAGAAAAACTCAATAATTCATTTTGTCCAATATGTTACATGTGCCTTATATTACCAAGAATCTTCTAAGTGTATCTCAGTTTACTAAGGATAATAATATACTTATTAGAGTTTCATGCTAATTGTGAATATGTGAAGGACAATAGCACAGGGCATAAGCTAATGCAAGGGAAACTTAGGAATGGACTGTATGCATTTGACCTAACCATCAATAAGCTATCATCTCTTAGATGCCCAATAGTTCTTCCTCAAATTCATATAAGTGAAGGAAGTGAAGTTGGTTATGTCAAGATCTTTAATCTCTTGTTGTGGCACAACAGATTGGGACATCCTTCTTTACGGACTACTAAAGCAATTATGAGTAGTTGTAATGTCAAATATGATTATCTGCGTAACAGTTCTCAATTTGTATGTAGTGCTTGTCAATTAGGCAAAACACATAAGCTTCCTTTTGTTTCTGCATTAAATAAAGCTAAGGCACCTTTGAAAATTGTTCACTCTGTTGTATTGGGTCCCTCACCTGTGTTATCCGGTCTTGGATTTAGGTGATATGTTCATTTCACAGATGAATTTTCAAGGTTTAGTTGGATCTATTTTCTAAAAGAAAAATCGGATTGCAGAAATGCCTTCTTGATGTTTAAAGCAAAAGTTGACTTTTAACTGGTATCATTAAAGTTCTCCAGTCTAATGGAGGTGGGGAGTATGATAGCTTAAATAATGTACTCATTATGTCTGATGGAGGTGGGTAGTATGTTAGCTTAGTTGTCTATGCCTTTAAAGTATTAGGATGAAGCATTTCATGCTGCTATCTTCATAATCAATAGATTACCAATTTTGTTCTAGACAAGAAGAGTCATTTGGTAGTGTTATTCTTAGTTAAACTTGATTATAGTTTTCTCAGAACATTTGGTTGCATATGCTTTCCTCTCACTAAACCCTTCAATCAGCATAAATTCTCATTCAAGTCCAAGCCTTGCACATTTGTTGGTTACAGCCCTTGTTACAAAGGGTACAAATGTCTCACACCTGAAGGTAATGTCTTCATCTCAAGGCATGTTGTATTTGATGAAATGAATTTTCCTTTCCCTTATCAGCATCAACCAATACCAGCTCTTGTAACTCAAAGAATGACCTTACCAACTGTTCTTAAAACTCCTCTTACCCAACCTCTACGTACCACTACCCAATCAATGATTACCTATAATAATCAATCTTCTTCTCTTACTACAATTCCTAAGATTTCTCAGTCTCCTCATAATGTCATCACTTCCCATCTGTCAACTGACACTAGCATTCCTGAATTATCACCCCAAGTTCCTAACTCCCCTTCCATCTTCAATAATGTTACTACTCTAGATAACTCTCAATCTCCTAGTATACTGCCCAAGCATAATTTGAACACTCATAAGATGGTAACAAGAGGCAAAGCTGGTATCTTTAAACCCAAGGCTTTTCTGGTCTCTCATAATGTCACGCTACCCAAAATTGTAAAGCAAGCCTTAGCACATTAGGGGTGGTACAAATCAATGAAAAAAGAATATGATGCACTCATGAGAAATAATACTTGGGAGTTAGTTCCCTATCCCAAAGATAGAAACGTGAGAATAAATGGTTATTTCGTATAAAGGAGTTGGCTAATGGGTCCCTAAAAAAGTTCAAATCTCGTTTAGTAGCTAAAGGATACCCACAAGTGGCTGGATGTGATTTTGTGGAGACATTTAGTCCAGTTGTTAAGCATGCCACACTAAAAATTATTCTCTCTATTGTTTTGAATTATGGTTGGACACTCAAGCAATTGGACATTAATAATGTCTTTCTTAATGTAACCCTTCAAGAGGAGGTTTTATGAAACATCCTACTGAGTTCATTGACAAATAGCATCTTGAATATGAGTGTCACTTAAAAAAATCTCTGTATGGTCTGAAGCAAGCACCACGAGCATGGTTTGACACATTATCAAATGCCCTCATTTGGCTTGGATTCACAAAAACAAATATGATGATTCTTTGTTATGCCTAATATGTCAAAATTATAAAATTTATGTGATTATATATGTGGATGATATGATAATCACGAGGTCTAATCTTCCCAAAGTAAATGAATTCATAGCTCTTCTCAATAATCAATTTGCACTGAAGGATATGGGTCTTTTGCATTAGTTCCTAGGCATTGAGGTATACAAATTATCAAATGGTTGCTTGTTCCTTAAATAATCTAAATACATCAAACATCATTTGGAGAAAACTCACATGACTCAAGCTAAGGGAGCTATCACTCCTATGATCTCTAGTTCAGCTTTAAAAGCTAATGTGGGAATTGATTGTTCTTACTCTGCTCTCTACAGAAGCACTATGGGTGCTTTACATTATGTCACAATTAGAAGGCCTGACATAGCCTTCTCAGTTAATAAGGTATGTCTGTACATGAGTCTTCCTAAGGACACTCATTGGGGAGCTATCAAAAGGATCCTTAGGAATCTCAATGGTATTATTGACTATGGATTGTAGTTCAAACCATCCACAGAGTTGCAAATCAATGGGTTTGCTGATTCAAATTGAGGCTCATGTTTGGATACAAGGCATTCAACTTCGGGTATTTGCATCTTTCTAGGTGCTAATCCTGTTACTTGGTCTGCTAGAAAACGATCCACGATATCCAAATCCAGCGCTAAGGCTGAATATCGTTGCCTTGCAAGTGCAGCTACTGAAGTTGCTTGGCTATAGGTTCTCCTTCAGGAAATGCATATTCCTCTTCCAACTATGCCTATTATTTGATGTGATAGCACAAGTGCTATTTCCTTAATTGTTAATCCTGTGTTTCATGCCAAGACAAAGCATATAGAGTTGGATTGCCATTTTGTGCGTGATAAGGTGCTTCAAAAATAGCTTAGTGTAAAACATGTACCATCCTATGATCAAACTGCGGATATCTTAACCAAGCCTCTTTCACCTAATCCTTTTTTGTTACTTAAAGGCAAACTCAGTGTCACTAAAAGTGTCAATGAGTTTGAGGGGGGATGTAGAGGTAATATCAGAGGTAACACTTGAAAATGATGTTGATGAAGGAGAGTCAAGTGAAGCGAAGATTAATAGCAATGAAAAAGCAAATGTGGATTGAATTAACGACAGTTAGACCATTAGCATACTTGAGTTGCATTGGCATATATGTAGGGATTGCTGAGGTGTCAAAATATTTCTGTTATAATTATGTTTTAATTTGTTTAGTTGTGATTTTGTTTATCTGGTCCTATAAATAGCCTTGTATAAGACATGTAACAGAGATGAGAAAAGGAGAGAAAAATTCATAACAATTCACAAACGTATTATTCATCTTTTTGAGTTAATTTCTTAAATTGTACTTCAAGAGTTTGTTCAAGTACCATTATCTAGTAGAGTTTATTCTTAATTTCAAAAGAAACATCATCTTTATTTACAAAGTACCTAATCGACTACAAAAGGCCTTACTTGTATTAATTTCCGCCAAGAACCTCAATAATTAATGGTTGGACCAGTCCTAATACTACATTACTAACTCCAAAAAATAATAAATAACTTTTGAAGTCATCAAATAAATTATTATTAAAATTGCAATATAAGCTACACCAATTTAGAGTCTAATATTTTAAGAATATTTATATTATTATTTTAAAAAAATTATTCATTATTTTTAGTACTAAATAATACATAATCCTCCAAGTTAATGAAATATCCAGAATAAAGAAAATACATAATTACTTTAATATCCATTTTTACCTATATTATAAAGTGTGCCAATTAATTAGTATTATCAATGAAGCAGGGCATGGGGGATTGAGTTCTGCATCCCATACTAAATGTTCACAGGAGCAGAGCGGAGATTCTCCACTAATTAAGAATATTAGGGGGTTTTATAGTTTATATGCTCAAAATTAATAAATTTTTTAATATAAAATAAAAAATTACAATTAATATTAATAAATATTATATTTTAGACACGAATAATAATATATTTATTTTATTTTATTTTATTATAAATAGTCAAAAATAAATTTACTTTTAATTTAAAATAATGAAATTTATAAGAAAATATATAAAATTATAAAAAATTGGGTTTTGGATAATGGATGGAATTGGAGTGCAATCCTTAACCTCAACCCATAAAGACATTTTATTCATAAAATTATCTTAATCGGTGAAAAGAAAATTGGTTTTTTCACGATTACCCACCTCAATAGGAAAAATTGATAACACAAGTGCCAACTTATTACCTAAGTTCATCTGTTGATATCATTTTTGTCAAAAAGTTATAGTTCTCAAAATTTTGGTAAAATAAAGAGGAATAGTTTTGATATTTAAAGTTATTTCTTTAACAAAAATGGGTAATAAATTTTTTTTTAATTTTGAAATAATAGTTAGACACAATTACAAACACATACACATACATTGACGGGGTTTGAGTTTATATCATTGAGTTTACACCATCTCAATGCCTATAAGAAGAATATATCATCGCTTTTTACATGTCAATTATAAATTAATTGTTAACAACAAATTTTCTTACAAAAAAATTAGATGATAATTTTTTAATTATTCACAACAAAAATTGGTTAGCAATGACAAGTACATGAAGCAACATAACTTTAAAAAATATTGTTATGTATTTATTTTGAGAGTTACTGAACTTCCCACTAAAGTATTTGTTCTAATTAAAAAAATAATTTTTTTTATTTTGTGAAATTATACAGTCCTTTAAAAATCATTTTTCTTCCAAAATTAAGGAAATAATCTTAAATGTTAAAATTATCCCTCTTTATTTGACTAAATTTTTGAATAATTGTAACGTTTTTACAAAAAAAAAAGTACCAATAAATAAAATTAGGTACTAAATTGATATTTTTTTTAATAATATAGATAAGAATAAATATGAAAATAATAATATGAATATCATTAAGGTACAAAACTACTATTTATTATCTAGGTAATTGTTACCAAATGAAAACAAATATATTAAAAAAAACACAATAATTTAATTTCAGAAACTTTTACTAATAACAATTTTATTTAAGATTTTATAATAATCTTATATGAATTAAAAATTAGATATAAGTATCTCTCTTTGTTTATTTATAAAATGTGACAATAATACATTATGTTTAATTTATAAAAGCAATTTAATTTTGATTAAATATTTGTTAAATTTGATTGACGGAAAATTAGATAGTTGTCAAGTTGACCAAATTTTGCTCGACTGACACTTGATCAATTAGAGCAAAATAGGACATATGTTTAATTAAATTAGGCAATTGATCAATTAAGTAAATTTTGATCGATCAACTAGAGCATAATAGGACATATGTTTAATTAAATTAGGCAATTGATCAATTAAGTAAATTTTGATCGATTCGTGTCCCTACTGGTTATAATTGAATTGAATATATATACAACTTTTAAATGAACAACTGCCCAATTACTCACTTATGCTTTTATTTTGAAAATTCCAAGTTCACCAAAAATATATGGGGAAAATATCAAATTAAAATATTTGGAAAAAAAATAAGATAAATAAAAAATTCCAAAATTTGTTGGCCAACTACCATCCAATATCACATCCACCTCAAACAACCCCACTGCACAACCACTGCCACCACCACAACAAAAACCACCCCATCATCACTACACCATCACCCCATGCTAAAACCAAAGACATTTTTTGCCGTTGTAAATAGAGAAAAAGATAGGAAGTTCTTACGCATATCATCGTTGATTTTGTCTCCTCATCACCATAATCAATGAAACTAGCAACATACATCACACTCTTTCTAGTTACAAGCAGTTTCAGCACGCTCGACGACAGACCTCCTATTTTGCATAAATCAATAGAAAAACAAATCCCATAAAAGGGAAGGTGGTTTGAACTTTGAACTAAGGGCGTCCACGGTCAGATTTGTAGTAAAAAAATTGATCAAATTGAACCGTTCATATTATTTTAATCAAACTGAACTTGATCATTTAGCTAATAAGAATGTTGTAACCAAACGGTCCAATCCATTTTGGTTAATGATTTTCAAAACTTTTTTTTCCCTAAATTATAAATTTTTTTTATAATATATAATATTCTTAAAAGTTAAATCAAAATTATAATATCTAACTTTTTTATTTTTAAAAAAATAATAATATAATATATTTTTAAAAATAATTTTTTAATATATTATTTATAAATGTCCGGTCCAGTCTGATTGGTTAAAAAATTTACAAAATCGGACCAAACTATATGTTTTATAAAACTGTCTAATCAAACCCAATTTTTTAATTTTAAATGGTTTGGTTCGATTTTTAGTCCTACTTTGAACCCTAATCTATCAATAAGGGTAAAATTGGTAGTTTATATAAATGTGAAAGCGGGGTGTATTTGTGTATCTTACAATGTAACGAGCATTTTATATAAGAGCTAAAAAATCAATTACACATAACAAACCAATTAATGCTTATTAAAATTTTAAAGTTTACACACTTCAATTACTTACGCATATAAAAGTTGATGCTTAATTCTATTAGGATACGTTATAAAAAAAGTAATAAAAATAGTAAATTAAATAGAAGGTAAATAATATTATTATATTTTATTTATTTTAAAAATTAAAATTAAAGCAGAGAAAGAATTACTATACAATGTTTAGTTTGTATTTAAATAGAATGTTAATTTACAATAATACTGCTTGTATAGTTATGGTTAAATAAAAATACTTATTTATTGTTATATCTTTTTAAACCGTTATATTGATAAAAAAAAAAAAATTATCTATTTTCCAAACAATTATTACTTTAAAAAGTATTTGAACTTAAAAATTTGTAAAGTCAATCAATATAAGATAAAATCTATAATATTTTTTCTTTCATTTCATTGGGAAAATAATTATTTGAACTTACAAAATAATGAGTGTTATAATTACATTAAATATTACCTTTTCAGTATTTAATTTAAACTTAAAACAAAATAAAATCGATAAGCTTTTGAAATAATACTTTCAAGCAAGCTAAGTGTTATATAGTTTTAGATTTATAACAATTTTAATATGAAAATTCAAAAATTGAAATAAAGGTGAAGTCTTAGTGTAAAATATCTAAAGAGTGTAGAGTCGAATAAAATAAAAAATAAATAAAAATTTGTGATGAAAGAACGATGACACAAAAAAACGAATTTCATTCCTGATTAATTATGACACAACCAAAAACAATAATAAAGAAAACTGTTTCATTCCTGATTTTATTTACCCTAACCAAACATCACCTTAAAACGCACATGTGCTAATTAGACTTATTAAAAAAAAAAAACTTAATACAAATAAATAAATAAAAAGTTTAATTTTATAATATAATTCTCTTTATACATAAAATTTTATTTTTAATTCCTTAACAAAAAAATATATGTTTATTTTTTATAACGTAAATAAACATTTTTTTTTTTAAAGAATAAAAATTAATTAAATAATTAAATTATTTATCGATAAAAAGATAAAAAAAAAAAAAGATAAAAATGGAATGATTCACTCAACAACGTAAGGAAGGTAAGAAGTGAGGTAAAGTATTGACAAAATCTGAATCCTAAGCCACAAAAGTAATACACCTATTGGTTTTCAGAAAGGTAGAGTTTCACGTGCTCTACTACCCCCAACTTCATGATTGAAAGGAATCTCTAGGCATCCCCACACTTTCACTACCCCTTATACTCATCCCATTAAGTTCCACTCTCTGTCTACCTTTCCTGTTTTCATTTTACAAAAATAACAAAAGCCTGCCTTAAGCTTTGGTCGCTCTCGTGAAATCAAACAACTGTCCCAAGATTTTTGTAGGACACACCACAAACGAATTTCATTATTATTCCAGTTGGATAGAATATCCTTTTAGATAAAAAAATATATATATATATATCTTTTGGCCAGCTAGCTAGATTACAGATGCATGACCATTATATACATCAACATTTTTCACTCGAGTAAGATATGATTTACCTCCATATTGGACTAACCAAAATAGTTAAAAGAATCCGTTAGGTTAAGATCTTGAAAGGTGCTTTTTCAAGTTCTGTCTGTCAATTGAGAGAGGTTTGTGTTTGTGTAGCTCAGTGCATGTTTATTCATTAGAGAGTTGTAAAATTGTGATGGCAATCATTTACATCTTATCATGGGCTACCTAGCTCATAACATCTTGTAGAAACAATTATTCAAAAGTAGTTAGGAACGAGGTTACTAAATTACTGAATTAATACTGCTTGGGTTGAGTCGCGGACTAGGTCGCTCTCTTTAAGACGTTTCGCGGCTCTGCCCAAAATTGTGCAAGCAAACACAGCCTCGTCGTCCCCAGGATAAAACAGCCCAGCAAAAATCTGTCTCGGAGTTACACTGCACTGATGAACTCCGGAATGCTACACCTGTAAAATAATTTTGTTGCTCTGAAACTAAAATATATTTATTTTTGGTTTTTCTTTTCTGAATCTTTTCTGATGCTCAATAGTTAGAGCGAGATTGAGAGAGGAAATCGAGAGAGAGAGAAGAGAGCTGTGAGCTGAAGGAATTATTTGAGTTGTGAGGGTTCTGCTCTATTTATAGGCTGAGGGTGGCATGGAAAACGGAGCCAAAAAAAAAACGGGCGTGGGTGGAGAACGTGCAACGTTCACACGTTCCGTAAGACTCGGTCCGTAACGGTCACAAAAGCAACAGTCACGACGTGGCAATGGATGGCAAAGGTTCCGTGAGACTCGGTCTCAACGGAACGGAACGGAACGTTACGTTACGTTAAAATATAACAATCACATTTATGTAACGGGACTGTTGGAAAATTTAATTTAATAAATAAATTTTTATCAAAAAATAAAATACCACCTCACCTCACACATACGCACTCGGCTCGGCACGGCGCGGCCTACCGGACGGCGGCGGCGGCGCGCGCGTGTAGTGGACCCACAATTGCCTAGGTCCTCCCCCCTTCCACAAAATTGGGTGCCCCTTGGGGCCCAATCCCATTAGCATTTTCTTTTCTATATAAATGCTTCCAAGGAGAGCTAAAAAAGCAATGTGGGACTTAAGGTTTTGCATTTTTTCTCTTTTCTCCTTTTTTATTCAAATTCACATTTAATTCCAACAATCCCCCACTTGAATTTTATATAAAAATAGTTTTTCATCGAGCAACCGATCAATCAAAGATATAAGATTGTGCATAAGCAGAAGGTGTCTTTCTACTTGAACCTTTGCATAGTATTGATGCTTTAGAATATACTAGAGTAACTCGTAGTTTTGAACTCTATCTCTAACAACATTACACACACAACCTTTCCAAGGTGTAGTTCGAAAAGCCCGTGCTTTACGGCCATGCATGTGTATCCCAGTATAGTGAATGCTCTAGTAAATTTTGCCCAAAATTTCATAGGAAGCGGCCACACTTCCACATTCACATAGGTGAGTCTATCAAGAGTACTCCTGTAGCTATGTACTCCACTCCACATAGAGTATAGAACTCATTAAGAGTTAACAATTAACTCATCCTTCTGTCGCTTCAAGAATTCATGCTTCTAACAGTGTAGGACGGGACCATGATAACATGATTCATCTCATATCACTTCATGACTTGTTATTACCCATTGAACTTATTTCTTGGGATCTCCAGTCTATAAGTCGGGTTACCATCACAAGTGACTCTTCATTCCAAGGGCATTAGTCCCATTCCTTTCGAGGTTTTAAAAACCTTCTCTCTTGCTAAACCTTTCGTCAAAGGATCAGCCAAATTGTCATCAGTACGTACATGATCCACTCTTACAGCTCCTGTAGAGAGAAATTCTCTAACAGTACTGTGCTTACGACGTATCTGTCGTCTCTTGCCGTTATAATAACAGTTCTGTATCTTTGCAATGCCGCGGTACTATCGCAGTGGATCAGGACAGCTGGTATGGTCTTTCCCATAAAGAGATCTCAGCTAACAGACTTCTTAACCAGCCTGCTTCTTCACTAGCAGTAGATAGTGCTATCATTTCTGACTCCATCGTAGATTGAGCCAAAATTGTCTGTTTCTTAGACTTCCAAGAAACAGCTCCACCAGCAATGCTAAATATATAGCCGCTAGTTGCTTTGGAGTCTTCTGAAAGAGTGTTCCAATCAGCATCGCTGTAACCTTCTAAAACAGCGGGAAACTTCTTATAGTGTAATCCAAGGTTCATTGTTCTCTTAAGGTACCTCATGACCCTTTCAATTGCATTCCAATGCTCTATACCAGGTCTACTGGTAAACCTACATAGTAATCCCACAACATAAGCTATGTCGGGCCTAGTGCAATCAATAGCGTAACGTAAGCTACCAATGATGCTCGCATACTCAGTTTGTCTAACACCGTCTCCGGTGTTCTTGAACAACTTTACACTAGGATCATAAGGGGTACATGCAGGTTTGCAGTTAGAGTAATTATATTTCTTTAAGATCTTCTCAATATAATGAGATTGATCTAGAGAAAGTCCCTCTTCAGACCTAGTAATCTTTATACCTAGGATTACACTCGCTTCACCTAGGTCTTTCATGTCAAAATTAGCACATAACATATTTTTCACATTATTTACAACATGAATATTTGACCCAAAAATTAGCAAGTCATCCACATATAAACATATAATAGTGCAAATGTTATTTTCTGTTTTATGATAAATACATTTGTCACTTTCATTCAATTTGAATCCATGTGAGATAACTAGATTATCAAATTTTTCATGCCATTGTTTAGGTGCTTGTTTTAGACCATAAAGAGATTTATCTAATTTACATACTTTGTTTTCTTGACCTGGGATTACAAAGCCCTCAGGTTGGTCCATATAAATCTCTTCTTCTAATTCACCATTTAAGAAGGCAGTTTTAACATCCATTTGGTGCACCACTAAATCATGTATAGCAGCTAGGGAGAAAAGCACACGTATGGAAGTTATTCTTGTGACAGGTGAATATGTGTCAAAGAAGTCCACATTTTCCCTTTGCCTATACCCTTTGGCTACAAGGCGAGCCTTGTACTTTTCAATAGTACCGTTGGGTTTTAATTTCTTCTTTAGTATCCATTTACATCCTATAGTCTTGCAACCAGGAGGTAAGTCAACTAAATGCCAAGTTCTATTAGACTCAAGAGAGTCCATTTCATCATTTATGGCTTCTTCCCATAAGTTGGCATCTAAAGAAGATAAGGCTTCTTGAATGGTTTGGGGATCTTCCTCTAAGGTATAAGCATAGAAATCAGACCCATAATCCTTAGAGGTTCGAGCTCGTTTACTTCTCCTAAGTTCAGTTTCTAATTCCTCATTTTGTTCACTAGTTGTAGCTATGGGTAAACTACTAGAAGACGAGCCCCCACTATTCTTCAGTTTAAAGGGAAACCTATGTTCATAGAAGTCTGCATCATTTGATTCTATAACTACATGATCATTTAAGTTATAGAATTTATAAGTTTTACTATTTACTGCATATCCTATGAATACACATTCATATGCTCTACTAGCAAGTTTATTTCTTTTTGGATCAGGGATCCTAACATAGGCTAAACATCCCCAAGTTCTTAAATAAGTTAAGTTAGGTTTCTTATTTTTCAAAATTTCATAAGGTGAAATTTGACTAGTAGATTTAGGCACTCTGTTTAGCACATAGCAAACAGTTAGTAAAATTTCTCCCCACCAATGAGAAGCAGCACCAGAGTTTAATAAAATTGCAACAACTGATTCAGTAAAAGTTCTATTTTTTCTTTCAGCTTTGCCATTCATTTCAGGAGAATAAGGTGCAGTTTTTTCATGTATGATTCCATTGGTTTTATAAAAATCATTGAAAATATTAGAATCATATTCAGTGCCTCTATCACTTCGAAATCTTTTTATTTTTCTGTTAAGTTGATTTTGAATTTCAGTCATAAATGTTTTAAACATGTCAAACGCTTCACTTTTATTTTTCATTAGATATACATAAATATAATCTGAACAGTCGTCTATAAAAGTTATAAAATAGCGTTTTCCATTTCTTGTTAGAGTTCCATCTAGTTCACATATATCAGAGTGTATTAAATCTAATGGTTCTGATTCTCTAATTACTGATTTATGTGAAGTTTTGGTTATTTTAGCTTGACTGCAAAAATCACATTTTTCAAAATCATTTATTGATAATTTAGGAATTAGTTCTAAGTTACTCATGTTCTTAATTATTCGTTTATTAACATGACAAAGTCTAGCATGCCAAACATTAAAAGAACACAACATGTAAGCAGAAGAAGATACTTTATTAATTTTAACATTTAATTTGAACATGCCATCAGTGGCGTACCCTTTCCCAACAAATACATTATTCTTAGTAATTGTATACAAATCAGCCCCTATAGGTTGAGTAAACCCAGCCTTGTTGAGAAGATAGCCTGAGACTAAGTTCTTTCTTATCTCTGGAGTATGCAGGACATCCTTCAAGATGACAGTCTTTCCAGAGGTAAACTTTAATTCCACCTCACCAGTACCAGCAACTTTAGTGGAGTGGGAGTCGCCCAGCAGCACTTTCTTATCCTCAGACACGGAATAGGACTTGAACATGTCACGATCATAGCAAACATGGCGAGAAGCACCAGTGTCCACCCACCACCCCTCAGATCCACCAACAAAGTTGATTTCAAATATCATAGCTATAAGCTGATCTTCGGTAAGGTTCGCCTGCGGTGCAGGACGATTCCTGTTCCGGCAGTTCCTGGCCAAATGGCCAGGTCTGTTACAACTATAACACATGAATATGTTATTTCCTAAGGGGGTTGAGTTCCAGGTCCAGGTCCATTTCGGGGATGATTTCTATTTTTGTTCTGGTTGTTACGGTTCTGGTTATTATTACGATTCTGAAATTTCATGTTTCTTCCTTTTGGTTTCAGAATGACAGAGGAGGATTTTTTTATTGGAAGTGTTATTTGAGACAACAAGTACTTCATCTTTTTGGTCTTGTTTTCTGGCTTCTTCTTCTATTCTTAGTCGTGTTATTAAACTTTCTAGGGAGAATTCTTTAGTTTTATGTCTAAGAATATTTTTGAAATCTTTCCATGCAGGGGGCAATTTATCAATAATAACAGCTACTTGAAATTGTTCATCTAAAGTCATACCTTCAGAAGTTATTTCATGTGCTATCTTTTGCAGTTCATGAGATTGAGCTTCCACAGATTTGTCATCAGTCATCTGGTACTTCAGATATTTGCTGACAGCATACTTCTTGGTTCCAGCTTCCTTAGTATCATACTTCTTTTGAAGTACATCCCAAATTTCTTTAGCTGTCTTATCAGAGTTGTAGTAATCATACAAATCATCAGCTAAACCATTAAGAATAAAATTTTTACATAAAAAATCATTTTCTAGCCAGGTGTTTAAATCCTTGGTAGTATCTTCAGTAGGAGGATTTGGCAGAGTTAGTTTTTCAGTAGTAAGAACAGAGGCTACTTTTTTCATTGTTAAGAAAAATAGCATTTTTTGTCTCCATCTTTTAAAATGTAGCCCCTCAAAACGAAAAGGTTTGTTAAGGTCAGCAGCTAAAAATTCAATAGACATGGCAGATGGAATCGTCTTAAAATTGTAGAAACAATTATTCAAAAGTAGTTAGGAACGAGGTTACCAAATTACTGAATTAACACTGCTTGGGTTGAGTCGCGGACTAGGTCGCTCTCTTTAAGACGTTTCGCGGCTCTGCCCAAAATTGTGCAAGCAAACACAGCCTCGTCGTTCCTAGGATAAAACAGCCCAGCAAAAATCTGTCTCGGAGTTACACTGCACTGATGAACTCCGGAATGCTACACCTGTAAAATAATTTTGTTGCTCGAAAACTAAAATATATTTATTTTTGATTTTTCTTTTCTAAATCTTTTCTGATGCTCAATAGTTAGAGCGAGATAGAGAGAGAGAAGAGAGCTGTGAGCTGAATGGATGATTTGAGTTGTGAGGGCTCTGCTCTATTTATAGGCTGAGGGTGGCATGGAAAATGGAGCCCAAAAAAAAAACGGGCGTGGGTGGAGAACGTGCAACGTTCACACGTTCTGTAAGACTCGATCCGTAACGGTCACGATGTGGCAACGGTTCCGTGAGACTCGGTCTCAACGGAACGGAACGGAACGTTACGTTAAAATATAACGATCACATTTATGTAACGGGACTGTTGGAAAATTTAATTTAATAAATAAATTTTATCAAAAAATAAAATGCCACCTCATCTCACACACAGACTCGGCTCGGCCGGCCGGACGGCGGCGGCTCGCATGTGGTGGACCCACAATTGCCTAGGTCCTCCCCCTTCCACAAAATTGGGTGCCCCTTGGAGCTCAATTCCATTAGCATTTTCTTTTCTATATAAATGCTTACAAGGAGAGCTAAAAAAGCAATATAAGACTTAAAATTTTACATTTTTTCTCTTTTCTCCTTTTTTATTCAAATTCACATTTAATTTCAACACATCTTGTATGCAGGACAATTTGACATTTAACTCATTTTTATTTTATTAAGAATAATACAGGAAAATAACCCTGGGACCTTCTGATTAATAAACTCAAAATGTATCCGTACCAGGGTTAATAAAACAATTACCATAATCATGATTTGATAATTAAAAGATCAACGTTCTAAATTAAACAAGGGAAAAATAAAAAGAAAGAAAGATAAAACAAAACAAATACATACACATACTCAAGTCACAAAGCAAATAAAAACAAGCTGAATTTAGGGCTCATTTATAAGTTCGTGGCTGTTGCTAATGAAGAAAAACTCGTAAACAAGCCCAGCAAGTCCACCACCAATAAGTGGCCCCGCCCAGTATACCCAATGGTTCTCCCAACTCCAATTCACCAAAGCAGGCCCGAAAGAAACAGCCGGGTTCATGGATGCTCCATCAAAAGCCCCACCGGCCAAAATATTAGCGCCAACAATGAAACCAATTGCGATTGGTGCGATTGTTCCCAAACTACCCTTCTTAGGATCTATGGCTGTAGCGTAGACTGTATAGACCAATCCAAAGGTCATCACTATCTCGAACACAAAAGCGTTCCATACACCAACTCCAGAGGATAAACTGAAAGTTGGTACAGCCTGCATATATAACAACAGATTATGATCCCCAAATCCGAAAATACCGTCGATAACTGCCTTTATAACTGTATTTGAAATAAATAAATTAAATTAATATCAAACATGAGAAATTAGAAATTATAATCTCACCAAGCCAGAGGTCACAAGCTTAAGTAAAAGACAAGCGACAGTTGAGCCCAAGAGTTGAGCGAGCCAGTAGAAGATGCCACGTAAGAGGGTGATGTTACCGCCAATGAAAGCACCGAAGGTCACTGCAGGGTTGACGTGGCCGCCGGATATGTTGGCGCCAACCGAAACAGCGACAAAAAGAGCAAAACCGTGGGCCAGCGATGCCATGATGAGGCCAGCTGGCGTGGTTGCTCCGTCGCTGGTGAGCTTGTTGAAGGCCATGCCGGAGCCGGAGCCGGCGAATACGAAGATGAGAGTGGAGAAGAACTCGGCCAACGCCGCCCTTAAGGCATCAGGGTGAGTGGCCTCTTCAGGCCTACCAACGGCTATGTTTCTGATAGGCATGGTAGATTGATCGAAGATCAGACGGTGGAAACTGAGCAGAACTTTATTGAATTACACTGAGTAGTAATAGTAGTAGAACTGGTTTCCACTTCTCAAGAGATAGTGAGCTGCTAGCTTGCTTATATTGAAGTTTGTTGGAGATGATAAACCGGCAATAGAAGGTATCCCGGTAAATTTGGATTGATATGGAAAACTGGAATTATTAACTTCGAATGTGATTGGTGGACTGTGAAATATGAAATAGATGGAAGAATTAAAAATATATATATATAGAATTTCGGAACATATATATATATATATATATATATATATATTTTTTTTTTTTTCTTTTTCTTTTTTTTAAATTATAAAAAATAATACTTATATAATTTATAATAATAAAAATAACATTTTAATAATAATATTTAATTAAATAACGTTTAATATTAAATAAATCTAAACTATTATCATTCAATTTAAACATCATCAATTAAACAAAATTTTAAAAATAATAATATAATAATCATTCTTTTTATTATAAAAGTATATTATTCGATGGGTGTTTTTTTTTTTTGTTAATAAATTTGAAGGTGTTATTTTTATAATTTTTTTATATTTTTTTCAATAAAAAACCTCCATTAATTTTATCCTAATTCATTAACAAGTTGAAAAAGTTTTAAAACTTTTAAGTCTAATTCACCCATCATAGTTGAACACGAAGATATGATAAGAGTATTATCATTCAATATCTATGAACTAAAATTAAATCCAAATTAACTTAGCGCTGAAACTTACACCTTTACATTTATTAGCGTAATTACAACGTCAATTGAACTAATTCATAATAAATAGATATATCAAAATTATTAATAAAATAAAAATTTAAATTCATAATTTTAAAAATATAATATCTCATATAATAAAATAATTTTAAACATAATTTTTTTAAAATAGTTTTAAAAAATATAATTTTTGTGTATTTTTTTAATAATTCTTTTATTATAATTTAATTAATTTTTATTAATAAAAGATTTTATGATTATTTTTTTATATTATATTTTAAATTTTATATTTAATTAATAATTAATATATTATTTGCGCGTATCACATCGAAATATTCCTTTTTTTTTTTTTTTTTTAAAGAGTTGTATTTTATTTATGTCACCAGTGTTTTGATACATACAGCAAGGAATATGGCGGCAAGATGCTGTGTGATTGACACGTGTAAGAAATGGATAAGAGACACGTTAATGTGAGGAAAATAGTTGGTCTCTGGAATGATCGAAGAGTTTCTTTATGGTATCTAAGTATGTGTTTAAAATATGGACCCAAAAGGCAAAAGATAAGGATTGGCACTGGTATTTATTAAAATATTTTATTTTAGTAACTCAGTTTAAAACATTAGTACTTATTTTAGTCATTTTAAATAATATTTGGTTTTTTTTTCAGTTAAAATTGGCTACAAATTGAATAAGAGCATTTATAAGAATTTATCGAAAAAAATAATTTAATAGCCACAAAGGAATACAATTTAGTGTTATTAGTGTTAATTAAAGTCCTTATTAATAAAAATATTGTGGCAATAATATTTTAAAAGGTGATAATATTGTCCCTCTAATATTATAATAAGTAATTATTTTAAATTTTTATTCTAAATTTTTATGTATTTTAGTTAAATTTTTTAAGCTCAAACGATTAGTAATAATAATAATGTATTGGCAAAAAAATAAAAAAAATGAATAGCAAAATTTGAAGTATTCTAGTTACTGTTGCATAGGGCTCGGTAGCCTAGTTAATATATTAGTATTGTTCGTGACTATGTTATTAAATTATTTCGTTTGAGTATCCCAATTTAATTATTAGTATCCTTTTTAGCCATTAATTTTTTTTTTTTAGAACAAATGCTATTCAAAATGGTTAAAAGTAAGCCACAATTTCTGACACATTTTATAAATTCAACACAAATTTGATAATTTTAAATAAATTTAAATTAAAATTAAATAAATTATATTATAAATGAATTGATCCATTTTTATTCGATTTGTTAAATGAGTTAGGGTTAAATAAATTATATCCTAAATGAATGGATTTGTATACAATATATTAACAAAAATTGTATTATATTAGTAAATTTGACACGAATTTTAGCCTTTTAAATAAGTTCAAGTTTAAATTTAAAGAATTAAATTATAAATAGATTAACTCATCTCGACTATTTTAACAAATAAGTTGAGTTTGAATTGGGGCTAAACAAATTCAATTCTAAGTAAATCAACCTAAATTATACAAAACTTACTCGTTATACAACTCTAATTAAGAGGAATATCAATGCTTGAATTAAGGTACTAAAATAGAACCTTTTAATAACACGGGACGTAAATAATTCGATACATTAACTAGGAACCAAACCAATACATAAATATATATATACATAGAGAAAGAGAGGATAGATCAGTGACCTTAATTTTTTATTTAATTAACTGTTAAGTTTTAAAAATAATATAAGAGAAAAAATAAGAAAAATATATTGTTATAAATTTTAATTTTTAAAAATTAATAATATAAAAATTAAATAATAAATTATATATATATATATATTTTTTAATGTATTCATATATATATATATATATATGATTGTGTTATATTAAGTACTGTATATTGATTGGTTTCTATGTGAGTACAGCGGAATAGGTTATATTTAAATACTGTTAATTACTTTCTGTTTTTTTGTCAGAAGATTAATTACTTTGTATTTGATTAAGTTAATTTAACGCTTATGTCATGATTGCTCCTTAATGGCTCATGATATATTATTTATGTCATGTTGCAAAGTAACACATGTTGTTTTCCACAGAATATTTAAGCTTCTGTAATATCGTTTTCTTTATCCAGTATATTCATGACATACAAGATTACAAGTAATGTTTGTACTGTACTAAAGTTTCAATAAAATCAAATATTGTTTTGTGAACAGTCTAATAATTAATCTGAAAGAAAATTTTTATATATTAATTAAATTAAATGGTCAATGTAGATCAATAGGAAAATTATACAAAGGATATAGAGTACGGTATAAGAAAATATGATGCATTTGAAAGAAGAAGAAAAAAAGTTGAATATTAATATTGTCAAAAATCACAACTAATTTTATTACTGCTGCAACAATTGTATATAAATTATTCATTATATTTTCATAATTAACAATATAAATTATGATAATATTTACACCAAAATTTATTTTAAAAGACATATTGGTGGTTGTGGTGCAAATGTTGAGCTCTCTTCTTACGTCCTAATGGTGGCGAAATACATTGGATATGCAAATTTTCATATAATTTTACATAACCATTACCTATTGTGTGGGATATAGTAAAATCATTTGGAAAATAAATCACATTAATTTTTTAAAAATATTATGTCAAAAAGTAGTATGAATAAAAATATGAGCAATGCCTTGCAATTACTATCATTCAAATAGATATAAGTATATGCATTCTATTTATTAGCTACTAAAAATTGTGACCGGCCAAAATATATAAATTGAACATATTAAAAATAAACATATATAATATAAATTTTAATAATATATATTCTAGATAAAAAAAAAAAAAAAAGTACGTCTATAAACCTATGTTTTTGTAATATTTTAGTCTCTAAGTTTTCAACTATCACATTTTAATTCCTAAACTTTAATGATTTAAGATGTTATATAGGTCTCTAAATTATTATTTTTGAATATTTTAATATAAATTTTACTAAGATGAAATACTTTGGTCCTTAAAATTTAAATTAAATTATTTATTTATTTTTTATATAAAATTTAAATATATCAATTAAAAGTTTAAAAATTAAAATTTCCTAAAATCATGAATTTAAGAAATTTGATGTCACTCACCCTTCAAGTTTTGTATCCATAAAGTAAGTGCATAAACGTTCAGCTCTACTCTAATGGTTTGCTGTTAAGAGAGAGCTTGAATGACGACACGAAGGATGTTGGAAATCATTTTTTTTATATATAAGTTAAGTATTTTAATAGCTAATCTCAAATTTTTTAGCTTTTAAAAAAAAAGTAAATTTATTTTAATTTGTATTATTATATTCAAAAAAAAAAAAAATACACATGATAAAAGGTATTATTGAAAATAAATTAATCTCTTACATTTACTTTCATTTTTAACACAATAATTATCTAATATTTACAAATATTTTATACAAGTTTTTCTAAACAATAAACCAACCTTTTTTTTTTATTTTTTGCTAAACTAATAAACTAATTTTATAAAATTACATGATTCTATCCTTTTAACTTTTGAATATATAACTTTTTTTTTATTAAAAAAACATATAGCTATTTAATATTAATTTTATCAAGTTTATTAAAATTAAATCAAAATATTGAGTCAATAATGTATCTAATTAACTAAGCATTTTTATTTAATTCTTATAATTATTGACAAATTGAATAATAAATAAACACTATTATATACAAAAATATATTACCATGTCAATTGAAGTGACATTTTCTTATTTGTTATAGTTTAGTGAGCTCAATTATACTTACTAATAAAATTATGCTACATTATTTATAATAAATCTCAAATTCATAGCATTTTTCATACTAAATAGTTATATTATCTCTTAACAAAAAAAAAAAAGATTTAATTGTATAGCATAATCTTTTCATATATAGAACTTTATTTTTTTAACTCTATTAAGAAAAAATATATGTTCATTTTTTTATAACATAAATGAAAATATATTTTTTAACATTGTAAAAAAAACATAAGTTCTTTAATGTTGTAAGAAAATAAACATATATTTTTTAAGTGTGAGAATTAAAAATAAAATTAGTTAAATAACTATGTTATTTATACACTAGAGGCAAAAAAAAAAAAAAAAAAGTTGTTATATGTTCAAAAACTAAAATGTAAGATATTGGGGGCATGAAATTGACGTGTTAAAAAAAAGCAACAAATAAAAGCAATTAGTTAATTTTTCATGAGCTTATCATGTGAGTATTTTTCTTTAATTTTAATATAATAATATAAATTAAAGTAAATTTATTCATTTTTAAAAGTAAAGTAATTTTATGTGAACTACTAAAAACAAGTAATTAAAATATTCAACTTGCAAAAGAAAGTGACTTTTATTGCACTTCATCCGATTGTCTTTCTTATAACATGAAATTTGTAAGACAAAAAGGTAAATGGACGGTTAAATTATTTTAGAAAATTATTTAAAATAATAACTCTTGAAACTCATAATAATAAAAATAACATATTTGTCTTAAATTTAAAAGAATATAAGTTAGTATTTAGCTAATATTATGGTGCTATTTTACCCTACTCATTATGAAAAAAGTACATAAATGGTCTCTAAACTTATGTCTTTGAGACATTTTAGTCCCTAAATTTTCAATTGGTACACTTTAATCCCTAAATTTTAACAATTTATGATATCTTATACAAAATTTGGTCTCTAAACTATTTCTTTTTAGACACTTTAATCTCTAAACTTTAATTAGATGAGATATTTTAGTACCTAACATTTGTTAAGGTGAGACACTTTAGTCCATAGAATTTGCACTAAAATGTACATTTTTTTTTTTCTAAAAATAGAACTTAAGTATATAATTTGAAAGTTTAAGGACTAAAATATCCTAAAAACATAAATTTAGGGACCTTAATGTCGCCCCAACCTTTCGTTATTATGAGTTTTAAGAATTCTTATTTTTATTGTTTTTCAATTATTTTTTCCTTTTTGATGACTTTTTGTTATATAGAAATTATAAAAAAAAGATTTGGAAAAGCAACAAAAATAATACTTTTAAAATTTATAATAACAAAATTAATATCTCTTATATTCAAATAATATATTTTACAATTAAAAAATAATTTTTATATTTTTTTTAATATTTTTAAATTAAATTGCGATAATTTAAACTCATTTAATATTATTAAAATGTTAATTTTATTATTATAAATTTTTATTGTATTACTTTTAGGAATTTCTTAAATACTATATCTGAAATGTGTTCTGCTTCGTGCCACTCTAGTAAAAACTGTCCAATTGAATCAATGTTACAAAATTGCATCCTCGTGGGGCTTGAATATCAGATTATCTTAAACCCAAAAACAACAATTTCTCAAACAAGCATATTATTGACTAAGTACCACACGGTATATAATTGTTAGAATTATTATTATAAATTTGAATAAAAAAAAGAGAAAAAAGAAAAAGTGCAAAAACTAAAAAAATGTAAAGTTTCACATTGCCAATTTACCTCTCCTTATAAGTGTATATATAGAAAAGAATTAGCAAGTGGGATTGGGCCCCAAAGGGCACCCAATTTTGTGGAAGGGGGGAGAACCTAAGCAATTGTGGGCTCCACGTCGTGACCGTTGCGTGTGACCGTGATCGTTATGGAACGTTTCACACGACCGTTTCTGAACGTTGCACGTTCTCCACGACCGTTTTGGGTCCGTTATTTGTGACTTCCCTCAGCTATAAATAGAGGGCTTCATTCTCATTCTAAAATCATCCCTTAGCTCTCAACTCTTTCTTACTTTTCTCCCTCTCGCTCTAATCACTAAGCAGTACAAATAATTCCAGAAAACAAAACCCAGAAATACTTTCCAGTATACAAATTAAAATATAATTTTTAGTTTCCGAGCAACAAAAGTTATTTTACAGGGTGTAGCATTTAGGAGTTTATCAGTGCAGTATAGCTCCGAAACAGAATTTTACTGGGCTGTTTTATCCTAGGGACGACGAGGCTGTGTTTGCTTGCACAATTTTGGGCAGAGCCGCAAAACGTCTTAAAGAGAGCGACCTAGTCCGCGACTCAACTCAAGCAGTTATTTCAGTAATTTGGTAACCTCGTTCCTATCTACTTTTACGTAATTGTTTCAATAATTTTAAGATGTATTTCATCTGCCATGTCTACTGAATTTTTAACTGCTGACCTCAAAAAACCTTTTCGTTTTAAGAGAAAATTTTGCTCGGCTCAATTTTCCTCGGTTGATGCAAAGCTTCAAGAAATTTGCCAAAGCATGGAAAACTCACAAAAATAAGGGAATCCAAAAGTGTTCTATTCTACCATTGAGACAAAGCCAACAGTCCAATATATTTTACAAACTAAAATGGTCTCTAACAAGTCAACAATACATGAATTAAAAGTCAAATGGGAAAGTTTTTCAACTGAGTATTGTAAAGTAGAGGACTTTTCGTTGTCCACCAATGAAGAATAGTCATCAATTGGGTTCATCTTTTCTTGAATATCTGATATTACATTCTTGAATTTCTTAAATTCTCGATGAGATGACAAGGAAACTTTTGGGTTGAAGAAATTGCCTGAAGTGGAAATTGATTGGGCATCAATCTTCTCCTTTGCAATTAAGTTTTTAAAATTTGTAGAAGTCTACTTAAGGTTCAATGGGATGATAAGGGCAATTTATGCTATGATTATGGACATTAGGCTTTTAAATTATTATGGACATTAGGCTTTTAAATTAGGAAATGCGTCGCTCTTAGGGATATTAGAGTCACATGACAATCAAAAAATTTGATGATATAAATGTAACAAAAAAATTCAATAGTATATTTGTAGCACTTCTAATGGTTTGGTAATATAAAAATCTATTTACTCAATTACTTTTGTTGAGAAATAAATAACGTATTTTTTCTATCTATAACTATGATTAAATTTATAATTCTTTTGATATTTTTGTAAATACATAACAGTTTCATAATAACAATAAATTCATATAATTTTCAAATACATATATACATCATATATATACATACATACATACACATATGTATATAATTTTCAAATACATATATATATATATACATCATATATAATATGTATATATGTATGTATACGTACGTACATATATATATATACTTACTTGTTTGCGGATATGTATTACAAATTGAAATAAATTTATCTATTTTATTTTATATATTTAATTTTGTATACTAGCAATCAATTAGTAAGTTATAAATAGTAGAGCCGACAATTTTTGACACGACCCACCCACGAAATAGTCAGGTCTGGGTTGGGCTTATATGTGTTGGGTTGTAAACACGTCGACCTGTTTAACCCATTTAAAAAAATAGGGTTGAATGAGTTAATTGGGTAACCCGCATAAGTAACACAAGTAAATAACTAAAATTATTAAGGTATGTACGTAATTGTTTCTTATTTAATTATTTTGTAGGTTTATACTTTAAAATATTATTGAGATGATGTTTAAATTTATTTTATATTTTATTTTCTTATTTTTATCAATTTATAATAATATATTATTTAGTTTAATTTTGTATATTTTTATTATTAATTATTCATTTTAGACTTAAAACAAGTTTTTATTTACAAAGAATTTATGATATATATTTTTGTTAGACTTTTTTGTTATTATTTAAGACTTTAAAATATTAGATTTGATGTATCACAATATTTATGATTATTGATATTATTTTTATTTTGTATTAGTTAATATTTTTTACATTTTTTGTTAAAAAATAATGCTTAAATTGATTTAATTTTTGGAGTCTAATTAGAATTTATAATGTTAATAGGTGACATAAATATATGTTAATATTCAATATAATATCTCTAATTTTTTATATTATAAAATATAATGTATATTATTTTATATATTTATACGGGTTAAATGGGTCAATCCAGGTTGGGTTAGGGTTGTACTTTCTGACCTATTTAATAAATGGGTTAGGTTAGGGTCAATCTTATATGGGTCGGGTCGTAAACAGGTCGACCCGAATACGACACGACCCACCCGTTTGACAGCTCTAATAAATAGGTAGCTCAGTTGGTTGAATATTATGTATAAGGTGGTGGTTTTACTAGATAGTGAGACATGGGTTCGATGCTAAGAATTTGTGTTCTAATGTTACGCCTGAACATAACTTTAGGCACGCTCAATGGTTAGATACAAACCTCTTTGTAGTTGGGGTCTATCCTAATTACCAATAAATTGTGGTGTGTATCTGTATAATAATTGCCATATTCTCCATCCCTGTGAGGCTTTTTTTCAAACAAAAAAATGCTGCCCAAAAAATCAATGTTAGTGTATATAAAAAATTATTAGTAATTTTTTCTATATATTTTAGTACTAAGTCTCTTTTTAAATTATTAACATAATACTACTTACCTAATCGTATATGCAGGAAGACAAACAGTATAATAAAATAATTTCTCTCTTATAAATTGTATTACATGGATAAAAAATAAAAATATTTTTTTATTATATGATATAATTTAATTAAAATTTTATTAATAAATAATTTTATAATTACTTTATTTTTTCACACACATATATATATTTTTATTATATGATATAATTTAATTAAAATTTTATTAATAAATAATTTTATAATTACTTTATTTTTTCACACACATATATATATGTGTGTGTGTTAGTAGTAAAATGCACATGGTTAGGATATATTATATTTTATTTTTATGTTCTTAATTTTTATTATATTTTGAATGCTATTAAAATATATATTTATTATTTTTTAATAAATAAAATAGTAAAAATTTAACAACTATTTAATTATAAAAAAATTTAATGTGAACCACAATAATATCAATACTTATTTTAAGACTCTCAAACTATATAAAATAAAAGTTAAGTTTGCATAAAATTATCTAGTTGAGCATGAAAAATTTGCATTAAAAAATGTAAGTTTTAATTATAAAGTAATTAATTGATAAATGTTGTTTAGAAAAATAACAAAAATAGTACTCTTTAAAAGTTATAATAATAAAAATAATATCATCTATGTTTAAATCATATATTTTTATAATTAAAAAATAACTTTTACATCATTTTTTTAACTCCCGTTCAATTAAACGCTATTTAAATTAAATTACAGCAAGTTACATCCGTTCAATGTTACATTTTTAATGTTGAATGTTTAATACTATTGTAGTACTAGTTTATTATTATAAATTTTAGGGTATATTATTTTTGGTAAGTTTTTTAAAAATTATAAAGTAATTAATGTTTATGTAATATAAAAAGTAAATTCTTATAATAGAAAAAAGAAATAAAATTATGATATAATATAATTGTTATAATTAAATAAAAAATTAATAATAATTACAATTTTTATAATTAAATTCGAATAATTTTATCTAATTTTTTATTTAATTATAATATTTTCATTATTTTAAAAATAAATATGTGTTTTTAACTTGCATAGGATTTTTAATATAAAGATATCATGTCACAAAAAATTATATATATATATATATATATATATATATATATATATAAATATTTTGTTCGAAGAAAAAAGTTTATTACACAAGTTTTATATCATTAGATTTAAAGGGTTAAAATTTTCATATTTTTTTTCGTACATGTTTTAAACGTCAAGTCTAAAGATATCATGTCATAAAAAATTATATATATATATATATATATATAAACACAGGAAAAAAAAAAAAAACAGAGAGAGAAGTGCGGTGTGTTACCAGGAGTAGGTCCAGAAAGCCATGCAATTATGATTGGTCAGACATAATCAGTTACTATCACTGATTGACAGCTGTCTATCTATTTTTAGTAGCGGTGAGTGGGTTACTGTTGGGCCCTACCCACGTTCTTCACACACATGGGAAATCGGATCTCGTTTTAAATTGTAAAATAGGTAGTCTCCTATTTTTTACAAAAATATATTTTGAAATTTTACAAAAAGGTATTCTAAAAATTTACAACTTTTACTGATCGAATCAAATTAATAAATTTTTATTATTCTTGAACTATTATTTTTATAAAAATTAAAAAATTGTATTATTTTATAAATAAGTTTAAATTCAAATTATAATTTTATAAAAAATAATATATTTAAACAATCATTTATCTTTCTAAATTTGTACTCTTTTGCCAATATGCTAAGAAACTTTTTCTTTTCATTCATTATTATTTGGTTAAATTATATATTTTTTTTATTCTAACTTTATCTTAGTACTTTAATATCTTAACTAAATATTAGTAATTTTTTAATTCAAATTTAAAGATAATTAACTAAGTTATTAAATTTTAAAAGTTCATGAATTAAATATGTCCAAAAATAAGTTTTTTTTTTCTTTCAAACAATGATTCTAACTGCTACAATATAATTTAGTTTAACTTTTAAATTTAAATTATTAAATATGAAAAATTAGTAAACAAAAAATTACAAAAATTTTATTAAATCACCTAAATATCAAATATAGTAAAGTTATTGGATAAAAATATAGTTTATTTTGGATAAAGAATTGTAAAGTCCATTTGTTAAAAAAAAAATGCCTATTAATTTTTTATTTTAAAATGTGTAGTTTAGTTTTTATATATAAAATTTTAAATTACTTGGTTATAAATTTTGAACAAAATTATTTACATATTTTAAAGTAATGATTACTAATACCCTTAACTTCTTAATTATAAACCTAAATGTATGCTCAATTTTTTAAGACAATAATAGCAACATTATAGTTTTAATTAAAATAAAATTTAATAATAATTATTTTAATAAATTATATGCAATTGCACTTTTTTTGTGTGTGACTAATTCTCTTAAAAAAATTTAAAAAAATGAATAATTTAACACTTTTAGAGTTGAAAATAGGTCATCAAGGCACTAAAACAATTCATTTTTATATATAACTAAAACAACTATTTTTCAATTCTAAACGATTAAAAACATATATTCAAAGCTATTAGAATTAAATAAACATTTTTTTTTTTTAAATTAGTAGATTATTTTGGCACTTCACTTAGAACAACATGCCAAATTTGAAACCAATTTAACGAATAATTTTTTTGTATTAATTATTATTTTAATAATGACCAACGAGATATTATTCAATAGCATAAAATTTATTTAGATACGTAAAAAAATATGAAATTTGAATTTCACTTGTAATTGTGTGAGTGTTACATAGTTATTTAAAAAAAATATTTTAATAAAAGGTATTACATGCATAAACGCGAGCACTATTAGCATTTATTTATTTATTTTTGAAAAATCTCAAAAGTAATTTCATTAATTGTAAATGTTACTCTAAAAGTTTCAACTTAAAATGTTAACTTATTAGAATGAGCAGTTTCAATTATATTTTTAATTTACTATATTTTTTAACATGTAACTTGTTTGCATACTCAATAATCCTCTTTTGAATGAAAACACATTTTAATCCTTTGGACTCAAACAATGCCCCAATACTAAGGATCAGTCGTTTAATCTCATCTTTTTTAACTCGACATCCATACTTCATCAAGTTCACACATATGGTAATAAAGGGCTAAAAAACTCACGCCAAGTTAATCAAACCTCAAGAATAGGAACCCAATATTCTTTCAGACTTGGGCCACGTGAGCAGCTTACACGGATCAACTTTCAAGATCCACCTTATGTGAGCCCACACAATGTAAATTGGGCCTAACTCTAATACTATTTGTTGAGCCTGAGGTTCCAACTCAAAAAATTAACCTAATAAAAAGAATAGTTTATTCCAATTATATACTTATTTTTCTATTCATATGTTTACAATCTAGGACTTGTTCGCAAACCAAACAATAAATTTTAATTATTGCTTCTATCGATCAAACTTTCAAGCTTACAACAGTAAAAACATACTAATGACACTTAAATTGAATAAGAACACTACTCTCTTCACATAAACATATAGACAAGCTACTTTCATAATGTGAACATCTAAATTTCATATGTACTTTATCGATGAAAACCAAATGCACTAATGAAGTTTCATAAGAATTAGGTAGGTTTATTACAAACTCTATTTGTTTCGCGTGAAAAAGACCTCCATAAGGTGAAAAATTGTCGAGCAAATTGAGTTAAACTTTTATTCAAACACTTTATGGTCATTACAAGCTACCAAATTTGTCATTCCCAAATAAGAAACAAAGATATAAGAAAAAAATAGATAAAAATATAATAATAAACAAACTTTAAAAAATGAAGAAAAAAAGAGTAACATACTGGAGAGAGAAACTTTCAAAAAGGAATATATTTCTTTGACAAGAGAGAAAATTACCAATAACACGCATAGGCTTAGGGGTTTGTTGCTAAAAGAGTAGAAAAATGAAGCGAATTTGCTTACTTGACACTGGACATTATTAGCAGTTAATCATAATTAAATCCATATCTTTTAATTTACAATTTTTATGTTTAAGTCTTAATTTTTCTACCAATAGCTTGATTTGAAGTCTTAAAATAATATTTTAGTTTATACATAATTGAATTAATTCAAAAATGACATATTAGCTTATACATAGAATATACATATTTTAGTTTATTTACAATATGTACATATATTATACGTACAAGTTGTAAATAACTGACAACTATTTTAAAATCAATTCAAATATGTACATATTATATATGTTATTTAGGACATGAACTCTAATAGCTTTTATTATTATGCAAATAGTAATTTCTTTACTATTTTTTTCTTCTTCTTTCTTTATGAATAAATAGATCAGGCCGCAAACGAGTCAATTTAAACCCGACCTAACCCACCTGTTTGACAACTATAAAAAAGATAATGTTGTAGTTTTGATAGTTTAGTGTTTAGGGCTCATAACTTTTGTATAACGACTTGGTGGTTGATTTGTCTTTTTTTTTTTCCTTCCCTTTTTCTTCATATTTAATAATATTGGTAGTTGAGAGCTAAATGATGAATGTGTTAAGGAGGTGCTAACTTAGTTAGGATTCCTCTATGCACCCATAAAGACAGACCAACTACAACCTATAATTAAAAAAAATATATATGCAAAAATTCAATTAACAATGTTATAAAATCCTTTTTGGATATGTATGTATGCTGATGGTTAACTAGTTTTTACAATAATTTATTGCTAATTTATATATATATATATATATATATATATATATATATATATATATATATATATATATTACTGATATGTTGGGCGATGTTGCTCATTATATGGCGAGCAACAACCATAAATTCTTCTATAATGGGTAACGTCGTCTAACATATCATTCATAGACACACACACATATTAGTCATCTTTACTTGCATTACACATAAAAATTTACACTTGTGAATTTGGTAGATAATTATTTTTATTTATTATAATTCTTTGTATTACAATATTTTAAATAAATCATAAAAATAATAATTGTAAGTCTTGTAAATTTCTTTGTATCTTTGTTAGCATTTTCGTAAGAAAACATGAAATTTGTTTATTTTAATTAATGTTTTTGTCTATGTATGATGTTTTGCTTGTGATCAGTATTGTACACACTCACGTAGATCTTAATACTATTGTATGTTTTTCTGAGTTGGTGAAGTTTTGCCTTGAAAAAACTTATTTTTAGTGATTTGCTAGGGTCTCGTGGGGGTCTCGCTAATAGTGTGCCAAGGTGATCGGCGAAGGATCAGCGAGTATGCATAGGGTGGATCTATGACTTGTTGGACCTCGCTGACAGTTCTGAAAGGGTTCGTTGAGGCGGTCATTAAGGTCTCACAAAGATGCGTTGTAAGGGTCTGAGAAGTTAAAAATTAGCGATAAATACCCCTTTCTCTCTTTTATTCATCACACATTTCTAAACATCGCTTATCCTCTCTCTTAACCTTTTCACATACGTTTCTTACACTGCATATTTGACATTGCGTATTTTTAAAATGTGTGAAAAATATTTTTTGGTGTGTTTAAAAAATATTTTATTTCTCGTGTTACTAATACGTTGAGTGCTTTTTCATATTAGTAATTTGGAGATGATTCATTCACTTAGAGTTTAAATATTTTTCAAAGATGATTCTGTAATTTCAATACATCGAGTATTTTTTCTGTGCTAAACTGTAAGGTGGTAATAAAGTTTATTAAACTCATTTATAAAACATAGTTTCTGTATTCTCAATATAATGGTGTTATTTCTGTATTGAGATACGAGGTGATGATAAAGTTTGTAAATTTATTTATAAAACAAAGTTTATGTATTCTCAATACATCGAGTGTTGTTTATGTATTGATATACGAGATGGTGGTGAAGTTTGTAAACTCATTTTTAAAATGGAGTTTTCGTATTTTCAATACATCGAGTGTTATTTCTATACTGAGATACGAGGTGGTGGTGAAGTTTGTTAAATTATTTTATCAAACGGAGTTATCGTAATAACAATATATCGAATGTATTTCTGCATTGTTATTATGAGGTGAAATTTTCATATCAACATATGTCAAGTGTGTTTCCGTATTGTTGATACAAAGTGTGTTATTCTAAAATCATATTTTTAAACTACATATATTTGTACACGTATACTGATTGCAGGTACTTGCATCACATGATGGTGTGACTTTAGAAGTGAGCCGGATTCAATAAGGATCGAAATAGTTGTGGAGGCATTTAGTGATAGTAGCCTAGGCAATTAGGACAGGTGGTTCATAATTGATAAAGGTATTTAGCATTTTATCTTTATCGAGTCTGTAGTAACTATCATATTATTTTTTAGTAAATTTAGTTGTTAAGTGGTTGTCTGATGTTACCACTTAGGATTTGAGCCGGATTCAGTAAGGATCGAAGTAATTGTGGAGGCATCTAGTGATAGTAGCCTAGGCAGTTAGGATAGGTAGTTTATAATTGATAAATGTATTTGGCATTTTATCTTTATCGAGTCTGTAGTAACTGTCATATTGTTTTTTAGTAAATTTAGTTGTTAAGTGGTTGTCTGACGTTACCATTTAGGATTTGAGCTTAAATAGGTTTACCACGTTATATCGTTGTATTTGCTTGATCTGCTACATGAGTTAGTACAATCTAAGTATTTACAGTATATGTGATAACATATATAATATACACTAAAATTAGAAAGTATTTATTACTTTTACTTTATTACATGAGATTTGCTATATCTTATTTATTATTTGTTTACTACATTTTGTTGTTTGTATGAGAAAAACGAGTTCTTAAATATTTATATCACCTATATTTGATTGTTCATTGAACTAAGACTCTTTAAATAATTATAATTTTATAAGTATTTGATATGTAGTTTATTTATATTAGTAATATTTAATTACTCTAACTGAAAATTTGAATTTCATCATTTATATGACATAAAAACAACGTTGTAAAAGTCAAATATAATAAGCAAATAATATAACTTTATTGATCAATGCTACATGAATATGCATAGAAAACATATAACATATATGTAAAAAAAATTAATAAGTACTTTTAAGTACTAAAATTGCAAATTTTTTATAGAATAAATTATTGTGAAAATTAAAAAAATTGTCAAGACATATATAAATATAAAGATTCAATAAATTTAATTATTTTTTGAAGAATTTTATTATATAGTTAATTCAAACATCGTGAAACAAATGAAAATTTAATCAAAATTAAATTGATAATTTTATTGCTTTTTATAGTACTAAAAGTTATATATTTGAAGGTGAATGAAAAAATAAATAATAACATAATAACAAAGTTTGGTTCAAACTTGCTTATATTGCTTTTCACATCTTCTTGTATCTTGAAATTATCAAATAACATCAATTTTCTTGTTTCATGTCACATGTTTGAATTACACTTAGTATTATTTGATTTAAAAAACATCAAATAACCTTATAACAAACCTGCAAAATAAAAAAAATATCGCTATATATATTGTGTAGTAAGCTAAATATATAATGACCATTAGTGTTAGGTTAAGAGTAGATGTCAAAGCAATTTCTAACTATTTTAATTTTATTAAAAAAGTTATGAAATAGTGATTAAATAATGAAGACTTTTAATTTCTGATTTTTCATGTTTAACTAAGTCATTATGCATATTATTTATTATTCTACAAATAATTAAAAATTAGAAGAATTTTGATTAAAATAAATATATGCAATATGTAACTATTTTAATTTATATAAAAGAAAGACATGAAATTTTGATTTAAACATCCAAACTCAAATCTTTCGAAATTTTAGTTTTTAATAACTAATTAAGTCATATAGACTATTATTTATTATTTTACAAAAAAATAATTTTAATTTTAAGAACATTAAAGTTTTGAAGAAGTATGATTAAAACAATTATATGCATTATGTAACTTTTTTAATTTTATCAAAATAAAATTATAAAAAATATTAAATAATACTAAGTGAATTCTTTTAGAATTTTATTTTTAGTTAACTCCAAATGAAGCTATTATGTTTGTTATTTATTATTCCAAAAAAATTAATTTTAATTTTAAAAATATTAAATTTTTGATGAACTATGATGAAAATAATTATGTGCAATTTATAAATTTTTAATTATATAAAAAAAATAGAAAAGATGGATTAAATCCTAACTAAATTCTTTTGGACTCTATTTTTTAATTACTTATTAAGTCATTATATATATTATTTATTATGCTTAAAAGAATTGATTTTATTTAAAAATATTAAAGTTTGAATAAGTATGACCAAAATAATTATATATAATATATAACATTTTTCGTTTTATAAAAAGATAATTATGAAAGAGTTATTAAATAATCTTAACTATAGTCTTTTGAAATTCTAATTTTTAATTTTTAATTAAGTGATTATATATTTTATTTATTATCTCGAAGAATTAATTTTAATTAAAAACATTAAAATAAGAAAGCTATGAATGAGTAAATAAATAAGAAGTCCTTTAAAATACTAATTTTTAATTCATAATTAACTCTTTATGTCCATTATTATTATGCCAATTAATTTTAATAAAAAAATACTAAAAAATAATTGTACGAACGTGTTATTAAATAATCAAAATGAAAGGCTTTTGAAATTCTAATTTTAATTTTTAATTAATTCATTATATTTGTTATTTTTTATTCTGCAAAAAATAAATTTTTATTAAAAACAAAGTTTAGAGATATGATCAGTTAAATACATGCACAAATAATAATTTAGAACAAAAGCCAACAACCATTTTGTGTTACATCATTCTTTTAGGGGTTCTGCAGTACGTAGACATAACTAATTGCATTTTTATAATTAATTTATATTTTAAAGGATGCCAAAATGTAACTAATTAAAATCTTACAATTAATTAAAATTTTAAATAACTAAAAAATATTTACAATAAATTATATTAAATAATGTCAAAAATAATTAATTATATTTTTATAATTAATTAACATTTTAGAGAATGTGAAAAATTTACGATTTATTAGTATTTTAAAGACATCAAAAGTAATTAACTATATTTTTATTATTGATTACAATTTTAAAGAGTGGCAACATGTACGATATATTTAATACGTAAATAGATTAGATTATATGAGAAAATAGAATAAGTAGAACTCATCAATTAAATTATAATATATCACTTATAAAATTAGGATGACTATTTTCATATAAAAATATAATTTCGCTTTATCCAACCATATAACAAACTATATATTTTTAATTAAAGAACGAAATCACTCAGTAGGTTGGTTAGATGAATCTACTCCTAAAAGAATGTCTAATTTTTTTTTTTTGTTAAATAGCTTTTATGGTCTCCAAATTATGTACTCCTTTAAAAACCTAACAATTTAGGCATATTTGATAATAATTTTGATTTATGATTTATGATTAAATAATTGATTTTGTAATTTTTGATTCTTTTATAAAAATAATCATAAATGTGTTTGATAACAATTTCTATTTAGTGATTTTCAAGAAAAAAAAAATCAAAAATTCTCTCCAAGTTGTTTGGTAATGATTTTTTTTATTTTTTTATTTTTTAAAAAAAGTTTAAAATAAAGAAAAAATTTTGTTACTTTTTATAAATTTGAAATTTCTAATCATTTTATTCCACTATTTAGTAATAAAAAAAATTATAAGACTTTATTTACTATTTAGAAAAAATATTTAATCAAAATAAAAAAAATCAAAAATCTAATTAAAAAAATTAAAATTAAATATTGTGACCAAATATATTTGATTGAAAAATTAGTTGAAAAAAATAAGAAATCAAGAATCAAAATCGTTATTAAACAAGACCTTAGTTTTTAAATTTATTAATTTTAAATGTTATATTTTCTTTTTTTTTTTTTAATTTAGAGATTTTATGTGAAATGTTATAAAGTTTGTGGACTTTACAAGCTATTTAGCCACTATTTTTTGGGAAAACACTTTGTATCATAATTTATTAATTGAATTTTGCTTATAAGAGTCTCATAGTCACACACTGGAGCATGTGCTCTGTTTTAATTTTAAAAATTTGTCTTTTATTTGTAATATTTTATGTTCTTAATATTCATCTTTTGTATAATTTAATTTTTTTTTTCTTGTGTATAATTTGTATAGTGTCTTCTATGAAAATTTATTTTCCTTTCACAGATGTGATCCATTTTGAATTTTGATAAAGTTTTATGAACTTTTGTATCAAAATATGTATTTTATATCTAAAACAACATTAGTCTGTCTCTCTACAGTACAGTATTGAAGTGCTAAATGGGTTAAGTCTTATATAAAATAAAGAGCCCAATGCGAATTCCATCTGCAAATTATGGTTTGATGAAAAAGATGTTTAAAATAAAACAATAAAATTAACAATAAAATCACTCTTTTAATTTCTAGTAAATCCAATTATAATAAATTTAATTTGACTTCTTTATCATTTCTTTAGTACAATTTTAGCAACTACTTTTTTGTTTCTCGTTTTATTCATAAATCATATTTCTAAATATTTATTTTATTATTTTTTAATAAAAATATAAATTTTACTCTTATTTATTACATATTAAGCAAATCATATTACTTAATTACAAATAAAAAAATATTCACTTGTAGTTGATATAGTGCCCCCTAAATATAATTCCTTTTCACACATTATAAAATATAAAACAATACTAATTTAATACCTAGTCTTTGAGATTATCCTTAACTTGAAAAGTGTAGAATTATTTGTTTTATATAAATAAAATAAATTAAAAAAATCCAACTTGCATGGCCTTTTATTAACCCAACGACAAAATCAGCTAGTTACATCTGCTAAAATGGCTAAAATTAATTCATGTGCGTACGTCCAAAAGGAAAAATTTTGTACATGTCATGTATTAAAATAGATGAATTTTGATCATAAATTTTTATAAAATAAAAATTAATATTAAATACATAGATAAAAGTAACGCTCCAAAATTATAAAAAAACATAAAATATATTATATATAATAATTTTTCATTTAAAAGAGATCATTTTTTGTTTTTTTGGCACTTATATTCACATCAATTCCATATTCACCGAGGTGAGCTTGGCTTAAATGCCACTAGATATTCTTGACAGTCTCCTTCCAATAAACTATTAAGTGGGCTTAAAGAAAAAAGAAGAAATAAAATATAAATCATAACAAGAAACAGAGGGAGACAAAAAAAAGAAAAAAGTGAAAGACAAATACTGATTTTAGTACGATGTCTTATTATATTATATTAATTTATATAATTAAATTTATCATAAAATAATATAATTATATATAATAAACATATATACATATATTATAGGTATATATCTAGAACTTATAAAAAATTACAACATTTTAGAAGATACCTTAATTAAAATAAATTATTAAAGTATACATTTTAAAAAATTATATGATTTTAAAAATATACCTTAAAAAATATATGACTAAAGTATACATTTTAAAAAATTGTAAGACTTGTAAAAATCATAACCCTTTATTTTTTTATCTTATATTTTTCATTACTATTTTAATTTTAATACTTGATTAAAAATACAAATATTACTTCTAAAATAAAATATATAATGTTTGGTTATTCAAATTTAATAAGTTTATAATAGTGTCAATTATTGAGTAATAACTTATGTTGTTCCAAAATTCTTTATTTTGAAAAAAAAAAAAAAATTTAAATATAATTTTTCTTTTAAAAGTTAGTTTTATTATATTAATGTGAAAATTAATGTTAAAATATTGTGGAAAGGTTTGGAGGAATAATATTAAAATAATTAATTAATTTTTTAATTTAGTAAAAATATATATACAATAATAATTTTTTTATGAGAAATAGGTGTGATAATATGTGATACTAATATATAATCTTGACATAGTGCAAATACAAGTAATATGGTATGATATTGAGAAAATTTGCATAATTTTATTTAATAAATAAGTTAAATATAACAGTACAACATAAATAAATTTACATAATTAATATATTTTTTAAATAACTATATTATACATGCAATTGTAATTAAGACTTATTTAATCGACATTTTTATTATTATTTAAGAAAGTAATTTGACATAAAGACAATAGACATGATCTAATCGAATTTAATAAGCTTTTTTTTTTTATTAAAAATAATTGTTGAGAATATGTAAATAAAGTCTCATATTATTTAAATATGTGATAATTCATTAATTTTAAGAACTTGAACTACTTTACCTAATAAGTTAATATTTTATGATGGAACCCAACTTTCTTACCAGTGGTATAAGAGCCAACCATAAATTAGGGGTGACAACTTATACTGTAACACAATTGTCCAAATTAAATACTAACTGAAAAATACGAACCGATCATGAAAGAATAAAATTTGGATCCAATTTGAGCAAGCTAGAATAACATGAAAAAATTACCTTTTGATTAGGACAAGCCTGATAGCACTAAAATAAAAAATAATTATAAATATTATTATAAATTATTACCATTATTTTTTTTATAAGTTTAGTTTGTTAATTTATGTTATAAAAAGTTTGCTGCATTTTTCTTACTAATAATGTACAAATATATTATGTTATTATTAATCAATATTACATGAAATTTAAGTCTAAATATTCATTTATTTTAATTTTAGATATTGATTCATTGAGTTGTTTTATAATATAATTATGACTTTGAAACTTTTACTTTTTAATTTGGTAAAACTTTATAACAAAATTTTTTGTTATATGTTTAATGTCATTAAAATATATTAAATTTGGTTCAAATCTTTTTTATTATAATCAGATTAAAAATTATAAAAAAATCATAATATTTTTAATTAACATCAAGTTAAATAGGGAAAAAAAGATATTAATTAATACATATAAATAAAAGTTTGGGCGAGTACAAATTTTTTTTTTTGTTTTGTTTAAGCTAGGGTTGACAGTTAATGACTAAAATTAAATTTGGTTTAGGTTATGGTTGGTATTTCATGAAATTAGTTAAATTCGCGCTAGCTCGAACTAGCTCAACCTCTATAAATTGACACTCTTATCAAAACTTAGGCATTCATTACACTTTTGTAACTCTATCAATTGCATGACCTCCGTTTGTGTGAATTCGAGACTCATTGTAAACTTTATTTATGTAAACATGAGGCTCGCTGTAGGCAGGGGTGGCAACATGTGGAGTGCTACCCCTTGTTATAGTTCTTATATATATATATATATATAGATAATAGTAATATTTTAAAATTATATAATTACATTGCTGTCGTTATTTATAAATCGCAACTTATGTATCTTATATTATTATAAAATTTATCAAATAATTTATTACTTTTTCCTCCTAATATATCTTACAAATATAATAATAATATTTTATTTAGTTATTATTTTGTCAATGTAAATTTTTGAATTCTTTTAATCAATTTACTTTTTTTTGAAACTATTTTTTTTAAACTACAACAAGTATTCTACACTTAAAATCATATATTTTAACCACATTAAATGATCATTTGATCTTAAAAATATTGCATTAAAAAATAAATTTATAAACAAATTTTTCTATTTTATTATACTATTTAAAAAATAATAAAAATTAATTTTTTTAATGCATATGATGATCTATTTGTAATATTTAACAAAAAAAACTATTTCTAGCATTAATTTAAAAATTATCTTGTAAAATAAAATAAACTTATTTTTTTTTTAATTTAATAAAAATTAGAACACATTATTCACACTAATATTTCTTCTTAAACGGCTATGTTTCTTTTTCTCAATTTTGTTTTATTTATTATTTTAATTTTATTTATTTATGCTTGCTTACATTGAATTTTACTTTTTTTTTTTTTTTATGTTTGTTAGTTTATTGTAAATAATGTGTTAACTGATTTATCTAACAATTAAAAAGAAGTTATTTATAAAAAATAATATAAATAAAAATTAACCATTAATTAACATTATACATTTTAAGCATCATTTAAAAAAAAATCAATAATAACTTAGCCCTACCAAAAATTTTTTTAAACTACAACAAGTATTCTACACTTAAAATCATATATTTTAACCACATTAAATGATCATTTGATCTTAAAAATATTGCATTAAAAAATAAATTTATAAACAAATTTTTCTATTTTATTATACTATTTAAAAAATAATAAAAATTAATTTTTTTAATGCATATGATGATCTATTTGTAATATTTAACAAAAAAAACTATTTCTAGCATTAATTTAAAAATTATCTTGTAAAATAAAATAAACTTATTTTTTTTTAATTTAATAAAAATTAGAACACATTATTCACACTAATATTTCTTCTTAAACGGCTATGTTTCTTTTTCTCAATTTTGTTTTATTTATTATTTTAATTTTATTTATTTATGCTTGCTTACATTGAATTTTACTTTTTTTTTTTTTTTATGTTTGTTAGTTTATTGTAAATAATGTGTTAACTGATTTATCTAACAATTAAAAAGAAGTTATTTATAAAAAATAATATAAATAAAAATTAACCATTAATTAACATTATACATTTTAAGCATCATTTAAAAAAAAATCAATAATAACTTAGCCCTACCAAAAAATATTTTATAGATCTGCCATTGGCTGTGGGCTCTTTCGTGCATGAACTTGAGGCTCGTTATGGACTTGAGAGGAGTCACTACAACACAAAGCACGAAAATAATAGTTTTTTCAACTAAGGAGGAGACAGACATATATAATGTAAATAAAAAATATAAGAGTTTATTCGACTGAAAGGGAGTTGGATACGGTGTAAAGTACTCAAATAATGTACATCTTCAATTGAAGGAGAGCTGAATCATGCTGTATTTTGTTTGAGGGAATATTGTTGAGAATATGCAAACAAAGTCCCTACATTACTTAGACATGAGATGATTTATGAATTTATAAGGACTTAATTTACTCCACCTAATAAGAACTTTTTAGGATTTTAGGATGAAACCTCAAATTTCTTATAATAATGTATATTTTTTGCTATTTTTTAATTTATATGATATATAAGACACAAAATGATTAGCTCAATACAAATACTATAGGCTCATAATTGAATTAATTGCACACAATTCATTCATTAAATGAAAAGGCATGAATCACATGAATTGTTACATTTAATGTAATTTAAGCAATTATTTAACATAATAATGTAAAATTAATACACAATAACATTATTAAAATAATTATTCATAAAAATGTATTTATTATAAGAATATTTTGATATTTGTAGGTATAAAACAATTACCCATGGACAATAATGTGAAGATAAAATACAATAAAAATACCAAAATAACTATTAATAAATTGTGTATTTATTATAGAAATATTTTGATATTTATTGATATTTTAAAAAAATAACAAAAATTATATTAAAAAAAGTGGAGAATAACAAAAGCGGATTCTATTTTTTTTAGAAGATAAAAAAAATTATTCAAGGATAACAAGGTAAAAGTTAATACACAATAAAATAACTAAATCAATTATTCATAAAACTTTTATTTATTATAGGGGTATTTTGGTATTTGTTGATGTAAGACAATTATTTATGTATAACAATTTAAAGTTAATACACAATAAAACTACAAAAATAATTATTTATAAGAAATATATTTACTATAAAGACACTTTTATATTTATTAGTGTATTAAAAATAACTATCAAAATCTAAAATGAAAGAAAATGGAGAATATATAAAAAAAGATTCTCACTTTTATACATAATAAAACTATTAAAATAACTATTTATAATAAATATATTTATGATAAAGACATTTTAATATTACTAGTAAAATTATATTTTATTTTTATGTTTCACCTTTTTTGTTATATTTTTTTCTGTGATATTAAAATATATATTTATTAATTTTTTAATAAATAAAAAAGTAAAAATTTAACTATTTAATCATGAAAAAAACCTCATTATAAGTGCAACAACATCAATACTCATTTTATGAGGCTCAAACTTAAAAAAAAGAAAAAAAAAATTATGAAAATAACTAATCATTACAAAATACAAATTATCTTAAGCATAAAAAAATTACATTAAAATGTAAAAATATAAGTTTTAATTATAAAATAATTAATGCTCAAGTAATATATGAGTAAATTCTTGTAATACAAAAAATAAATAAAATTAATGACAATGATAATTTTTCATAATTAAATTTGAAGAATGTTGTAAATTTTTTTCTTTAATTATAATACTTCCATATTTTGAAAATAAATATATATTTTAGCTCATTTAAGACTTTTAATATAAAAATTAAATTATAAATAAAAATCTTATAATCTTATCTTTTATATTTAAAGTTGTTTTCTTATTTCTTTGTTATGTTTTTTTTTAACTTGTTATTTTAAGAAAGAAAAAAAATTAATTCAAACTTATATTATATAATTTAAATTATATAATATTTTCTGTAAACAAAAATTATTAAGATGCTCATAATTTTTTATATTAAATAAATGAAATTATTAATAATAAATTTTTGTGATTAAATTTGAACAATTTTGTCACTTTTTTTCCATTAATTACAAGTAGTGTCATTATTTTAAAAATAAATATGTATTTTAATTTATATATGACTTTTAGAATAGAAAACTAAATCATAAATAAAAAACTTATAATCTTATATTCTGTTTTTCAAATATCTTTCCTTCTTTATTTGTTTGTCATTTGATTGCCTTTTGTTTTAATCCATTGCTTTAAAAGAAATAAAAATAACAATATTTAATCATTATTAATAAATATATAAAATAAATAATAATAGTAATTTTGTAACTAAAGTAAAAATTTGATTACAAAATCGTTACAAATTGAAAATTTATTTTTATTTTTAACCCATTATTTAGAAAAATAAAACACTAATTCAAATGTATAATTATACATTTTAGGTTATGTAGGGCTTCTTATAAAACATAAAAAAAATAAAAAATAAATCATAATTAATAAGACTCTTATAATCTTATTTTTATAATAAAATAAAATAATAATTATTATTAAATAAATAAAATAAATAATAACAATAAATTTATAATTAAAGCAAAAATATTAGTGTGATCAAATTTAGAAGGTTATGACTAAAAGCATGGGGTGCCATGATAGCGCATTATTTATTGACCAAATTTAGAAGGCACCCATAAAAAAGTAAAGATAAAAAAAATACTAGAGTGATCAAGTTAAAATTTATTGAATTCATTGGATTTATAGGTAATTGATTGAAAATGGTGATTTCAATATCCTTGATATTGGAATGGAAACAACATTCGATTTTCTTAAGTGTCTGCCATGGCTCATAATATCTTTGTCATTCTCGTTTCAACAATTACTTCAGAATCTGTGTTTAGTGTTGGTTGGAGAGTTCTAGATTGATTTCACACTTCACTTTTGCCTAGCACGATTGAGGCATTAGTTTGTACCATAGACTAGTTTTATGGTGATAAATGTTGTGTACAATTTTTTATAAGAGTTACATTACATGTTTTACAATATTTTTATTTTCTCTACATTTTTTTGGTAGATAATAAACAAAATTTAGATGAGTTAGTACAAGATGTTATAAGCGATATTGTAAATAAAGTTCCTACTCAAAGTTAAAATGCTTGAGAGATAATGATTACTTTTATATTTAAAATTTATTTTTACTATGTGCACTTCTCGGATACACTCGTCCTAGATTTGGCTGTTTGGGACTATGTCAATAATGCCTTAATTAAAATGAAGAATAAGATTCCCTCGCCTTTGAATTCCATTATTCTTTATATTTGATTTTAGCCTGTATATTTTGTTCTTAGGTGCCAAAAGACCAAAAATAGGGTGTTTTGAACAAATTTAGTTTTAGCTTTGTTGATTAGGTGTACAAATATTATTTTGAAACAAAATTTTGATTCATAGTGGTTTCAAATGTACTTTATATAAGATTTAAAGATATTTTAAGAATATTTTTCCTTTGTAGACACTCAAATCTCTCATATTGACAAATAAAAAGAAGAATATTAGCATATGTTAGAAGTAGTATGTTCTTTATGTAGTATTAGTATTGCCATATTACATTTTTGGGTTCCTCTACAATTATATAGGTTCGTTCAGGTTCAGATTCATAATCGAGTTCTTTAAAATTGATCTTTTTTAAATTTAGGTCGTGTTCGAATTTTTCAAGTTTGTGCTCGAGTTGGGGTCGGGATAGATTTATTAAACATGATTTGTTTTGAATTTAGGTCATGCTAGAATTTTTTAGATCTCAATTCTAATTTGATAAATATGACTTGTTTTAAAATTAAGTTGAGTTTAAGTCGAATTAAAAATGGATCGATCCGAACACAATCTTAATGACATGAATCGTCACCCTACTCAAATTCATGTGCATCTTTATTATCTTTGTGTATCACTGAGTCTAAACGAAAACAAAATGTAACGTAAATGTGCAGTTGCTCACCCACCCCAAATTTAAAAGTCGAATAAATGAATTTTATTTTCATAAGGCCCTAAGAGGATGACATTCTCAGGGAGCTCAAATTTTTTCTTTTTAATTTAGGATCTTTAATAAGTTTCCAGCCGATATAAAATATCTCTAGTCAGTCTTTCAAGCCACTATGTACCTATAGTGTTACTGTATAGGTCTATAATAGCAAAAGTTGTGTAGGAAAATAAAAATAAAAAAAGAAGAAGGTTAAAATAAATTAGAAACTTGAAATGGGTAAAAAATATATTTGGAGTCTAAAAATAAAAATGGCACCTTCAAGTGGAGATCCTATATAGATAAAATCCTCCGAAGAAATTTGACTACCATCAGTGAATTAAAAAGGTTTAATTATATTATAATTTTTTTTATATATGAGTTTAACTTTTGATTTCTTTTAAATAGTGTATATAATGTTTCTTATAAAAAAAAAAAAAATGTTTTTTAATGTTTATATACAATATATGTTTTTTAAATAATAATAAAAAAAATCCAACACTTCTTCTTTGTCTTAGAAGACTTCTAAGTTCTAGGGTTATAACTCTTAATTTGTCACTCTGTTCCGATTTGCGTTGATTGATCTACCTCTACTACCAATAAATCCCTCTGCCTAAACCTACCACTATCATTTACCCATTCTTCTTCTGATACCTCTCTCAAGCTTCTCGCTTCTTCCATGGCGACTACAGTGTACACAAATCCCAAATTCTCATCCATTCGTATCCAACCTACAAGCTTCAACTCCAGATATCCCCCCAAAGCTCATTTCCTCTATCAAACCCTCAACCCCAAAATTATACCCACATCCCATATTGCATCCGTAAATTTTAACAAAACCTCCCTTAAACCCCTCCGCAAAATCCAAGTTCTATGCTCACAAACGCAAAACCTATCTCCCATTCGCCGCCCAGAATACATTCCCAATCGCATTTTGGACCCCAATTACGTTCGTATCTTCGACACTACTCTCCGCGATGGAGAGCAGTCCCCTGGCGCCTCACTCACCTCAAAGGAGAAACTTGACATTGCTCGACAGCTTGCGAAACTCGGAGTCGATATAATCGAAGCTGGATTCCCAGCTGCCTCTAAGGATGACTTTGAGGCCGTGAAGATGATAGCGAAGGAAGTTGGGAATGCCGTTGATCAGGATGGATATGTGCCTGTTATCTGTGGGCTGTCTAGGTGCAATGAGAAAGATATTAGGACTGCTTGGGAGGCTGTTAAGTATTCTAAGAGGCCTAGAATTCATACTTTTATTGCCACCAGTCCTATTCACATGGAATATAAGTTGAGAAAGAGCAAGGAGGAGGTGATTGAGATTGCTAGAACCATGGTTAAGTTCGCCAGGAGTTTGGGGTGTGACGATGTTGAGTTTAGCCCTGAAGATGCTGGAAGGTCTGTAATTTGTGAAAATCTTTTTCAAATTTTATCCTTTTTGATATCCGGCGTATCTGTTAATATTATAATTATGGATGTCAGAAAATAGAAATTGGTTATATAACATGAAATATCCAAATTTTGATTTATATTTTTGAAAATTGGAACTAGAAATTGTTTATAAAATAACCATTCATTTTAAAAAAAATATTAGAAATTGGTGATCTAGTTACAAAACTCAGGAATTACTCCAATTGGGCATTTGGGTCTGGGTTCGAGTCTCATAACTAGGTGTCTAAGTTGTAATTATTTAAAAAAAAAAAATTAAGTAATTATAAATTATAAATTGAAATGATTATTAAATTTTCCTTCGCATTTGAGTTCCCAAATTCCCTAGAAGCCTTTACTAAAAGGAATGTGTTTATGTCTATACCCATATTACGAACCCATATAGTTTTTTGTCTTCTTTTGACGATAGTGACATTAATTCTTATAATATATTGTGGATTCGTGAACTTTGAATTTTTTTCTTTTTACTAACAAATGGCATATACATATTCATGTGTGTTAGTGTGTTACTTAGTTGCTTGTGATATTATTGTACGAGTTTGTTCCTAAGAATTTTTCAGAAAATTGTATCTTTGAAAGGAAAAACTTGCCACACTCTGTTGTCATGATATATGTCTGGGAATTGGTTGGGAATAGAACGTATACATTGGACCATGGATCCATGATTCTTGAATTAAGTATTAACTAGTTTGGGTGGTGTTTGTATTAGTGATAATGGTGAGAATTTTGAATGATAAAGTTAGGATGTTAACTGTGAGGAAACTGGGAGTATCTTATTTTCTCACAATTACTAGATATGAGAGAGAAATTTTGTATGATATTTTAGTGACGTTATAAAGGATGGAGAATCAACTCTCAGAATGCCTGAGTTGGGGATCAATAGTTTGGAGAGATTGCAGTGGAAAGTCCAAGTTCAATTCCAGGGGTATTGACCTTTATGTTAGTAATCAACTGCCTATACTGTTTTGGCATAGTATAACCCACAGTGTCAAGGATGTTGAGAGTTGTTTCTCCAGCCTTTATAAATTCAACTCAATTTTCATAGAAAATGTCTCTTCAGAGTTGGTTTTTGTTAGAAAATTGAATTTTTTAGTTTCCTTCACTTACATGCTAAGTTCTTCAAGCGCTTATGAATTATAGCAATACTATCCATTTTGAAACTTTCTTTTTGATTGCATTGCTTGTTTGGCTTTATGAGAGTATTCTTTAATATTGTTTGCATCTTGCTAGTGTGGCTGGCAATTGTATAAATAATATGAGTTTTGTTAAGAAATTGTTAAAAATAGAGAGGACGACGAGAAAGTGGAAGAAACTTATTCTTTTTTCATTGATTAAATATTAGAGAATACAATTGTCTATTTTATATTTTATAGGGAAGCTACGACACCAAACTCTAATAGATAAATAAGGTAAGGATAATATTATAATTTATGACTCTTAAACTAATAAAAAAGCATAATATTTTATAATTATTTTTGTACACTCCCCCTCAAGCTAGATATAGATACTATCTATGTTCCACCACATATGATTGAGTAGAGTCGCACGCATGAATAGCTGCTTGTCTAGACTAGCCTTAAAATAGCGCCAGTATTGTTTTGTTCAAGAGAATAACGGATAAGTAATTGGAGTAATAGTCACAGAGTACGGTTGACATTTTATAACTCTTGGTTCGAGACAAACGACAGAGTATGGACCATAGAATTAACAGAGACAGTAGGGAATTCTTGTGGGTTGAGAGACAAATAGAGTACAACTCACGTAGAATTTGGAGACCGACAAGAAACCCAATTTTTTTGGGCACATTCAAAATTAAAAGTGCCAAAACAAACTCCAATTAAAATCAATAATTTCCTCGATCATGAAATATGAAATACTAAGAAAATTAAAACTGAAGATCGGATATGAAAAAAGAACTTAAATAGTATCTCACAACATTGAGAAAACAAGTAAGATTTTTTATTAATCCGTCTGATTCAAAATTGATTTCAAAGAACTACATTTACCAACACTAGCTTGACATTCTTCCACCAACTACTAACACACATAGAGATGGTTCAAGAACTTAGGATTGGATGGCTCGTGGATATCTTCATCACAGAGGCTATGGATACCAAGGAGGCAGCTGCAGCTTCTTTTTTTGATGATTTTTTTTTAAACAGACGCAAAGGGGGATGGGCTAAATTTTTAGGGTCTTTGATACCATGTTAAGAAATCGATAAAACTAGAGAGGAGGATGAGAAAGTGGATGAAACTCATTCTTATTTTATTGATTAAATATTAGAGAATACAATTATTTATTTATAGATAGGCTACAATACCAAACCCTAGTGACACAAAATTCTAATATATAAATAAGGTACGTTAATATTGTAATTTATGGCTCCTAAACTATTAAGGAAACACTATTTATATTTATTTTCCAACAAGTTTGAATGATATAGTTAAGCTGTAAATCTTGAGGAAATGAAGAGTCTTTTATTTTCTCACAAATACCAGGTCTGAAAGGGAGTTTTTGTATGAGATTTTGGGAGAAGTGATAAAGGCTGGTGCAACAACTTTGAACATCCCTGACACTGTGGGCTATACTGTGCCAAGAGAGTTTGGGCAATTGATTGCTGACATAAAGGCCAATACCCCTGGAACTGAAAATGTCATCATTTCAACTCATTGCCAAAATGATCTTGGGCTTTCTACTGCAAATACTATAGCGGTATGTTATTGCTTTCTGGGTTCTGTTTGCACCATAGGTATTATGATGATAAGAATGCACGTCTCATATCATATACTTCCAGGGGGCATGTGCCGGTGCAAGGCAGCTCGAGGTAACAATCAATGGCATTGGTGAAAGAGCAGGGAATGCATCACTAGAAGAGGTGAGTGTTTATTCTCAGGTTAAAGTTTGTACAATATGTTGCAATATCTTCTATTATAACATTCCAAGGTAAAGATGTTTGAGCTTAATCATGCAGATCTTATTATATTACTATTGTTGTCAATTTACTTCCCATGACATATGAGACTGTTAAAATAGACTCTTCTTTATCGTCAACTAGTGGAATCACACTCTTCTAAAGGATGTTCTTTAGTGTATGGTCAGGTAGGTCATCTATAAGAGCCTTCCGTCTCTTCAGTTGCTTGGGAGTGCAGTAACTTCTTGAGTCCTTGGGTGAATCAGAACATTACGCTTCAGGATCTTACATTGACTTAAGCAGTATATTTCTTTTTTTTACTGAAAACAACTTATTATCTTCAAATGATGCTAAGAACGTGATAAAATTCATCCATGGATCTAGCTTCTGGTGTAATTAGATGCATTTTTTGTGTGTATTTAGCCTATTAGCTTGCATAATCTTCATGAAAATAAGTACTTCAGCTTCTATAGGGTTTTATGCCTTTAGGTTCTGCTACCATTATTATTTTCATGAGAGTACATGAACAGGAATAATGTCCAAGGCTTCACGCAGCATTGACTGCTGTGGCCTACTTTTTTTGTCTAATGTTATTGCCAGCAGTGCGTTATGGTCTGAGCCTATGGGTATAATTTTAGTTTACATTAATAGGTAGGTGTTCTCTATCATTTGAATCTACCGCACCACTATACAAGGGGAACAACTTACCTGTTTCTTTTATTTTTCTTTCATTGCTTAGTAATTGTTTTAGCACATGTATTTGGATGCTTCTTCGTATTGTCTTGTCTTCTTTGTCTTAGAATGAGTTTTGATAGTTTTTTGTTATACATATAAAATTTAGGTTGTGATGGCCTTGAAATGCCGTGGGGATCATGTACTTGGTGGGCTTCGTACCGGAATCAATACAAGGCACATCTTTCTGACAAGCAAGATGGTACTATTGGAGTCATTTTTGATTCTTCTTTTATTTGTGTGTTCTCTCCATGGATTTACCTACTTACTATATTGAACCTTTAGGTGGAGGAGTACACAGGATTACAAATACAGCCACACAAGGCTATTGTTGGAGCTAATGCATTTGCTCATGAAAGTGGTATCCATCAGGTTGGTGCGTCTGTATTCAGTTTACTAATCTTTTTAACTTCTGACCAACTCTAACTTATAGAGTTGCAGAATGAGGATCATGTATGGTTGATAGCAACTTAGCAAGTTTTAACTGGTTAAGGATTCTACTTGTTATGAATTTAATTTATGATATGGACATATGGTGTTTCCTCATGAGTTCTGTGGCCTGTAAGCTTTTTGAGTGCATTTATCTAAAATAAAATAAAAAAATACCAGGAGACCTTTTTGGTCCTTTTTATTTCTTTCAAGAGGACATTAGACATGTAATCTATTGATAATAGAATTGTGGTTAAAATGGTGAGTTGGAAATAAATAAAATCTCTTAAATATTTATAGTACAGAAATGATCTATTGTCTCATGTTGGGCACATTATGTTAGCCGACATCCAGTTACATGGCCATGTAGATGGGTTAGTAGCCATGTAATGGGGAGTCAGGTAACATAATGTGCCTGATGTTGGGGAGGAGTGCAGCTCCCACTTACGTTGATGACTTGCAATGCCTATATTGGTGTAAGGAAACCATGTATTCTCCCAGAAACCTCTTTACTAGCAAGTAACTTTGTCACGCATGAGTCTACCCCATCTCCTTTCAATATCATAATATTATGGCCATGTGACTTGTAATGCTGTAAAATGGGAAGAGTGGAAGTAGGGAGATTGAAGGTAAGAAAGGATATCACAAATTTAAATTCAGAAGTTCATGATTTGAGGATAAATCAATATTCAACAATAATGAATCAGGTCATTCAGGTTTTTGGAGTACAATGGTATGCTCTTTAATGTATAGGATATATTAGATAGTTTGATAACGAGTAAGATCTTTATACGATAATCTGATAAGATAAAAACTCTAATGAAGTAAAACAATTAAAATAATAATAAACTCTAATAAAATGCTATCCTATTTGTTATTATGTGCAATCCCTACTTTATTCTAATTTGATAGGCCTAATTTTTTTTTTACTTGATAGATTTGATGTTTTTGCATGGCATGTTTGTGTTGATTCATATAGCTTCTAATACTATTGTACCCATCTACTGGGTTTCTTGATCTTACTCTCCTCTTTTCCATTTTTTAAGTTAGCGTGCATTTTTGTTTCTGACTAAAAAATAAACTTCTGAACTACTTATGCTCTCTAGGATGGAATGCTTAAACACAAAGGTACCTATGAAATCATAGCTCCTGAAGATATTGGGATTGAACGAGTCAATGAGGCTGGTATTGTCCTTGGGAAACTTAGGTGAGTCATGCTTTGCTTACCGTGCCAAATTTCAGTTGACTTGGTAGTTTACGAAACTATGAAGTCATGTAAGATTGCTGGCCTGGTCACTTATACATAGGTACTTTACGAAAAATGAAGTCCTGTAAGATTGCTGGCCTGGTCTTCTATGGCTGAGATTGGTCTTCTAATATGGCACTTTTATTCTAGAGATAAAGAGGAATATGCTATTGTTTAAATTATGAAATATGTGTTAATATTTTTAATTTGTGGTTCCTTATCATATCATTTTTTGCAAATGGATTTGAGATTTCATGTTCATCTCAAAGTTTTCATCTGCTAGATTTATTAGATTATAATGTGTCCAGCATTACGGGCCCTTTATTTATAACATTTTCCAGACCATACTAAAATCAAATTATACCTTTTTAGATTCCTACTTTCATCTCTCTTCTCACCATCATTTTGGTATTATTATTATTTTCAAGCCCTCGCTTTTGTCATATTATTTGCTCGGTGTGTGGTAAGTTTTTCTTCAATCTATTAATAGATTAAAGAGCATTTACTGCTAGCAATTTGCCTGATATTATTTGAAGCATAAGGTGCTTCTCAATTTTTTTTTGTTGTTGGTCAAAAAGCATAGGATGCTTCAGCTAGAAGAGAAAACTGGTCTTGATTGTCAAATTTCCTTATTTCATTCAAATATTTCCTCCAATGATTGCTTTTGTTACATCTCTGTGTGCGCTAGGCAATTCTTTTCCTTTTCTTGTCTTTTATTTTTTCTTTTTGTATATAATATGAATATTGAGTCTTATTTATTGTTTGTGACTTGTGTACAGTGGACGCCATGCTCTGAGGAAGCGACTAGAAGAGGTGTGCAATGATCTCCTATTTCTGTGTGTCAATATGGTTTACCTTTAGGCTTCTGTATCTCTTCTTTCTTGTGTTTCCTTGAAATAAAGTTTTTATATACATGTGCTCTGCAAATAAACACCACTTACTGAAAACGAAATGTGTTTTCCAAACAATGTCCTAACATATGGAGATTTGAGAAGTATCAATTAAGATAAATAAATAAATACTGCGAGTGTAAATACCTATGCAATTCATTGAAAATAAAGAAAGTTGATTTTGTAGTCAAAGTATCAAAAAGTAAATTTTCTCTTGAACCATTTTCATTATTAAATAATGTAAGATTATTATATTGAATATATATACATATATAATAATATTGGACTATTTTTTTGTTGTACATAGTATTTGACTTTAATGATGCACAAATAAAAAATGAAATATGATATTAACAAGAACCGTGGTTTTAAAAAACTGACTGAGGCTAGCCTCGAGGCCCGGCTCTAGGCTTTTTTCCCAGGTGGTGTGCTTTGGGGCTGACCTTTTCTGCATATTTTGAGGCTCATGCCTCAGACCCTCCAAAATGGTGGGCTTTAGTTGCGTCTTTAGGCATAGCACTGAGGCTGTTGAGGGGTGTGCCTTCTTATTTGCTGTTGCTTGATTCAATTCATGGCCTAACTGAGAAAATGTGGGCTGTATGTGATTTTAATTAAAAGCCCATAGTGTTTCGACCCATGAAACTTAAAATAATAGAGAAAAATACACAAGTCCGGCTGATTCCTACTATTTTTTTTTGGGTTTATGCTGTTAAATCTCCCAAGTTGTCTTCTTTCTTCTATGTTGGAAACAAACATACATCATTCTTCTTGACAATCTCTTCATCTTAGCCCATGGCCTTTTAAATATTTGTTACCTATATTTGTTTCATGTCTCTGTTGATTTTGCTTTCTATTCCCCCACTTTGGTGTTTTCTTGAACTTATCATAATAAACATCATAATTTTTGTTGTCATTAGTTTGAATCTAAAATGAGGTATTTGTGATAATCTATATCATGTTATTATGTGTAGAAATTCCGAAACATTTAGGATCTTTTTTCTCATTCAAACCTGTATATATTTAGTTGCTTATTATTAAGGATATTTTAGATTTTTATTCTCTTTATTTATTCTCAAATTTTGTATCATAAAAGAAGACCTAAAGTATCATTTTACATATGAAAAATAAAGATTATATTTCACAATCATCCAATTTACATAGTATTAGAGCTTGGTTCCTAATCTTGTCAACTATGACTGAGATAAAAAATAATCCAGAATCATTCTTCACTGAGAATTTTGATAACTCGGGTAGAGAAACGGGTAAGACTCCAACAATGAGCTTGGGAGGATTTGACAGTTTTTCCATCCAGTTCACAGTTGATAAACTCTTTAGAAAAAATTATCGTGAGTGGGCGCACTCCATCAAACTAGTAATTAAGGGCAAAGGAAAAATAGGTTACCTCATAGGAGAAACAGAGGAGCCGGATTCTACTCACCCCGTTGGCTGTCAAAAATGGAACTCTAAAAATTCTATGATTTGAGCTTGATTAGTGCATTCTATGACCCTCTCGATTGGAAAAACTTCTTGCCAATAACGAAAGATATATGGGAGGTTGTTTATGAAACCTACTTGGACAGGAAATTTCTCACAAATCTTCTAGATTAAAACCTAGATACGGAAGATGAAGCAAGGCAATCGTAAGGTGACTGACTATTACATGCCACATGGAAATGGTAACACTGGTAAGAACTGGACCTCAGTTCCGTTGAGACTTGGGTGTGCAAGGAGGACAGTGTTTGAAGGTGGAAAGTGAGAGGGTGTTTGAGTTCCTCGCCAGACTGAACCATGAGTTTGACAATGTGTAAGGTAGACTCCTCAGTTGGCGACCCTTACCACCATTCAAGAAGTATTTTACAAAGTTCGTCGTGAAGAATGGTGTAGGGGTGTGATGTTGAAATTTGTTCATGATTGAGAAGGTTCATCTTCCCTAATAAGTCAAAGGGTTAATGGGCTTGAGCTTGGGCCTAGTGATAAACTGTGGGTCTGGTGGACAGGGAATAGTAAATGGAAATGGGTCTCGAAATGAGCTTTTAGCTCGTGGACTTGGAAATAGGTTTGAAAATTTTGGATTTTTATCCTGTGGGCCTTTTTCAATTGGGCCTCAAGCTGGTGCTAATCAAAACAGCAAAAGAGGCATCCTTGGTGTGAACACTGTTGTAAAAATGGACGCTCAAAAGATACATGCTGGGAAATACATGGGACACCTGCAAAATGGAAACCAAGATAGTATAATAATAGAAGTCGAGGTTATTAGACCGTTGCTGATTATCGAATTGAGATATCTCAAGGGAAAACACTCGCTTCCAGTGGAACCTTTAACTTAGAACAAATGGAGCAACTCTATAAAATGTTCTCCAACTTCCAAACATTTAGTTAGCCTTCCACATATATTCCTTAAGGTTCGTTAGCACATAAAAGTAACATCGTACAAGCTCTTAGTATTGCCTCTTGAATTAAAACCTCCTGGATTATTGATTCTAGCGCATTAGATCACATGACTGATGCGTATTTTATTTTTCTTATTTATCTTGTGTTGAAAATCTTAAAGAAAAAATTGCAGATAAAATTCTTTCACCTGTTGTGGGAAAAGGAGTATACAACTTTCTAATAGCTCTTGAGTCTGTTCTTGATGTCCCAAAATTGCCATGTAATTTGTTATATGTTAGTTGACGAAATATTCTAATTGCTTTGCTAAGTTTCTCTCTTCATCTTGTGTATTTCAAGACCTATAATTGAGAATGACGATTGACAGTGCTAAAATAGAATATGAGACTCTACTATGACGAATCCAATGTGAGTGTACAATATCAAATTCTCAGTTGTGGGTTTACATCTTGTCCTAGGTACTGTGAAATTATGTTATGACACTTTAGAATGAGTCATCTAACTTTCAATATTTGAAACAGTTTTCTTAAATTTTCTCAAATAAAAATTTGCCTGATTTACTATGTGAAATTTGTGAATTTTCAAAACATTTATGTACATCTTTTCCAAAAAACAAATATGCACCGTTCAAACCATTTAATATCATTCATAGTGATTCCGTGTGTGTTGGGTCTATTTATTAAACGAGAAAATTGTATTTATCAACTTCTACTCCATAATTCAAACACAGTTCCAAACACAAATCTAAATTTTGTGTATTGATAATAATACCGACTATTTCAATTCTACTTTAAGGAATTATCTTTTACAACATGGGATAGTTCACCAAAGTTATTATGCCGACACGCCTCAACAAAATGGAGTTGTTGAACGAAAAAATAGACTTCTCTTGGAAGTTGCACGTTCTATAATGTTCACCACCAATGTATCAAAATCTTTTTTGGGTGATGCAATTTGGACATCTGCCTACCTTATAAACAAAATGCCTAGTCAGTTTCTTTTATTTCAAACTCCCATCCATACTCTAGAGAAATGTTTCCCTTATTCTCGTTTTCTATCTGACATATCTCTCAAAGTATTTGGTTGTACTCCTTTGTACACATTCACCCTCGTAATAGAAGCAAATTGGATCCAAAAGCACTCAAATGCGTATTCCTTGGATATTTCCCTACTCAAAAGAGCTATTGATGTTATGACCTATCTACAAAAAGGGTATGCACTAGTATTGACGTCACATTCTTTGAAAAGAAACGTTATTTCCACAAACTTGCACATTAGGGGGAGAATGCAAGTGATGATCAGGTTCTTAACCTTGTTTTTCATCTTCCCCTTTCCAAACTTGCTATTCCCAAACCTTCCATACCACATCATTCTTGTGAGCTAGTTACAGAAAATAACTTGAATTCAAGGGGAGATGTCGACACACAAAAAGGTAAGGACAATTGTTTATTCAAGGAGGCAAAACTCAAAATATAAGCAAAATCTCACATTTGACGGACTAAGATAATTAGACTCAATGATAACTTCGAATGTCCTTGAGTCTCCTCCCAACACAAGTAATTTTGAATCTCCTAGTAATGATTTACCTATTGTTTTCAGAAAACAATGTCGGTCTTGTACTCTCCACCTTATTTTAAAATTCGTGTCATATCATATTTTATCTCCTAGATTTTGTGCTTTTACTTCTATTCTTGATAGGATAAAAATTCCAACAAATATTCAAGAGGTGTGAGAAGTTCCCGAGTGTAGAGCAATAGTAATGGAAGAAATGCAGGCTTTGATAGAAAATGACACTTGGCAAGTGGTCAGCCAACCACTAGGAAAAAACTTGTAAGATGCAAATGGGTCTTTGTTGTAATATGAAGCTGATGGTATAGTTGAGCATTATAAAGCCCGTCTGGTTGTCAAGGGGTTTACTCAAATTTACAAGATCGACTACACAAACGTTTGCACCCGTAGCAAAACTAAAAACTATTCTTGTTCTCTTATCATTAGTAGCAAATCTGGATTGGACGCTTCAACAACTTGATGTAAAAAACGATTTTTTCATTGGAAAGTTAGATGAGAAAATTTTCATGACACTATCTCCAGGTTTCTATAAACAGGTGAGGAAAAAATGGTCTGCAAGCTCAATAAGTCTTTCTACGGTCTCAAACAGTCACTCAGGGCGTGACTTGATATATTTGCAAAGGTAGTAAAAGGCCAAGGATTCTAACAAGGACAGTCAGATCACACTTTGTTCTTCCAACAATCTAACGAAGGAGTGAAGAAAATTTTAATTGTGTATGTTGATGATATAGACCTAACTGGGGGTAATCTAGCCAAGATTGAGGGACTTTAAGAAAATTCTAGCCACCGAATTCGAAGTAAGAGATCTAGATCAAATGCGATACTTTCTGGATATGAAAATTGCTAGGTCAAAAAAGGGCATTAGTCTGTCACAAGAATAGTACGTTCTTGAATTTCTTATCGAGACTGGTATGTTTGGGAGCAAACCTAGTAACACTCCAATTAAGGCAGGAAAGAAAACAAAGAACAATAAACGACCAGTTGATAGAGAAAGATATCAAAGGTTAGTAGGAAAGTTGATCTAATGTCACACACAAGACCCAACATTGCATTTGCAGTGTGGTTAGTCAACATATGCATTCACCAACAAAAAGGCACTTAGATGCTGTATACAGAATTCTCAGATACCTCATAGAGTCTCTAGGATTAGAACTACTCTTTAAAAAGGATGAAAGTAGAGAAATAGAGATTTTTACGGATGCAAATTGGGTAGGTTCAGTAGAGGATAGGATATCTATTACCGGATACTGCACATTCGTTTTGGAAAACATGATAACTTGGAGGAGTAAGAAACGAAATGTAGTAGCCAGAAGTAGCGTTGAAGTGGAATTCTGAGTAGTTGCACAAGAGATATGTGAAAGATTGTGCTAAGGAAACTTTTAGAAGAGCTACAAATCAAAACTAGGACTTTGTTCAAAGTTAATTGTGATAACAAAGCAGCCATCAATATTTTCCTCAATCCAATCCAACATGATTGTATCAAACATGTAGAAGTGGATAGAAACTTTATCAAAGAAAAACTTGACAATGGAATTATCTTGATGATTGTCCTCCACAAAAAAACAAATGGCATATATCTTCACCAAAGGGCTTTTGTGACATAGTTTTAATGATTTTATTAGTAAGTTAGACATGATTAATATATACAATCCAACTTGAAGGAGAGTGTAGAAATCCTGAAACAGTCGAATTTTTTTTCTTTTTTAAAACTATATATATTTTGTTTATTATTAGGGATATTTTACATTGGGTGGGTGACACCAAGGTTTCTAAATTTATATTTTTGGGACATTTTAGTCCTTAAACTTTCAAATGATACACTTAGGTTCTACTTTAGAAAAAAATGTAAATTTTAGGGACCAAAGTGTCTCATTTTAGCAAAGATTAGGTACTAACGTATCTCATTGAAAGTCTAAATTATCTAAAAATCAATAGTTTAGGGACTTATTTTTGTACATGACGTCTTAAATTGTTAAATTTAGGACTAAAGTGTACCAATTAAAAGTTTATGAATTAAAGTGTCCCAAAGACATAAGTTTAAGGACCATAAGGGTATTTTTTCTTTTAGATTTTTATTTTCTTTATTTATTCAGATTTTGTAGTATAAAAGGAGACCTAGTATATCATTTTACATATGAAAAATAAAGATTATATTTCACAATCATCCAGTTTAGATTATGCATATATGTTTTTCCATTTTTATTTTATTTTATTTTTAGTTGAGGCATATGCCTCTGACCTCCTCGTGGCTCTCCATGATGGAAGGGAAATGGCACAAGGCTAGAATTTACCTTTTTAAACCTGGATGATAACTGCCATGTCAGTATTATTCATGATACCAAAACCTTGGTGATGTTATCTTAGATAATTATTTATATTGTTTTGCTGCTGATAATATTTCTAGAAAACATTGTATCTGCTGCTACTATAGTATTTACAATATAAAGCATGAGAGATTTGCAATCTTCTCACTTTTCATTGTATGCAAGCATCTATACTGAAAATTTTGGCATTTTTTAAATTATTGAGAAAAAAAATTATCAAATTATACTTATGTTTAAAGTTCGTCAATGATTCATTTCATAATTTGTTCTTCATTAAGTTATAAATGTTTTAACATTCACTTTTCTTGCAAACAGCTTGGTTATGGGCTTGTAGATGAACAACTCGAGAACATATTCTGGCGTTTCAAAGCAGTTGCTGAGCAGAAAAAGGTGAGCTTCAATTAGTCTTCTATTTTCATCAAAAAGTAGAGCTTGAATTAGCAATTGCATGTATCATCCACGTGATTTTTTCTAGACTTCTAGTTATGCTGTTTGACAAGAGATACAATTTCCATTCTCCTGGTATTGCATGGACACTCCTTTTCTTTGACACTCTTGATGTGTAGTGTATCTTGTTAGTTGCTGACACATTTTCCCCAACTCCTTTTTTTTTTTTTTGTACTTTTTATTTTATTTAACGTGGGAATATGTAAGATTTTAATGGTAAGCACTAACCAGAGAACTTCTCTTATATATTTTTCGATTTTTGTCATGTTTAGGCTAACATGGATCTATTGTTTATTAAAACAAAATAATCACTCACAATATATCAATCGTTAATGATTATTAAAACAAAATAATCACAGTATATATGTTTTTTTGTCTAAATCATAAGGAAGATGCTTATGTTGGTCCTCCTTTTTATTTCAGAGAGTAACTGACGCTGACCTCAGAGCACTTGTCTCAGATGAAGTATTTCAGCCAGAAGTTGTGTGGAAGCTTCATGATCTACAGGTCAACGCTCATCTCATGTATTATTATAAATAAATTTTGTGGTCAGTGATTTAATCTGTGAATATTTAAAGAATGAATTATAACCAATAAGCATGAACTGGACTCAGGTTACATGTGGAACGCTTGGTCTTTCAACAGCAACTGTTAAACTCATTGATGCTGATGGGGCAGAACATGTTGCATGTTCTGTTGGAACAGGTCCAGTCGATTCAGCTTACAAAGCTGTTGATCTAATTGTAAAGGTCAGATTTTATAAATGAACTCTTTGCATAACTTTTACCACATTTGATGACATAGAAGTTTCCCACAATTGCCTTGATTGAGTCCTAGTATATTTGCAGGTTTACGCTTTGAAAAAAGTATAAAGTAAAACATATTTATGACACCTACTGTAGTATAGGACTTTAAAAGCTCTAAATTCTAATGTGTGCTGGCGGGTAAAAGTATTTATCAACTGCTACGGAAGTGTGCTCGAATTGAAAGGATTACCAGTTTTCATGTCATAGGAAAACTTTTGTGACCGTATTTGTCTATTTTTGTGCAGGAACCGGTGACACTCCTTGAGTACTCAATGAATGCGGTGACCGAAGGTATTGATGCAATTGGTACTACCCGTGTTCTGATTCGGAAGGATAATGGTCTTACATCCACTCATGCTTTAACTGGGGAAACAGTTCAACGAACATTTAGGTAATATACATGTTGAAGTAGTTATGTGATTATTTGTCATATTTTATTCTACATGTATATATAAAGCTTACACAATGTAATTCTCTGCATAATTTGCCTTGTTTGGCAGTGGAATTGGGGCTGGAATGGATATTGTAGTTTCAAGTGTCAAGGCCTATGTTGGTGCGTTGAACAAGATGCTTGGTTTCCAGGAAAGATCCCCAAGCAAGATTACAGAAGAAAAAACACCAGTGTCTGTATGAACTATTAAGTGTCGTCTATATGCAAATTCTCGGGGTGTTCTTGTCGTCCTTCAATGTCGTTGCTCCCGGTGTTGTTTACTGTGAACAGGTGCAAAATTAGTTAGTCCCTTCCTGGGTGTTTCTGTGTAATTTGTTTTTGATATTCTCCTTTTTAATTTATCTAATATCCTGTACTTGGATGTATAGTGTACTTTTTCCTATATCCTCTTCATTTAACCAATTGATTTGAAAGTTATAATAATAGCATGAGTTGGGATGAAATTGCATTTAAAAAAAGGTGGTGCATGTATCTTTAAAGCATGGATATTTCCAATGAAATTTCTATAAAGTGGAAGTTATTGATATGTAAATGTTCATTATTTCAAAATGATCAATATAGAAACATGAAAAAATCAACATTATACACTAGAATGGAAATGGAAATGGAAAAAAAGTTTGTTAATGGTAATCTAAACCCAAGCTTGTGAAAATTAAATCGTAAATTTTAAAAATCAAACTTAAATAACCCAATCAATTGAAAGAGAGATTTTTTATTTTGAGGTTCTATCCAATAGTGTGAGAACCAATGCTCCTTACAACATTCATACATATCTGATTGAGGCAACTAATATTATTGTATTGTAGCTTGTTCAATTTCTTCTTGAAATTTCTTTTTTTTGGAAAATAAAGAACATAAAATCCTTAAAATTTATAACAAGAATAACACTCTTAGTGTTAATTAAAAATTAATTCACATTCTCTCAATTAAAAAACAAAATGATGCTATTTTTATTATTATGAATTTTAAGGGTGTTATTTTAGGTAATTTTTTAATTTTTTTTTTTTTTGATTTCTTTTGTAAGATAAAAGATATGCATGTAGTTAATCCAAAAAAAAAAAAAAAAATGCATGTATTTAATTTTGATATATTATTTACATTTAAAAATGACACGTGACATAGAACAGTAGAAGAAATGAAGAATGATCTTGCACATTGTTATACTGGTAATCGAAAATGATATCCCCATTGTGCCCTTGGGATGGTAATACGAACAAGGTTGGGAGTAGGGACGTAAAATTATGGCCAGTTCAAATCTAGAATGATTTTCCCAGACTAGACTCGACTTGAAAATTGATTCGTTCATGCATTCTCTGAATAATTTAGGTCAAATACTTTTTGTCATGAGCTTGTATTAGAAATATTGTTTTACATTTGATTAATATGATACTAGTGTTAACTATATGATTAGTGTAACACTATGACTATCATTAGGTTTGATTTTTTTGATTGAAAGGATTAATTTTTTTGATTGAAATTTTAACATTATATCAAAGTTTCGATTGAGTAGGCAAAAAATATTGGAACTCATTTTGAAAAAAAAAAGAAAAATGAAACCAGCATTGCAAAAGTAAAAAAAAAAAAAAAAAAAAAAAGACAAGTCATCTAAATAGAAATGACATAATTTAAGGTATTTTTGTCTATAATATAATTCTTTTAAAATATGAGTTTGCACGTGAATTGTTTTGAGGGAGCACTAGAGGTATTATCTCACGTTACTTAAGCATGATATTAATGTGAAATTTATAAGTAAAATAAGAGTATTATTATCCTTAAGGTTAACATTTTGCTATTGTAATTATTTACTTACATGATAATAGAGCTCAATTTGATTGGCCAACAAATTTTTGGCCTCACCTTGTTTTTTTTTTTTTGAAATGGGCATTGCAAAAGTAAAAAAAAAAAAATTGATAAGTAATTTAAATAAAATAGAATATAATAGTATTGGTTAAAAATATAAATTGTTGTACTTTGCGAGAGATAAAGACATACATTTTGAAAGAGATATTAGAGATATTCTTTCACATTATTTAAGTATAATACTAATGTGAAGTTTATAAGTAAAGATGAGTATTACTATTCTTTAGGTTAGCCTTTTGGGATTGAAAGACTTATGATCTTTACGGACTTTGACATGTAGGATAATATTCATGCTTACTTATAAACTCAACATTGATATCATATTTAATAAATATGAGACAATATAACTTGTCTCAAACATGACTCAAAGTGCAATTTAAGTTTATTTATAAAATATATGTACTTTTGATGATTTTATAAAATTATTTTATTATTTATTGAATTAACTTGTTGACTTAAATTAATTTAAAATTAAAAAAAATCAGGTCCAAATCTTGAAAAATGACATGAACGTGTGTATTGGACTTCAATTTAATTTGACAAATTATGCTCGATCGAAAAGAGTACTATTATTAACATCTACTACCTATCACTAAACTTATATTGCTAAATTTATGTAACTCTTACTTAACTATAAAAATCTGTAATACCTTACAAAATAAAAAAAATTTGTAATACTTACAAAAGTAATAAAAATCTGTAAAAGCTTACAAACAAGATAAAATATATATAACTTAACAATGTCAGAAATAATAAAAAAAAATTAAAAAATAATGGATGTAGAAACACAAAACATTTATGGATATTTTTCACAAGAAATGATATTTGGTAAAAAGAAATTTGAAAAAATACAAAAATCAAAACTAAATCTTAAAGAAAAAGGTGGATTTAGAGAAAAATTATTCTTTAAAATAAGAAAATTATTTCTAAGAAAATATATAATATACTATGACATTAGCAATAAAGAAATGAGTGTTACTATAGCAGATACAAAATGAATGTTTAATATATCATTAATTGATAAAGAAATTATTATGAAAAAGTTATCAAAAATTCTCGAAAAAGACAGAGGAAAGATTGGATATATCTACTTAAGAGGAATACAAATTTTGATAAAAGTACACTTTAGAGAAAGAATAGATACACCAATTAAGTTAGCATTATGAGATAATAGAATAACAAACAGAAAAGATGCTTTATTGTGAATGATTAATGGAAACTTAAAATATTAAAAATTAAAATTTACAGCATATCCTAGATTTGTTGTTAATATCCATGATAAAAATCTAAACCAAGTATTAAGCTTAGCTTATGACTTGAAACGAGGAAATCTAATGAAAGATGGAAACCACCCATTTTTAATTCATTACATAGTAGGATATTCATTAACAAACAGTCACAATAGTTCAATATATGGACAAAATAAATTTATAGAAATAGATAAAACTTTCAAAAAAAGGACAATTAATAAATAAACCAAAAATATTAATATAATAGGAAGTACCTGATGAATAAAATTTAGATATTAAAAAAAAAATCTCTGATATCAGTAAAAATAGATAATATACATAGAATTAGATTTATAGATACTCAGGCAGAAGTCAGTAAAAAAAAATAGAGAAATAGAAGAATTAAAAGAGAAAATTAAAGAGATAAAAGAACTAGTTTACACAATAAAGTAATTATGATAAAAGATAAACTATTAGAAATACAATTAAAAGAAAATGGTAGCTTAACAAGCGTATGTAAAAACAAATTATCTATAATGAAAGCCTTAATTCTTATAGCAAAAAAAAAAAAAAAAAAAAGACACTACATATAAACAAATATTAAAAATATGCAAGAATTAAAAGCAATACAGTTAGAAATGTATAAAGAAATTATAGAATTAAAAAGGGATGTTAATAACATACTAAGAGGAAATGAATTAAGATTTGATCCATTAAAAAAATTAAATAAGAACCTCTTAAGAGATCTGATGCTTTAATACCCAAGAGTGATAAAAGAAAAGATGAAGAATCTAAAGAAATAATAACAATTTAATAGATTTAATGGAATATAGAAAAAATTTAGAAGAACAATTCATGAATCCTGAGAATAAAGATATAGAAAAATTAATTAGTTTGTTAACCCTAACAAATGGAGAATTAGAAAAACATTATGAAGAAAAACTTTGTATAAATAAAGAAGAAGATGATATGACAGTAATGAATAAAAGAGAATCTAAACAAGAAAATATAACCCAAAGAATTCATATGGAACCCGTATTAGTACCAAGAACAAACCCAGAAAGATCAATTCCAGAAAGAGAAAAAAGGTCTAATCCACATAAAGACGATAGATATAGACAAAGACCAGGAGAACCTGAACCAATAAGTAGAAGAAGACAACAACCTAAAATGGAAGAAGGATTATATTGGGGGTACTAGAGGAAGTATTGCACCAGAATTTAGACTATATGAAAATTATAAAATTGATATTCTAGACCTAGATTGCATAAGAGATAGGAAAAAAGCCTTAAATGAATGGGCTAGTGAAATGAGTGCAATTATACAAACTACTACGATTACACAAACAAACCCTTCAAAATGACTGGAAATCTAAAAGTTTGGTTTTCAAATTTAATTGAACAATAACATTTAAGAATGCAAGGAAACTCAACAACAAGAAGAGATTACTTAAATACTGTAATAAATGAAATATATAAATAATTTATTGGAGAAGATAAAGAAAGAAATAATACAGAATCCAGTGAAAATGAAATAATTGAAGTCAAATGGCACTTAGCAAATATGAAAATATGTAATATGTGTTACATATATTCTTTTATATGTAAATATGAAATATATTATCATAAATTACCACATTCTATGCAAGAAACCTATAAGAAACTATTTTTTCAAAAACTACTTGGAACATTACAAAAAACTATGACAGAAGGATGGAATGGAAGAAATAGAGAAACCATACTTGATACTTTAGGAGGAAGAATAAGAAATGTTAAGAGTTGGATAATAGCAAAATATTAGGAAAGAAAAGAATTCAAACAAATAAAAGAAAATGATAGAATCTGTTGTAATTCAAAATATTTTAAAATGCCAGAAAAATATGATTGTAATATATGAACTTATAATAAATATAAGAAGCATAAGAAATTTAGAAAATTCTAAAGATATAAATTTAGAAAATAAAATTTTCAAAAGTATAGAAGAATATATAATAGAAAATCTTATAAAAAGAAATATTTTAAAAAAAGAAAATATAATACACTTAAAAAGAAAAAGTATTGTTCATAAAAAAAAAATGTAGATGTTGGATATGTAATGAAGAAGGGCATTATGAAAATGAATGTACTAATAGATTCCAACATAAAAAAGAATTTAAAAAGCAATTTTCCTAGAAAGCAAAAATTTTAGAGGAAGTCTTTAAAATGGAACTAGAACCAATAGAAGAATCTGATATATATGATAAGTGTAGTATTTATCTATTAGAAGAAACTGAAGAGGAAATAACAGACTCAAAAATATCTGATTCTGATTATTTTGAATAATGAATGAAATATTAAGCATCACAAATCCAAATAGTACATATATAAAGATAGGATTAAAATTTAAAAGATATAAAAATTATCATTTACATGCATATATTGACACAGGTGCAAGTATGTGTGTAGCCAGTAAATATGTATTTTCAGAAAAACTTTGGAAACAATCACCAAAAGAATTAATAGTAAGAATTACAAATAATACTAAAATAAATCTAAATAAAGTACTAAAAGATACAGATGTATTAATAAGAGGAGAAATTTTTCATATACCTACAATTTATCAACAAGAAACTGGAGTTGATATTTTACTAGGAAACAACTTTTTAAACTTGTATCAACCATTTACCCAGTACTTAGATAAAATAAGCTTGACAATCCTAGATGGAGAAACAAATTTATGTATAAAAAATCAGGAAAGCATTAACTGTTTTATCACTAACTTTTATGTTACAACATAAAAAGCAAAAACGTGGTGATCAGGATATAGAAAAATAAAAACCATATTTAGAAAATATTTCTTTAGATATAGAGGTTGACCAAAATCCATTTATGAATGAAATACAAGAAGATAAAGCTTTAACAGGAATAAGAAAATTATTAAAAACAGTATGCTTAGAAAATCTATTAGATCCAAATATCAATAAATCTAATGAAATAGCAAAAATAAAATTGTAGATCTTTTAAAAGTTATAAGAGTAAAACTATTGATTTATACCCCAAAAGACCGAAAAATATTTGAAAAATAAATTCAAGAATTTTTGAAATTAAAAGTAATTATTTCCAGTAATTCACCACATTCTAGTCTAGTATTTTTAGTAGAAAAAGAAGCTGAGAAAAGAGAATGATAATAAAATTTAAAGCTTTAAATAAAGAAATTATTGATAATGTTTATTATATTCCAAAGAAAGAAGAATTACTATCACTTATTAAAGGAAATAAATATTTTTTAAGATTTGATTGCAAAAGTAAATTTTGAAAAATAAGACTTGATAATGAATCACAAAAATTAACAGCATTTAGCTGCCCTCAAGAATAATTCTAATGGATAGTTGTTCCATTCAGACTTAAGTAAGAACCATGTATTTTTCAAAGATACATGAATAATATTTTCAAAAAATATCACAATTTTTGTTGTGTTTATATAGATGATATTTTAATATTCAATAATAAATTATCAAAGCATTATTTAAATGTTATTAATGTTTTACAAGAATGCAGAAAATTAGGAATAATATTATCAGAAAACAAAGCAGTCATTACTCAACAAAAAATAAAATATTTAGGGTTAGAAATAGAAGATGAAAAACATCATCTACAACCCCACATTTTGAATAACATACAAAAATTTTATAGTATAATCAAAGATAAAAATCAATTACAAAGATTTTTAGGATGTTTAATATATCAAAAGTATATATAAAGAAATTAGCAGAAATGAGAAAACCATTACAAACAAAACTTAAAAAAGACTATGTCTGGCAATTGACTGATCTGGACACTAAATACATGAATAAAGTGAAAACACAAGTAAAAGATTTACCAACTTTATATCATCCACGACCAGATGATAAAATGATAATAGAAACATACACTTCACATGAATATTGGGGAGCAATATTAAAAGCAAAAGTTAATGACAAAGATGAATATCTTTACAGGTTTACTTAAGGATCTTTCTAAGGCCCTGAATTAAATTATCATAGTAATAAAAAAGAATATTTAGCTGTTAAAAAAACTATAAAGAAATTTGTAATATATGTTAAAAGTTCAAAATTCATTGTTAAGACTGACAATAAAAATTTTGGATATTTTTTAAGAACTAATATTGCAGGTGATTATAAACAAGGAAGACTTATTAGATGGAAACAATGGTTTAACTATTACAAATTTGATGTGGAACATTTGCCAAGAAAGAAAAATAATTTAGCAGATGCTTTAACTAAAGAATTAACACCTCTAACTATATTTTTTATGACAGAAATGGATTCTTTTGAGATAGAAATATAGATAAAAAAACAGAAAATCTTGATTAATGAAACAGAAATCAAATGCCACAGAGAAAACTAAATGTATTACAACTTAAAAAATCTTTAAAAAATAGGCGTACTATGGTTAACCCAAATAGCTTGAGGAAAGCTCAATAAGAAAAGAAGTTGAAACTTCGACAAAAATTGAAAAGAAAGGAATAAAAATTTCAAAAAAAGAAATTGAAGAAATTGACAGTAATAATCCATAAGCTAGCAAAAACTTAGAACAAAAAAAGAAGAAAAAATCAATTGGACAGATGAAGTTGAAAATGAAGATTTAAAAAATGTTTATGTAGTATATAATGGACCAAAATTAAGAATATACATTAATTGGCCTGAAGCAAGCAGAGTAATAATAGGATTTAGTGGAATCATCCATAGATCTTTTACTAATAGGATAGAAGCAGAAGAAAGTTACACTAATTATAAGGTTCCTAAACTACTAACACCAACAGAAATAGCAAAAATTATTCCCAGATAGTACAAGAACTAGCAATAGGAACCAATAGATTAAGAAACCTTGGAAAAATCTAAAGACCAGTAATTTTTAGAGAAGCAACAAATAATTCTTTTGAAGAAGAAAGGAAAAGATATAAGAATTTAACAAAATAGCAATGGTTAAGTCTATATAATCTAGCAAGAAAAACTATTGAGGAACATCTTGATGATATGAAATTTTATACCACAGAAAAATATTTCCCATTAAGTAGCAAATTCAACATCTTAGAAGGAGCTAATTCAGTATTTGTCTATAAGGCATTTCATGCTGGATTAATAGAAAATATACATCCAGGAAATGAATTAAAAGAATTAATATATTTTCCAAAAAACTTCAAGAAATTCATCAGAAATTTTAAAAAGAAAATCAGGGCTACAGGTAGGCCTATTTATTCAGTTCATTAATGGATTGAAACTAAGAAACACCAGTAAGTCTTTATCATTTTATAAAAACTAGGCATAATAAACAATAAAAGAGAAGTTACTCAACCAAAATCTTTACCAAAAAATGAATTTAATCATGAGGAATTATGTATTGAAAGAGGACAGATGTTAAGTTAAATTTATCATGAAATAAGAAGAATTAATAACTTTTTAAAAATTAAGATTAATTACAGTACAAGTAAAACTATTATTACTTCTTAAAGTAATATAGTTATCACTGAGGAAGATAGTGAAAAAGTAATTTTTCATGAAACTAACTTCGACTGCAATGAGATTAAAGTAAATGAGGAAACCAAAAAGGTATTTTGCCATTATGCACAACAACAATCAGAGGACCATAAATGCATCTACTGCATCATAGATAAGAAAGCCTGCATGGACACAAGCTCATCACACAGTTCTATGTCTGCAAAGCAAACCATATAGGACCACTTCAACAGTTGACGCCAAGAGTGTCAATAATGTAGGCGTTAAACACCAAATAGAAAAGTTAGGAATAGTACAATCCCACCATTGTAAACAAAGAACCCTTATGTCTATAAAAGTGAACTCTCTGCAGCTAAGGGATTCACTACCAAAACCTAACATCTATCCACTTTTCTATTTTCATAATTTAGCTATATATCTTGTAATAAGTAAAAACTAATAACCCTTTCAAGGTTACTAGTTCTCTAGTTTGTATAAACTTTTTGTTTGATGAATAAAAGTCTATTTTAATATAAACTATCACTCTTACCTTAGTAAGTTAAGTACGGATCTCATAGGATCAATAGGGTCAGAAGGACTAGAAGCTTAGATCTAGAGTGAGGCTTAGCTCTTTGAAATAAGAAAGGGATATCTAGGAAGCGGAAGAACGCGATGGACTCATATTTAAAAACAGGTTAGTTTGTAAATAGAGGCTAGTATACCTTGAAATTTCATTAATATTATTAAATCTTATTTATATTGCATGAAATCATAAAAAATGGAAGATAAACATAATAGCATGAAAAGGAAACATGAGACAAAATTTTATAGAAATAAAAGTAAGAAATATTCTGAAAACCAAAAAAATCTAAAAGATGCAATTTATCTTAAACAATCTCTTGTCTGTTTTAAAACATCTATAAAAGATAACTTTAAAAAAAGTATAGAAAGATCTAAAATAATGAAAAATTTACAAGGACTAATTGATTATTTACTAAACAAGAAAAAAGAAATGATTTCATAAAAGGACAAAAAAAGGAACATTTAGATCTCGAAGCAAGTCTTGAACTAGTAAAAATGGACATAGAAGAAAATAAGAAAATCCAAGAACTGAGTTGTTGAATAGACCAAGAATTTGAAGAATAAGAACTTGGAACTCAACAAGAAAAAATATGACTAATATATAATATTTTGAAGGAAAATATATGGAATTATTAGAAAAATATTTTGATAATGAAGATTATGAAACATGTTTAGAAAATTTTAAAAGATTTGACACCCTTTTAAATTATTATACAGATTATGTCTCTAGTATACTATTCTTAATAAACCATCCAGTAAGAAAAATATTAAGAAACTAATTTACACATAAATTTGTACAAAAAAATAAAGAAGAATTTGATAATTTAATTTTTGGGTTTTATTTATTTAAGAAAAAAATTAGAAGATAAGCTAACTGAAGTTTAAAATTAAAATAATCAAAATTCAGCTGTAGAAATTGGTATCAGAGCCATAAACATAAAATAAAACTTAAAAAAAAAAAGCTTGAAAATAAGATATAATGAACCAAACTCAAATAAAAAGGTAAATTATTTAAAATATTATAAAAAAGAAATAATAAAATTAATATTACAGATTAAAGAAATAACCAACGGATTACTCAAAGAAATAACCAAATAATTACTCAAAGAAATAACACAGTTAATAATTTACAAAGTACTTTACAATTGGAATAAATAATTAACATGGTTACACTATAAGTAATAAAAATGCTTACAAAAGCACAAATCTCTAATCTAAAGGAATTAATAAACCTAGTTCAAAATACTGAAAACAAAAAAGAATTTAAGAAAGATTTTATAAAAATATTTTTAGCGTGTATAGAAATAAAAATGAACAATATAATTTTATCACAAGAACAAATAGAAACCTTAAAAGAAAAATTAAAACATTTAGTAAACACAAAAACAAAAGAAAATTTATAGAAGAATTTTAATTTTTTTAAGACGTTATCTTAGAAAAATTTAAAAAAATTCTTTAAAAATACTAAAAGAATAAAATATTCTAGGATATAAACGAAAATAAAATTATTAAATTTTTGGTAAAAATTACTTTCAAAAATCATGAATTTTGACTAAAAAATCTTTAAAATTAAATATTTGGATAAGAAAATAAATTTTTATATCACAAGGAATAAAATTAAAAAAGTAAAAAATATCCAAAAGGTATGCATATGAAATTTTTTGTGGGATACTAGTGGAATTGGCATTTTGAAAATATATGTGAGCCCACAAAGTTTTGCTCGAACACGGACAAAACCCAAAGTTTCAGGCCCAAATTTTCGCCCCTAAGTTGGGAAGTTACTAAAATTTAAAAGGGGATATTATTAAAGATTCATAGACACTTGGATTGATGAGAAAAGTTGAGATATGAAATTTGATTATACATGCAGTTTTTATTTTATAAAAAATTTCAATTTTACTTGTAGCATTTGTTAGTTACAGTCGGCAATAAAAAAAAAAAAAAAAAAAAAAAAAAAAAAAAAAAAAAAAAGAGAGGCAAAAGTGAGATAGAAGAGTGAATTATTAGAAGAAACCTTAAATTCCATGGTGGGTCTGAGTGGACTAGAGTTGGTATTGTGTCGTTATCTTATATTAGAGCGTTGGAGGAAGGTGTTGTTGGTTGCAACTTCCTAAAAGCGCTCTGTTTCTTCAAAAATGTCACTCACTTCTACTTCCACTTTCACTCCCACTCCCACTCCCACTCCCACTCCCACTTTAGTACCAAACATTCTCTTCCACTTGGCCTACTATTATTTTTATAAATTATTCAATTTTTTTTAAGACCATGACCATTACGAGAATTAAAAATAATAATAATAATAATAAATAAAATAAAGAAACATGATAACAATTCTAATTTTGATTTTTTTTTTTTATAAAAACAATTATCAATGTGTTAGATAAAAATTCATAATTAGTAAAATCACCTCCAAATTGTTTGATAATAAATTTTTTTTTTCAAATAACTTTAAAATAAAAAAAATTTAGTTTTTTATATTACAAATTTTAAGTTTTAAATTATTTGCTTCCAATATTTATACATATAAAATTTATAAGACTTAATTTAGTCTCTAGAAAAAATGTTTGGTCAAAATAAATTAGAAATCATAAATCTGATTCAAAAATATTATTTTTAAAGATTTATGAATTATTTTATATTTTTGTAATAATTCCTTAAAAATATAAAAATTAAAATTAGAAATCGTTACCAAACATACTTGATTAAAAAATCACTTAAAAAAAATAAAAAACCAGGAATCAAAATCGTTATGAAACAAGTTCAAAGTAAGTGTTCAAGTCGATTTTTGCTCACCATGTTCTATGGTTTTTTTTTTCTTCTGAGTTTAGATCCTTCAAAACAAGGGACAACGACATCAAGTGATGTCAAATTTACTATGATACTTAAATCAACATTTTTATGATTGACAAAGAAAATTAGAACTCACTAAAAAAAAAAAATGTACTTTGAAAAATGAAATTTGAGGTCTCTTTATAAGTATGAGGCAATATCAATATGGTAAATAATATTTTATTTATTAATCTTACATTAATTGTATGTTAATTGTATGCAAATTATTGATAAAATAAATTGTAATGTATGCTAATGATGCTTTACCACGATTACCTAACACTAATTTCCTAACATTAGTTTTTTTTTTTATAACTCTAGCCACTAATTGAGACTTTACTAGTTTTGCAAAGACTATTAAAAAATAATAATAACATATGGGCTTCTAACTACCTAGTTGGACAAAATAATTTTATTAGAAACAATCTGGTACTTCTCGACACTTTATTAGTTTTACAGTAATGTAATTATTATAAAGAAAAATTATCTCCTAAGTCACTTTATTTAATATTAGATATTTAGTATCTTTATTTAAAAAAAATGCTTTTAAGTCTATTTAATTGTAAAAAATATGTCAATAGATAAAGTTAATTTTTTAACTAATTTTTTTTTTAAATATAACCAATTAGCACATATTGTACATACATATTTATATTTTTTTCGATAAATATATATATAATAAAGTAATTATTACTTAAAAAAATAAAAAAATACTCAATTTTTTAATTAACAAAATTTTCAATCAAATTTAAATAAAATTTTCATTATTTAATTAATTCAATCCTAATTTAATCGATAAAAATGATGAAATTGTGGTACGTATTATTATAACAGTAAATATTAGACAATAAAATTTTGTTTACGTTTAAACAAAAAAAATTGAATAATTTTATTTTTTTAATTAAAAATCACTTCTTCTTCTTCTTTTTTGTTTTTAAGATCATCAAAAAATATAAATATAAACATACATGTATAATATGTAAAATTCTATTATATTTAAAGAAAAATTGAAAAAAAAAATGTTAAATTTTTCTTTCTATGACTCCTTTTGTACAAATGGACTTAATATATATATATATATATATATATATATATATATATAAAAGGGTACTAAGTAATACCTAAGACTTAATAAGTAGGCTATTACGGCCCTCTGCGACTATACCTTATAAAATTTACACATGATTATGTAAGTATTTGTGTGTTGCCATATCATACTCTATCGGATATTTTGTAGTGTGAACAAGTCAAAGTCTCTTTAATTTATGAGCATTTTTATTTATTTGGATTTTATTATTAATAGAACTTAAATTAGATATCTTATATATATATACCTATGGAAGCAGATGAATGAAGCCACAGAGTTGAAAACTGCAATCCAATATATCAGAGACATATACCCATTTAAAATTACTTGCTCTTCGTTTCTCTATTATATAAGAAATTAAGTAATTACTTTTTTGTTTGCTTTCTATCATAGATGAGTAACTTTTGGCAATTATAACAAGGTTTGTTCATTCGTTCCTTACTGTGAGTTGCGTTTTTGATAGAGGGAGCAATGGGGTGTAATTGGCGTTTTGGTGTGTGAGTGATCTCTTTTGAATTTTGGTGATTTGTATCTATTTGATTTTTAGTAGATTTTTTTTCGTTATCAGTAAAGTAGACTTCTTATATTGAAAAGTTAAATCACTCGAGTCTCATCTATTTGTGCGACTTAAATTAGTTCTTGATTTTTATTTTTACGTTGACAATTTTTAATAATATGAGTTATCAATTTGAAAATAATTGGACCACCTATTTAATCGTTTAATATTATGCCACTAAATTGATATTTCATTTCAATTCGAGATAAAAGACTTTTCCTTAATTTATAGCTCTGGCCACAGCCAGGTTGTCATTTTTACCAAACAGACGTTAGAGTTATAGCAATGTGCAATCAATGATTAGATGCCTTATCATTCAATTAAAAAGGGAATGGAGATATCGTAGCCAACAAAAAAATAGAGATATAAGAAGTTGACAACAAAACAAATAACTCATATATCTCATGCTGCATGTAAAGCCACTAAACTATGTATAGCTTATTTTGTCAATCACACTAACTGACACACAGACAAAAAATAAATAAATAAGAAAATCAACATATTACATATCCCGACTCCAATAGAGCAATAGAGATAAGATAACAAGGTACGTATTATTTCACCCAAAAAGAAAAGATAATAAAAAGGAGAGAAAAATATTTTTGTTTTGTTTTGTTTTACAAAGTCAAGCCTATACGGTTTGTAATTGCTTCATGAATTACAACTTCTATTACAAATAATAAAAAAAAAAAGGAAAATTATCAAAAATAACACCTCTAAAACTTATAGTAATAAAACTAGCACCCCAATAATATTGAACGTTCAATTTGAATGTTCAATATTGAACGGGTCTAAATTGTCGTCGTTCAATTTTAATTGAATGAGTGTTCAAAGAAAAATGACATATTAATCATTTTTTTTAATTGTGAAAATATAAGTTTAAACACAAGGGTATTAATTTTGTTATTACAAGTTTTAGGAGTATTAATTTTTTTGTTTTCCAAAAAAAAAAAAAAAAAACTAAAAGAGTAGACAAGGCCTCAACAAAATTAGTTGTATGTGATTGAGTTGGTGTTGCAACTCGACCATCATGCACGAGGTTATGAATTCGAGTGTCCAAAATGTATGTAATGATTAATAAAATCACTCAAATTCATCGTATGGAGCTTAGATCATAGCGGGTACTTTTTATATATAAGATAATTTTGGTGATAAAAGGCATGTGATGACGTTTCCTCCACGAGTGAGCTTGTTTTTAGGGGGGAAAAAAAAGGCTTCAACAATATCACAAATATTGTTGACATTTTACAATTTACAATTTTTAAATATAGAATTTTCAAATTTACTTTATATGACATAAGTGCTTAGATAGTATGTCAAACATCTTATTCCTATTCTTTCTACTTTACCATCAAGCAAAATTTACAATAAAAAGAAATAAAAATATCATCAGGCAATTTTTTTTTTTAATGCTTTAGTTTTATTTTCCAATGTAGATGAACTCTCTAACAAATTAGCAACTACTACCGACCATGTATAGCTCACCTCTTTGTCTTTTCGCAATCATTTTAGTAAAAAGACTTTCATATGGATAGTGAAATAACCAGAGGGGCAAGCAAGCAATGTAATTTTGGAGAAAATTATAAAATAATATAAAGAGTCATGTGCTTCTTCTTGAAGTGATTTCAAGAGTGATTTAAAATAAAATAGTTTGGTTAAAAATGATTTTAAGAGAAGAATTTAGGTGTTTGAGATGAAAATATTAGGAGTGATTTAAATTGGCATTTTAGTAATAATTTTAGGATATATCATACATTCAAAACTACTTCTAAAAGTACAAATAATGTTTCTCAAACTTTTGAAAGCACTTTTCATTGATATTGTCAAAATTTCTTTGATATATTTGAAAGCGTTTTTAATCCAAAGAATAAACGGATCAAAAAAAAAATAGTGATAATATAGCACACGTATAAACCAATGAGTTTGATACTCTACAAGTCCCTTACTTTTACAAAATATACACTTTAATTTCTTTTCTTTTAAGTGGTACACTCTAAGTTTCTCTAATTTTTTAATAGGTATACTTAAGTTCAATTTCTCAACAACAAAAAAAAATTCAATTTCTCAACAACAAAAAAAAATTCAATTTCTTAACACATCTTTCTTATGTGACTTTTTAAGGGGTAATTTTGAAATTTTAATTTTTTTTAAAAATAAAATAAATAAATTATAAGACAGGAAAAAAAAAACATACCATTTTTTTTTAAAATTACATTTTTTTGTTTTTTTGTTTATATAAAAAATTGGTTACTTTTTTAAATTCTTTTAGTAAAAAAAATTAAAATTTGAAAGTAGCATGAAAACCATTTGCTAAGAAATTGAATTTAAGTATACATTTAAAAAAGCTAATGACTTAGAGTATACCACTTAATAAAAAAATTAACTAAAATGTACATTTTAAAGAGATAAAAAATTAATAGAATAACAAACCTAAGAAGGGATTTAAACCAGTGTGTTCTCTTATTGTACACTTAAAACATGTCACCACACTATAACAAATCACTATTAAAATGAGATGTGTTATTTATTATTTTAAGAGTATATTTTTTATTAATTTTATTAATTATTTTTTTAATCAAATATTGGGCAATTGTATAATTGAAAAAAATAATTACACTAATTAAATTAGTTTAATGATACTACATCATCAATTATTCTAAAAATATTAAAAAATTTCTGATTGAAATGCTTACTGTTTTTCAGAAACCGCACGCAGAGAATGCGAGAGTACAACGAACCGTGTGGCCATATGGGCGGCCATAAAAGTCCTCTAATTAATTAGTTAATTATTAAGTCATAAATATTGGAAGGCAAATATATCCTACAAAAACGTGATTATTTTAATTAAATTAATTAGTCAAACAAAAACGACTCTTAAAAATGTTGTAGTCTTTTGAGACACGCAGTCCCATTCCCATATGCAAGTGTGAATAATTCACTAATTATTTTAAAAAAAAATTTAATTAAAAATAAAATATATATAAACCAAAATTTAACTAACAATAGATCTCTTGTTAGAAAAAAGAATTAAATAGATCTCAATAGTTAGTATTATCACAAAAAAGGTTTAATGTTGGAAAGTATACGGTACAAGAATAGACACGTGAGCTTGTGAAGTGAGAGGGCACAATGAACAAATTAAACATATTATTACCACATACTTGACCTCATGTCCAAATTCAAATTTAGACCCCCCAAAAAAAAAAAAAAAAAATCTATTTTTGTTTTAGTAATTACTCATTTTTTCTAATGAGTTGGAGTAGTGGTCCTAATATATTATAACTAAAATAGTTGAGATAAAGAGCAATAAAGAAATAGCGGATTTACAAGATTAAATTCATAAACACAAATCCAAATGAGATCGATATATAATAATAATAATAATAATAGTCGGTGGCCTAGTAGCCCAATGGCACAACATCACTCCCAATAACAAGGAGGTCATAAGTTCAATATTTATTGTGGACAAAGTCCATTTAGCAAAAAATAATAATAATAATAATAAATATTGATGATGCTTTACTTTGAGTCACTAACAACTGCTGATGCTGGCCTTATAACTCTTACGTGCACCTCACAACCCTCTTTGCTCATAAATTCCTCACGCCAAGAATCTCCCCACTACTATCCTACACTTGCCTCACTCAATCTACCTCACACTCTATAGCCATTAACAGGTGATCCTTGCAATTTGGTCACCGTCCTATTTTTATTTACTTTTTCAATATTTTTTATTTTTGAGGCCTAAAATATTTATTATTATTATTATTATTATCATTTTTTGTATCTTTGCTTTGACATTCATTCATGTACTAAGATGCCACTAACCCACAACCTAAAATATTAATTTTATTTTATAGCTAGCAATCATTTTCAATAATATATATATATATATATATATATATATATATATATATAAATACACGTAATAATTATTTTTTTAATGTTTTATTTATTTATTTATAATAAATAAAGTTTTACAAATTTAATATATACTTAATTACAAAAAATATATTTGTGAGGCATTATTTCTCATTGTGAGAAGCTCAAAATTAAAAAAAAAAAATATAAAAAATAACCATTGCAAAATAAAAATTATATGGAGCATAAAAAATTAATATATAGTAATTAATGTTCATGTAATAGTAATTTCTTATAATAAAAAAATTGAATTGTAAGATAATGTAATCGTTATTATCAAATAATAATAATAATAATTAAATAAAATTTGAATGAGTTTGTCCAACTTTTTTAATTATGAATACTACAATTATTTTAAAAGAGGAATATGTATTTTACCTTATTTATAACTTCTTTTAAAATGAGTAAAAAAATTAAAAATATATATATTAAGATAATAACAATAAATAATAAAAATAAAAATTAATTATTTTAAAAAATAAATATGTATTTCAATTTATTTAGGACTTTTGGAAGGAAAAAAAATTAAATCATAAATAAAATACTTATAATCTTATCTTTATAATAAGATAATGTAATTTTTATCATTAAATAAAATTAATAATAACAAAAATTTTGTAATTGAAGTAAAAATTCGAGGACAATCATTTTGCATATAAGTATATTTATAGTAATAAAATATATGATTGATATGTTGGGCAATAACTACATATCCTTCTATAAATTAAACTCAAAAATTTAGATTTTAAAATTTAAACTCTAAGATCTAAACATTAAAATCTAAACCATAAATCTTAAAATATAAGCCTTAAATTAAAATAATTCGTAGATGTAACCCAACATAATATATATATATATATATATATATATATATATATTTTGTCAAATATATACAAATAAATCAACTTATATAGAAATATTTTTATTTTCCCACTTGATCCTATATAAGGAATATTTTTACCTACGTTATTACGAAACATAATAATTAAGTGGTTGGTTTAGAGTACTTCAAACATAATAACAACACTTATAATATTAACTTTTGAATTAGTGGATAGACTTTTTCTCCACATGTCAACTAATTAAGAGGTTCAATTCGAAGTACAAAAACAAATACAAAAATGGGTTAAGTGCATCAGTTGAATTATCGGTTAGATGTTGTCATGTGGTGAATAAGATTTTTCCGCTTTTAAGTGGAAAGTAGAGAAAAAAAATTAAGAAATTTTATTTGGAAACAAAAAATTCAAAAGGTGATTAATATAAATTAATGCTATTGTATGATAGACAGATATACAATATTATTTCTAATTTATGGTTAAAGAGTATAAATAATTATTAAGCGCACCTCTCATAAACTTAAATTTTTTTAAAAAAATTAGTGTTTAATACTTCTTTGTGATATTAGAGCAGTAAGTAAATAAGTGTCAATCATCAATTATCTCAAAAAATAACCAAACAATTATTTATACTTTTGAATATTTTTCACATCACTGTTAATAAACTATCTATTTTTGGTTGTACCATGTTTAGAATGCATGCAACATGAGAGTCAATGAATTGATTTTTGTAAATTTTTTTTTTTAAATAACAACAATATTCATTGACTCACTCACTGAGATTTAAAACACAAACCTTATAACATTTATAATTCTTCAATTGACGAATATGCCACTAAACTACAAATGTGTGTGTAGAAGTGATTTGTACTACTATTATCACTTAAAGGTAAATACAAAATTACTAGTTCAAGTTTATATATAAAAGATAATGAAGATGCATGTGAAATTTTCACATTTGAATGTATGAGCTAATTACCTTTGTTTAATAATCCAAAAGAATAAAAATGAGAGACTACAATATATATTCCAATGTTTTGGAAAACTAAACTCATAATGTGTGGTGATTCTTGCTAGATAGCTACATATACTTGTTTTTTCATAGCTAGCTAGTATAATGTAGTAATGTGCGTCATTAATTTCATAGCTTTACCCAACCTTAATGATTGGGTTGGAGTTATTTATAAATGTTAATAAAATAATTGAATTCATATAGCCGGCGTGATTATTGGGTTGTTGTCCATACTACAAGTAATTAGTGTATGAAAATGGATTATGAAGTGGGTGGGTCAACTGCACATGAACTGCTTGATTAAGCCTCCTTATAATTCTAATACATTTCCAATATTCTATTATTACATTTTAATAAAATAAGTTGAAAAATAAAATAAAAAACCCACCTCACTAGCTACCTCAGTATACAACTCACAAGCAAGGGTACTAGGGTAACAATTTGTGCTTATTGTAAGTGTTTATGTTGTTCTATGGCAAAAATTCACATATGTTTTTTAATATTTTATATCTATTTATTAATTTATAATGATAAGAAAACTTAATCTCTTTTATAAGTAATTAACGGTTAATTCTAATTATAAAAAAAAAATTTCGAAAGATTGTCCAAGTTATCTTTACAAAAGTGTATTTTAAATCTATAACTATAAGGTAATATAACATAAATTCACTTCCTTTATAAAAAGAGTATGTGAAGGGTAATAGAAGTGTATTTTGTAAGATAGCACAAGTCAATTATTTTTATTAAATGAACTTTTGTAACTCTTTTTTTTAAGCAGTGGATCCGTATTGACCTATTTAATAAGTACGGGTCTAAAGTACAATTTATTAAAAGTGACAAATTTAAACTATCCTATTTCCTAAATAAAAAAATTGTACCATGTCAAATTGAATTCAAGTTTTAAGTTTTAGCTCAAATTGCCAGCCATACGATCACAATATACATACTATGATGTATACCCCCCTAAAATTAATATATATCTTCAAAATTTTGATATTTTATCAATTACTAACAAAAAAAAAAAAAAAAAAACTAAAAATGGGGAAAATATTATGCTCAAGAAAAAAAAGGTAATTATAGATGAAACGCAAATTCTGTGGTTCCAGGCTTGCAAACCAATCTTCCAGAAAGGAATCGTTGGAAAAAAGTAATTGGAAGGGGGTAGTTTGCTTCAAAGCCAACCGAATCTCACTCCTTTCCTCACCTCCTCATAGTTACATTGCATTTCTCTCTCTCTCTTAAGATACACATCTGCATTTTTATATAAATATCAAATTCAAATGTTTCTATATATAACTTTCAATCTTATATAGAAACGCCAACCTTGTGTAGCTAAACAAACTCACGGTTACTCTACTACTCACGAGGTCGGCTTATTTCTTTTTTATTTTTATTTTTAGAACCACTCTCTCTCCCTCTAATTTCTACTTAAAACCCCATTTGATCTTTTTCACATTTTATTCATTACCCACCACTCATCTTTCATGATATGATGATCATGGAACTTCAACAAGATAATAATAATAATAATCAACTTCTTCTGGGTTCCAAAGATATCTCACAAATAATCAAAGGAAAGCGTAAAAAACGTCAAAGACCTCTCTCTCCTCTTGCTTTAACCATGTCTGCTTCTGCAAATCTTGTTTCAACTTCTTCAACAGAATATCAAGGAATAGTCTCAAATTCTTCACCTACCACTTCAACCAATTGTGGGTTCCCTGAAATTAGTTGTACAGCAGAGGAAGAAGAAGATATGGCTAATTGTTTGATTCTTTTGGCTCAAGGTCACTCCAAAATAAGAAAAAACCCAATTACCCAAAAAGTAGTTTTTCAATCAGAAAAGGTGCCTCATGAAATTTCTGTTATTGGTAATCATAACAAGAGTGGTGGTACTAGTAGTGGGTGTGGGTTGTTTGTTTATCAGTGTAAAACTTGTGATCGTTGTTTTGCTTCTTTTCAAGCACTTGGTGGGCATAGAGCGAGTCACAAGAAACCAAAGTTTAATTCAGAAGGGAATAACAAGAAAGCTTTATTGTCTTTTAAGGAACAAGAGAATAATATTATTGGTCATCATAATCAAGATCATCAATTTGATCAGAACAGTACTAGTACTGACCTTTCTTTATTGATTTCAAATAGGGTTGGTTTGAATAGTACTAACAAAAACAAGCCAAAAGTTCATGAGTGTTCTATTTGTCGTGCTGAATTTACATCTGGGCAAGCTTTAGGAGGTCATATGAGGAGGCATAGATCGTTTACGAATACTCAAACGTCGGCGGTGACGGCCACGGCGACAACGACGAGTTTGAGTTTGGCTTCTAGAAGTCCAGAGTCTGACGAATTGAAGAAATCAAGAAATATGTTACAATTAGATCTTAATCTTCCGGCGCCGGAAGATGATTGCCGGGAAAGTAAATTTTCCTTTACAGGAAAGGAACAAGTCATGGTCTTCTCTCATGCATCTCCTCTGGTGGATTGTCATTACTGATCAAAGTGCAAGTCGGTTTTTTTTTTTTAATCTTAATTTTTTTCTCATATATTAATTTTGGGGATTTTCAAGTTTTGATCTCTCAAAATCAATGTGAATTAATTGTATTTACATTATTATTATTTTTTCACTGATTAATTGTTAATTCTTTACATTCATTCTTTTAATGTCACACCTTTCGTGCCGTCGTGCGTACATAGCTGAAATATAATTCTTTAAATGGGTTAAAGTGACTTGTACTCAACATTGTGACGGCCGCTAAAGTTGATTAATTTATAAACTTTTTTTTACAATTTTTTTTTTTTGTATGTAATCTATTTGTTGTTGATTTGTTCTTATTTTGTTTCAATATTAAGGTTTATTTATTTATTTGATTTTAAATTATTTAAGATCTTTTAATTTTAGTTCATAATCTATTTTAGATCTTATAATTTATTCCATAACATTTCAATTTTTACGATTTAATCTTTAAGATTTCTAAATTTAACAAATATAGTCCAAATTCTCAATTTTAGTTAAATTATAAGTACTATCATACTTAATTATCAAATGATTAAAATTATAATATTTTTCATAAGGCAATGACCAAATTATTTATTTTAAAATAGACTGTAGATCAAATAAATTAAAGGAGTTAAGTTTTATTATAATTAAATATAACGCTATTAAATCAATTTAACAAAAAATTAAAATTTTGGACTAAATTTAAAAATTTTAGAAACTAAAATATGTGATTTAAAAGATTATGAACCAAACTATAATACGAAGGATATAAATAAATATGCCAATACTTTAATTTTGCTTCTAACTATTTACCAAGTGATAAAATCAAATAAAGTTAAATTTAATTAAAAACAAGAGAAAAGTACGTGGATTAGGTTGTCTTGTTTGGTTTGCTAAAGAAAGCTAAAAGCTGAGTATTAGTGTGTCGTTTTCATATAACTGACAAATATTATAAACGGATGGGCAAGCAAAGCCGATGGCTAACTGCACTTGATCCCAGTATCTTTCACTTTACATGATTTATATAGAAATGACACAACACACGACTATATCATTTACTATTCTAATGGTAAAGGAAAGGTAGTGTCTTATAATTTTCTAAAATTGTGTGAATTCAATTTGATTACACGTGAATATGACAACGAAATATACCTGTGTAGTGAGTGTAGTCAGTAGATAATGGTGTGAACTATACTACTGAGTACTACTTGGAGATGCGAATTTGCACTTATTTGGGGACCAAAATTTCTTCTTTATTGTCCTCTCTTTTGTACATCCACAATTTCACTTTAAGGTTTCAGCCTATCCTATCCTATCCTATCCTATCCATAACTAGTAATTACATCAAATTTTATTCACTACTACGTACTGCCAAGAAGAGCCACTAACAAATAACAGGTAGTGAATTGTGCAATGTTTGTGTCTTTAGTGTTTACTATTTTACTTATGTGAATGGTGTGAAATGAATTATAAAAAGTGATATTAATTTGGGATTTTTTAATTAACTTCCATCCTAGTGGTAGTATTCTAAATTTTTTATTCTTAATCAAATAATAGGTTATCTGAATTGAATAAAAGACTTCAAGTTAGAAGAGGATTAAATCCAAATTTTAATATGCAGCTAACTACATTGTGATATTTTTTTTTTTATTTTGAAAAAACCATATCAAGAAGGAGAGTCACTAGCCATCAAATAATGAATATCATGACATATCCTGCCTAGATCATTAGAATTTATTAGAAGACACCAATTACAAATTAGCTAGGACGCTTTGTCTATAGTCAGCCATGGAGGCACGCAACCACCAAGAGTTGAACCACGGGCCTTCTATCCAAAAGGACACAGAGCATCCTTAGCGTGTAGCCCATTTTTACTTGTGCTGTCTTATGATCTATTAGATGATGATACTTTGGTTTTTAAATTAGCATGAGTTTGAGATTTAAATAGCATGTATAGTATATACATAATCGTATTGTTCTCTTTGTATGTTGTTGTTTGAGCTCTAATGTTCATTTGTGTTGCTAAACACACAATCTTTTTGAATTTTTTTTTATTAAATAAAAAAAGTTTATTATTGTTTGATATAAAAAAAAAAAAAAAAAAAACATAAGAGAGAATATAATGACAAATAAAAACATATATATTTTCGTTTTTTCTTTATACCTCTCATTGTTATCTCTCATGTTAATTGACTTAGATTAGAAAAAGGAAAGTAAATTTATCATTTGATTTTTTTTTTTTTTCAATATAGTACAAAAAAAAAAAAAAAAAAAAAAAAAAAAAAAAACTTAAAATTATTTAAAACTAGAAGAACGTACTGAATTCGAAAATGATATAAGAAACCAGCTTTAACCACCGACCAGTGAGATCATGGACTATGATTTGATTAAGATGATGGTATATCATTTGATTAAATATCACACTAACTGGTTACTTGCTCATGGTTGCAAAGTTGATGTTAAAGTGCTTTAAGTACTCATTGAGTTTGCATTATTTTATTAATTAGTTACGGAAACTAATAAAATGAAAGAACATGTGTTTGTCACGGAAACAAGTAATTAATAACTCCAAACTTTCATAGGAAGAAAATCAGAAGTCGACATAAGAACTCGTACCTTGTTTTTAACCTTTTTTTTATTTTTATTTGTTCGCCTCGACTGGGACTTATAAGCAACACATAATTGGAGTTAGAGATAAAAAGGAAAGAAAGATATGAAAGTCACATTAAAGGAGGGTCTATCTCATTTTTCTTGTCTTCTGTTATATGTATATTCTGGTGGGCGTTATAAAGCCACGCAAGTTATCACTTTGCGTAATATATTCACTTTGCATATTAATTTTATTTGTAATAATTTGTTTTTTTTTTTTAATCTAATAAATATATAGAAATATAATTGATTTTTTTTTTTGAAATATTTAATTTTTTAACGATTTTTATTATTCGATATATATTTGAATCAAAAGTTTTGTATTTATGGTCTAATAATTTTAATTATTGAAATTAATATTTGTAATATAGTTGATTTTGTTTCGATTGCTTAAATTTTTAAGAAAGTTTGAAAATCATGATTATCAACTTTTGTCTGATGAGCTAATTTGACCTTTTGTTAAACGTTGTCCTCACTCCGTTGCTAATAAATGAACAACACTTTCCTGCATTTCCAATCACTTATAACGTGTGTGGCATATGAATTAAGATAAACAGTAGTCTCTTTTCTAAAATATAGATATAATTAAATATACAAATATACTTGTTATGTCAGTTTGGCCATTAATTACTGCGTTTTTGGACATTTGGTACAAAATGTTACAAAAGCATGATTATGCTTGGTGTACACTCTCTGCTTAGTTGTTCATGAGTCTACTAAAGCCTTGTGTAAGTCGTACATAACTTCAAGGATAAATATCGATAATTTTTCTAAGATTTGATTAGTTATTAATTTGTTCTTAAATTTAAAAATAATATTATTAAAATAATATTACGGTAGACACGAGTTTGAATATTCAGAATGTTGGGAGTTGTACATGTGAGGTGCTCGGACACCGATTCTTCCCGCGATCTATTGTCGAGTTTCAGTTCTCCAGCGTTCTCTGACCTACCTCTAATATGTATCAAAATAAAAATAGCGGTGATCTTTGATGGTGTAGTGGTGTGTGGTAATAATCTTATTCTCCTTAAATTGAGAGTAGCTTTTTTCAATAAAAAAAGAAAAGAAGAAATGATAGAAATCTCTATTTGATAATTTTTAAAAAAGTTAGATATGTAATTAATAAAAAATATTATTTTTTTAAAAAATAATGAGTAAAACCTTGTGGAAGATATTAATATATACCCTAACCTTTATATTGTAATATCTTCCGCCCAGTCAAAGTGAATCAATCGTATTGACTACGAGTGAGCATGAATAAAATTATGGTAGAACATGAATTAGAACGCTACTAAAAATGAGGTCAAGTACTTGTCACATGCCTTGTTTTGTACAGAGTTTACTTTATCCTTCCAGTAAGATTTGTGATACATATATATTTTATTTAATCTATTATATAAAGTGCGCTTATTTATAAATAAATAAATAAAGCACTTTAGTGAAAAAATTACCAATTATCACAAATTATTTTGTGATATATCTTAAATAATATTGAATAATGTTATGATTAAATAAAATATAAGAGAATCGAAACATATATTATATATTTATCACTTTGGCATGAATTGGTCTAATGATTTTCTTTTTTAAATTAAATTAAGCATACATGGTATTATTTGATTGATCCATGTAAATTAAAAAAATTAAATAATATAATTAACATATAGTAAATAAATTTTTATTAAATAGAACGATATAATATTTATATTATTATTAAATAATATAAATATTAATTAATACAATTTATTGATTAAAATGTTATCCATCAATTTTTCAATAAATATGACATCATAATTGAAAAAGATACATATAAGTTTATTTCAAAAAAATTTACATTTTTCTCTTAACTTAAAGTTTTTTTTTTTTTTTCTTATCTAACTTAAATATAAAAGAGGATACATACCTTATAATATCAAATCTCCCAATATGATTTACTCATAATGTAGATCGACGTGAAAAACTGAAGGCGAGACAAAAATCCAATCCAACACTACTTAATTCTGACGATTGAATCAGAGGTTCAAGTAACCACCAAAATTACAATCGATACATTAATATCACAAATTCAAAGTTTACTTACCGATTGAATAATTTTTTTTTTTTTTAATAAAATGTAATGAGTAAAACAAGAATAATAAAAATGTTATTTTTCATATACAATTCATTCATTTAATTCATTTTATTTTAAATTTCTCTGAGAAATAACATATGTCGAACATTTTCATATATTTTGAACTTTTGTTTGATCAACATATATTTTCAATTTTAATTTTTAGTATAAATATTTTTTTCATAAATATAAAGATTAAAAATACATATTATAAAATTAATATTGAGAATATGCAATAACATTTGTTAAAAATGTTGCATAAATTGAATATACGTTTAACAAAATATGTTTAATATATGTTAATCATGCTATACAAACCAAAAGCATTTGAAAGGATTTAAATTTTTTTTTTTTTGAATTTTATAAGAAATTTAAAATTATGCGATACACTAATTAAATCTATTAAAAACAAAAATGAGGATAAATAAGATAGAATAGAGACGCACATACAACTAGGGTGGGCATTTTTTTTTCTTCTTCAAAAATCAACCTACCAATCTAAGTCCAAGATCAAACTGAATGTATACTTTTATTTTTAGAAATTGGTTGGTCTAAGTAGATCTAAAAATTATTTAAATCGACTTAGTAAGTTATGTTGTAGGTTTCAAAAATGACAAAATCGAACCTATACTTTTAACACACTAGATTTTTAATTTTTATTCTTACATTTAGATATTGTAATTTCTATTGTTATTAAATTATAATTATATTAATATTTTATCTATGCAACTAAATTATAGCTTAGTATGTTATCTAAGGAATATTTACTTCTTGTATTATACGTAAGCATTAACAAGTTCTTTGACAATATATCTTTAGATTAATGTAAAACACTCTTTAAAATTAAACTAATATTCACAATGATACTTATAAAGTAAATTGTTTTAAATTAGAGGGTAAAAATTGTTAAGCTTATTTCTCTATATCTTATTTTCTTTAAATGGTACTTCCATTTTTCTATAAAATTGATAATACTAGTGGATGATATTGGAGGGATCTTATCATATATGAACCATGTTCTATGGAATGGATTAGCCCTTACAGACTATGTAAAACTTTAGATAAGTTTTTAATGAATGCTAATATTTTTTTATGTCAATAAACATATTTGTTTACATTATTTTTTTCTTTCTCTAAAAAATTATATGATATGTTTTTTTTTTTTTTTTTTCAATTAGAAGAGATTTTTATATAATATAATAATTATAGGTTCAAAATTGCCAAGTCAACTACCCTTAAACGTTGACTTGAATGTTGGTTTTATTTGAATCATAAGTTGGTTAAAATTTTGCGTTTTTCAAAACCATCAAGATAAAGTTAGATTATAAAATGACTCAATAACTAACCTAGTCAACCTACGTCTTCTCCTACTTAAAACTTACAATTTGTAGGATTGTGCAAAAATTATCCAACCAATTCAACTCAATTTTGTACCAGTTTGGTTTGGTTTTAAATTTTGAGAATTGATCAAGTGTGGGTGTGATTTGGTTTTCAAATTTAAAAATCAATCAAAACAGAACCAATCCATATTTTTATAATAATTTTATTAATTTTTTATTTTTTATTATTTATTCATTCAAATATTCAAAATTCTAATATATAATTTTAGTCATCTACAACTTCTAACTTTGTTTTTTGTAGTTGTACTTGTATGTGTTTTATAGATATATAGAGATTCAAACTAATATATGTATGTTTTACAATCTAAGTTTTAGAACTCTAGAACTTGGGCAATTTTTGGTAAGAAAATAATAATTCTAGGTACAATCTTAACTGCCTTCCTTGAAAAGAAATGTATCTACCTAGGAGAAATTATTCATTATTCTCGAAGTAAATGATGATGCGATATTTTAACCTAATTAAATGCAAGATTAGTGCAATTATGTTCTTGAAAAACACAACTATTCAATGCTTGATAAAACCATCAACTAATAAGATTGCTAGGTAGTATACTTTAAGAACAATGAACAATACCTCTAGTACCTAAAGCACTTGGAAAGAACCGTTACTTCCATCGAATGGTTTAAAAGTGGTTTCTGTTGGAAAAATATTATTAATATGTGGGGCCACACATGTAGTTTTAAATGTGCTATGCTATCTTATAGTTTAGCCAATTAAAAGGTGATCTATAAAGCTTAATTTTAGCTATCGGGTATTAAATTATTGTGGAATTAATGTGTAGAGACCGGACTTATATTTTTAAATTGATGAGGGGCCAATTTGAAAATACTAATTATTGATAACTGCCTTTTGCGGTTATCTATATAAAGGGGTCATGGTCCCCATTTGAGCATAGAACTTTAAGGACACAAGTTTTCTCTGTATCTCCATCAACAGATAAAAACTCTTGAGACAACTATGCATCAATTGGAAGATCTGAACCCGTTCGATAGAAGAACACTATGGATTCTGGTACGCTTCCGCTATAATCTCTTCTTCTTCTTCTCTTGATTCAACATAGGATTTAGAAAACTATGATTTTCACTTTCTGTAAACCAATCTAACAAGTGGTATCAGAGCCTACCCATGTTTGATTCAAAAGAATCTAAGAATTTTAGAGATTAATTTATTTTTGATAAATTCTGTATGATGTGCCATGAAATCTGGATAATAATTTGTATTGTTGGCACTATATCTTGCAAATTCTATATGTGTATTTATAATATGAAATTATTTATATCTTGTAAATTCTGTATGAATTCTGCACAAAATTATCGGCACTGTTTCTTCTAAATTGTTTCTTCGTTGAAATATATACCAGATTATATATATATATATATATATATATATATATATATGTTTCATTGTTTTTTAAAGTAAAATACAATTGCTTTGTGCCCACATATTTCGGTGGTCAAATTTTTTTTTTGTTTGTTTGTGCAACTGCACATGTGGAGCAAAAAAAAAAAACTGCTTTTCGGTTTCCTTTTACTTTTCGGTTTCTTTTTTTTTTTTTTCTTTCTGTTTTGTACTTCATATATAAATATATATATATAATATATATATTGCACATGTGGGGCCAAAAAAAAACAACTACTTTTCGTTTTCCTTTTGTTTTTTGAACTTTTCGGTTTCTTTTTTACTTCATATATACATACATATATATATATATATATATACATACATACATATATATACATATATATACATATACATACATACATATATATACATATATATATACATATGTATGTATGTGTGTGTAATATACAAATTACATATATTGTTGAAGTTTGATTCATGAATTAAGACTTTTTTTAAAATTTTGATTAATTATGTATACATTTTTTTTTAACACTTATCTAGTATTATAATTCACTCAATTTATACAAGATGTCACCAAAGTGGCCACTTTTGTGTATATTAATCTTGGGAGAATAATTAGATATGATGTTTGTGTATGTGTAATTCATGCGAATATTAACCAATCCAAAGAGGGGTTCATATTTGGCCGAATTACACACGCACCTGCGATGGTGTTCGTATGACAATTATCAAGATGACCTCATGTGAATAATGAATCGATGCAAACATCGATTTATTATTTGACATAACTTATTGTCATTGTTTGATCATTGCAACAAGAGTACCACTTACAATTAATATCACTGTCCAAAGGCTTGGTATTAATGTTGTGCTTGGTATCTTGAAATGTTGTCATGTAATTAATCAATTTAATGACTGTTTATTTCGGTTATTTTATGTGAGCATAGTTTATTTATTTAATTTTGTTCTCTGTTCAGCTTTAATGTCTACTACTACAATATCTGCCAACATGAATAATGTTCCAATGTTAAATGGAACAAACTTTAAGGACTGGAAAGAGAACATTTTGATTGTTCTTGGCTGCATGGACATAAACTTGGCATTGAGAATGCCGAAACCGAATGATCTCACTACACAAAGTACACCTGAGGAAATTGCGTACTTTGAAAAGTGGGACCGTTCGAACAGGCTAAGTCTTATGATCATGAAGCGCGGGATTCCAGAAGCCTTTAGAGGTGCAATAACAGATGACAATATCATTGCTAGTAAGTTCCTTGAGGAAATTCAGAATCGTTTTGTCAAAAACGATAAGGCTGAAACAAGCACGCTCTTAGCAAGCTTGATTTCAATGAAATATAAGGGCAAAGGTAATGTCAGAGAGTACATCATGGAGATGTCTTATCTTGCTTCAAAACTTAAGGCACTAAAGCTCGACTTATCAGATGATTTGCTCATGCATTTAATTCTGATCTCTCTTCCTGCACAATTCAGTCAATTTAAGGTCAGTTATAACTGCCAAAAGAAGAAATGGACTCTCAATGAGCTCATCTCATTTTGTGTGCAAGAGGAAGAGAGATTGAAGCAAGAGAGGACTGAAAGTGCTCATCTGTCAAGCACTTTTAAGGGCAAGGGTAAAAGGAAGGATAAAGGAAAGGAAGTTGCTGTTCCTAAGGGTCCAGTGCAAAAGAAACAAAAAAGTAATGAAGGTTGTTTCTTCTGTGGTAAGCCTAGACATCAGAAGAAGGAATGTGCTAAGTATAGCGCATGGCGTGAAAAGAAAGGTATAATTCATGTTTTGGTCTGTTCTGAGATCAATTTAGCATCTGTACCAAGAAACACTTGGTGGGTAGATTCTAGTGCTACTACTCACATTTGTGTTTCTATGCAGGGTTGCCTTAACTACCGAGAGCCAACTGATGCTGAAAGACCTATCTTTGTGGGTGACGCCAAGTAGGTGAAAGTGAAGGCAATAGGGCATTTTAGATTGTTATTAAAAACTGGTTGTTATTTGGATTTGAAAGACACTTTTGTTGTACCGTCTTTTAGACAGAATTTAATTTCTATTTCTATTTTGGACAAATTGGGTTATTATTGTTCATTTGGAAATACTCAGTTTACTTTGTCTTTAAATTCAAATGTTATTGGTACTGGTTTACTTAATACTTTTGATAATCTATATTTGCTGGAAACTGTTTCATCTTATAATGAAACCTTGCATGTAGAGTCACGAGGTACAAAGCGAAAATTAGATAAGGAAACTTCAGCCTCATTATGGCACAAATGCTTAGGTCTCATCTCTAAATCTAGAGTTGAGCGACTTGTGTCTGATGAGATTTTGGAATCCCTTGATTTTTCAGATTTTGATGTTTGTGTTGAGTGTATCAAGGGAAAACATACCAAAATGAAGAAATTAGGTGCAAATCGGACTACGGGCGTCTTAGAATTGATTCATACAGATATTTGTGGTCCATTCCCTATAGCATCTTGGAATGGTCAACAATATTTTATAACATTCATAGACGACTATTCTAGATATGAGTATCTATTTCTTATACATGAGAAATCACAGTCTTTGGACGTGTTCAAAACATTTAAGGCCGAAATTGAGTTACACCTCAACAAACGGATAAAGAGTGTCAGATCTGAACGTGGTGGTGAATACTATGGTAGATACAACAAATCAGGTAAACAACGTCCGGGACCGTTTGCTAAATACCTAGAGGAACGTGGAATCGTCCCTTAATACACTATGCCAGGATAGCCTAGCATGAATGGTGTATCTGAGAGACGAAACAGGACTCTTAAGGACATGGTAAGAAGTATGATTAGTCAATTTACTTTACCAGAGTCACTCTGGAGTGAAGCTCTAAAAACAACTTATATCTTGAATCGGGTGCCAACTAAAGCAGCTGCAAAAATGCCTTATGAACTTTGGGTTGGGCGAAAGTCTAGTCTAAAGCACTTGCGGATTTGGGGATGTCCTGCTGAAGCGAGGCCTTATAAACCTCATGCAAGAAAATTGGACTCCAAAACCATTAGCAGCTACTTTATTGGCTATGCAGAACGATCAAGGGGTTACAAGTTTTATGATCCTACTAGTAAGTCTATATTTGAGGCTGAAATTGCAACAATTTTTGAGGATGTTGAGTTTGGGAGGGGAAATCGAGTTAGGAACATTGTCTTTGAGGAAGAAGAGGGAGTAATCCCAATTCCTGCTGTTGCTCACAATGGTGTATAAGAATTTACGCAAGTGCACGTGTCGCAAACAAGTAATATAATGATAAGAAAGATCGTTCCCACGAAGATTGAAATACTAGAAAATTTCGTAAAAATTAACTATTAAAATCAATATTTGGTGTTTTTGTTTATTAAAATAAAATAAATAATACGAGAGGACGAGAGTGAAAATACTGAAACAAAGTTTAACGAGAGAGATATCAAGAATCGCAAGTAGATAAATCAGTTAGGATTGCGAATGTGACAAGTGATGTAGACAAACTGCGTTGCTGTAGCAAAGTGCACTAGTAACTAGAATTGCGAAAATTACAAAAGATTCTTCCGAATCTGCAATGTTTATATATTCTATGACTCAATAAAACATATTCCTATGCACAACTGAATCTAAGAACAATGTTTCATGCACAAATTCTATTAGGTTATGTGAGATAATTATATATTCCTATATTAATTTCTTCACACTATTCTAGCTTCATCCAACTTAAATTAACCTTTCCAGATTCAATTTCAGTTTAGTATCCTATTAATTGTTGATCAAACAATCAATAAGAATAAATTAATAAATTAAGCATAGAATAACTAGCACCCTTTGTTAAGCAAAGCACAAGTTTTTAAAATTAAAGCATAAAGTCTACATACACTTGCACATCCACAACCGTAACTGAATGAAAATTTAACCAAGCATATTTATGAAATTAAACATCAAATCATTCATGTTCAACAACAGATCCATAGAGTTATAGAAATTTGAAAAACAATAAAAGAAGAATAGAAGAAGGAATAAATTAATAAAACTCCCTTTTATTGAATCTCATTCAATTGGATTCCAAATCCCTAAATCGCTCTTGCTTTCTTCAATGATTATTCTCGCAAATCAAGCCTTCAATTGGTATCTTTCCAAATCCCCCTTGATGCTCTGTTGTGCTTCTTCTTCTCTGTGCCAAATCTGTCCAGAATTTTATGCTGCTGCCTGTTGTCTTTTTCTCCCTTGTTGCTGCCTGTTTCTCCTCAGTTTTGGTGCTCAAATCTGCCTCTATTTTCTGCCGCAAAACTGTTGAATATTTTCTCCTCTTGCTGTCCTCTGTTTCTGTCTAGAATTCTGCTATTTATCCCTATTATTTGATGCCCAGAATTTTCTAGTTTGCTGCCGCAGATCTACCTTCAATCAGCCTCTGTTTTTGTCATTTAACTTTAGGTTTAATTGGAGACAATTTTTAGTGTGTTAATTTCTAATATTATCCTTAAAAAGGTGAGTTAATAAAAGGCCAAAATTGTCCTTTTGTTGAGAGTCCAAATCAGCCCTTGAATTTTTATTTTCTGATCAGCCTCTGTTTTGGCGCTGTTTTCCTGGTGTGATTTTGCTGCAGCAATGCTGTAGCAAAGCTGCAGCAAAGTTGGATTCTTACATTTTCTTTGTTGTTTTCTTTATCTCCTGCAAGGGCAATGAAAATCTAATGAGTGCACATCAAAATATAGATCTTTTTGACAGATTTCATAATTATTTTGAATTTATTATCAAAGAATTTACTTAAATCACAAAGTCCACAAATATTGTATAAATGAATATAATGTGTAAACATTCTCAAAAGAACAAACAATTATTTATGAATAAGAGCTAATAATACTCTAATAAATTAGAGTTATCAATGCTACTACTTTTCTTGACGATGTGCAGGTTTCCATACCTATCATTGATCAAGAAATGAATTCAGATCCTCGAAAAGACAATATTATTCAATCCCTCATTCAAAATGAGGTAATTGTTCAGAGGAACCAATTCCTGAGGAACAACCTCAATAACCTTAAGAATCCGCGCCATTGAGGCGATCCACGAGAGAAAGGAGATTTGCAATTTCAGATGATTATATTGTATATCTCCAGGAACATGAGGCAGAAAGTGGAATGTCGAAAGATAATCCAATCAACTTCCGCCAAGCCATGCAAAGTTTCAACTCTCATAAATGGATTGAAGCCATGAATGAGGAGTATAACTCTATGCAAGACAATAAAGTTTGGGAACTTGTCCCATTACCGACTGGTGCGAATCCCGTTGGTTGTAAATTGATATTTAAAACTAAAAGGGATTCAAAGGGTAATGTGGAGAGGTATAAGGCACGTCTTGTAGCCAAAGGCTTTACTCAAAAGGAAGGAATTGACTTTAAAGAAACTTTCTCTCCAGTTTTCATGAAAGACTCTTTTAGGACAATTATGGCGCTTGTTGCACATTTTGACCTTGAGTTGCATAAAATGGATGTCAAAACAGCGTTTTTCAATGGTGACATTGAAAAAATAATTTATATGGTACAACCAGAAAACTTGTGTTAGGAGATTCAAAGAATATGGTTTGTAAATTGACGAAATCCATATATGGACTCAAGCAGGCTTCTCGTCAGTGGTACTTCAAGTTTTATCAAGTCATTGTTTCGTACGGTTTTGAGATAAATGTCATTGATGATTGTGTGTATCACAAGTTTAGTGGGAGTAAGCATATTTTTCTGGTTTTGTACGTCGATGACATTTTACTTGCCACAAATGACATAGGCATCTTTCATGACACCAAGAGATTTCTATCAAAGAATTTTGAAATGAAAGATCTTGGTGAAGCTTCTTTTGTATTAGGAATTGAGATACACCGAGATTGCTCTTGGGGTATATTGGGATTGTCACAAAGGAACTATATTGAGAAAGTTCTTAATAGATTTGGCATGCAAAATTGCAAACTAGGTGAAACCCTAGTCTCTATGGGAAACAAATTTTGTCTCAGCCAATGCCCAAAGAATAACCTTGAAATTAAAGCAATGTAGAAGATTCCTTATGCTTTGGTTGTAGGGAGTCTAATGTATGCCCAAGTATGTACGCGTCCGGATATTGCATTCATAGTTGGCATGTTAGGCAGATATTTAAGTAACCCCGGCATGGATCATTGGAAAGCAGCCAAACGGGTTATGAGATACTTACAGAGAACAAAGGAGTATATGCTCACATATAGAAGATCAGATCGGTTAGAGATCATTGGGTACTCCGACTCTGATTTTGCTGGATGCCAAGACAGCAGGAGATCCACATCGGGTTATGTTTACCTGTTGGCTGGTGGGGCAATTTCTTGGCGGTTTGCCAAGCTAACGCTTGTGGCTTCATCCACCATGGCCACAGAATTTGTGGCATGTTATAAGGCATCAAATCATGGAATATGGCTGCAAAATTTTGTCACTGGGCTGCATATTTTAGAGGGTGTTGAAAGATCACTCAAATTATTTTATGACAATAAATCAGCGGTTCTATATTCTAACAATAACAGAAGCTTAACGAAGTCAAAACATATTGACATCAAGTTTCTGGTTGTGAAAGAAAGAGTGCAGAGTGGTCAAATTTTTATAGAGCACATTGGAACAAACTCCATGATAGTGGATCCGCTCACAAAGGGACTACCACTCAAGGTCTTTCACGAGCATACTACTCATATGGGTGTAGTTCTGTTTGAGGATACTTTAGTTTAGTGAGAGTTTGAATTTGATTTTTTGCTTTATGTTGAACTTCAAATTTGTTATATACATATATTATTCAGTTTACTTTCTACAGAAGTAAAGTTTTGGTTTAACACACTCTGTTAAGTAATGTGGTAGTATTGATCTCAATAAAGAATAAAGTAGGATCAGTTAAAAAATATACATGTTTGGATCACATTACATGTAATTTTCATGCTACACATCCATGATTGATCTATGTCATTTGGTTGTATTGGTATATGTGATCATTGATAGATTTAGTCACGATAAATGTGACGAAGATCGCTTTGATCCTATATCAGTATGATTAATGGACGAGATTGTTCGAAAGTACCCTAATTGTGATGGCAATTTTATGAGCTCATAAGGTTATGCACATTTACAAAGTTACATATGTGGCCCAGTGGGAGATTGTTGGAAAAATATTATTAATATGTGGGGCCACACATGTAGTTTTAAATGTGTTATGCTATCTTATAGTTTAGCCAATTAAAAGGTGATCTATAAAGTTTAATTTTGGCTATCAAGTATTAAATTATTGTGGAATTAATGTGTAGAGACCAGACTTGTATTTTTAAATTGATGAGGGGTCAATTTGAAAATACTAATTATTGATAACTGCCTTTGGCGGTTATCTATATAAAGGGGTCATGGTCCTCATTTGAGCGTAGAACTTTAAGGACACAAGTTTTCTCTGTATCCCCATCAACAGAGAAAAACTCTTGAGACAACTACGCATCAATTGGAAGATCTGAACCCATTCGATAGAAGAACACTATGAATTTTGGTACGCTTCCGCTATAATCTCTTCTTTTTCTCTTGATTCAACATGGGATTTAGAAAACTATGATTTTCACTTTCTGTAAACCAATCTAACAGTTTCCCCTGAGAGAAATGATGCACCCTTATTAGTATCCAAATTAGTTGAGTATTAATAATTAACCAAATCTAATATTAAAGAGAAAAACAAGAAAAAAGAAAAAGTGGAGGCTATGATTTTTTAGAATGCAAAAGTTGTTTATAAATGTTACAAGTTAAGTTTTTAAAGGTAAAATAAATAAGTAAATAAAAAGACTAAAATAAATTTATAATAAAATATTAATTATTCTAATAAGCATGAACATACGTGATGCCCAACTAGTAAGGGACACTTTCATAAATTTGGAAGGCGAGGAAATCTTCTCCATTCCTCTCAGTGATGTTAGAATTCATAATGGTTTAATTTGGTCCTTTGAAAGTAATGGCCTTTTTCTATTAAACGTGCATATAACCATGTGGTCCGATCCAAAGTTTTTGTGAATGTAAAATCTTCTTGCTTGGAGGCCTATTTCCATTCGGAAGTTATTTTTCCATGGCCATTATTGCGAGTGAAAGACTAAAATATTATCTATTAATAAAAAATAATAAAAAGGATAAAATTAGTATGTTTAAAAACTAAAAGATATATTTTAAAAAGTAAAGTTATTATTTTACCTAAAATATCTCTTCATTAATTAGGGTTGTAATCAATTCATTCCACTGACCTTAATTAGTAGAGGAATATTTTAGGTAAAGTAATAATTTTATTTTTTAAAATATGTATTTTATCTTTTTTAAACATACTATTTTTGTCTTTTTTGTTGTTAGATACAAATATCCTTTATATTGAGTCTTTTATTCCCACCCCACTTTGTGGCGTGTTAAGGTACCAAATTGTGTTCTAGTTTTTACTTGGAAGGTTGTCCATGACATTTTGCCTACTCAAGCCAATTTGGCCCGTAAAAAAATTATAATTTCAAGAATTTGCAACTGATGTGATAAGGATTATGATTTTTTTTTTTATATATAGCAGATGTATTGAAAATTGAGTACATTTTAGGAGAGATATATTCAAAATTTTTGATCCCTTATTTTTTAGGGTTCAATATTTTTCTCTCTTTAACATTCAATCCCCAATTTATGTCTATCTCTCTTCTACTTTATCACAATAGAAAAAATTCTGAGGATTATCACTTTGAACTACATGCCTTGGTTGACTGTAAACTATCTGTAATAAGTGTGGAAAATTAGTGGCCTTAGAGTCACATTGTATGTTCATTCGCTAGTGCATGCCTTGGGCAGATTGGAATTATTTACAATTACATGTTGTACATATATGATATTCTATTACTACTTTTTTGTATACAGTGGGTTTTGTGGAAAAAATGGGATTGATCGGGTGCCTGGCCAAAAGGCCCTTGATGGCTTTCGATTGTTGGACTTTGCAACATGATTAGTACCCTGCTTCAATTAGAATCCCCTTTTTAGCAACTTTTCTTGTGGATTTTATTAAGATTAACTGTGATGCTAGTTGGGACGAAATTTCAAGGAAATATGGCCTTGAAATTGTGGTGAATAATGAGATAGGATTGATAACTCATTCAAAGGCAAATCCTTCTATGCTTGCAGAACTACTAGCTTTGAAGAAATGTGCATTACAATTGGGAATGACAAATGTTGTCTTGGAAATTGATCCATTGGTGACAATTAACAAGTTACAACTTGCTTCAAATGATAGGTCCCAATTGGGCGTGATGATAGGCAACATTTAACATTATTTGAAATTTTCTACAAATAAGGAGTTTTGTTGTTGGTCTCTAATGCTCTAGCCCATTCTCTTGGCTAAATTTCAGTGGAAGGAATTCTGTTTAAGATTTTTCAAACTAGATTCCGAATCATTATGTCAAGCATTGTAAACGTTAATTTTAATATTATATGATTTATGTTCTTTTCAAAAACAATTATAATATTTAGAGCTGTCAAACGGGTGAGTCGTGTCGTATTCGGGTCGACCCGACTTATGTAAAGTTGACTCTAATTCAACCCATTTATTAAATAGGTCAGAAAGTACAACCCTAACCCAACCTGAGTTGACTCATTTAACCCGTGTAAATATATAAATAATATATATTTTATTTTATAATATAAAAAAATTGGAGATATTATATCGAGTATCAATATATATTTATATAACCTATTAACATAATAAATTTTAATTAGACTCTAAAAATTAAATTAATTTAAACATTATTTTAACAAAAAATATAAAAATATTAACTAATATAAAATAAAAATAATATCAATAATCATAAATATTGTGATACGTCAAATCTAATACGTTAAAGTCTTAAACAGTAAAAAAAAAAAGTCTAACAAAAATATATATCATAAATTCTTTGTAAGTAAAAACTTGTTTTAAGTCTAAAATAAATAATTAATAATAACAACATACAAAATTAAACTAAATAATATATTATTATAAATTGATAAAAGTAAAAAAATAAAATATAAAATAAACTTAAACATCATTTCAATAATATTTCAAAGTATAAACCTACAAAATAATTAAATAAGAAATAATTACCTACATACCATAATAATTTTAGTTATTTACTTGTGTTATTTATATAGGTTACGGGTTACCCAATTAACCCATTAAAACTTGATTTTTTAAATGGGTTTAAACAGGTCGACCAGTTTACAACCCAATACATATAAGCTCAACTCGAACCTCACTATTTCGTAGGTGGGTGGTGTCGAGTTCGAGGGTCGTGTCAAAAATTGTCGGCTCTAATAATATTATATACTTGATACAAATTGTAGAGTTTAAAATTTGTAAAATTAAATTTATTTTAAAGAACAAAAATTTATAGGTACAAATTAAAGAGAAAAATCCAAAGTTCAAAATCAATCAATTCAATCCAATTTCATACTTTTAGTTTATTTGGTTTGATTTTTTTATTATCTTTATAATTTATATATGACTCATTTATTTAATTAGTTTCATTTTTAACATTCTAAAAGTAAATATTTTTTACATTACAAAAAAAAAAAAAAACAATTTTTTTACAAATTTTCTTTATAAAAAATATATTTTTTTTTATAGAAACATACACTTTTTTCGATAAAAAAAATTTACATTAAAAAAAATAACATAAGAAGGGAGATAAATGTGAAAAAAAGACATACATATACAAGTTAGAACGTTAAAAATAAAATTATAGAATTAAACCTTTTATTTTTCAAAAACGAATTATATTGGTTTGATTAGATTAATGGTTCCAACTTTTGCACTCCCTCGTTTGAGTAAATCAGAAAAAGTTGGACCAAAGACAAAGCACAGAGCCAGAGACCCACAAAAAAAAAAGCCCTCTTGACAACGAATTCGATCACTCCAACCCGACTCCCCTCCTAGTGCTTGTGAAAGACAAATGTGAAGTCATTTTTACAATGTCAAAAGAGATGGCTTAATTGATGGAATATTATTGCAATTCAATGGTTGCTCACCTACTATAGAAAATGGGAGAAGAAAACATATATAAGCACATATGTCATCTCTTCAAATAGTAAGAAGAGACATATGTAAGCGCATATGTCATATCTCCAAATAGTAACATTTTTCTCTCTATAAATAGAGAGATCATTTGCTCCTTTCCATCAACCCATTCCAAAATCTCATATATTCTAAGCATTCAAAGCTTCCTCACTTAGAAAGAGTTCTATCCTCATTGTGAGAGAGAGGTTAATTGTATTCTTCTATTATAAGAGAGAGAGGTTAATTGTATTCTCCTATTATAAGAGAGAGAGATATATTGTTCTCTCCTTGTATTTAGAGAGAAGTTGTAAATCTTTCGATATAGTGAATTCCTTCCAACCTTTGCCCGTGGAGTAGCCCGTAATCATTTTGAGTGAATCACATAAATACTTGTATCTATTTTATCTTCATTCTCTCAATTTTACTATGATGTATATTAGCTTCAACCTGTAAATTTTCTAACAGTGGTATCAGAGCTTTGGTTGTGGGTACTGTTCATGAATACTATTCACATATAATGTTAGTGTTCGCATATAATAGTGGAAGCCGGTTCAAGTAAGAAGCATATCAAAATGATGACAACAATAAATTTTGATTTTGAGAAGTTCAACGGAAACAATTTCTCGTTGTGAAAAATGAAGATTATAGCAATTTTGAGAAAAGATAATTGTTTGGAAGTGATTGGAGATAGGCCCGTTAGAATAATCGATGATAGCAAGTGGAATGAAATAGATGACAACGCAATTGCTGATCTACACTTAGCACTAGCTGATGGAGTGTTATCTAGTGTGGCAGAAAAGAAGACAACAAAGGAGATTTGGGATATTCTAACAAGACTGTACGAGGCCAAGTCACTTCACAACAAGATCTTCTTTAAGAGGAGACTTTATACTCTTCGAATGATAGAATCCACATCGGTAACTGACCATATCAACACCTTGAATACTCTATTTTCGCAACTTACATCAATGAGTTACAAAATAGAGATAGTTGAACGTACGAAGCTTCTACTTCAAAGTCTACCTGACTTGTATTATCAACTTATCATCAACTTAACGAACAACATCCTTTTGGACTATCTAATCTTTGATGAACAGCTACTGTTTTGGAAGAAAAAACTCGGTGTAAAAACAAAGAAGACAGACAAGTAAGTTTGCAGCAAACAGAAGTTTTGACGGTGATGAGAGAAAGATCAACAGAATGTGGCTCTAGTAAGAGTCAAAATTATGGTAGATCGAAATCAAGAAGTAAGAAGAATTTCAAGTGCTATAATTGTGGCAAGAAAGGGCACGTCAAAAAGGATTGTTGAAGTAAAAGAAAGAATTGAGACCTTGAGCCATCAAATACTCAAGGGATGTAGCAAGTATCCCTAATAATGGTGAAGTCTTATACAGTGAGGCTATAGCAACGGTTGGAGGCAGAAGACATTTTTTTGACGTTTAGTTACTAGACTCAGGAGTAACATGGCACATGACATCTCGAAAAGAGTGGTTTCACAAATATGAACCAATCTCAGGAGGTTATATACATATGGGGGATGATCATGCTTTGGAAATTGCTAGTATTGGTACTATCAAAATAAAAATGTTTGATGGTACAGTTCGCACTATTCAGGAGATACTACACGTGAAGGGCTTGAGGAAGAATCTATTATCTTTAGGGCAAATAGACAGTCTTGGATGTAGGACCTATGTCAAAAATGGGATCATGAAAATTATCAAAGGTGTGCTTGTGGTTTTGAAGGCAAAAAAGATCGCAGCGAATCTATTCATGCTTAAAGGGAAAACACTACAGGAAGCTGATGCGTGTGTTGCGTCAACCAGTAAAGGAAAAGAATCAACAATGATGTGGCATCTCAAATTAGGCCATATGTCAGAACGAGGTTTGAAGATTCTCTCCGACAGAAAGTTGCTTTCAAGGCTCAAATCAGTAAATCTACCATTCTGAGAACATTATGTTACAAGTAAGCAATATGAATTGAAGTTTAGCAGATCTAATGCAAGGAGTAAAAACATTCTAGATTTGATTCATTCTAATGTATGAGAATCACCAGAGATGTCACTAGGAGGTGCAAAGTAACTAGTGTCTTTCATTGATGATTACTCTAGAAGGTGTTGGGTGTACCCAATTAAGAAAAAGTCAAATGTGTTTCAAGTATTCAAAGACTTCAAAGCACAAGTGGAACTTGAATCTGGGAAGAAGATTAAGTGCTTAAGGACGAATAATGGAAGAAAGTATGTAGACGGTGAGTTTCTTGCACTTTGTAAGCAAGAAGGAATCAAAAGACAGTTCACAGTCACATACACGCCTCAACAAAATGGAGTAGCAGAACGGATGAACAGAACTCTTGCAGAAAAGATAAGAGCTATGTTAAGGACTGCAGGTTAATCCAACTCCTTTTGGGCAGAAGCTGCCAAAACTGCATGTTATGTGATAAATCTGTCGCCATAAACGACAATTGAGTTAAAGACACCAATGGAGATTTGGACTGGTAAGCCAGTAGATTACTCTACTTTACATTTATTTGGATGTCCTGTGTATGTGATGTACAATGCCCAAGAAAGATCAAAGTTGGATCTAAAATCTAGAAGGTGAATGTTCTTGGGGTATGCTGATGGTGTCAAGGGGTATTGCTTGTGGGATCCCAACACCCACAAGCTTATAATCAGTAGGGATGTGATCTTTGCAGAAGATCAATTACAAAGAAAAGATGAAGACGGTAGCACGTCGAATGAGAATTTAAAGACTACAATAGTTTAGGTTGAAAATAATCAAATACAAGAAATTCTAGATTCTACTAAAGCAGCACCACAACACAAGGTACAAGAGCCAGTTGAATCTGAGGCTCTAGAAGTACGTCGGTCAACTCGTGAAAGAAGGCCACCAATTTGGTACTCTCGGAGTATGTTACTGAGAGTAATGTTGCGTACTGTCTTTTAACGGAGGATGGAGAGCCATCAACTTTCGATGAAGCTACAAGTAGTTTAGATGCACCTCTATGGATGACAGCAATGTAGGAAGAAATTGAAGCTCTACATAAGAACATGACTTGAAAACTAGTACCATTACCACATGGAAGAAAAGCCATTGGTAACAAATGGGTCTACAAGATCAAACGAGATAGCAATGATCAAGTAGAACGATATCGTGCAAGATTGGTGGTGAAGGGATATGCTCAGAAAGAAGGTATTGATTTCAATGAAATATTTTCCCCAGTAGTACGACTTACAACAGTCATAATAGTCTTAGTTATGTGTGCTACGTTTAACTTACATCTAGAGCAGTTGGATGTAAAAATTGCATTTCTTCATGGAGAACTTGAAGAAGAAATCTATATGCTTCAACCAGAAGGTTTTGCTGAAACAGGCAAGAAGCACTTGGTTTGTAGGTTGAACAAATCTCTATACGGTCTCAAACAGGCACCGAGGTATTGGTACAAGAGATTTGATTCCTTCATTATTAGTCTTGGATACAACAGACTCAATTCAGACCATTGTACATACTATAAAAGGTTTGATGGGGATAATGGCTTTATTATCTTATTGTTGTATGTGGACGACATGTTGGTCATGAACCTATGTGTGAAATTTAAAATGTTTGAAGATCAAATCGTACGTTTTAAAAATTTTGGATTTATGTGTGAATTTAATTAAAGTTTAGAGATTAAGGCAATTCTTTAGCCATGTTTCTAATATGTATATCCCACAAACCCCTGGTGACACAGAAGCTAGAAGAATTTTTGAAACTATTGTTTGTCAATAGAGTTTGAGAATCCTGAAAACCTTCTCTTTGACTTTTGTTTCCTGGAAGATGTGCTCGAAAACTTGCATATTATTCATTATCAAGAAAAGGGGCATTTGTTGTATCATTTTTTTTTGGTTAGATCCTTTTTAGCTTTCAGCAGTTTAAGCCGAGTCTATACTAAGAAATTTCACTTGAAAGAGATCATTTGCACAACTGATGAGACAAAAGGTGCAAGATTTAGACAAGCTAATACATGTTTGGTTAACTTGATGAACAAGTCGGAATAATTGGATCTTTTTTTATTTTACATATACATGAGCGAGCTGTTCATAATTTTGCATGCCAAGCCTTCAGATCGATGCAATTATGATTGACAACACCCATCAGGTGGTTGCGGCTGCGGTTGCGGTTGCGGTTCCGATTTCGTTTCCTTTTTCGGCTCTAAAATGTTTCCCTTTACATTTGATCCTTCCTCCAATAGACTTGGAACCTCCATTATCTGTCGAAATATCCAACATTGGCAAGAATTATGTTAAAGAAAATGAATGAAGGATAGAGGAATTCAAAGGGTATTGGAGTGTCCATGTATCTACACTCATGTTCATGTCATGTTGCTTGGACACGGTACTTCATGAAAAACGAAAAGTTTGAATAACATAGGGTATAAGTTTGGTAATTGCGTACCTTTTGTGCAAGCTCTTGAAAGCATTGCTCCACGTTCTCTCTGGTTTTAGCACTACATTCAAGGAACAAGGACCCTAGTTCTTTAGCTAAATCCATACCCTCTTCTCTACTTACAGCCCTTTCAGATTCCTGATATCACAGATTTTCATTTCAATTTAGTTACTTGAATCACATATATAAATCCGAGAAGGTCCAAGCATATGAAATTTGACTGAAAGAAAGACATGAGAATATTTGTTTAGAGATTTGTGATCTGTTGAACTTTTACAAAGAATTGAGCACTGAAATGTTCATAAAGAAAATAAGAAACTATTGCAGTTTCTCAATTTTCTTTGCAACATATTTGCAATTATTCATTTTTGAAAACACAAATCTACCAGAAGGTTTTAGAATCTACTCATAAACTACCCTTTTTTTGTCTTGTTGATTCTGAAGACTGAAAGTGAAAACCAGATAATGATGCATGAGATTAAACTCTTTGATCATATTTGAAGCATAAGATTGAACTCTTTGATCATATTTAAAGCATAAGATTGAATCCGAAACTTACTTTATCAACTTTATTTCCAACAAGTATCTTGATACAATTCTGATTAGTAGAGTAGAGTTCCACTTCTTTAACCCATACATCTGATACGTCAGTAAATGTGTCTCTCCGAGTCACATCATAAACTATATGAGAAAACAAAGAGATTTCTCTGTTAATGCAAAGTCAAGCAATTATACGTCAAAGAAATAACCCAAAAAAAAAAAAAATCAGATTCAACGAGCTAAGTAACATGACATGGTTATGGGTGTTGCCTAATGTTGATCCTTCTATCTTAACATCAATGAGTGTATCAATCAAAATTTATGGAAAACATGGCACTATTCCTCTTTCAAATAAAGTATATTTTTGGTAGACCCACTATTCAATTTTTATGAAGTACCGAATTCAAGTAACATGATATGAATATGAATGTCGGTACATAATACTTTAATTTGGTAAAAATTTACATAAAATTGACAAAAATTGACATGTCTGATACTGAATACGCATAAAAATATTTTAAGACACTTGGTGTCCTAATAAATTCGTGTATCATAGGGTAACTTAGTGTTCCATCTCTAGTGTTCTTTCTTTTTTTAATATAGTGAGGACAGGAAAAAATAGTTGAAGGATGTGGCTACCATGTCTGGTTGACTACTCAGTTTAAGTATACCACAGTAGTTTTGATAGCCCTTACCAAGAATGATCCCCTGAGCACCCCTGTAGTAAGAGCTTGTCAATGTTCTGAATGTTTCCTTTCCAGCTACAGCAGACAATATGTTTTCTCAGCATTTCCAACAAATAATGGAAATAAAAAATAAAAAAAACCACAATTAAATAAAGAAAGAAAATTCAGCTACCATTAGCATATTAACAACTGAAGAAGAACTATGACCCCAAACTTGAACTAAAAAGAACACACAAACACACATACTTCAAGCTGCTTTAAAATTTCACAAACAGTTACAAGATAACATGTGTAGCTGAATGTTGAAGACTTTGGACTCATTGAATTAGTAGTTTAGATGAATTAGTACGAGGGATTGAACACAGTCCTAATATATAACTTCAGAACCAAATTTAAGATGCAAGATTGGAACAATTACACATTATGATAATAAAACAGTGCCATCTATTATTACCAGTGTCCCAAATGGTCAATTTTAATCTCTTCCCTCCTACTGAGAACTGCTTGATCTTGAAATCAACACCTGCATATGTAAAAATAGACGATCCAAAAAAATAGGTCACAAAGCTGAACACAACATCAAAATAAATTATATAACACAAGAGGAAGGTCACTGAAACCACTAGAGGCGAGGCATCAGAAAACCGATCAATCGAGACCACAATCCGGATTTGAAAAGTTAAAATAAATTTATATGAAACTCTTAAAATCTATATGATTTTAACGACTTGAAAATGATGATACAGTCGCTGTACGTCCAAATGACAAAATCTAAAGTATAGATCCAATTGGGTAGTTTAAGCATGCAAATGAAAGGACATAAAGAAAAATACAAATACCAAATCATAAAGTATCTCAATGATGAAGTACCAACAAAACTTTAACTCAGAATAAAATTTATAAAAAAAAAGGTTCGATCATCTTCATATTTAGTGAGTAAGCAAAGAAAATGGAAATGGGCATAGAAATTACCGAGGGTGGGTTGGAGATCACCAACGGAGTTGGAGATGAAGCTGGTCACAAGACTGCTTTTCCCAACAGCTGAGTCTCCAATCACCAAGATCTTGAAAGATAGATCGTAGCTATTGCTCTGATCTGAAGAAGAACCCATTTTCACAACACTCTAATAAACTCTAAGTATCTGATGATTACTCCTTTTCTGTTAATGGGTCTTTCTCTATCTTGTCCCTCTATGAAGTAATATATATAAGCTCAGGTCTCAGAGAAGAGAGAGAAAGAAAGATAAATGCAAAGAGCATCTATCTTTTTCTATCTTCTTGAGGAAGAGAAGCTAAATAAAAACGGCTATCTGAGAGAGAATAGAACTATCCAACGTGTTTATTCTTTTCTTTTACTCTAAAATGCGATACCGTTTTAACGGAACTCACAAAGCATCTCTTTGTCCTAATCTCTCTCTCTCTGCTATCTGAGAGAAGAGAACTATCCAACGTGTTTATTCTTTTCTTTTACTCCAAAATGCGATACCGTTTTAACGGAACTCACAAAGCATCTCTTTGTCCTAATCTCTCTCTCTCTGCTATCTGAGAGAAGAGAACTATCCAACGTGTTTATTCTTTTCTTTTACTCCAAAATGCGATACCCTTTTAACGGAACTCACAGAGCATCTCTCTCTCTCTCTCTCCTCCCTTTGCAGCTTTGTCGGTTTGCTCCACCTCAGTGGAAGTTCTACGGATTCAAATAAAAGATTGGTCATTCCAAGTTCATGCCTTTTTCTTTCCTTTTCTTATTATAAAAAATAAATTTATTTTCTTACTAAAAAATCTTAATTTTGGACGTAAAATAATTTTATTTTTGCATGATTTAGCTGTTTAAAGTATAATAATTAACTGGCTTGCACTAAACGAAATCCTTTTCCCATTGATTACTTGAAGTAAAATAGTGTTTTATCATCAATAATAATATATAACGTTGTTAGAAACAATAACAAACCCAGCTAATATATAATTGGTAAAAATATCTAAAATGTTCATATAATTTTAGTAAAGGTCTAATTTTTTTTTATTGAATATTAGAAGTCTAATTTAATCCTTTAACTAACTTTTGGATTAAGTATATTAATTATTTTAAAGTTATAATTTAGTTTTGTAAATTATTGGTTATGAATAATAAGTATACTAATTTCATAAAACTGTTAAATAAGTTTAAAAAAAGTCATATTTAGATGACTACTTTGTCATTTTTTGGGGAATTATTTGCACTTTTATGAAGTTAATGTTTTTATTATATTTAATTAAAAAGTTATAGAACTAAACTGTACCTTTAAAAGAATTAATATTTTTATTCTGTTTAACCTATAAATTAGAGGACTAAACTAAACTTTTAATAAAGTTACAGGGTCATTTTACAACTACACCTTATATAAATGTCTATGAACTTAAGTATTCTATTGATCCCAAAATTTTAATTAAATTCACATTTAAGTTCATAAACTTTTAAGTTCTACAATTTAGTTCCCAAACTTTTAAAAATTTACACATAGATCTTATCTTGGATACAAAAATACATATTTTTTAATCAAAATTTTAGAATTTATGTGTGAATTTTTAAAAGTTTGAACATTAAATTGTAGGATTTAAAAATTTAGAAATTCAGAGTCGGTGGCAGTTGTTTTACCCATTAGGGTCTCTATCCTTTCACCATCAAAATTTTCAGTTGCTCTTGGATCATCGTTAGGGTGTTTTGTGTTGGTGCCTTCGCTGTCGTCAGATCCGTTGCTTAGCTTGGTGTCTTTGTTACAAGCTTGCATTGGTGCAGGGTGTTGGTATGAGACTCCTTCTTTGGTGCTGGTGAGCTAGTTTGAAAAAGGCCATGTGGTAAGTTTGTGGTTTTTTTTTTTTTTTTTTTGAATTAAAATCACAAGAATTTATTCTATGATTCGTTTCGTCTTACATAGATTTAGATTTTAATATGATTTTTATGGTAATATTAGATATATTATGCTATGTTTTGACAAAAAAATTTCTCATAACTAAATATATATTTAATAATATTATGTTCAGTTTTGTTAAAATTCACAAATCCAAAAATTTAAGCTTTTGAAGATCAAATTATGTTGAAGATTTATATTATTATCAATTGCAATATCCAAGATTTTATGGAGACCAGAAAGAGCTAAAGAAGAATATTTAAACAAATTTTCTCCTAGTACTACAAATTTATTGTTATGATTTTTATGATAATTTTAATAATTTGATGTATTTTTAATTTTTTTAATTTAGATAATCTTGATGTGATTTTATGTTGAATCAAAGAAACTTACATTTCTAAAAAGTAAAAAGTAAATTTTTTTTTTACAACATAAATATATAACCAATTTTTATCAAACTTTTTTTTAAATTAAAAGGTGTTATAATGTATATTTAAATATGTGATTTGAAGTGAATGAAATATGTCCACCAAATCAAACCATTCTATTTTTTACCTCTAAATTTTACAATTAATTATTTAATTAATTTTTCTTTTAATTTTATAAAAAAAAACATAATTTAATATGTGTACTTCATTTTTTAATATACGTTAAATATATAGTATCAAATGAGAAAAAGTAGCTCATATTTTCAAAAAAAGTGACATCTATAGTGACATAATACTTTCTAGTACTTGTACCTTTTTTGATATCCTCTATAACCAACAAACGCATACTTAGTTGCTCGAGTATCTAATTTAGACCTCTAATTTTTAAGAATATGGACCAAAGCAACACAACCAAATACACGGGTAGGAAGATTATGAAATGATGACAGGGATACATGAAATGCGAGAACTTCAAATGGGATTTGTTCATGAAGGACACTAGATGGCAAGGATACATAAGAATGAATTAACTCAAAAAAAATAGTACTTCTATTAGAAATACTTAGAGAATAAGTAATACAATGACTCTTGGCCAGCACACATGTCTCACAACATAAAGCAGATTCACTCACACCAATAAACAGAATAGGCATAGATTTTCACAAGACTAAAAGACGGATGCTCTAAGCGACAATGTCATAACCAAATTTCACTTAGCTGGTCAAAACTCGAAGTCAAAGCAGTGTGGAATTATGCTTTTGGTTTCTCCCCTATGTAGTTCTGATCCAGACGAAACAATCTGTTTCTCAGATACCCCCGACCAATTATTTTCCTTGTAAGAAGATCCTGAAAAATCACAAACATAGGATAAAAGATTACAGAACATTTAGACTCAGTATTCAACTGTGGGACATATATTAAGTGATGAGATAAATTCAGTACATATAAAACATTTTGGAGTTGTAATGTTAGGGTAATACGAACTGGCCCCATCCTTAACATAGAAAAGCTTTACCATTGGCATTCGTAACATAAGACACTGGTGGGGGAGACAAGTCAGTAAAATAAGATTTATCATAAGTCGTATGATCAGATGTACCAGAATCAATAATCCAAGTATCAGATCCAACAGAGTGAGAAACGTTTGAAACCATACCAATCTTACTAAGACCAGCTATAGAAGCTGTAGGGTTACCTCCACACGTCGTATAATGATTTTGTCCAGCTACTCCATAAAAATCTGGTATTGATGACCTTGCTTGAATAGCTACGCTAAATATTTCATTGGTCTTGAAATCTTGATTTTCTTTCGAATCGTCCATTGAAAAAGACAATAATAATATGCAGCGAAATAAAAGTTTTTATTTTATTTTATTTGCTAATTGGACCGTTGACTTAACTGCTGATTGTGTCTGTTGACTGCTGACTATTGGCTGATTTGCTGACAGGGCTAGTTATGTGTTTGGGCTAGTGAGTTTGGGCTGGTGATTTTTTTTTTGAATTATTAGTGGGCTGATGGAATGGGCTAGGGTTTGGAATGGGTGTGGGCTAGGGTTTGGTGTGTTAACTAGTAACTGGTGAGGTATGTAGGCAGATTTGGAGCCGGTGGGCTCGACGGCCAAAGCAGGGGGAGGCTAATGGGCGACGTGAGGCAAATATGGAGCAGGCGCGGCATGAGAGGCGACGCTAGGGATAGATAGGTGCGACAAGCGACGCGAGGGACAGATAGGTGTGATAGGCAGCGTGAGGCAGATCTGAAACAGGATCGACTTGAGAGGCAGCGCGAGGGACAAACAGGTGCAACAGGCTGCAGACAGGCCACAAGGATTGATAGGAAGTGAGCACTGGAGGCGACGAACTGGCAGACGGATAGAGTGCGACGGAGACTGAGCCACGCACGGGAGAGACTGGTGCGGCGTAGCAGCGGTGCGGGACAAACAGTGACAGCGGCGCTGATAGATGGCAGTTGACACGTGATGACGGCGGCACTGACAGTTGGTGGCTGCACTAACAAGTGGTGACAGCGACGTTGACAGAAGACGATAAAAAGACAAAAAAAAAAAACTTTATGAACTTCGCTCTGATACCAAGTCAAATATTACGAGAATGAAAGATGTTTCTTATTAATTCTTACCTCACAATATAGGTATTTATAGAAAATAAATTACAAGAGTCTTGAGTAAACTAGAATCCTGTACAATTTAGAGTTCTATTATAGATAGACACATATATTATATACTAAATTGCATGACTCACGCTAACAAGTTGTTTGAATTTGGTTGATTCTATATGTTGATTGAAAGGCCTAGTTTTAGTGACTTTTTTATAGCTATTTAATTGATTGATTCAGTCACCTACCATCTAATCTTTAAATTAGGATGAGCCTCCTTTACTTTTCTAGATAGTCATTTGTATTATGGATAATGAATAATTAGTGCTAATCGTTGACCATGTTATTTGTCTTTCATCACGGTGCAGTTTTAGCTATACTTCAAAACAAAACCACCGGAGGCCAAGCCTTAACCTGCTCCTATAGACAATGGCATAGAAGCTCCTGGTGTGCCACCTAGGCCTTTACCTCCACCACCGCCGCCGTAGGGACTAGGAAACCCTACTAGACCTCCTCCCCCTCCCATACTTGGATCTTTGCCACTACCACCACCTATCGCCAATGGCCTAAGGCCTATGCCTCATGGTGGGACTCCTCTTGCCCCACCACCTCCAATTGGCAATAACCCGATGGCAAATTTCTCTTCGGGTAATCAGATAGGTAGGCCTCCACCCCTTCCACAATGTTTTCATGGCCAACACGGTTAGGATATTCATCATCCTCCCCCTCCTCCCAGAATGGGATAATGATCTGCTAGCTTTGGTATCTTGGTTTTATCTGTTGCCATTACAAAGAGTATTTTCAAATTTTGGCCTGATTAAATAGATTATGTATTTTGTCTTTAGTAGTTGTAGACTGGAATAGGGATAAAAATTGATCCAGCAATGGGGATTTTTTTTTTTAAGGGAAAGCTCACAAAATTGGGTTAAGTTGCAAAAATATTTATAATTTAGTTTGAGTTATTAGGTTTATTTCACAATATGTTTTTTTATCACTATTCATCATTGTTTACGATTTTTGTTATTTATTTTTCCCCATCCTTAATATCATTACATGTGTAAAATTTACGCACTCGTAAGAAGTTATAAATGTTTGAATAATTTTTACACATGCGTGTACAACTGTTAGAAGTTATAAAAGTTTGTATAATTTTTACACATGCATGTAGATTTCTTTTTTTCCACAGGCTATTGGACTCATGCTATAAAAAATTAATAACTATTCTACGTCATAAAAGTCGCGCATCTAAACCGTGATTGTGAATTTCTTCCACTCTCGACGCTATTCTAAGAGATTTCCGTTTTTTTTTTAATCATGAGCATGTATGCTCCTGAATCTTGTATCTTCATTTTGTTCCTTATATAAAGTTCTTTTGTTTTTTTTATAGCAATATGAAGCTTCTTTTTAAGTTTCCAAAAAAGTTATAATAACGGTGTCTGGACTTCATGTAAGAGACACCAATTTTTTTAACAATTTTTAGACTGATTCAATGTTTTGAATACGTTATAACTCATCTGCTGACATTAGTCATAACTCAAAACAAAATAATTTTTTTTGCTATTAATAGCTAAGAACTGATATTTATAATAGTCTAACATCCTCTTACCAAATCATTACTAATAGTTAATGCTGTTTAGTAAAGATTTTTATACAGACTGAAATGTGACAATGTGATAAAAAAAAATGAAAAAAGAAATTAAACAATATTATATAAAATAAATAAAAAATGCTCACACCCTCCAAAAATGTGTAAGTATAAGAAAATAACAAATACAAAAATTTATACATAAAATTTTCAGCATATAAATAGTTTGTTTCTTCCATAGCAAAAAAAAAAAAAAAAAATATCGAATAACTGAATTTTGTATAAATTTTTTTATTTTTATTTTTTATGTATGCACTTAAACACAATTTTGGGGAGAGTGGGAGGTGTGGCCACTTTTATGTATAGGCTAATAATATGTTAATAGTTTTTTTTTTTTTTTTAACCATAATATAGGCGTTGAAAAGATTTAACTCTTCGAGAATTCCCTGTCCATGTACGATTCACATATAAAACAAAAAATCTAGCAAATGATTAAATTATCTCTGCTCGTTTACCATAACAGCAATTTCGACAACTAGTGATGATTACCCCGAATCTTGTACAAGAAATTCAATAGGACCACCAAAGAGCCATAGCAATAGTGTCTCCAGAATACAAACAGATGGCTCATTAAAGGACTCAACATACTCAAAACTTACTCGGTTCGATACTGCAAATGCAGGAAACACTTTCTGTAGGCTCATGAAAGGACTCAACATACTCAAAACTCAGTCAGTTCGATACTGCATTTGCAGGAAAGACTTTCTCGATAAATTCTAAAAAGCGCCTGGAGTAGAATGTAGGATCCACGGCTGAAATGGACAAGGAATCAAATTGAAGAGATTTATATGTGTGCTCAATTTTTTTACTCATGTTGTAGTCTTGTAATATGTCAATGATGCCAAGATACAGCACAACATCATAAACTTCATGCAACAACTGTTCTTCCTGCTTTCCTGGTATCTGCTCTGCCCTAGCTGGCATGTTAACACCTAGTTGGATTTGAAATCTGCTCAACAATATGTGAAGATGCTAAAAGTCAAATTCTGCAACATCGTAAAAGCAACATAATAGGTTTACTTTATTTCTAATATAACATTAGCTTTGAATGACTAGTTTTGAATTCCCTAAATACCACGAAAGTTGGTGGTGGGTGCATTCTTTCCTTCATTATCAAAATTTACATTGAATGAAGTGGTTTTCATCTTATGGATGAAGACATGTTCATCTACTACTACTACTTCCATGGATGAAGGTGTCCGAGTCCACAAACTAGACCAAGATAACCTTACTTGCCTATACAAAGGATGAAAGCGGCTTCATCTAATACAAACAAATAAAGCCCATTTCACCCACATCCAAAAACATCACTTTTCCAAGAATCAAAAAGTCCAAAGACCACTTTCTTTTCTTTTCTTTTCCTTAGCACGCTTTGTCAACACCAAACCAATTCCCTTCTCTCTAGGCTTTTAAGGAGTAAGAGACAATGGTTTGAATTCACATGGTTTATTGTGATTTTGTGATATTTTAGCCATGGATTCATACGCCAAGACTTAGAAGTCTATATAGTAGTGTCAAATAAGTAATTCAGTCAGTTGCATCTAATGATTCAATAAGCTGATGAGTTGAAAAAGTCCACCTCTTCAAGCTCACCTCGCTTATGATCTCAAATGAGATAGCTCATCATAAGTAGCTCGCAAGCTCAATTAACAAAATATCTATGTTAATGATAGAATTTTCACAATTACAATAATATCATTATGAAAAATCACAATTAAACGATATTATCTTAATTTTTTTTTTATGTTTTATAAAAATATAATCAAAATGTAATATTTATAATAATTTTGTTTTCAAACAAAATTATAAATATTTTTAGTTTTTAGAAGAATAAATGAACCAATTCTTGAGTTACTCAACCAACTCATACAAAAGTGAACTGAATTAAACTTAACTCATACAAAATTTAGATGAGCTGATTTGAGTTAGGTCAACCAAAGATAAAATGAACCTAAGCAAACTAAGCCAAATCAACTTATTTGACACCTCTAGGTCTATATAAGTAGTCATACATCAGCAAAGGCTACTTTTAAATTACCTAAGAATAGATGTCTGAATCACTTGCATTAAAAATGCAGCGAACCATACCTTGCAGTACCAGGTAAAAGTAGATCCACTTCCTCATAACCCGCTGCTGATGCTCGCAGTCGACTACCTCTGATGTGAGGACCCACAGCCACACTATTATCATCAGCTCCACGAGGAACTAAAACAAGACCCTGTGGATAGTTGGAGATCTCATTTTCCAAAATCTCTGAAAATTGAAACATAAACAAAGAAATCTTATTATCATCATAATACGCAATAAAACCCAATAATCCACTGTAAAGATGGAGCAGTAGAACAAAAGGATATAATATATATATATATATTAAACACACAAAAATCATAAGCAGCAGATAGTTTTGTACTAGGACCACGAAAGAAGACATTTGTTAGCAAAGAAAAACTCATGTCAGAACATAAATACACAACAAAAATGAGAATATGCCTGCACTACAAGAAACAAGGCAATAAATGAAGGAAAAAAAAAACTTTTTCAATTGAGAGTTCCATTGCAGATCATTTAGTTAGAAAAATCCAAAACCGTTGTTAGCTAAAAAAAGCATCTACTGGCAGAGGTGAAAACCACCTTTTGCATTTCAAACTTTCATCACAGATATTCATTTATATTATGGGAAAAAAGAAAAGAAAAAAAGAACATTGACAACACATGCCACTTAAAGCCAACCATCTTTATGACTTCCTTTTGCTGCCTACATACCTTTTCTAATAAGATGAGTTACAGTGCCAAACTTTTAGAGCTAGTATAACAATAGTATGAGACTTATTAAAGAAAACTTAACCATTATCAATAGGCATTATGTTTTGCTCATAAATTCTATTAACAAAAAGATTTAAAACGATTTAATTTTGTTTCACTAGGAATTATGATCAAAACATAATGTTTATGCATTGTATGAAACAAATGATAAGCAATTTAGTAGAAAACACTAGAATATGAAACTACCATCCTCTGCGAGCATTCCCAGACCATCTGCTCTCATACTACGACTGTGGGACATCAGAGACTGCAAGTGTTGTGGAGCACGATAATGAACACCTAGCAGAAGACTGTAATCCATAATGTGTTGGGCTTCCAAAAATTTGCTGTCAATTTCAATTTGTCTGCGTAAAATTCATACATGAAACATTAGAATAATATCATTGTTCGTGTGATATAATCAGGCAAGAACTAACATCCTAGAAGTATAAACAACCTGGAATCAGGAGAGCCAGGTCCTTCTGCTCTTTACAATAAGAGTGGCATTTATACATTACCTACCAGAATTACGAATATAATAATCAAATAATCTCAATCACCATCATAGCATCTCAGATTACCTATTTTCTTCAAAACAATGTTGGAACTAGAGGATTACAGCACTATATTGGATGATAGAAAGTCTGTATTAAATAAAATAAAGCTACGTTTTAAGAGGTTTTCACTTACTTGAATAAAGCCTCCCTCCAAGATGGTTCCAAGTAAAACCTGTAGTTTAAATCCAAATCCTTAAGTGTTGTATTCTCATCAATTTCAATCTTGTCTGCAGAACGGCCTAAAGATGAACCTTTCAAGTCAAATCTCCGATGTATCCTTAACTCTGTGCAGAACATGTTCCCCATCACTACAAAGCGAAACTGTGGAACAGAAAGTACAGTACAAATATCAGCTTCTTGAGTATATCATTTCAGAAAGGATGTTTGTGAAAATCACAATAGTTCGTAATGGAATTTGCTCCTGACGCAATAAAACTTAGAAAAAGAATCTCAGCCTTAGCATAGTTATAAACTGTTGTTCATCACCTTTTGACCACTTGACGGTTTGATTCTATGAAGACCGAAGAACTTTGCAATCAGTGTGTTCTCATATGACCTTACATGATGATGATAATCTGGAAGCATCCGTAAAAGAATCTGCATACATCATAACTTTTGGTCAATCTCCTTTCAAATGATATGGAGGGAAAGAAAAAAAAGTTAATGATGATACTTATTGCAAATTTAGTAATATCAAGAGTATAGTACTCAATGAATTCTTCAATTAAATAAAGAGAAAAGAAAATTAATATTTTCCATTCAATCTGTAAGCCAGACACCAAAAGCTAGAGGCCCTTCGCATTTTGAAAGTATCAACTAAAGGGCAAGTACAGCTTTACTGATTGCACTAAGAAACAACAAAGGACAATCAGAGGCTACAGTCGTCCTTAGTTCTATCATTAACATATTCGATGCACCAGTAATCTCTGTTTCTATTACACAAGTGTTTGTTAATACATTTGCCAATACTGAAACTACAATTTAGGGCTGCAGTGATTTGGGATGAAGCAGATATACCTTCAAATACTTGCAGGGAAAATGGAAAATTACAATCATAGGCAAGACTGATGTATGGGCTTGGGAACAAACCTTTACTTCAGATTTTCGGAGTGTCTTAATCATGAAGCGATCATCTTGAGATAAGAAAAACACACTACCACTTTTTCCAGGGGAAGAAAGTTCCCTGAGAGCATCATTTCCACAAATAGACATCATGTAGTCAGCAGCATCAATCTTGAACAACTCGCTCAGATTCCTAGAGAAGGTTTACAATGGGTGAAGTGCAGTGCATTAACAAGGTGAAAAAGAAATGCAACCTTTTGGGGGGTCAGAGAAGAAATAAATTAAAAGAAAATGTTGAATGCAAAGTCTTTTCTGTTTACACAAGTTCAATATTGTTGTAAACGTATCAAGCACAACACCTACGCCACACACTAACCTGAAGACCATTGGGCAATAGTCTTTCCACTTGAAATCCTCAGATTGATGAGTTGGAGTCAACTGGGAGCCTTCTTTAGGGAAACTCATCCAAAAACTAGCTCTGGGGCCAAAATCTGATGCACGTACTTCTCGCCTTTGTATTGGAGTAATTTTCCCCACTGTATATCTAACCAAGTTCTACTGCACGATCAGCATTAATCTCCCCAAAAACAATGAGGTGAAATTTTGGACAGGAATCATTTACTTGTGGATTCATTTATCATGTCTCTTTTTCTTTACATGACATCATAATGTACAAGTTCAAACTTAAAATGGATTTAATCTTTAGATTGGACCAGTTTAGAACCACATATAAAAACCAAACTCTTCTCAGGAACAGATAAATGTCTTGATATTTATTCCATTTACAAGAGAACATAAGATTGTTATATTTTTTCTTCAAACAAAAAAAAGTCCATGGGACTAAGCATGGAAGAATTCCAAGCCATACAAATCGATATCATAGAAAAAAGAAGAATTCATTAGGTAACATCCTCTGAAAATTTTAAAACTAAAAAACAAAATTTAGAATATATGATTACTTTAAGATAGCACATATTAAATGATAAAAAATGAGTCAAAGTTGATTCAGTCAAATCAAAGAATAAAAAGAAAATGAGAACTGAGAGAAATAAATGACCTGATACCGAGCTGTAAACTGAGCATTAGGTCATAACTCCTGTGCCCCTTAAGAATCATTTCACCAGGTCTCTTAACCTCTTTTGCGAGTTTCTTATTCCGTCGTTTCGCTCGTCTAGATGGCAGTGAAAATCTATTGTTTAACACTAGCTCACTTATAAGAACACCTTGCATATATTCTCGTTCCAAGATTGGAATATTTGTGCCAGTGTCTCCTTCGCTACCTTCTAGCACAGGTTCAGAAAACTCCAATGATGAATCATGTCCAATCACTTTTTCTATTGACACCTCAAGACTCCAGCGCCTTTCCAAGGAAACGTTTTTACTACGGGACTGTTCTAAGTTTAACAGGTTCCTCTTTGAGAGCTTATCAGATGAGCCACCACGAGATCCACGACTCTCCCCAACTTTAACATCACCCATATCCACTGAAGTAGCATGATGGATATGTACTTGGTTATGCTTTCTCATATCAGGCAATAGGCCTCTTTTCCTCAAAGCATTGAGGTAAAGTTCTTGTATAGCTGGAAATCGACTGCCTTTTGGATAAAGTGATCCTTTTCCATCCTTTAAACCCTGTGTCCATGTTCCAACATAACAGCCTCCGTCACTCCATGTATACATTCCAAATCCATGCATCATGCCACTCAACCAGCTACCTTCATATGAGTCCCCAGTTATCCAGGTAAGAGTTCCTTTTCCTGACATCTTTCCTCCTCTCATGTTCCCTAGATAAACATTTCCTCTAGCCCATGTGTACTTACCAGGACCTTCTGATGTCCCCTGGATCCAGGCTCCTTCAAAGACATCTCCATTAGGATAAAATTGAAGCCCTAAACCATGTTTGAGACTCAGTCGCCATCTCCCCTTATAGGTTAAACCACCAGATCCAACACAAGTTCCAGTCCCATGCATATAACCACCAGAAAATTCGCCTTCATAAAATGCACCAGAAGGCCATAAATTTTTTCCACTCCCATGTCTTATACCCCTTCTCCATTCACCCTCATAAACGCAACCATCGGACCAGACATATTTTCCCCTCCCCTCAGGGACATTGCCATGCAGTGACCCATAATACGATTCCCCATTGGCAAGTAAGAGTTCCCCAACTCTAAATCCAGTAATTTCAGAAGTACCACCATCATCGTCATTGCTCAATAAAAAAGAACGGTCTTTGTCCGTAATGGCATCAAGAGATTTTGTTTTGGCTGCACAAGAAAGTGCTCCTTCCACGTTATCAACAGTGTCCACGGGACCAGACATGCATAATGCCCCAGAGATTACAGTTACCTTAGACAATCATATGTGTACCGAAATTTTCAGCAAGACAACATATGATTTCACAGGAAAACTTGCTGAAAAGAAACTAAAATACAATTAAATCCTCGTATATTGATATATCAATAGTACATAGGTTGGAAACTATAATCAGGACTAAGGCTTTCGGACAATAAAAGGGTTACTTGGAATAAATAACTATATCTTAGACCAGAGATCTATTATTCACTAGACTCTTACAAACCCCTCAACAACAAAAGGACAACAGATTACTGGAAAGGAGATGTAAGCAAAAAGACAGAAAGTAAACAGCTGTATCCACCCACCAGGATATCCTCAAACAAAATTTGTTTATAAAGATGCTTATTAAGGCAATAAACAAAACAGAACATGAATCCAATAGCTAATATCATAAAAGAAATAACCCCCACGTATAATATAATATGAATGAATGACAATCTAACTGGCTCAGAAGAATAAAGGCAGAGAGCCAGAGACAATTAGCAGTTCCCGGGTGAGATTCTGTACATAACTTCCACTGACTTCATTCTGGTTTATTGAAAATAATTAATGGCTCGCATAAGACCCTAAAGATCCAATTACCAATCACAACTAATTATTTGAAAGTTGAAAAATTGGTCAAACAAAACCTAGTTTTATCACACAACAAATATTATATAAATATCCTGCTGCTTCTGTAGCTCAGGAAGAGTGTACATTTCTATCCACCATTACTACAATCATAAAAAGCACGAGTAAGAACATCCCCCATTTTGGAAAACTCTCCGCTACTTTTTAGTTTACTTGCTAAGCTCTGAAAATAATTTTTATAACCAACCATACAAAACCAATCAACAAAAAAAACCAAATGGAAAAACAAATTAACGAAAAAATATTGAAAAATAAAAGAAAAAATTTGCAAGTACAAAGGAGAGAACCTGAAATAAAGAAGTTGAAATTGTAGAATGTGAAGGTGTAGTGTGAGCTGAGTATTGTGTTGATGATTCAGATTCCAGAGGACCGTGATTAATGTACTTGAAGCTTTCTCTGTTTCGCTTTTGGATCAAATCTTTTCGATGGTGACAAAATGCACGCGAAGACAGGTGAATAAATAAATACGACCAATAGCAAAACTCAGTTTTAAACCCAAAATATCTTCATAGCTTTATTTATATATAATTATATACTTGTTTGACAAATTATAATAGTACCCTTATTGATAATTTTTTTTTGGGAAATTACCAAAAATAGCACCCCCTAAAAATTATAATAACAAAACTAGCACCCCCTTGTGTTCAATTAGAATTGAACGTTTAATATTGAACGTTCAATATTCAATTTGAACGTAAAATATTGAACGTTCAATATTAAATAGGTCTAATTATCGTCATTCAATTCTAATTGAACGGATAATATTGAACGTTCAATATTGAACGAGTCCAAATTATTGTCGTTCAATTTTAATTGAACACAGGAGTGCTAGTTTTGTTATTATAATTTTTAGGGGTGTTAGTTTTGTTATTTTCCCTAATTTTTTAAGTAAAGGATAATCTAAATATTATACCCTATTGATCAATTTTTTAAGTAAAGGATAATCTAAAGTTTAATTATTGGACTTCCCGTCATTACTATTCAAGTTCCAAAACTAAAACTTTTGGGTTGTCACAGTTTGATAATTAAATTTAATAAATATTTTGATGGATTAATTATTTAATTAGTTTATTAAATTAATAAATAATTTATAATAACGTCACTTGTCAATTCTCTGTGTCTTATCTATCGCTCACACATGATAAAAAATTTAGAATCTCGTGGTTTTGATCATGAGACAGGTGTAAATTTCATTTTTATAGTGATTGGTGGGCTTTAATCTTTTATTATTTATCCATGAAAATGATGGTAGGCAAAGATCTAAATTCTAAACTATGTATAAGGGCACAGCAGTTTGTATACATATTTATATTTACATTAATTTGTTGGTCGATTGAGGTAAAATCGACCACCTAAATTCCTAAATGTACAATTAGCATTGACCACCTAAATAACTAAGTGTATAATTAGCTTGTGGTCAAATGGAGGTATCCCATTTTTAGGAGTCTATATAAGGCTCTTAAATCTTCATTATTTAGAATGAGAAAAAAGGTAAATAAAAGAATAGTTAATTACGTGAGCTTCTAAAGAAAAGCTTGAACGTGAAATTTTAGGAAGATAGAGTAGAAAGTAATTTTCTTGGGTGCAAATTGGGTTACGGTTTGTGAGTTGTAATTGCTAACAAACACTTGTAATATTTTCTCTTTTTTATTGAAAGATCGCAAAAGCATAAATTGGGTGTGCCAATTTATTTCTCATTCTCATAAATATGATTGATCGAAAATTTGTTATTTTTCACAACAACTAATTTATGAGCTTTGGTGGTGACAAATTAAATTATTTTTATTGTTAGTATTTGCAAAGAATTGTCAGATATGATCCAGAGGGAGCCATATTTTAGTAGGAGTGATGATGATAGATGAAGGGAAAGTGAAAATATAAAAGTTTGATGGTGCGAATTTTGGATTCTATAAAATGCAAGTCGAAAATCATCTTTACCAAAAAAATTTGTATTAACCTCTTTCTAGAAAGAAACTAAAGAGCATGAAGGAAGAAGAGTGGGCTCTTGATAGACAAGCCCTTGGAGTAATTTGACTTACGTTGTCATGAAATATTGCCTTTAACATAGAAAAAGAGAAGAACACGACAGGTCTTATGGAGGCACTTTTTAGCATGTATGAGAAGCCATCAACCTCAAACAAAGTACACTTGATGAGACGATTGTTCAATTTGTGAAAAGAGGAAGGCACATCAGCAGCTCATCATCTAAATGAGCCCAATATAGTCACAACCTAATTAAGCTCAGTAGGCAAATGTCACGACTGTGAGTAGTTGGTCGAATAGCAACAATTTTTAATTTGACAATGTTCATAATTTAATTCCCATTGAATAAATCCACTAAAGAGAGTTGGTTGAAGCATCAACCTCTTATGCTTTGTATTTTTAGTCAAGTGGAAGAAACTTTGAAAGAAATTTAAAAAGAAGAAATGGACATGATAAGATGAACAACCGTTCAAGATCAAAGAATAGAAGTTCTAACTTTAGAAATCACAACAATTCCTAAAGCTCGAAGAGTGTCAAATGTTGGAATTGTGGGAAGACCATACACTACAAAAACTAACACAAAAGTGCAACAAAGAATCAAGAGGTGAAGATAGAAGCAAATGTTACTTCATTTTCAGGAAGAGAAGATGCATTGATATGCTCTTTAGAGAGCAAGGAGAAGTCTTAGGTATTAGATTCTAGAGCATCGATTCATGCTACCTCGTATAAATAATTCTTTTAGAAGTATGTCCCCAAAAATCTTGGTATACCTTTGTGATGGCCAACCTTGTGATATTGTTAATAAATGTTTAGTAAAGATTAAGTTGAGCGGGTCTGTTTGAGAGCAGAAGAATGTTATACATATTCTTGATCTAAGGAAAAACTTAATCTCAATAAGGCTACACCACAATATTCCACGATGATAACTGGAAGATCTCAAAGGGTGCAATGATGATTGTATAAGGCAAAAAAAGTGGTATTTTTTAGGGAAATTACCAAAAATAGCACCCCCTAAAAATTATAATAACAAAACTAGCACTCCCTTGTGTTCAATTAGAATTGAACGTTTAATATTGAACGTTCAATATTCAATTTGAACGTAAAATATTGAACGTTCAATATTAAATAGGTCTAATTATCGTCATTCAATTCTAATTGAACGGATAATATTGAACGTTCAATATTAAACGAGTACAAATTATTGTCGTTCAATTTTAATTGAACACAGGGGTGCTAGTTTTGTTATTATAATTTTTGGGGGGTGTTAGTTTTGTTATTTTCCCTATTTTTTATTTGACAGAAGGTGCTCGATGTTCAATTATAGTTGCAATAGGCAATGATAATCCCAACTTATGGAACCAAATGCTTGGCCACATAAGTGAAAAAGGCTCAAAATTATGTAGTCGAAAAGGAAATTACCAGGCCTTCAACAGTTGAACTTGACATGTGTAAAGACTGTGTACTTAAAAGCATAAAAGAGTTAGCTTTAAGACAAGTTCTATAATCCCAAAGAAAGTGAGGTTAAAACTTGTCCACTGTGATGTTTTGGGACAAAAAACTATCTTATTCATTGGCAGTAAACACTACTTTATGGCTTTTATTGAGTTCACTTTAGGAAGGTATGAGTTTATTTTTTGAAGCAAAAGTCCAAATTATTTGAAGCTTTTAGAATATGGAAAGCCATATTAAAGAATAAGACATCACTACAACAATATATGGATTTAGGGATGGTTGAGAATTGAAAAAACACGGCCAACCGTCCCTAAATGTGTGTTTTTGGGACGGTTCTGCGTAAAAATTTCGTAAATAGTTTTCGGGATGGTTGTTAACCGTCCCTAAAGGTAAACCTTTTAGGGATGGTTAACAACCGTCCCGAAATGTTATTTAATATATTACAGCTCGCAACACCTTCCCTCCCCACAATCTCCCAAATAACCCTAACCCAGCCCACTGCACCGCGATTGGATCCCTTGGACCCATATCGTCACCGTCGCCTCCCTCTGCGCCGTCAGACGCCAACCTAGCCCAGCGTGCTGCCCTGCGTTTTCTTGTCGAGTAGTCCCGTGCGCACGTCAGGCGTGATTGCTTCTAGCCACCTCCTTCGTCGGTGACCAGCCTCCCTTCGTCAGCCGCCTTTCCCTCCTACTGCGCCACTTCCAGCAGGTTCCTATTTAGTTGTTTTTTGCTGAAATATTTTTTATTTTTGCTGCAATTTTTTTTTTGTTGCAATTTTTTTTTATGTAACAATATGTTATGTATTTTTTGCTGCAATATGTTATATATTTTTTGCTACAATATGTTATGTATTTTTTGTTGCAACATGTTATGTATTTTTTGCTGCAATTTTTTTTCTACAATAAGTTATATATTTTTTGCTGCAATATGTTATGCATATGGGTATTATTCTATCTTTTTGTATTTTTTTTTTTTGTGTTGGCATAATTGTTAAATATGTATTAAGTTATAATATTTATATAATTGCTATTTTTTTGTTAATTGATATTTAATAACGAACTTAAATTGAATTTAATATTGACATTATTATTTATATTTAAAATTAGGTATTGTGATGGATAAATCTTGAATATATATGGATAGGAGATCTACTCAATTTAGCGAAGGACTTAAACTTTTTTTGAAATTTGCTATTGAGAATGCCGAAAATTTAGAAAAAATTAGGTGCACTTGTCTTAAGTGTGGGAATATAAATAGATTCAATGTGAATGAAATTCAAAATCATGTATTTGATTCTTATAATCTACATACATTGGGATCTATTCATGTCATGTCACAATATGCATACACTCAAATGCTAACAAATCAAGTTGAGTTCTCAATTGATGTTTTTGATGCGTTGGGTGTTGAGGCTCCTTTAGTTGTTAAATATGAGAATGTTATTCCAATTTGCACAATTAGTTGGATTCAATCTATTGCTATTGCTATTTATGAGAGGTAATAATTTTTTTTTATTATTCTTCTTTTTTATTTAATTAGTTTTAAACTACAACATAACATTGAATATTTACTAAATTTTTATTTCATTGATGTAGAATATTGTATGATCACATGACCAGTTCTAGTACTAGAATTTTATACCATTTTGTGCATCCTGCTCTGATATCTAATGCATGGAGTTCCAATTTAGATGAGTAAATTGATGCTCTTGCTCAACGAATGATTAATATTCGTGAGGATGAACGAGTTATAATGTCTTATTGGATAGAGTGAGTAATTTACAAATATGTTAGAATTTAATTATGTTTGTTAAGTATTAAAGTTTATGACATGTGACGTTATTTAATGATTTTGAATATCTTTGTAGGAATCATTGGATACTTGGAATTGTACATCCATATAGTGGTGTAATTGAATGGCCAGATTCACTTGATAATAGTCCACCACAAAGATTTGTACAATTAGTATCTGGGTAAAAAAATACTTTCAAATTACATTTATTATATATTAACTTAAAATATATGATATATTCAAACATCAATGTATGATTCTTGTAGTGCTATCTCTCAATGGTATACGACCATTACACGCTCATTTAAACCACCTCCCAATATCCGACTTATCAAAGTAAGTATTACTTTCAATAAGTTAATTAATTTTAATAATTTTTACTTTAATATTACTTTTTAGGAATCTAATTAATAATATGTTCATAGGTCCCAATACAACCTAATGATGTTGAATGTGGATTTTATGTAATGCGATACATGAGGAACATTATATACAATCCAAGGAGAGATCGTCAAGAGTTGGTAAGTAATAACATTGATTATAAGAAGTATGTAATTTGATTAATATGTGTATTTGGATATATATATATATATATAATAACTTTAATGTTTATGGTTCTTATAATATTATGTGATTATTTTCTAACTTAAACATTATATATTTATTCATATAGTTTGCAGAAAAAAAAACATACACAAGAGAGGATATTTACGTTTATCGAGGAGAATGATGTACATTTATTATTAAGTAGAACTTTAGTAGAGCTTAAATAATTAGGGTTAGAATTAGACCAAATTTTGTATTTAATTACTAATCATTAGTAATTAATTAAGTCTACTAACTATTTTAATGTAAATATTGGAGTCATATATTAATGACTCTAATAATTTTGTAATTAATCACTAATTATATTATAGTGATTTATTGTTAATGTTATTTAAACAATTATATTATTATTGTTGATTATATATATATATATATTGAGAATTTTAAAATCATACAGGTAATTTAAATTATAAAAGCATAATATTGAAATTTAAAAAAAAAAACATTAATAACCATCCCAAAAAATCGTGTACAAAAATTTTTAGGGACGGTTACTGCAGGATTTTTAAAGACGGATATTAATCGTCTCTAAAAGTGAAAATATAACCGTCCCGAAAAGCCTTTAGGAATGGTTGTTTTATCTTTAGGGACGGTTACGTTTTACTTTTAAGAACAGTTAATAACCGTCCCTAAAAGTGACACTTTTTGGGACGCCCGCATACGGGACGATTACACCCTAAAACGGAACCGTCCCTAAAGCCGTTTTTTGTACTAGTGCATGTTTCAAGATAAAAAAGCTCAAAAGCAACAATGGTGATGAATAAGAAGACACCAAATTGAAGACATTTTGTTATGAGCATGTTATCAAAATGGAGAGTATCATGACAAGTACGTGTTAATATAATGGTGTAATTTAACATATGAATTATATATGGATTAAGAAAGCTGGAAGCATGCGTATGCAATCAGGCCTACAAAAATAGTTTTGGGCATAAGTAGTTAACATATTAGCTTAGTTGATTGACCAAGGCCTATCCGTTCCATTTAAGCATAGAATACTAGAGAAGGTATAGAGCAAAAATGAGGTAAAATTCTCATATATAAAAGTTTTTAGTTGTGTAGCGTATGTGCATATTAATGATTAAGGCATAAATAAACTTGATCCTAAATACAAGAATTGCACCCTCAGTGGCTATGGTTAGGAAGAATTTGGTTACCGCCTTTGGTATTACCAAAATAAAAAAATGATCTGCAATAGAGATGTGATCTTTAATGAAAGAGTGATGTATAAGAACATATATACTACAAGTGCCAATAACTTATAACAGAGTGGGCCAATGTGTGTAGATGTTGACGATGCCCTAATAGTCCTGTGACAAAACAAATAGTGTCCTAAATAGTCTTGTGACAAAACAAATAGTTGAGAGTTCTCAATCAGATGTACCATTTGGACAGAGCAGTGCATAGTAATTTGACACAACTCAACCTCTTACTCCAACCCTTCTACTTAGGAGGTCTTCTAAGCCTTATATACTGAACAAAATATATATGAACTCTTTATTGCTAATTAATGGAGAAGAGCACATATGCTATGATGAAGCATGTCAAACCAAATATGCCATCAAGTAGGAGCTTGCTATGAAAGATAAGATGGATTCTTTAATCTCCAATCAGACATGAGAACTAACAAAGTTACTCATAGGAAAGAAGGCCCTTTCTTAATTAATTGAGATTATAGAAAACAAAAATAAATAAGCATTGTTAAAAATGTCTTTTTTTTTTTTTTTATGTTGTTTATAGGCATGCTTTCTTCTCTTTCTTACATGTCTCTTTTTTATTCCTAAAAGTTAAAACTTATATTATTTATATGTTTATTTTACTCAGAATTCAAACATAAGTACTTAATTTTGTAGACAATTTTAAATTTTTTTAAACTCTCAATTCTATACACCCACAAAAAAAAAAAAAAAAATTTATATACCTATTTATTAATTTAAATTTTATCATTTATTATTTATATTTAATATAAAAAATATTTTAATTCATTTCAATTCTTATAGACTAATAACAATTTAATTTAAAAATTATTTAAGACCTCATTTTTTTTTTCTTTTCTTTTATCTTAGGCCTCAAATTTTGAGCAGCTCTTGCTCTAGCACAATTACTTCATTAATATAGGTCGGACATTTTAGTTTTAAAACAAATTATTATAAAATTATCAAAAATAATACCCTTAGAATTTATAATAATAAAATTAGCACTTTTAATAATATTGAACGTTCAATTTGAACGTGAAATATTAAACTGGTCTAAATTGTCGTCGTTCAATTCTAATTGAATTAGTATTCAAAGAAAAATTGCATATTAGTCATTTTTTTAATTGTAAAAATATAAGTTTAAACACAAGGGATGGTAGTTTTGTTATTAGAAATTTTAAGGAGTGCTTATAGGTTTTGAGGAGCACTATTTTTATTATTTTTCCTATATTATTTCATTTTACTTAAATATTATTTTTTTTCATCTCATTTAGATCGTAGCTCTAATGAAGTTACCTTTAAACACATATTATATCAATTTTTATTAAACTCTATAAGGAATAAAATCAGAAGACACAATTTATTACATAAATTTATATACCCCCAATATCAAGGGTTGAGATACTAGAGAGTACTTTTTATCTCTCCTCCTGTTAGTTATAGGTTGTAATTAACAATATATAATAATTTTTTTTTGAATTCCGGCTGTTAATTATATCCCTATAAATAATCATATATCATATTTTATTTTTATTTTTTTATACTTATTTTATTTAGTTTTATTAGAGATAAATGAGATCTAAATTAGTATTGTATCATTATTATCTCATTAAAAATTAAGTATAATGAAAGTATATAAGTTTAGAAAATTAATAAAATCTTAACATTTAATGTTAATTAACACCTCCATTCTCGTATCACTGAAAACATCACGTGATGTGTTTAGCTTTAATATCTGTAGGGATGCAGTGTCGTAAAGTTTTTTTTAATTGTCAATTTCATATTTCGGTGTGGGATTTGAAATGCAAAGGGAAGGAAGAGGAATGTTAATCACTTATAAATTTACGCTAATATCAATTATAATGTATCAATTGCACCAATTGTATCATATTTGGGTGATAGTATTGATATTTTTTACTCTGTTCCTTGTGTTACATCTCTTCTGTTTTTCGTGGTTGGGGTAAATTAATCTGATAGGTCCAATGTCAGAATTGGTGTGGTCAGAATTTGGTGGCTGCCTAATTCAGTCAAAGAATGCAGCCACCAGCTGCCAAAGAAGAAGAAGAATGCAGCCACCAACTGCCAAAGAAGAAGAAGAAAGAAGAAGATTCATGTGAGGTCATTGCTTACCTCATAGTAGCTCTATTTTCTTCTATAAATAGAGCAAGAATTCTCAGCAGAAAAATCATCCCAAATAAGCCTTCTTGTAGAGAGAAAAGAGAGAAGAGAAGAGAAAGATAAGAAAAATAGAGTGTTCTTATTTTTTTTCTTTTGAGAGAATTTTGTGAAGAAAATTCTTGAGAATATTTGGGTGTGAGTTGTGAGTGTTGTAAACACTTTGTAAATTTTCTCCTTAGTAAAAGATCTGCAGCAGCTCCGGAGACGTAAGCATAATTGGTCGAACTCCGTTATCAATTTGTGTGTATTATTATTCAGTTTTTTATTTCGCATTCTCACAAATCTGGTTATAGGGAAATTTGCCTTATTTCCCAACAACTGATATCAGAGCTTTGGTGGTGAATTCTGTCAGTTTTTCTGCGAGGTTACTATTCACGTGAATAGTGAATTTTGTGAATAGTGAAATTTGGTCAGCGGTATCGGTTTGTCCACGGAGGTGTTCTAATACACGGTGGTTCGCAGGAATTGTCAGAAACTATCCAGGAAGTCAGATTTGAGTGAGAGCGATGGCTGCAGATGAAGGAAAGGTGAAAATTGAAAAGTTCGATGGTGCGGACTTCGGCTTTTGGAAGATGCAGATTGAAGATTATCTATACCAGAAAAAGCTATATCAACCTCTCTTAGGAAAGCAACCAGAGGGCATGAAGGATGAAGACTGGGCTCTTCTCGACAGACAAGCCCTCGGAGTTATTCGTTTGACGTTATCCCACAATGTTGCTTTCAACATAGCAAAGGAAAAGACCACGGCGGGTCTTATGGCGGCTCTCTCCAGTATGTATGAGAAGCCATCGGCCTCAAACAAAGTTCACTTGATGAGGCGGTTATTCAATTTGCGGATGGCAGAAGGGGCATCAGTGGCCCAACATCTAAATGAACTCAACATAATCACAACCCAGTTGAGTTCCGTGGAAATTGAATTCGACGATGAAGTTCGAGCTTTGATTCTCTTATCATCTCTACCAGATAGTTGGAATGCTACAGTTACAGCAGTCAGCAGTTCATCAGGAAGCAATAAATTGAAATTCGATGATGTTCGGGATCTGGTATTGAGTGAAGAAATTCGGCGGAGAGAATCGGGCGAAGCATCAAACTCTTCAGCTTTGCACACAGAGTCTAGAGGAAGAACTTCAGAAAGAAATTCAAATCGTAGCAGATCAAAATCTAGAAGAGGCAAATCTAGATTTGGAAAGAAAGATTTTAACTGTTATAATTGCGGCAAGAAGGGTCACTTTAAGAGGGATTGTCGAGCACCGAAGAAAGATACTGGCGCACAGGAATCTACAAACGTGACACAGGAAGTAGGTGATGCTATGATTCTAAGCGTCAACAGTCCAATTGAATCTTGGATCTTGGATTCAGGGGCATCTTTTCACGCCACCCCATGCCGAGAAATCATGGAGAACTACATTAGTGGTGATTTCGGGAAGGTTCATCTAGCTGATGATGAAACCTTGAAGATAGTGGGAAAAGGAGACATCCGATTAAAGTTGCCAAACCAGACTACCTGGAAACTGCAAGGAGTGAGACATATTCCTGGTCTTAAAAGGAATTTGATCTCTGTGGGACAACTTGATGAAGATGGTTATTGTACAACCTTCACAGGTTGTGAATGGAAGATTACCAAAGGAGCACTCGTCATTGCTCATGGTAAGAAGACTGGTACTCTCTATGTAACTTCAAACTTAGAGAATATCATTGCAGTAGCAGATGCTGATGAAAAATCAAACCTATGGCACCAAAGGCTTGGCCATATGAGTCAGAAAGGGATGAAGACACTTCTGTCAAAAGGAAAGTTGCCGGATCTGAAAAATGTAGATGTCGGCCTATGTGAGGATTGCATCTTTGGGAAACAGAAGAAGGTCAGTTTTACAAAGATTGGCAAGACACCCAAGGCAGAAAAGTTAGAATTGGTTCATACCGATGTATGGGGACCATCTCCAGTTCCATCTCTTGCAGGCTCATTGTATTATGTCACCTTCATCGATGATTCTACAAGGAAGGTGTGGGTTTATTTTTTGAAGAAAAAATCAGAAGTCTTTGATACCTTCAGAAAATGGAAGGCCATGGTGGAAAATGAAACTGGTTTGAAAGTCAAGCGGTTGAGGTCTGACAATGGAGGAGAGTACAGAGATAGTAGATTCAGAGAATTTTGCGCAAACAACGGGATCAAGATGGAAAAAACAGTTCCCATGACACCACAGCAGAATGGCGTGGCGGAGCGCATGAATAGAGCTCTGAATGAACGTGCCAGAAGTATGAGGATACATGCCAGCTTACCCAAGATGCTATGGGCTGAAGCCGTCAACACCGTGGCCTACCTGATCAACCGTGGGCCCTCAGTTCCCTTGGATGGTGGAATACCAGAAGAAGTTTGGAGCGGAAAAGAGATAAAGCTTTCGCACTTAAGAGTGTTTGGTTGTATTTCTTATGTACACATAGATTCTGCTGAAAGAAGTAAACTTGATGCTAAGTCTAACAAATGTGTCTTTGTTGGATATGGTGGTGATGAGTTCGGTTACCGGTTTTGGGATTATGAAAATCGAAAGATCATCAGAAGTCGGGATGTCATTTTCAGTGAGAATGTAATGTATAAAGACAGGTCAACTGCAGAATCAAGCAGCTCCAATACTGATACTGAAACAAAGGAATTCGCTGAATTCGAGGAGATTTCTGGAAATGATGTTCAGATTAGTCCTGGAACAGATCAAGAAGAACCAGGCACGCCAGAATTAAGACGCTCCTCCAGAATTCCAAAACCAACCCAACGTTATTCGCCTTCTTTGCACTACTTGTTGCTGACTGACAGTGGAGAACCAGAGTGTTATGATGAAGCTATGCAAGTAGAGGATTCAGTCCAGTGGGAGTCTGCCATGAGAGATGAGATGGACTCACTCATGTCAAATCAGACGTGGGAATTAGCTGAACTACCACCAGGCAAGAACTCTCCATAACAAGTGGGTTTACAGGATCAAAGAAGAGTATGATGGCAACAAACGCTACAAAGCAAGATTAGTTGTCAAAGGGTTTCAGCAAAAAGAAGGTGTTGACTATAATGAAATTTTCTCTCCGGTCGTGAAGCTGACTACAATCAGACTGGTGTTGAAAATTGTAGCTGCAGAAAATTTACATCTTGAACAATTAGATGTTAAAACAACTTTTCTTCATGGTGATTTGGAGGAAGAGATCTATATGAGGCAGCCAGAAGCTTCATAAAGGCAGGCAAGAAAAACCTGGTATGTAGGTTAAAGAAAAGCTTGTATGGTTTAAAACAAGCTCTTAGGCAGTGGTACAAGAAGTTTGATAGCTTTATGAGCAGCAACGGTTTCACAAGATGCCAAGCAGATCATTGTTGCTACATCAAGAAGTTCGACAACAGCTTCATTATTCTATTGTTGTACGTTGATGACATGCTCGTTGCAAGTTCAGATATGCAAGAGATTAAAAATTTGAAGCAGAAATTGTCGAAGCATTTCGCAATGAAAGATCTAGGTGCTGCAAAGCAGATTCTTGGAATGAGGATCAAAAGAGACATGAAGTCGGGGACTTTGGTGTTATCACAGGCTGAGTACATCAACAAAGTACTCTCTAGGTTCAACATGCAAAATGCCAAACCAGTGAGTACACCTTTGGGTGTTCATTTCAGACTCTCCAAAGAACAGTCACCACAGACAAAGGAAGAACGTGCACACATGGCGAAGGTTCCATACGCCTCAGCAATTGGAAGTCTGATGTATGCCATGGTTTGTACCAGACCAGATATTGCCCAAGCAGTGGGAGTTGTTAGCAGGTACATGAACAATCCAGACAAAGTACACTGGGAAGCAGTCAAATGGATCCTTAGATACCTACGAGGTACTACAAAAAGGGCACTTTGTTTCAAAAGTGGAGATACGACACTAACGGGCTATGTAGATGCTGATTTAGCCGGAAATGTCGACATCAGAAGAAGCACTACAGGGTATGTCTATACTCTAGGAGGCACAGCAGTAAGTTGGGTCTCTCAATTACAGAAGATAGTTGCTCTCTCCACAACTGAAGCAGAATATGTTGCAGTCACGGAAGCCAGCAAGGAAATGGTTTGGCTACAAAGTTTCTTGGAGGAAATGGGCAAGAAACAAAAAGACAATGTCTTGTATTGTGACAGTCAAAGTGCTATCCATCTAGCAAAGAATCCATCTTTTCATTCCAGAACGAAGCACATACAGTTGCGGTATCATTTTATCCGGTCACTTCTGGAAGATGGGATTTTGAAACTCGAGAAGATCAGTGGAGCTCAAAATCCGGCAGACATGTTGACAAAGACAGTGACTACTGACAAACTGAAGCTGTGTTCAGCTTCAGTCGGCCTGCAATAGTAACTAGACTAAGAAAGAGTTGCTGCAGTGATCATGTGTGGAAACATGATTAAAATCAGTTTTCAAGTGGGAGATTGTCAGAATTGGTGTGGTCAGAATTTGGTGGCTGCCTAATTCAGTCAAAGAATGCAGCCACCAGCTGCCAAAGAAGAAGAAGAATGCAGCCACCAACTGCCAAAGAAGAAGAAGAAAGAAGAAGATTCATGTGAGGTCATTGCTTACCTCATAGTAGCTCTATTTTCTTCTATAAATAGAGCAAGAATTCTCAGCAGAAAAATCATCCCAAATAAGCCTTCTTGTAGAGAGAAAAGAGAGAAGAGAAGAGAAAGATAAGAAAAATAGAGTGTTCTTATTTTTTTTCTTTTGAGAGAATTTTGTGAAGAAAATTCTTGAGAATATTTGGGTGTGAGTTGTGAGTGTTGTAAACACTTTGTAAATTTTCTCCTTAGTAAAAGATCTGCAGCAGCTCCGGAGACGTAAGCATAATTGGCCGAACTCCGTTATCAATTTGTGTGTATTATTATTCAGTTTTTTATTTCGCATTCTCACAAATCTGGTTATAGGGAAATTTGCCTTATTTCCCAACATCCAATAAGGGACATGAAATTGGTAACACTAATTTTTGATAATTAGATTGTAATTTAGTGGTAAAAATAGTCCTATAATCACAATTTTTTTTTATCAAAACAATCGTGCTTTTGCCCTTCTATTTTATTCAATTGTTTTTTTTTTTTAAATTTTATATTATTCTATTTTCAAAAAAAAAAAAAAAAATTAAAACCCCTTTTTTAATTTATTTAATTTATCTTGTTGACAGATAAAAAAAAAATTTGGAATTGTTTTCAATATTTTGCCAATTCGACACCTTACTTTTATACTATCAGTGATACAATTTTAATAAAAATAAGGCTATATATTTAACAGCTAATTTTGGACTCATTATAATACAATTTTGTGATTCTCACATATATGTAGTCTTTTGTACACTTCATGTAGAATAATAACAAAAATTAATTATATTTGTGTTGCTAATACTTTTCACCGATTAAAATCTAGGATTTTTAAATGTCAAGATAATTATAATTTGCAAATTTACAATTTAAAAGGAAATATTTTGTTTAGGACTTTTGAGTAAATAACTCTGTCGTTTTTTTTCATGTACGCGCCTTTTTTTTTTCCTTTCTTTTTGTCTCTGTTCTTCATAGTATCTTTTTAAAGACAAGAAAAAATACCAAATGTTTTTTTCAAATATATATATATACACACATATTCTTTAGATAATATTCAAAGAGTTGAATCATGCAAGTAAAAAAAAAAAATTCAACATTTGAAGCTATAATTTTTTGAAAAAACATAAAAAATAACACTACTTAAATTATGTAATAACAAAAATAACACTCATGATATTTAAGCTTATATTTTGACAATTAAAAACAGAGTTATATGCTGTCATGACCCCCTATTTATTAAAAATCTGATATGACCCCCTCCACTTAATTTTTTTACATATTATGACAAAAATGCCCTTAATAACCCCTCAGTTGGACGACTGTCCAACTGATGAAATTTTGACCGACTGGCGACCCCACTCGCCGGAGCCGGCGACCTCACTCGCCGGAGTCCAGTTGGACACATGTCCAACTAGACTGCTCAGAATTGGACGACTGTCCAACTAGCAGAATTTTGATTGGCCGACGACCCCACTCGCCGGAGCTTAGTTGGACACATGTCCAACTGAGTTGGACGTATGTCCAACTGATCGAATTTTGATTGGCCGATGACCCAACTCGTCGGAGCTCAGTTGGACGCATGTCCAACTAAAAACTGAAAAGTCACGGAGCTCAGTTGGACACATGTCCAACTGATCGAATTTTAATTGGCCGACGATTCCACTCGCCGGAGCTCAGTTGGACAAATATGAGTGTTACAAGACAAAGAATATACGAGAGTATAGTAGATTTTTCCCATTATAAAATAATTCTACTGCTAAGTCAGATTCCTGATATACTGAAGGCAATTAATTAACAAAAGAAATAGAAACCTCTGTTTCCTGAATCCTGATTCCTAACTTCATCTACATTCTACAGTATTACTATTTACTCAATGTTTGTAGACTGTGGACGATGACAAGGAATATTAAGAAGAAAACATACTATGCCAAATCAGTGAAGGAATTGATCAAAACGAAAGATATGAGCGAGCAAGTCAATTGGCAAACGATCAATCTCTGAGAAACTTCACCTTCTTCTTCTGTCTTTGAGAGGAAGGCATGATATTGGTACGAACGGGATTCAGTGCCGCTTTAGCAGCAGAAAGTGTATCGTTCTGGATCTGCATCTTCATCATCCAACTTCAACAGCATCTCCATACCAGCCCAGCCGCGCTCCATTCAGCCCAGTTCAGCACCGCCGCGAGGTCCAGCAGCGCCAGTCCGTCGCCTCACACCAGTCCGCAACTCCTCCGCAAGCCTGTCTCTGCCACGCCGCGAGCAGCCCAGTCACCAGCAGTGCCTCTCGCCGTCCAGTCTGAGCGTCCAGATCCGCGCCACCAGTGCCGCGCCTCCAGCCTCCAGCATGCGCGCCCAGTCCTCGCCTCTAGCTCACGCCACCAGCGCCTCTAGCCCACGTATCTGTCAACTGGGGAAAATAAAAGAAGCTCACAGTCTACTCGTGCAAATGGAGCTCAGGGGCTCTATACCTGATGAGGACAAATGAGGTATTTTTTAAAAATGTGCTAGTGAGGGGTTATCTCAGATTAAGATTATTAATAAGGGGTTAAATCAGCCTATTTTCCTTAAAAAAATGATTGATATATCATTATGATTGATGTATCATTTTTTTTTAAACAAATATTCAATTGAAATTGAACGAAGACAATTTAGATTCATTCAATATTACATGTTTAAATTGAACATTCAATATTATTGAGGTGCTAGTTTTGTTATTAAAAATTTTAGAGGTGTTATTTTTAATAATTTTCCTAAATTTTTCAAGAAATAAGTAGAACCCTATTCCAATGCTTTACATGTATATTCTGCCGGGCACTTTAGGGCCATCTATCTAATTATATGAGAAACTAAACAAATTCCTCCAAGACTATGTACTAATTAAGATAATTGGAATTAATTAAACCTTTATATATATATAAAAAAGAGTCATTTATTCTTCTATATGAAGTTCTTGCCCTCAAATGTTTGACCGAACTGCCAAGTCGGAGAGGCGACATGCCATGAAGTAGAGTATTTGCCATCACTTGTACCAACTCGGAAGGTGAGTGACTCACCAACCATCTTGGCATCAGAAACCCACTTCTGTCCCCACATACGCTTCAATGGTGTCCAATTCAGATTCTTATTACCTTTCACTTGCACACTGGTGACATCCCCAGCTCCCCCAACATTCCAAATCATAACTTCATTGAAATACGGATTCCCAGTTATGGTGAACTTCATTCCTCCTTTCTTTTGGCACGGTACCCTGCAAAGTCAGCCCCTATAGTCAGTGAACAATACATATTTCTCTTATTAAAAATTCAAACCATCAAATAAATATGAATATCTACTATATTTTTTAGTTTACACCCAACAACTGAACATGCTCTTAATTTCTCTTTTCTCTTATAGTACCACTTATTGACTAGCCTATCTTTCACTAAATATATAATCTCCGAACAACTAGCTTATTACGAAAGAATTAATGTATTTACCTTCTGTACGTGATTGGAACAATGCCAGATTTTTCATCAGCAATTTGGGTGAAAACAGGTCTAGCAATATCGAAATGGTCGCGAGGTGGATTGCACCAGCCTCCATTTTCACTAGAAAGATAGTAATTTGGTGGGCAGTTGTTGGTTGCTGTGACAATAAGAGATGATTGTCCAGGCTTACACCATTGAGGAGAGTCGACACATTTGATTTCATAACATCCACCACATCCCTCACCTTGCTTGAACAATGTGTCACTTAATGCTGCTGTCCCCATTCCATACCCTTGTTGCACCACATCTTGATACCCACATGCTCCACCTGCATTCATAATTTTGTTTCAAATTATACATTTTCATGCATCATCAACTTTTACGTGTAATAGTTACAAAAAAATTTTGAGGAAACATTATATTATAAAATCAATTCTTCCAAAACGCGCCAACAATATTTTTATATATTTTTCAGTTCATACCAAATGAGCCGGAGCCTCCATCATAGAATGTGGCATTAGCACGCTTCCAGGGGCTGGCTTTGAAATTTGGTTGGTGGCCCATGGCATGGACCTGGTTAGAGATTCCAAGAACAGCAAGCAGCAATGTCATCAAGAAGGTTTGCAAATGCAACATTTCCATGATGTTGCCTCTCAATAATAACGAGGTTGGCATTGATCTTTGTCTAAGCCTTTTTTGTATGTTTATATTTGCAAGTAAAACTCTTTTGCGGCTCACTATATATATATATATTGGAAAAGTTTTGTGTTGTTGCGCTTGTTGCGGTTTAGTTGGGTTTGAAGGGATGTGATAAATTCATTGTTATTAGGGAATTTCTATTTAACTCTTACCTATCTTTTGGCCTCAATGATTCGTGCCTATCACACACTTATGTTCGTTCGATTATAGCGGTATAATGATTTTAATAAATGAATGCAAATTTATTATTTTCTAAATTATAGTCGCCTTTTATCCAACGGTTTTTGAAAACCGTAAATAATTAATTAAATAAATAAAGTGACCCACATTTAGATAATACCAAGGAGTTTTAGTTATTTGGTACAAGTATATTTAATATATAATTTGAGAGATAAAATTTTCTAACTAAATCCAAAATTTCCTTGATGGATGGAAATTTAATATGGACAATTATCTAATAAAGCTCCTTAGTCTAGCTCTATATAATCCGGTAACCCTATTAGTTAAGTCTAAAAGCCAAAAATATATAGCATAGTCTGGAATACTTTCTTATTTTTTTGGTAGGTCTTGAGAGCTTATTTTTAGACTTGGGAATAATTTAATTATTATTAATTCTACTGCAAGTTTTCAATCAAGATTTAATTTTTCTTATATTGTGGTATCAGAGCCACTTTCATGTCTGATTATTCAGTTTCGTATGATTTAGTTTTGCTAAAATATCGAATGTTTCTTGTTCTGCAAATGTGTGTTTCCGATCTGGGGAACTTTTATATTGATATTAATCACACGTAACTCTGAAGATTAATCAATCCTCCTAGACATGCATGTAAGTTTATTTTCCAGCAATTTATTGATGTTGCCTATTATATATTTCTTCATCTGGCAGGATATATGTCAATGTTTTTTTTTTTTTTAAATATCATTATAATGCTTTTATAATTAAAATTACTTGTATAATTTTAAAATTCTATATATATATATATGTATTCAAAATCAACAATAATAATATCATTGTTTAAGTAACATTAACAATGGATTCGTTTCGTGTTATTCGTGTCGAGTTTTAGTATCAATTGACACATGAAAAAATTTACTTGACTGTTTTTTCGTATTGCCTATTTATAAGAATAAAAAATAACAAAACTTTTAAAAATATGAAAAAATTATTGATCAATTCTTACAAAAAAAAATTCGTGTCGTGTTCAGTTCGTGTTATCGGATTGTCCCCTATTTTAAATACCATCAATAATACTTCTTGTTTATATTAAATGGGCACGTGCAAATATTTTCTTAAAAATTGATAATATGATTGATGGGAATGATTCTTCCCAGATATAGATCAGTTATAAAATGAGATTCATGGTTTTATTTGAAATAATTGATTGGATAAAAAGTGCTAATATCAATTAAATTTACATATATTATTAATTTAGTTGTAAAAACAGGTAAAAATTTATTTTTAGCTTTATCCTGAATATGTATTGATTCATTGTTATGAAATATCCAAATTTGTTCGTTAAAATTCTTGCAGGGTTATTAACTATTATCTTTGCTCTCAATCAATTGAGAACCAAGTCTTCAGGATATATCAGTTGTCGATAAAAGAAATATTTATGTACATAACATTGCAACAGGTACAATAACATGCACTACTACAATAATTTGGACAATATAGGACGGCTTATAATTTAAAGTGAGAAATAAATAGGACGATCTTAAGTATATGGCCGTCTTATAAGAAATATAGGACGGCTATTACGGAAAAAATTAGGCGGAACTTTATAGGACGACTATTAGCCGTCTTAAAAAAAATTCTTTTAGGACGGCTAATATGTTACTATATAGGACGGCTAGTTTCAGTTTTTTTTTTTTTTTTTTTTTTTTTTTGTGTTTATCTTAAAAGAACGAGTGTAATTTTTTTACTTATATATATTTCTCCTCTCAAGTGAACCTAACTCATTTTAAGTTAAAAAAAATCAATCCCTCGTCCTTCTTCCTCTCCTCCTCTTTCTCACCAAGACACTCATCCTTATCCTCATCCCCTTCAATATCACCACCAACAATAATTGATTTTTGCTAGCAGAGCTGGTAGCATGTGAAGACTTTGACTATTTATTATGCACTTATTATTTGTTTTATTCTTAAGCTAATCTTTGGTAATTTTTTTTAAATATATATATATTCTCTACTTTGGGTTGATATTTGTATTTTGCTCGACTTTAATAATTATTTTTTTTTAAATAGTTGGACATTTGATTTCTTTGTTTTCTTTCGCTCACTCTGATTATTCTCCTTTCTTGATTTTCCTTTGCCATTTTTTCGCCCATTTTTGGCCATTTTCTTTGCATTTCTGTTATGAGTATCAATCTTAATGTTGAGTATTAATGATATTTGGTTTGGTAGTTTCTTATTGTGAATCTATGGGTTGAATTTTGATTGTCAGGTTGAGTCCTAAAAGAAAGAGGGAATTGAAAAACTAAAGCGGGAAAAGAAAAATTGAAAGCGGCGCCAATTTTTTTTCTTTTTAATTGGTTATATCTTTAATTAAAAATATTATTCATAAATTGTATTCGTGTTTCTAGAATAAAATAAATTGTACATATTATATATAGATTTCAGTACTTGACGAACACAAAAAAAAAAAAAAAATTAATTCTTTTAGGACGGCTACTGGCCGTCCTAAAAGAATTTTTTTTTATTTTTTTTATGGCCGTCCTAAAAGAATTTTATAAGACGGTCAGTGGCCGTCTTAAAAGAATTTTATAGGACGGCCAGTGACCGTCCTATAAAAATTTTTTATAAGACGCTCCGTGAACGTCTTATTTTTTTCGATTCTTTTAGGACGGGACTTGGCCGTCCTATAAGACTTATAGGACGGCCAGTGACCGTCCTATAAAGCCAAATTTGTAGTAGTGATGGTAATGTTCAATGAAATAATAGAAATGTGTGTGGTGTTTCCAGGTCAGAAGGTATTGTATAGACCATCGACCAGGATAGCCACATAAACTAAATTTCGCGTCTAAGCCATTATACCTAGTGGAAGTTATAATCCACTAGAATTAGTAATGGACGCATTCCATATAAAAAGTAAAATTCACCACAAAAAAAAAAAAATGAAATTCAAATGGGACTATGAGCTCAGTGGAAGGAGAAGTCGTGTAATAAAATAGGCTCACGGCAAAAACCCCAACATGGAATTCCCGTCCACTGCCCAAACACACTCTCTAGTGTGTACCATCATCACAGCCTCCACATCCCAATCCAATTTTCAAATCTTCATATAAAATTCAATTGTTTTTCTTATACAACAATTAGAGTGTCATAACAAAAACATAAATTTGGTTTCACAAAGAGCTTCAGTGTGTGTAACATACAGATCATTGACTGTAAAATCTCACTGAAATTGCTAAGATAATTAGATTATCATCATAAGCCCAATTTAATTTGGTAATACACAAGTGTAAAAAGAAAAGGAAATTAAAATTTTGATATTTAATACAAGAAGAATGCGTTTAAACTAGTAATTTGAAGAAAGTCTTTTCCATCCCTCTCTAAATCAAAATTCATGCAAATACCTTTAATGATGATAATACATTAAGTTAAAAGAATTATTATCAAAAACGCATTTGAGACAAAATCATAAAATTAAATAAAAAACGGAGATTTAAGAGGGTAGATAATAAATTGAAGAAACTGATTAAATAGAAAAATGCTCAGACAGCCAAAGGATTGTTAATCAACTTCTGGGTATCCAAGCCCAGATCAGAAACTCTAGTCCACAACAATATAGCATCATCACTGCACTCTCCAATTAGGTAGAACACTACACAGCAAACATATACCATATTGCAGCAAAAAAAAATTAAACTGGAACTTGCTGGAAGTGGCGCAGCAAGAGGCGGCCGACGGAGGGAGGCTGGTCACCGGAGAAGGGGAGGCAACCTGGTTGAGCTGCCGCTGCAGGAGGTTGGACAGGCTGTGATAGAGCGCGCGGATTAAGAAGAAATCACGCCTCGCGTGCACGACTGCTCTCTACGACAAGGCAGGGCTGGGTGACGTTCGATGGAGCAGAGGGGAAGTGACGGTGGCGGGAATGGTGGTCTGGGTCCCGAGGGTCTCTCGCGGCGCTGTGGGATCTATTTATGTGTTAGGTTTTTTAGGAGATTGGGATGTCTCGCGTTGCCTGGTGATTATAAATAATATTTCGGAACGGTTATTAACCGTCCTAAAGGTATATTTATTTAAAATATAAAAAATAGTAAAAAAAATAAATAAATGTTAGCATACGTTAGGACTTAAAGTATTCCTAAGAGGCGCAACTTCTTTATTTACAAATGGAACTTAAATATTGGATATGAATAGCACATATTATAATTAATGTTATTAAATTTATATATAACGCCAATGCAATATTTTTTTTTCTTTCTAAAACCTCTAATTTTAACATTAATTAACAAATAATAAGTCATTAAAAATTAAAAATTGATATCACTTATGTTGGATATTTACATTTAAAAACTCAAATAGTAGAAATAAATAACTAATAAATTTTTCACTAACAAATAAGGATTATATGTACGAGATGAATGATTAAAAAAATAATAATTATGTATAAAAATATATTGATAAGTTATTATTGATATTTTTAGATATTAATTTAAATTAATAAAAAATTTGAGTATTACTCCATCTTTAGCATAAAAAGTAGATTTTTATTGTACATTTAATGATTGCATGTATATTAGTACACTGAAAGTTAAAATACAATAAGAACGTTTTTGTTCCCCTTACCAGTTCCCAAAACATATAGTACGGTTTAATTTAAAAAAAAAAAAAAAAAGTTATGTATATGATATTTTTGAGAACAAGACATTAAATTATATTATTTATATTATTTAATTTAAAAAAATTAATTAATTAAAAAAAATAAAATATAATTTTAATAATTTTTTAATTAAAATATTATTTTTAAATTAATATTTTAATATAAAAATATTAAAATAATATAATTTCTTTTTAATTGACTTCATAAAAATAATATTTTAATTAAAAAATTATTAAAATCATATATTTTATTCTTAATTAGCCATTTTTTTTAAAATTAAGATACTAAATAATACTACTTATAATTAAAATGACCAAATGACATAAATAATTAAATCTAAGATATCTTCATCACACTTTTCTTTATATGTTATACATAAAATTATGAAATATTTTGGTTAAGGAAAAGAAAAAAAAATTTAAAATTAATAATTATAAAAATAATATTTTCTATAATCAATTTATATATTATTATTATTATAAATAAAAAAAGTGCTGCTAATTAGTGGTAAATGTCATCGAATTGAACCCATTTAATATTCTTTTTGGATTGAACTATTTATAATCCAACCTGTATAAGTTTGATCCAAACTCAACATAACACATTTATTAAATAGGTTAAAAAATGTAATATTGATTCAACCTGTTTAATAAATACATTAACCAGTTGAACTCATTTAATTTGTTTAAATTAATATATTAAATAACATATATTACATTTTATAATGTAAGAATTATAAGATACTGTATCGAGTATCAAAAAATTAAATTAATTTAAGCATTATTTTAACAAAAAATGTTAAAATATTAACTAATTAAAATAAAAACAAAATCAATAATCATAAGTATTGTGATATATCAAAATCAAGATGTTAAAGTTTCAATCACTAACAAAAAAGTCTAATAAAAATATATATAATAAATTCTTTGTAAATAAAAACTTGTTTTAAGTCTAAAATAAATAATGAATAATCAAAACATATAAAATTAAACTAAACAACATATTATTTTAAATTGATAAAAACACAAAAATAAAAGATGAAATGAATTTAAACATTAACCCAAGAATATTTCAAAGTACAAACCTACAAAATAATTAAATAAGAAATAATTACTTACATATCTTAATGATTTTAGTTATTTACTTGGGTTGTTTATGCAGGTCACCCAATTAATCTGTTATGACTTGATTTTTTAAATGGATTAAACGTGTTGACATGTTTACGACTCAAACAATAAAAGATCAACCCAGACTTGACTATTTCATAAGTAAGGCGTGTCGAATTCGTGGATCATGTCAAAAGTTGTTGGCTCTACTATGTACTGTTTTGTTATCTTTTGGTGCATAAATAATATAGTTATTCAATTGGTTTTATTTTTAAGCCCTTCAATGAAAAAAATATGTTCATTTTCTTTTAACACTAAAAAATATATATTCACATTTATGTTGAAAAAAAATAAATATATGTTTTTTTCATGAATAGGTTAAAAATGAAATTAAATGAATTTATGCAATATAATTAAATATTTTTGTTATTATAATTATAAGAATATTATTTTATGTAATTTTCTATAAATGAATTTGAAATATTTAAAGAAAATCTCCCCCAACAGAGAAAAAAGACTTAAAAAAGAAAATCTAGACGAGTTTACCATGTTTACTTCACTTTTTATATTATCCTCGATAGTATGAGAGCGTGCGGTTAATTTATTATATAAATTTTCCTTTCTTTACTATTTCCCATTTACATATTAACATTATGGAAATATTGCAAAATCAATATAATCGCTCTATCTATAATACAACATAAAATTTCAATCTCTCACAGCTCCTTGTGACTCTCAAAACACAATATTACCCACTAACAAATAGCCACACCACAATGAATAAACCTCAAGCGCTGGTCTTCACCCTTGCAATTGCCATCTTCTTCTCAGGTGAGAAAATTAACCAAAAGACTGATTTTCAAACTCTCTATCTCTAATATCTTTCTAACTACTCAGTGCTTACGGTTAAAATTCTCTTTTTGAAGTAACATATTACACGCTCACACATTTATTTTAGATTGAATTCGATCATGTCCCTTCACTACTTAAAGTTGTTATTGTGCAACAAGGCCATCAAGAATTTATGGTTAAAATTCTAACGAGGGGTTTGAGGAAATTGTTCCTTTTTATTAATTTATATTAATCATTTTTATTTTATTAGCAACTATTACTTAATTTTAGTTCTGCAGCTAATTTTTTTGATTTTGCAAATTAATTAATACATTTAATTATTTACATAAAAACCAAACTAAAGTTACTGTTTTGACCTGTGCGAAGATTGATATATTCATATCAGTGCAGATTGTTATCTTTCAATCACTAATCATTATAAGTGTTCATTTTAATTGCTATCTAGCCACATGAATGATTGTTTTTAGATCAAAGGACACTTTGTTTTATATAGTTTGAAACTGTAATAAAAGTTGAACCAACTAAATTTGAAAGCGAATCACGTAAAAATAATTCATAAAATTGGAGTTTAGTTACTTTATTTTTTATAAAACTATAGTTTTCCACCTCCCCAACCTCCCAACAATATATATATACATTTTTAAAATTAATTTCTCGACAACTTCTAACATGCTATTAGAACTAGATATTCTGTCTTCAAGGCCAATAATGCAAATTGTTAAATTACAAGTGTGCATAGAGCCAACACTTGTAAATGAGTGATAAATATATAAAAATATAGTTGACTTTTCTTCTAACAACTTAAATTTTTGAAAAAGTTAATAATTTTCGACATCTTGTAAGAATTCTCGATGCATTATTCTTATTAACTTATTTGTTTATGTAACCTTAAATAGAGCTTAGTTTATTATTACTTATAAACACTAAACTTAAACTAATATTATTGTTTAGAAATGTAGGACATTTTTTATACTTAAACATTTCTCCTCAAAATATGGGCCATTTGTCCAATACTATGTATTTTTAAGTTAGTTTCTTATACTCTCAATTTATTGGGTCACTTGTTTTTTTAATTTTTGTGAGACTCATGTATTTTATTTTTTTGTGAGCAGGCTCATTAGTTTTTTTTTCTTGGCCCATTTGATCCATTCAAGTTCTTTTATATCATGTAAATTTTAGGTAGTATATAAACAACATATTTAGAAATGTGAGACAATTTTTTTTATACTTCAACAATTTGAAATAAGTACCCATAATTTGAAAAAGGCAGAAAACACAAAACCTGGAGATTATGCTAATCTAGTCATTAAAGCTAATTAATGACATTGATTTGTTCAATCTTTAATATTGCAGGAGGGCACTCACGAACATTCAAAATCACAAATAATTGCCCTTACACAATTTGGCCAGGAACTCTAACAGGTGGTGGTTCACCTCAACTATCATCCACAGGGTTTGAGTTAGCCACTGGTCAATCATTTTCTCTTGAGGTTCCATCCGGATGGTCTGGGCGCTTTTGGGCCCGGACACAATGCACCACCGATGCCACCGGGAAGTTCGTGTGTGCCACTGCTGATTGCGGATCGGGCCAAGTCCAATGCAACGGTGCCGGTGCAATTCCTCCAGCAAGCCTAATTGAATTAACTCTTGCAACCTCATCTTCCAATAATGATGATTTTTATGACATTAGTCTTGCAGACGGTTTCAACTTGCCGGTTTTGCTTGCCCCAGAAGGACAATGTTCAGCCACAAGTTGTACGGGAAATGTGAATATAATTTGCCCACCAGAGTTGGCTGTGAAAGGGTCTGATGGAAGTGTGATCGCATGCAAGAGTGCATGTTTGGCGTTTAACCAACCACAATATTGTTGTACTGGTGATTATGCAACACCAGACAAGTGCCCACCAACCAAGTACTCTTTACTATTCAAGAATAAATGCCCTCAGGCTTATAGTTATGCTTATGATGATAAGACTAGTACTTTTACTTGTATGGGTGAAAATGCTAACTATGTAATCACATTTTGTCCATGAAATGTAGCTTAATATTGCAATTGATCATTACTGTCTTAGGTTTATATTTTTAACCTATTTATAAATCAATATAACCGTTTTAAGCCGTACTTTTGTTTACCATGATATCTTGAAAAAATGTTTTATATCACAAACTTGTTATGATCTTAAATGATAGATGGCAAATATTTAATATTGATAGAGAGAAAATTAACTAAGTGAGCTCCTGTATTACTTTTGTTTCCCATGATGTATTGTGAAATGTAATATATTTATGATGTTAAATGATAGATAGCAAATATTTAATATTGATAGCTAGAAAATTAGTTAACTGAGCTGTAGTATATATGTATATAAGGATCAATCACATCTTACAACATAATTTAAGATTATCATAACTTTGTAATAAATATATAAATATATATATATCTATATCCAATGGCATATTTAGCTTTAAAGTTTAAACGAAACACTAGTTAATAATTAATAATATAAAATTTGCATAAAAAAATTTACAAATTAAAAACTAAATTGAATATTAGAGCAAAAAAACTTAAGAATTAACTTTTTTGAACAAATAAGTATCAAAATATGGAGTTTTTGTTGGAAATATTATGAATTTAAATAAAAAAGGGAAAGAGAAAAAGTACAAAAAATTTAAAACTCCCAAAATTTTAAGTCTCACATTGCTATTTTACATCTCCTTAGAGGTGTTTATATAGAAAAGAATTAGCTAGTAGGATTGGGCCCCAAGGGGTACTAAATTTTGTGGAAGGGGTGATGACCTAGGCAATTGTAGGTCCACGCGCGCCACCGCTACCGTCTGACCTACCAGCCGTGTGAGTGAGGTGGCACTTTATTTTTTGATAAAAAAATTATTTATTAAAATTAATTTTTCCAACAGTTTCGTTACCCAAATTATGACTATTATTTTTTTACCGTTTCATTCTGTTGATACCGAGTCTCACGGAACCGTTGCCTTCCAACGTTACACGTTCTTATTCGTTACACCACGTCGTGACTGTTTTATCGTTCCGTTCTAGATCAAGTTTTACGGAATGTTATCCACGACTGTTTATGAACGTTGTATGTTCTTATCCTCTAGCTCTGTTTTTTGTGACATCCCTCAGCCTATAAATAGAGCTCTTAGCTCATAACCGCTCTAACTACTGAACAATACAAAAATTCCAAAAAAAGCCAAACATAAACCCATATTCAGAAACTCAGAAATATTATTACAATATTAATATTATTTTTTAGTTTTCGAGCAACAACAAAAATATTTTATAAGGTGCATCATTCCGGAGTTTATCAGTGTAGTGTAACTCTGAGACAGAATTTTGCTGGGCTGTTTTATCCTAGGGATGACGAGATTGTGTTTGCTTGCACAATTTTGGCAGAGCCGCGAAATGTCTTAAAAAGAGCGACCTAGTCCGCGACTCAACCCAAACAATGTAATTTCAATATTTTGGTAACCTCGTTCCTATCTTTATTTTATATCTGCAGCAACAAGTATGTATATATATATATATATATATATATATATATATAATTAACACATTATAATTAACTTATAACGAAAATTAAACAAAATATAATAAGTTAATAAATATTAGTATTATTTATGAATAGCATAAATGTATTAACTAAAAAATCTAAGCAAATAAAAAGCTTAATTAAACATATCAAAATTTATAGTTGTTAAAACTAAAATAAATATATGAAAATGTAAAAAGTAAAATATAATTTAGAATTTTAAGCTTGAGACTATATTTAAAAATATATGTTTATAAACAATATAAGACTGACCAATAATAATAAAAATAATAATTTTTTATATAAAAAAATTCAAATAAATTCTAAAATATTATTAAAATAAAATGTCAAATAATATAATTTTAAATAAAGTTAAAATTTGGGTTAAAATAAAATATGATAAACATAAACTTCAAAGCTTTAATATGAAGCTTATCATATACTTTTTTTTTTTTTTAATTTTATTTCTATAATGTTGAGTTTAAAGTTAAATATTAATTTTTTTTTAAATTATCACATTTAAGAAGAATTTTTATATAATATATGTCTACAATTTTATTTTTATTAATAATAGTTACTAAATACATGAAAAAAAAATATATTTAACCATTTTATTTATAATTCACATCATTTTTATCTAAGTATTTATTAAATATTGTTAATTTATTTCAAAATATGTACATAAAAATTATACACAATATATTATTACAAATAAAATATTTATTTAGTACTAAAAATATACATTTAATTATTTTTTTTTTAAAAATTGGTCGAAACTACAACCCCGCCCCTGTATGTGTATATGTATGTATATATGTATATGTGTATATGTGTGTATATATATATTATATATATATATATATATGTATGTGTGCGCCCGCTCATAAGTATATATACATATACATATGTATATGTGTGTATCTGTGTGTATATATACATATGTATATAAGTGTAAATGTATATTTATGTATATGTGTGTGTATATATATATATAAACACATATACATATATATATTTATGTATGTATTTTATCTATATATATATATATATATATAGATATATATATATTTTAAATTTAATAAATAAATAATACAAATGAGAAAAAAGTTAAATTTAATAAAAAGACATATTTATTGTTAAATGGACTCAAATTATTAATTGAAAATGATTTGTTAAAATCATTTATATGCGGAATGATCATCTATATATACACACATATGTATGTATATTTAAATATATATGTATGTATGTATGTATATACTCACATCTACATATAAATGTGTGTGTATATATGCACGTATATATATCTATATATATATATATATATATATATATATATAAAGGGATAGGATTAATAACGATTCAAAAAAATGATAATAATAATAATAATGTTAATTTAAAAAAGGGAGTATTTGTGTTAGAATATAATTGAGATTAGGTTACTTAAAAGATTAAGATTTGCATTCAACAAGGAAACAAAACAAAATGAAAGTCCAAAATAAAAGAAGAGCGTGAATATTTTTACGTTAAATATTTTTCTCTCTTTCCAAATCTAGTTCCAAAACTCATAATTTTTTATATTTTTTATTACGGGTTTTAAGAACAAATAAAAATTCTAAATTTTTATGCTACAAATCAACATAATCTGATTTTTCTAAAATTTTGTTTCCTTTTTATGTATTGAAATTAAGAGAGAAAAAAAGGCTAGAATTAAATCTCAAAAGCTAAAACTTCTAAGTTAAGTGTATGTTCTGATAATTTTGAAATAGTTAGGTTTAGAATTAGGAATTTTAATTTTTATTGACAAATATAAACATATTTTCGAGTCTAATGGTTTTTGAATCACTCAAAAAAGTTTTGTTTTCTAATTTTCATGAATTTTTGAAGTTAAATAAGAAAATATGAAATTCTGCAGTTTTTGTATTAACATCCAAAATAAGAATAGTTTTAGATCCTTTAACCTAGTTATTTTAATCTAAAATGTTAATAACAACTTTAAATATATGTTATTGATTTTTTAGGAAAATCTCGAAATCAAATTATTTTTATAGAATATTCGAGATATTTTTCGATAAGGGGTACTTTGATTAGGAAATTTTCTGACAGATTTTGTAAACTGATTTTCAAGCATGTTTTAGATATGATTTCTGTATCATTTGAATTTAAAATTTTTCATACAAATAGATACACTTGTCTAGTTTGACTCCAATAAATTTTATGAAGAAACCAATTTTTTGTGCTCAATAATAAATCATGTATTGAGACATGTTCAGGTTAGCATAAATTTTGATGTTATAATAAATGTCCTATATTTTCCTTGGGATAATCTTTTATAAGTGTAAATTAAATTTTAGACATAACTTATTTATCAAAAATGTCATAATGTATGGAACCACATAAGAAATATAATTTATAAATGAATAAAAGAAAAATAGATGGTTATATCTATACCGTTAGATCATAATAAGTTGATTCTTTTATTCTTAAAAATTATAGGATAATATTGACTATGCCTAGATAATATGGTATTGTTTTGCAGTATATTTGAGATAAGTAGACTAACCTTACTTGTAATATTAAGTATTGTTTGCTTCTTTTTGTTTTGTTTTGTTTTGTGTATGAATATTTTCGTGGTTTTTTTACATGTATGTTATGTTTTGTGACCGTTATGGCTAAATAGATAGCGTGATCTCGTTTTCGTATATATATGTGCTTTGTGTTTGCATAATTGATTATTGGTTGTCTAGTATTGGTATAAGCATGTCCATATGCATGACATTTAAAACTTTTAATGTTGAAACCGCGTGTTTTAAATTATGCTTTTGACTTTAAAATCAAACAGATTTTTGAAAATGGTTTTGATAGAATGCTTTTGACCATCGTTATGATTGGGCTCTAATTGGGAGCATATTGTATTTATTTTGGGCTGTGTGGGGGATGTGTCCTTGGATACCCGAGGGCATTTGACTCCTTACCATATGGTTTGGACGTATTTTTGCATATGAAAATTTGTTATAGAATTTCAACTTCGACCCTACGATTTTTATGACTCAATTGTACTTACTCTTCATGCGTACTAATCACCGATGAGTGATTTATTATTTTGGTCGCCGACGGGTGACAAATTGTATTGTTTGTCGACGGGTGACATTTTGTATTGGCTCCACCATTCATGACATTTTGTATTGGCTCCACCATTAAAAAGTTTCGCTATGAATCGTGACATATTTAGAAAGATCGTTTTTGAACGTTTTGCTATTAGTAACGATCTATCAAGAAATATAAGTTTTTGTATGTTTTATTTTGAGTCATGACATTATTTGAAATACAGTCTTTAAAGATTATTGTTTAAGTTGTGAGAATGTGACTATACATTTTATTGACTTTCATATTGAAAACATAAACATTGGCATGTTATTTGTCTTGAATAAATTGTTTGTTATATGTGATTGCTTAATATTCCTTGTATGATGAGTTTACTTACTGAGTGGTTTCACTCATCCAAGTTTTATTTACCATGTTTCAAGAAACTCCATGAGAAGGATTTGGCAACATTATTGAAAATTGTTGGTCTCTTGGGTTGGTTTTGGTTTAGCTGTTAAGTTTAAGAAATTTTGTTGATAAATTATATTATTATTAGGTTTTATAAATATTAAGCTTGAGAATATTAATGTTTTAAATTAAAGATATTTACATTAATAGATTATTTGAGAACTTTATTCCGCATTGATGACTTTAATTTGATTTATTTACTTATAGAAAATTTCAGGACATTAAATTTAATTTTTTATATAAATTATTACATTGTTTAATTACAACAGTTAAGATATATAACTAACAGGCAACAGAAAATTATTCCCTAATATCTCCATCCTTGATAACTGATCGTGTAAAAATTTACATAATAAATTATATTTTTTATCCTATCCAATATATATATATTATTTATACATGTTAAAAAAAAAAAAAACTTTTGTAGGTTTTTTTGTTATTTTGCTTGTATGATATATAAATGATATTTAGTAATGTGTTAAGTAGAAATATATAACTTTAGCAATTATATATCTACAATGTAAATGAATAGTTAAAAATTTAAATCAACATAATTGTTTTCAATAAAAAACATTTAATTCACAAAAGTAAATATTTTCTTGTTTCATATGTTTTTCTCCTTCTCTTCAATGTCATCAATTTGGACAATGTTTGATTTAATTTTATTAATTGGCTCTATATTTTTTTTTACATTAATTGAAGTTGCTCTTTTTCCATTGTTTTTACATATGATTTTACCAATAATTTGAATTTCTTGGTTTATTATAGCGCTAAGTTTCTGAAAAGTTTGTTGTTTTCTTTTCTCTTAAAACATATTTTGTAACTTTCTATTAGTTTTTTCTTTGTCAATTTTGTTTTTTGTTTACATGTTCCTTTGTCTTGATGAGGCCAAAAAAATATTGTACATGTGTTGCTTAAAGTAACGTTATTGTTACGGTATTAAAGTAATCTTTAACCACAAGCTTTAGTACCTACATTTTTAGAAATTACATATAAAAATTTTATTTAAAATTTTCATTAATTGACAAATGTACACGCAATGGTTTGAGCTTGTTTATTTGACAGTGATGAGATGAGAAATTTCATTTATCTATCTATTTATAAGTCAACAATGAAAACCCTTTTATAGCATATTAGTGATGATATTGATTTATAATTGAGTCGTTATGTATATTGATGAGTGTTTAAGCAAGAATTCAAGTATTAAAAGGCCGTTATGCATATTGATTACTTTGATTTGAGCTAAATGAAAAAAAAAAAATGACAACTCTTAAATGCTTATTTTAAAGTCACCTATAAGTTTTTGGCCAGTTATGTAACTTTTAAGGCCTAAGCCTTCTTTGATGTTTTATATCGAATAGTACATTGTATTTATTTCAAAGATAGGCGAGTATTTTAGTCTTTTTCTAGAAAGGCTATAAAGTGAATTGCTTGTTCGATCATTAATAGTGGGGGTATTTTGGGGTTTTCCTATTCAATGGCCAAGCTGACTCTTTTATAATAAATTTAGATAGATTAGATACAGGCGTGTATGCTCCAAACGAAACATATTATTTGTTCTTTTTAACCTTTTGATTATGGAGTAACATATTTCAAGAACTTAAATAGATTTCATCATTTGGTAATACATACGGGAGTGTTCTCTGTCCAATCTAAACCCATGTAATTTAAACTAATCAAACTCAAATTGTTTGATTTTTTTTCTTCTTTTTATTGGGTTGTATTGGTTTCAAAAATCCTAAAACTGATCTAAGATGGAATAGATTAGTTCTTGATATTAAAAATTTTATAGAAACCGATCCAACCCATTAATAATGTTATTTTATTAATTTTTAATTTTATTAAATAAAATTTCAAAAATTAAAACTAAAAGTAATGGTATTAGTATAGATATAGTTATTTTATTTCAATGAATGATGAGTTTGATTAAACTTGTAGATTGGATATAAATATATGTAAATATTTAATCATATGAATATTTTTTAGTTACGTATATTTTTACGCATCCAATATATGCTTAATTGATATGAAATTAAATAGGTTTTTATTTTAGCTTTTATGCTATTTAAAATTGAAATACATATTTTTCTTAATTTAATATTTGAATAAAAAAATAATCTTTTAGTTTAAACTTAATATTTAAAACATAAAATTTAATGTTAGGAGCTCTCGCGAACAAAAGAACGAAAATAATGTCACCACGAGCTGCAAAACTATAGATTATCTTGAATGCCTTAAAATTTGGTCTGGACATTGGTTTCGACAAAGTAATAATAGAGTTTGACTGTATGCAAGTTATCAACCTTATCAACAATTAAAATTTCTTGCGGTCAATGGAAGGACATATTGCGGAAGATATTTGCCACTTGACCTCTCAAACTCAACAATTTTCTTGTATTTTCTGTATAAAAAAAAAAAAAAAAAGCTAATTTTGTTGCTCACAATATGGCCAAATATATCAAGGTTTCTCTCGTTCACCCTTCGCGTTAGGGTTTCGAAAATGAGATTCCTGTTCAATTTCTACTACTTCGTTCGATTTCAATTGGCGATTTTGCTCTTCAATTGGTGATTATGCTCTCCGCTCTCTGCTCTCTGCTCTCTGATTACATTACTTACTTCATCTTCCTCACTTCATCCACAGCTCCGTACACCATACCTGCCATAGCGAGCACCTTACCCCCTCTGTCATAGGTGAGGCTGATCAGTTAGAGAAGCCATACCAGATATCCAAATTTATATTTTCAAAATCTCATCCTCTAATAAACCTCTTCGCACCAGTAGTTACCACGCAATCATAACACCACCTTCCCACACGCCAATCGCCACTCCTCCAGCTCTCTGGAAATGAAGCGTTTTGCAGTTCCCAAGATCGCAATCATGAATTACAAGATTGCTACTCAAAAAACCCCTCAACTTCTCTCTATAAATCCTCACTGCTTGCTCTTTTCGCCCTAGCTCTGTACAAATCCACGAGAGAAAAACATTACTCGCACATTATACTTTTGCTTCACTTTCATAATGGCAGCTTCATCCAAATATGTTTCTGAAAAAGACATTAATGAATTGGTGGAAAAAACCCATAACCTAACCTGCGACATACCATTTCTCGAACTGGATGAAAACACCGATGAAGCCCAAATGGCAGCCTCATTGATGCTACTGGGCAAATTACTGTCTCGCACTCCAATTAAAAAGCATCAAGTCGTTTCAGCCATCAATAAAGCATGGGATACCAAAGGCACAGTGATAGTCGCCACTAAAGATTACAGGAAAAATGTCTTATCTTTCACCTTTGACACTGCCGAAGAAAGAGATTCAGTGTGGGATCGTAGTATTTGGCATGTTAATGGCACACTACTGGTCTTACGCGAGTGGGATCACAACCTTACAATTCAAGAGCTAACATTCGATACTGCAACTTTCTGGATACAAGCACATGGATTACATTTTGCAGGCATGAGTTTATCTAATGCTAAAAAATTTGCTACTCTTGCAGGTACTTTCATCCAGCATGACTTTTCGGGTGACGAATCGTTCATAGTGAAAAATTATCTGCGTTTCAGAGCTGATATTCATTTAACTAAACCCCTCATCACCGGTTGCCTCATTCCCAGAAGCACACATGACAATCCCAACCTTAACTCCAATCTCTGGGTTGAATTCAAGTACGAAAGGCTGCCTGACTTCTGCTCCAAATGTGGTTTGTTAGACCATGCCACCTACAATTGCCACTTACAGACTGCTAAGAAATTCCAAGTGAACACCTCCACCCTCATCCCATTATTTGGAGAATGGCTGCGCACAAATTATGAATTGTTATCACCAATGTCGCTTTTCTGGTCCTCGCCCAACACTACAACTCCCAAGTCCCAACTCCAGTCCACTGATCCAGCTGAAATTGCAGACTCCACTTCCATACCACACAAGGCTATAACTGATCTTCAACCTCACAGAGCTACCACACCTGCCCATAACACTGACTTCATTTCTGCATCGATTGGTATGACAGAAAAATTCTCAACCAAGGCTGCACGGATACATGCCAAGGTGCAAGAGCTTCTTCAGATGATACATGTGCTGGATCTTCTCAATTTTGCTGCTTTTTTTAATGATTGGTATTTCAGAATAAGTGATGATACCATTGATATGAACTTGCGATTCAAAATGATAGCTCAAGCCATTGGAATCGATCTTGAATTTGATATGGAGCGCCACTGGTTTACCTATCAAACTTCACAAATATTCCATTTGGCTCAGGCAGTTCTTCATGACAGCTTATTCACCATTGCAGAATTTTCATCTCATGTTCTGTGTGAATTATTTCAGTTTCACAAGAAGTTTAACCAACAGCTGTCGACGCCCACGCCGTCCATTCAACCACCGTGCCAACAAGCACCTCTTCCAACAGAGGCTTGGACTCCTGCCACGGCTCTCAAGTCACTCCCATCTGTTAACAGCTCTACAAATCCACCAGCTACTCAGGCCACACAAAAATGCGCCTGCAACTCTTCAAAGGCTTTGAGTAAGGAATTCAAAAAATGCAAGGCACAAAGTCTGATCAGAACAACTTCCAAAAAAATGTTTGTTGGTACCAACTCTCAGCACACAACATCCACTAATTCCACCTCATTAGTCTGCTTAAATGATCAGTTCTCATCTGCATTACCACTCTATAAACATACGACTGAAGGCGGGGAGGCAGCCTCAAATTTGCCCCCCCATGCACAATGAAGCTTTTAAGCTGGAATGGCCGGGGTTTGGGTAGACCTCGGGCCAAACGAGCGCTGCGCTATCTGATTAGAAGAAACAAGCCAGATGTACTATGGCTCATGGAATCAAAACTCAGTGCAGACTGCTCGGCTTTGTTACAAAGATACCTTGGCTTTGCACACAGCAAAATCTTACTAGCTGATAGGAATAGGGGAGGGTATATTTTATTTTGGAATTCTAGTTATCATCTAACGATAACAGAAGTGGGCACTACTTATGTATGTTTTGATATTATCCACCCGATGAATCCAAATAATACTATCTGCTTTTGTTGTGTGTATGTTCCTCCTTATCATACTCCTAAGCATCAAACTTGGCATCAATTAACAAATTATCTCAACAACTTAAACAAACCATGGGCACTCATTGGAGATTTAAATAATATCACCAAGCATTCAGAGAAACTTGGAGGTAGGCCGTTTCCCTCCCACTACCAAAATCCACTTCAGCAATTTATCATGTCTACAAATGCCATTGACATTGGTAGTACTGGAACCCGCTTTACATGGTGCAATAATAGACACTCTACAGACAGAATACTGCAAAGACTAGATAGAGTGCTCGCTTCATCAGATTGGCTTCTACAATTCCCAAATGCTCAAGTTTTCAACCTTTCCAAATTCACATCTGATCACAATCCAATTATTTTACATACTACTGGCACTTGGGAACCTTATCAGATTCGACCTTTTCGATTCATGGCCATGTGGTATCGAGATTCACACTGCAAGTCAATATACAGGAAACGTGGGATTCTTTTCAAGAACCAATGAATCTTTCTTCCAAATTGCAATCACTGTCGACAAAGTTAACTAATTGGAATAAAGATCACTTTGGTTATGTACAGAAACAGATAACTACTCTGGAACAAAAGCTCAAATTCTTACAATCTTGCCCTCCAAATGATGATCAAATCCAGTTGGAACAACAAATTCAAGAACATTTGAATGAATAACTTGAAAGACAAGATTCCTTGTGGAGACAAAAGTCCAGAGAACTTTGGCTATCTGATGGAGATAGAAACACAAAGTTTTTTCATACTTCTACCATTATCCGCAGAAAAACAAATCATATTCCCCTCCTAAAGTTAGATAATGGAGAACTCACTTGGAATAGAGAAAAAATTGAACTTGCCTTCTCCAATCACTTCCGACAGTTATTCTCCACAACACCTACACTTATTGGCGAGGATATACATGATCTGTTTCCCACTGTTATAACTACTCATCAGAACAATCATATTGCTAGCATACCATCACCAAAAGAAATAAAGGAAGCGTTGTGGGACATGCATGCTCTTAAAGCTCCCGGGCCAGATGGTTTCTCTGTCATTTTCTATAAACAAAGCTGGGATACTATTGGCACTGACGTTATCAAAGAAATCCAAATTTTTTTTATTACTGGGACTCTCAATGCCAATTGGAATCATACCTATATCACTCTTATTCATAAAGTTCAAAATCCCATATATGTCACTGACTATCGTCCCATCAGTCTATGCAATGTCAACTACAAGATTATAGCGAGAATTCTCGTTAAACAACTGAGATCTTATATTGCAGACCATATCTCACCTTACCAAGCTTCTTTTATTCCAGGTAGATGGATTGCGGAAAATACTTTGCTGGCACATGAACTTGCAACTAAATCAATAGGAAAAACAGGGGCAAAAATGGTTTAATGGGCTTAAAATTGGATATGAAAAAAGCTTATGATCTTGTAAATTGGAATTTCCTTCTTCACATCATGGACCTCATGGGTTTCTCCCCAAAAGTGTGTAATCTCATACATCAGTGTATATCCACAGTGACCTTCTCAATACTAATAAATGGTGCTCCACATGATCATTTTCAATCGCAACGCGGCCTCAGACAGGGTGATCCTCTTTCCCCTTATCTTTTCATAATATGGTCACAGAATGCTTATCTCGGATGATGCTTAAAGCGGAAAGACAAAATCTTATTCATGGCCTCAAACTATCACCTGCAGCTCCTACAATCTCACATTTACTTTATGCAGATGATATTCTCATTTTTTTAAAAGGAAGTGTAGAGGAAGCACACCCCACCAAGCAGATAATAGACACATATTGTAACTGGTCTGGGCAACAAATAAATTACCACAAATCAGCCATTTTCTTTTCTAAGAATGTAGACCCCTCTCAGAAACATTCATTGTGCCAAATTCTTTCCGTGACAACAATGGCTAACCAAATCCAATATCTCGGCCACTCTCTTCCCCTTTGTAGGAAAAAAAATAATGGAATTCAACAGCATACTTGATAAGTTACAAAACAAATTGGACAGCTGGAAATCCAAATTACTTTCACAAGCAGGCAAAATGACCTTGATCACCTCAACTGTACAGAACCTGCCAATCTACTCCATGAGTACCTTCAAAATCCCGGTTAATGTATACCTGTCAGCAGATTCGATAATCAGGCGATTTTGGTGGACAAACAATGTTCATAGCAAATATTACTATTCACCTCTACCTTGGGACCGATTGTGTTTACCCAAAACTTTGGGAGGACTTGGTTTTCGAAAAATGGAGGATTTTAATAAGGCGATGCTCTCAAAAGCTGCATGGCAATTGATTACCCAACCTGAGAAATTATGGGTTACAGTTTTTACAGCCAAATACTTGAAACATAACCATTTTCTAAATGTTGAACAACGACCAAGTGACTCTTATACCTGGAAGGGCATACTGTGGGCAAGAGAACTCATAAAAGCAGGCAGCTACTGGAAACTGGAAATGGACAAAGTTTCAACTTTAAAAAGGATGCATGGGTACCGAGCTTACCTGATTAAAAACTTCCCGTTTCGGTTACTCATAATCTACAACATTTACACCAGATAACCGATCTGTGCAGTTGGTAAACTTTCTGGAGTTGGGATCATAATCTCTTACGAAGCCTATGTGGACCAAACATGGTCCCTTATATAACAAGGATCAACCCTCCATCCCCGAGCTCAGATGAACTTAAATGGTATGGATCGGGCACCGGTATTTACTCCGTTAAAGATGCTTATAGGACTCAAATAGCCTCAAGATTAGCACCTTTCTCACACTCACAACTGTGGCGGCAACTCTGGAAAGCAAAACTTCATGAAAGACATAAACTATTGCTATGGAAAATAGTGACCAATTGCCTCAGCACAAAAGAGAACATTGGCCGGTTTAACCAATTAGAAGATCCATCCTGCCCACTCTGTCATAAAGAAAACGAAGACTCCACCCATCTCTTCCTCAAATGTGACATTATTTGCTCTTAGTGGTTAACATGGAAATGGAACATCCGGTGGGAGTTTCTGGAGAAGTTGGATATTCTCACTTACATACACTTTATCATAAATCCTCCCAAAAGATGGCTTCCCAAAGACATCACTCCTGATGAATTCACTCTCGTCTCCACAATCATGATAGAACAAGTTTGGTGGATCAGAAATGAGGTCCTATACAAAGGTAAGGTCTTAAATAAGCAACAACTTATCTCCCGGCTCCATCACAGAATTGACGAATTCAAATCTATCTTCGATAAATCTTGGACTCGGGTAAATGCAGTAGGAGAAAATATTATAATTCCCTCTACATGGCAACCCTACCACCCCACGCCATCAAAGTTAACTTTGATGCTGCCTGGCAAGATGGGCAAGCTGGAATTGGATTTATCACTACCGATAGCTATGGACGCACAATTCATGCATGGGTTGATTACAGGAACACTATCAACAGTGAAATAGCTGAGGTCTTAGCTTTTGCTACAGCCTTCTCTTACTTGAAAAAATTTTCACATCAACCAGTCTATCTAGAAGGTGACAATCAAACAATCATTAATGCTTTCATTGAAGAACATTGGACCAACCTGCATCCATCCACCAAACAGATTTTACTGGGGATGAATGAGCACATATCATGCTTTAACATGATCTCAATTAGATGGATACCACGAGATCTAAACTACAGAGCACACAATCTAATACAATGGGCTTCTAATAATAACAGAGTAGGCGATATTGATATCTCTCTCCTACCTTCTGATATAGCTGGATACTCTTAAACCCAGAAGAGTCCCCTTTATAGCCATGTGTTACAACAAACACATGTCTATTCTATGTAGCAAAAAATAAAAAAAAAATATGGCCAAATATGGAACTACTTATTTAAATTATGTTGCCTGAATTATTTTTGAGCCGAAATGGCTTCACTCTATTATGGCAAAGTATATAGCAGGTTCTAATAAAACAAAATCCTCTTCTTATTTTAAGAAAAATTGAAAATTTAATGCAATAATTATTTTGTTATTATTTTTTAAAATAAAATTATACAACTCACACATTATGAGGATTGAACTATTGAAAATTTTTGGTGCAATTAAGCTCGCTCATGTAATAATAATTTTATTATTAAAAATAAAAATAAAACTTAGCGATTAAAAGATTACATAAATTAATCCATCCGACCCAATCCAAACCAATACAAAGGGTTCAATTTTGATTGGCTTTATAACTTCTATTAAATTGGGTCAGTTCCTAATTTTAAAGAATTGATTTTATTGATTTAGTTTCAATTTTAATGCGGAACCGATCCAACTCATGGTATGAACACTCCTAATAAATAGCTTAAGACATCTCTTAAAATAATGTAAACAATTAAAATAATATTATTCATAAAAAAGTTAATAAGAAATTTAAATATGAAAAGACAAAATACTCTTTCAATAATTGTAAATTTATATTAATATTTTAATATTCTTAATTTAATTTTTTTCCGTATAACTTATCCAAAAAAGTATCAATGACTAAAATTCAAGTATTTGAAATATTACAATTAAAAATTATGGTTATTTAGGATTTCAAAGTAAAAGTTGAGGCACTACAATGTTTAATGTTGCGGAGAGTTTTAAGTACGATTATTGACCATACCTAAAATATTTTATGTATAGTTAAAATAAGATATAGATACGGTTGTTATAGTCATTAGTCATGCTTATAGTTTATGTTTATTAACTGTATCTAAAGTTTTTTGTAATTTTTTTGAAAGGTACCGAACACCCTTTACTTTTATTGTGTCTATTGTTTAATTTACGTTCATGAAGAGCATCTTTAGATTATTGTTCAATTTTTCTCTTATCGATAAACTTTGTTCTTCATGAAAATTTAAAGTTGACTCTAATGATGATCATATTTTATCATTTGATCTATGATGTGGTTTCATAATTCTCTTATATCTTACCATTTCATTATTAGCTAATAGCCATTTAACCATTAGCAAAATTGATTTAAACCTTTTAAATAATATATTATTTTAAAACCATTTATTTTGTCATAAATATAACTCTTTGTTAATAATAATTATCTCAACTCCATTAAGTTTAGGGAAATAAAGCTAAGAAAAATTACAACGTTTTCTCCGTTCGTTTTCTTTCAAAGTCTCCAAAAAATCTATTTTGCTTTTTTATTAAAGAATGTTTCATTATTCAAGATTGCTCTTCAACATAATAAGTTTTTTCATTACTTTCAATAAAAATATAATCAATATATAAGTTAAAACAATCAAATATAAAGTTGGACAATCTTACATTAGAGCAAATAATGAACACTTATGTTTGAGCTCAATAATGTCTTTAACTTTAATTTATCAAATTTAATTATTTTATATTTAGATAATATATTTATATAGATTATATATATCTTTCATCATTATTAATAAATTTTATTTATAAAAAAAATTGTATTAAATATATTTATTATTACATGATACGATACCATAATTATTCACAAAATTAAAATATATTTAAAAAAATTAAAAATTCTTTAAAAATCAAAATTGATAAACTTGATTAATTATTTTATATATTATTTTTAATTATTTATTATATAGTAATATTTTTATCATACAATAATAATTAAATCAATAAAATAAAAATACATTAAATTTATCATAAGTCTATAAAAATAATTTGTAGCATGGGTCGAGCTTGGCTCTTACATTTATTCAAATATGTATAACTCTTTTCATTGATAAAATAACAAATTTTCAATCCAACTTCATTATTCATGCTTTGAGGTTTTTAGGTTTTGAATTGCATAAATACTTAAACGAAAAGTATAAAATCTAGATGTAAATTTAGAAATAAAATAAACCAAAACATAACAGAATATGCCTAAAATTACTAATAGATCGAAATTTAGATAAAAAAATCACACTAGATTGAAATTTTGGTCTAATGCACATATTATAATATATGTTTATTGAAATAAACTAAATAAAATGGACAATCTATCAAAAAAAAAAAAAACAGAATAGAGAGCTAATTTTGAAAGTATTTATATATTTTAGTTTATTTTTTTGAATGAAATTATAATTAAATAATGTGTTATTTTAATATTTTCTAAAACATTATTTTAATAACTTATTAAATATAAATTTATGTACAAAGCATGTGGACTTTACTTTTAATAAATAAAGTCTTATTTGTTCCATGAGTTTCTTGCCATAGTTTGGAACAAAGAAATTTGATTGATTAAAATTGGTACTTGGTAGGTGTTTCTTTTTATGTTCGTGGGTGATATTGGCTGTGATTCGTACAATGGTTTTTCTTTTCTTCTGCCCATACAAATGCATATACAATTCAAGATTTGATGGGTTATACTTTTGGTTAAATATAAATTTAATTTTGGGCATATTTGATAATTATTTAATTTTAAATTCTTTTTAATTCCTTAAATTTTGAATTGAATTTTCAATTTTTAAAATTTTTTGGGGAAAAAAAGTAATTTGATAATTAATTTGTAGCTTCAATTTTAAAAAATATAAATTAAAAATTATATTATTTTTTATAAAGAATTCCTAACTCTCAATTTTTAACTTTTTAAACTTCAAAATTCAATTTCAAACTTAATTTTGATTAAATTTTTATTTTTTAATCTTTTTGAGTTAGGTTGAAAACTTCAAAACTTTTAAAATATAAATTTAAAAAGAGATTTAAATGTACCTAATTCTAAAATTGAAATTAAAAATTAATAGTTAAAATATTATCAAATAACCTCTCAATATTAGCTTACGTTGACTTGGGGACTTTCTTTATGGAGTTTCAATTTGTCAAATATTTTAACGCGTCTGTGGAATTAATTGGAATAGATGAGTTATAGTTCTAAGCAAAGTACTAAGAAAAATAGGGTGATTAGGTTCTCCTCTACTAATTTTATTCTGAGTTAGATCACTTATAAATTAATAAATATTTTAATTTTATTCCATTTAAGGTATTAGATTTTAAAGAAAATAACAAAAATAATACATTTTAAAATTTATAATAACAAAAATAGCACTCATTGTGTTCAAACTTATATTTTTACAATAAAAAAAATAATTATATATCAATTTTTTTTGAACAACCATTCAATTGGAATTGAACGACGGAAATTTAGACCATTTAATGTTGAACATTCAATATTATACATTCAAATTGAATGTTCAATGTTATCAAAGTGCTAATTTTGTTATTATAAGTTTTAAGAGTGTTATTTTTGGTAATTTTCCTAGATTTTATTTTGTGCATCTTTCTTCTTTCCCATATCCATCCTCCTCTCTCAGTTTTAAACATTTTTAAAATTGAATCTTGTCGAACAAATCCTTTGCACCTCAAGACACATCTATGGTCTTTTCTAACACTGAGGTGATCTAAAATCCGATGAGTGTTGTCATTGTATGGCTTACGAGGTGAGTGAACTCGGTACTCTCAGTCTTGAATTGTGTGGTGTTGCTTTATAGACTAATGGGTATTTTATGAATTACGATAGTTCTTGGGCGCAGAGGACAAGACTAAGGTGTTGAAGAAATGTGAATTATATTTTTATTTAAAATTTTAAAAAAAAATTATTTATTAAATTTCCTGGTTCATGGTTCATTTCTTATCATTTTTGATTCCTTACGTTCTTGATTGTCTCTATTCTTAATTCTTTTTTTCTAGTCTAGATTGCTTTCAAGTTCAGTTTTTTTAAATGAACATGAAAATTGATTTTCCTTACCCAATTTGGTGTTATATATTTTGCCTGTTGGAGTTCAAATCTTGTTCATTTTCATGAAGCATGTTTGGAGTAAATGTTTTAATGCTAGTTCAAATCTTGTTCATTTTCATGAAGCATGTTTGGAGCAAATGTTTTAAGCTTTATGCATTTATATTACTTTCTTGATTGCTGTGTTTATAATGTTGAATGTGGCTTTGAGTAATGGATGTGTCATGCAAGTTTCGTTTTGAGCAATGGACACTAGTTGGACATGTGTCCAACTCAGTTTCGATGAGTAAGGACATTGACTAATAAAAATTTAGTCAGTTGGACATATATCCAACTTGACTCAGCGAGTGGACCCAATCAAACTTTGGCCAGTTCAACAATTATATAATTCAGTTGAACATCTGTCTAACTTGGCTCCGGTGAGCGGGGTCACCGACAAATCAAAATTTGATTAGTTGGATAATAGTTCAATTTAGTTAGACATGTGTCCAACTTGTCTCCGATGAGTGGAGTCACTAGCTAATCAAAATCGGCTACTAGGACAGCTGTTCAATTCAAGACAGTCTAATTGGACATGTGTTCAATCAGAATTCATCACAATTAGTCAACGAAAATTAAGTATATTTTTTTCACAGTATGTAAAAAAATTAAGTGAAGGAGATCATATCTGATTTTTAATAAATATAGGGTCATGACATTATATATCCTTAACTCTAAAAGATGCAAATCAAGCCTATTATTTGATGGCTAAATTTTTCTTTTATGTTATGAATCATGTTGAGTTGCTATATATATTGATTGCTTTAGTATGAAAGGAGTTTTTTTGAACAAAATATCTGATAATGTTAACATGGCAAGTAGGGGTATTCAAAATCGGACTGGACTGATTTTACTTATATAAATCAATCCAACCCAACCCATGTCACTCCATTTTAACATTGTGATTGGGTTGGTATAGATTTAAATTTTACAAAACTGATTCATTATGGGTTGGATCGGTTCTTGAAGAAAAAACGTTTACAAAAACAGATCCAACCCATACATATAATATATTATATATTTTGATATTTTATTTTAATATAATAAGTTTATTAACAAAAAATTAGAAAAATATAAAACTAAATTAACCCTTTCTCTAACTTTAGTACCCAAATCTCTATAACTCTCTATTTAATTTCTCATTGTCTCAATTTTTAAGTCACAGTTGTCATGCACTACGACAACAGTGGAATAGCCCCAAGCCCCAAACAATAGCAATGTTGCCAAGACATTGGCTCTTCATTTTTGCTGGCCTTTTCTGTCATACCATATCCTCAAGGTGCTATTTTCTTGTACAAGACAACAGTGGAATAGCCCCAAGCCCCAAACAATAGCAATGTTGTCAAGATGTTGGCCCTTCATTTTTGCTGGCCTTTTCTGTCATACCTTATCCTCAAGGTGCTATTTTCTCGTACACGAATTCAACAATTAAACAATCAGGTGTTATTTCTTCTCTTCAGAGTTTTTTATGCTTTGTTCTAAGCATGTTGCTTATATGAATGCATTTTAGTTTATTACATAACATAGTTATTAGCTATTAAAAATAAATATTTAAAAAAAAATTCAAAAATAAAAAAAATAGTAAAACACAAAATCCAATACAAAGCATTCGGTTGGATTAGTTTTATAGATTTTATTGAATTATATTTCTTCTTACATTTTAAGAATTAATATTATTGACTCGATTTTGATTTTAACTCTAATCTGTATCAACTCATAGTATGTTAATCGTAATGGCAAGAATAATATTCTTCATTACGATATAATTATATTGGTTGATCTTATAAAACTCAATTACTTACAGAGTTTTGTTATGTTTCAATCAATCAATACTAGAAAATAATTACTATATTTTTTTATAGAAAGAAAATGATTAGTATTAAGAACTTAGAATAGGAAAAAAAATAATAAAATAAAAAAGATGTATAAGTGGGAATTTTTTTTTTTTATCTATATGTATATTATACATACTATTTAGGGCTCGAATTCAATAAGGGAAAATGTAAAGAAAAAGGGGCATGACGATAAAATATGAGATTATATATTGATTAATATTTATTGTTCATTTAGAGCATGATTTTTATTTTATTTTTTTTAACTTTTTTATTTTATTTTATTTTTTTATATTTTTTTATATTTTTCATTCTTGAAAATGAAAAAGGGGCTATAGCCTATAGTAGTTCTAAAAGATGCAAATCAAGCTCCCTTTTTTTCAATTTTTTTTTTCTAATGAAAGGTTACGAGATGTCAGAAGGTGCCAAATATAACCTTATTTTTTTTTTTTTTATAGATACCAGTTGATGCACATATTTGCTTGTATGCTTGTCCGAATGGAAAAAAGGGGTTTTCGAAACTCGAATTATCAACATTCCATCCAAAACATCGTCAGCAACTAGTAGATCAAGCCTATTCTTTGATGGCTAAATTTTTAATAGTATTGTTTTGTAAATTTCTTTATGTTATACATGACTCAAGTTGCTTGAAAGTGTAAATCTTGATTACTTTGCTATAAAAATAGTTTTTCTAATGTTGATTACTTTGTTAATGTTGGGAACAGTAGGAATTCATATTTCAAACATGAAACAAGGCATTCATACTCGAAGTTTTCCATATCGAGTTAATGTTAATGTTGACATCATAAATTATTACTGACCTTAGCTCCAACAAGTTTGAAGCCATCACACGGCACTCTTAAATCTTCTAATTTGTCTTCCTGTGCATAGAAAATTCTTTAAAACCCATCATTCTCGATGCAAAGCCCGTCAGTCACGGTGTAGTGTACACATCACTAATTGCCACAAGAATAGGTAGTCATTACTGTACGAATAATCTAGATAAATTTTCGTAATAAATCATATTCCCTTTCTTAATTAAATTCATTTAATTCTAAATATATGTTTTTATTTAACCTTATTTTTTATTTTTTCTTTAATTTTAAGTTATTCTTTATATTAAAATATAAACATATAATATTGTCCACACTATTATTTGTGTAGGTTGAAAAATTAATATTAATAACTTAAAAAAATTTGCTTTTAATTTTAACAATTTTCATGTAGACATATACACGTATAGCACACAAATAACTAATATATATTTTGTTTTGTCATCACTAATTGAAGTTTTTCTCAAAACAATACAAACAACAACAAATATACTTATTAAGTAAAATATTTATTAATTAAGAAGCTTCTACACATAATATATAAAACTAAATAAATATTAATTGGTTTGAAGAGTATCTCAATTTTTATTTAAAATTTATCAAAAATAACACCCTTAAAATTTATAGTAATAAATCTAGCACATTCAATAATATTAAACGTTCAATTTGAACGTGAAATATTGAATGAGTCTAAATTGTCGTCATTCAATTCTAATTGAATGTATATTCAAAAAAAAAAAAAAACATATTAATCATTTGTTTTAATTGTAAAAATATAAGTTTGAACACAAGTGGTACTAGTTTTGTTATTACAAGTTTAAGTGGTATTAGTTTTGTTGTCCCAAATTTCAATTGAGATATTTCAAATATCCGAATTTTAGTCATTGATTTTTTTTTTAGCTAAGTTTTAAAATATTTTTAATTAATTAAAAATTTTAAAATATTAATATCAATTTACCATTTTTAAAAGGGTATTTTTGTCTTTTCAAATTAACTTTTTTTTTTTTACTAATAATATTTTTTTAATTATTATAATAATTTATTTAAGTTAAGATTTTTTTAAATATAATTTAAGCTGTCTACCTTAAAGTTTGCTATTCTAATTTATATATTGTATATTTTTTATTATTTATAGGTCAAGGAGGTATTTGTTTATTTCTCAAACATTTTGGTTTGACACAAAAAATATCATAGTACTTTTAGACATATAAGAAACACATAGGAAAAAAAAAAAAAAAAAAGCTAAATTTTTTTTGATATAAATAACTTAAGATATGTTTTAAAATAATTTAAACAATTAAAAGAAAATAATTTGTAAAAAAATTAGGAAAATTACTAAAAATAACACTCATAAAACTTATAATAACAAAACTAGCACCTTAAATGAAAAAAATTATTTATTTTTGGGAATCTCTTGTGGTTTAGGTGGTAAGACTTTCAATTCTCCCACGAGGAACCCAAGTTCGAGTCTCATCCGTGTGTGTGAGTATGTTTTCTCTTATTAATAAAAAAGAAGGGGACTTTAGTGTCCATTTAAAAATAAAAACCTAGCACCTTAATATTATTGAATGTTTAATTTGATCGTGTAATATTGAACGTTCAACATTGAACGGGTTTAAATTGTCGTTGTTCAATTCCAATTGAACTGATGTTCAAATAAAAATGATATATCAATCATTTTTTTTAAATTGTGAAAATATAAGTTTGAACACAAGGGGGCTATTTTTGTTATTACAAGTTTTAAGGGGTGTTATTTTTTTTGTTTTTCCAAAAAAAATTAATAAAAAATTTTAAGATAAGAAACGCAAAAACTAAAATACAAATCTTAAAATAAATAGCTTAAGACATGTCCTAAAATAATTTAAAAAATTAAAAGAAGATTATTCATAAAAAAAGTTGATGAAAAATTTAAATATGAAAAGAAAAAAATACCATTTAATAAATTGTAAATTGATATTAATATTTCAAATTAATTAAAAAAAAAAATTGTATAACTTAACAAAAAAGGTATCAATGATCAAAATTCGAGCATCTTCAAGATTTTAGTTGAAAATTAGGACTATTGGGGATACTAAAGTTAAAACTGAGGTACTCTAAAGGCGCCAAACCAAATATTAATTGATAAAAGTTTAAAACATTATATAAGGATTAATAGTTTTTTAAATGTAAAAGGCAAAATTAAAAGTGAATAACAAATTAGAATTTTTTCAAATATTTTTGATAAATTTAAAAACAAAATGCATATTCAATTATACATATTTACAAAGTAATGTGATGAGTAAATCTTATAAAATAAAGTTAGAAATTTTTTTTGAACAACAAGATATAATACTTGTAATTAAATGACTAAATGAAGAAAAGTGTTATGGGAATGTTTATCTAGTTGGAATGTTTTGATGCACCTCTAAGGATCTATAAACTAAAACCTTTCATTTTAACAACATATAAATAATTAACAAATGATTTGGTAAAACGATAAAGTAAAAAAAATAAAATTAAAATTATATCCATGTTTATTTCTAAATAAAATTTAAAAGTTAAAATTTTATATGTTTTTGAACATTTTAGTCTGAATTCTTATTTTTTTAAGATATAAACAAATTTAGTAATAAGGACACAATATTAAGGAAATAACTTAAGAAAAATTATGCGTAGTTTATTACTTTAAATATTAAGTATATTACTTTAAATATTAAGTTGTTCCACGTATGGTTTTCTTTTACCTTATATAATATCATATTCATTTTTTAATTAGTTAATAATATTTTAAATAACATTAAATTAAATACATAATTTTTTTTTAAATTTTAATATCTTTTAAATTTTTGTTGTAATATTATATTTTTAAAAAACTATATAATAGATGTTAAAAATTTGTGCCTCCTATTTGGAACCTAAGCTAGTTAGGTCACCATGTAAAGGAAGAATTGTTCCTAATTTTTTTTGATGATTTGTTAATATAATTTGTAATCGAAATTGACTTATATATACACACACATAGGAATTTTAAATGACAAAAAAATAAATTTGTACACATATATATACTCACATCATTAACTAGAAGATAAAATAATTACAAAAATAATGATGTTTTTTTATTTATTTTTACATTTTTTTTTGACTTGATATACAATAACTACAGTGAATTATGAATGAATATAGATAGTACACATCATCTTCTATTTGATTTTGACACACAATTAATTGATTATCAATCATCCAGCTTTTGAAATTTTCAAATATATATATTCCAGGAAACAATGCATGTGTTATATCTAATGTCACAATTGCCGACCTAGAAGTGATGAACCTTATTTTCCTTAGTACAACTGCCTAATTTCTCACTCCAAAAGACTATTCAACTTTATCATAAATATATGAAGTGCGCATATACACAGTTTAACTAGTAATATGTAAAACTTGCATAATTTCGCTGCTTTGAATGTTCTATGCATGATATTAATTGCCAGCTAATATCTTCAAAATCAAACTGATAAGATTATCGATTTTTGTTTCTGACACGCAATGACACACCCTAACAAACATTGAATAAGACCCTTCATGACTTGCCTATATATACAATCCATATTTTCTCCAAATAAGTTCATCAAATACTTCATCTTTGACTATAACATAACATTAAAGCGATCTAGCTCAATATGAATACTCGTGCTCTCATCAGCCTCATCTTGTTGGCCTTCCTCTTTGCTGGTAATTACTTATCTTTATCTACTTTTTTTTTTATGCTCTGCCTCTCATCAGACTCAGGGCATTGAATTAATGTTTATAGTTAATTCATATGTTTTATTGGAAGGTATTACTTTATATGCAAAACGTTAAGCTAGTAAAGAAACTAATTTATTAGCTAGGATTATATACATGTTTTATACTCTACGAGTAACCAATAACGTCTCTAACAACAAAAATAACAACTGGACTCACATATATTAATATTCTTCCTATAAATTGTGTTATTTTTTTGTTTTCATTTTTAATTAGTAGTCACTATTTATATAGTTTTCTTTAAATACTATTAATGTTAGAATTAATAAAATGTTACTTTTAGAAACATTAATTTGATGTGATTAAGTTTTAAATTTTCCTAAGCAATAGTGTTTAATGTTAATAATAATAACAATTCCAATTAACTAAATGGCCATATTGCTAATTAATCAAATTTTATTTGTGCATAATTTTTTGGAGCTTTACTCTCTCTTAATTTTGTTCTAATTATATAAAATACTCTACATGATAGGGGGTGATGCTGCTAAGATAAATATAAAAAACAATTGCCCTGACACCATATGGCCAGCAACCCTAGCTGGTGGGACAAGACCTCAATTAAATCCCACTGGCTTTGAGCTCAAACCAGGAGCCACTCAGACCGTGGACAATCCAAATGCACCATGGGAGGGTCGCTTTTGGGCACGAACTGGTTGCACCAATGACGGTGGCAACTTCAAATGCGCCACTGGAGACTGTGGAACAGGCAAAGTAACATGTGATGGCAAAAGTGGGGCTACACCAACAACCCTAGTTGAAATCTTTGTTGCAGAAAATAAGGGACAAGACTTCTATGATGTTAGCAACGTCGATGGTTACACAATTCCTGCTACCGTGGTACCACGAGGAGGCACTGGCGGCGACTGCGCGAGCTCAACTTGCAAAAGCCCAGAAATAATTTCTCAATGCCCAGCTGAGCTCCAATTCAAAGGACCTGATGGGAAGGTTATTGGCTGTAAGAGTGCTTGTGTTGCTTTTGGTGATCCTAAGTATTGTTGTACTCCACCTTTTAATACAGCAGAGACCTGTCCACCAACCAATTACTCAATGTTCTTTGAACAAAAATGTCCTCAAGCTTATAGCTATGCTTTTGATGACAAGAACAGCACTTTCACTTGCAATGGTGGTCCGGACTATGACATTACTTTCTGCTAAGTACTTTCTCTTTTATGAAGGGGATTGTATTCATACACATACAATAATAAAGACAAGATTGAATAATGTACGTTTGTGGATACTATTGACACATTTCGTTGTCAATAATATGGAATAATCTTGTCATTTGATATGGTAATAAATTATTATTTGGAATTTTATTTTCCAATATTTAAAGGCTACTTTTTCCAATCATTCATAAACGTTAGAGTTTTGTATATCTAGATTATAATAAAATTAAGTATTTATTACTCAAGAACTAAGCTAAAAAAACACATATTATATAGTTTTTTTTTTTTTTTCCTTTTTCTTTCCAATTCTAGAAATTTTTAAGATTAAAACTCTTATGCTATTAGTTATAATTATGTTTTCTCCTTGTTATTAATTATTATTGGTATGATTACTAATTTGAAGAGTATAAAAATAAAAAAATAAATATTATTATATTTAGTATATACCTCTATATATATATAAAAAAAAAGGTGAAAGATATCAGAAGTCTATTAACTATAATTAAATGTCACCAAAGTTTATTAATTTTTAAGTAAGGTATTAAAAGTCCAATAATTATTAAATGGTTCTAGAAGTCTAAAATTTTTAAAATTATCATAATTTTGTCAATGTGATGCCACTCATTTCATGCCATGTGAACAAATTTATGAAAATTTTATAAATTTTTGACTTTTAGTGCCATTTTTAGAAGTTATTGGACTTTCAGCAGCTTACCTAAAAGTTAATAACTTTTGTACATTTTAATTATAATTAATGAATTTTTTGTACCTTTTTTGTGTTAGTTATAGCCCAAATTTTATTCTTTTTCTTTTTTACTTTTTTTTTTTGGTTGAAATCTTTTATTTTTTTTATTTAAAAATTTCCAGATAATTTTATAACCCACCAAATTAAGTTACATGGAAATTAACAAATATTTTTATATTCTAGATATCATTATATGAATCAACTAACTATTTATTTAATATAATTCTCTATGTACAAATTATAAATTAACATGTGATAAGAATTAATGTGTCAAGAAAATAGTTAAAATTATACATATAATGACAATAACAAAGAAATAATAATAATAAATAAAATCTAGAATTATTTTTTTAATTTTTTTTACTCTTTAAATTTACTAATTTTTATTTTTATTTTACCTAATATCTTTAAAAATAATTATAATTACACTAATAAAAAAGAATATCAGTAAAGTAATAATTTTTATTCTAATTTTATAATGTTATAAGTTAACACAACTAAAAGGAATTTAATTTTAACTATTGTTGTTTTGAATTTTAATAACTTCTAATTCAATTAAAGGTTAACAACTGTACCTTTAGTTATTATACAAGTACTTGACATATTTAAATATATGTTTAAATTAAGGCTATTAAAAACTTTCAATTTTTTTAATAAGTTTTAGTTTATTTTTTTATTTATTTATAACTAATACATATTATAAAATTAATTTTAAATTAAATAAGTAAAGATATTTCAATAAATTAAACATATTATTATGTCAACAATTATTTTTTATTAACATAAATTTATCTAATTATAAAGATATTAAAATATAATTAATTATAAAAATATAAAATTTTATTTATATATTTTCGTCACAAATGTTAAAAAAATAATTATAATAATATTATTACATATTAAATAATATAATTATTTAACGAGTGAGTGCTCATGTATATATCTAAAATTCTGACAGGCTACTGAAGTAAAAAGATTAAGGAAGAAGATTCTACATCATCAGCACCAACGTATATAATCGATTATTATATAATTATGACTAGCTATTAATAGAGCACATATAATCAATAAAGTTTTTAGACTAATAATACATATATTTTCATATTTTTGTTGTGAAGTTAGAATCTGTAAATAAGAGCGCTTGACTTGAGGAAATTACTCGTTACATAGTAAAGACTTTTCTCCTTTGTCACCCTCAATGACTTCAAGTTCAGCATTTTGACTATTTGTTTAAAACTATATATCTAATTAAATTTCTTAACTATATATCTAACTATATACCTTATACCATTTAATTTCTTAAATTAAAATTATTTTATTATAAGCTATATTGTTTTAATAATTTTTTAATTAAATAATATTTTTTCTGTCTAGATTTAAATACAATATTTTAAAAGAGTAAACGTCAAATTCAATAGATGGAATTTTTATAGAATTTCTTGTCAATAAGATAATGTTAATTTTCACTTTTAAATTTTAAAATGTTGATAATTCAATTTTTTAAATTTAAAAAAAAAAATATTAAGAACATATTGACAATTTTTTTTAATTAAAATGTTATTTTTCTTGATTTGTCTTATATGCAATTTTAGGTTTATTCTCACCTTTATTCCAATAAAAATCCCAGTTTTTGTCTCTCAATTTTTTTTGTGCTTGATTTTTTGCTTTCAGTCTGTAATAATCATTGAGAGCTCTCCTCTAATCGAGGTTTGCTCTCTGCGAGTAATTTTTTATTTTTTTTTATTACTTTTTTTGCTAAGTTTAATAAGATCACCATAGCTTGTAGTATAGTTATACACAAATTTTAATTTAGATGAATTTATTTTCCGCATAGACTTATTCTAAGATATTTTTGTCATTTTTATTAATTTTTGACATATTTTTTAATTTAACTATGACTAGATCTAAAAGGGTTGTTTCTACTTTAGAGGTTAAATACATAAACTCGATTAGATTTGTTGAAGATATAAAAGTACTGTTAGTAGCTATCTAAGAAAACAAATGGAAGCTCATCAAATCAAAGAGAAGATTATTGTCAACGCTATTACTAAAGTGATAAAGAATGATGCTTATGCGTTGATATGTTTTTCAATTTTTATTATTTCATTTTATAATTGAATTCTGTGATGTAATACGATTTAATTAAATTAATGCAATTAAATTTCATTGTTTTTTACTTTTATTCCCTTAAAAACTTGCTCTTTAGTTACATTTTATTTATGTGTCATAGAAAAATAATATTCTAACAAAAATCTATAGAAATGAAATAATTTTTTTTAATTGATTCATTTTTTTAAATAAATAAATAAATTAAATAATATTATTTTTAATTTAAAAAATTAAACAATTTGATTATTTAATTTAAAGTACTTATACTGCTAGACTATAATAATACCTTGTGTTGACTATGTTCAGAGAAAATATTACATAATAAAGTTATCGCATTCAGTGAGCTTAGGATTTGTCAAGAAATATTAATTTTTTGATGAAAAGTTAAAGGTCGTCAGAAAAGTCTATTACTGACACGTTGGTCATAACGTCAAGAAATATCATTCACTTTGCTAACGAATATTGGTCATGAATTAAATTTAAGCAAAACATAATATATCTTATTTTTGACGAATTTTTGTAAAAAATAATTATTTAAAATATTTGTTACAGTTTAAATAATTTCCTGATAAGTTATATATCTTCAACGATTTAGATAAATTTTTCATCAATAACAATCTTCTCACGATTATTTGTCAGCAAAATAGTAACAAATTAATAATATTTTTTTGGTAAATCATGATCACACAATTCAATTCAAAACATAATCAAATTTAGCTCCGAGTCTCTAGTTTAGATTACGAGCCACAAAAGTCCTCAATGTGATTACTCATGCATATTAGAATTTGACTTCGTTTTTTTTTTTAAACCATCATTTATAATAATTTAAGAATATATGTCAGATCACACTTAAGCAATAATTTTAGATCACACTTAAGCAATAATTTTAGGTATAGTTGTTAACCGTATGTAAAGTGAATTAAAACACAGAATATTTTTTAAAAATTTATAGAAACTTTCAGGTGTAATTAATAATCGTACCTAAAACAAGTGATTTAGGTACAGTTATTGACCATTCTTGAAAATCTAAAGGTACTGTTAATAATCGTGCCTAAATTTAAAGTAAAATTTTTTTAGGTATAATTGTTAATTGTACTTATAGAGACTTTCAGGTACTAAAAGTTTTCTATATTACTAGGTAATATTAGAGATCTACGTGCGAAGGGCTCCACAAAATCTAACACTTTTTTTCTCTTCTCTCCTACCCAAGCTCGTGACCCACAGCACCCTCGCCCTCCAATGCCCCCCATTGACCGTCCACCCTCCAATGGCGCTTTCTTCCGTTGCTGTCACCATATTTAGTGCTATTCGGCGAATAGAAGAAAAAGCAAATGAAGTTATCGCCTGATGTTTTTAGAATGCTGGAATAGGTTAGAGAACAAGTTTGATGCAATTTTGGGTAGATCTGTTTAGTTTTTTGGGATTTGAATGAAGCAGTTCTTGTTCCAAGATATGCAATTGTAAAATATGATTATCTAGGTTTAGCATAATGCATCAAGTTTTGCTTTTTCTTTCTTGTAATTTAGTTATTGTTTATTTGAACTATGATTAGTTTATAGAGGTTCTGTAACTTTTTAGGTACTTACATTGATAAGAAGTGCCCATCAGAGGCAGCATTTTAGCCGGTACGCATAATGCTAAGATGGTGAGGACCATTATTGTGAAAAGAAATTATCTTCACTTTCTCATGAAATACCAAAGGTTACATTCTTAAAGATGTTCGTTTCATTTTGCTACGTCTTCTACATTTCAAAAATTGGTCAAAGCATATTGCTATGTTGGTTTAATATCTTTTGTTCGTCTTTTAGATATGAGAAGAGACATTCCAACATTCCTGCTCACGTATCTCCTTACTTCAGGGTGAAAGAGGGAGATCATGTCGTTATTGGACAGTGCAGGTAATTCCATGTGACCTTTCTGAATTCAACCTGTGCACTTGCTACTTCTTATTTGCAGTTTTTGCTATAATGTAAAATGGCGGTCATCTATATTTTTAGCTTTAAGGTCATTGAAAGTTGTAAATCCGCTCTATGTTGAGTTGGTATGTATTCTCGATTGCTATATTTTCAATTGTTCTGGAGTTTGAAGACTTTTTTAAGAGTAAATTTCCAATTTCCAATTTCCAATTTCCAATTTGCAATTTCCACTAGTGAATGATATTTCTATTTAGGCTAGAATCTAACAGTTTTGGATGTGAAGTACTTTCATTTACTATCTAGACAAGGGGTTGGAGGCAAAAATCTGATAATTTATGACTTTGCTTTTTTGTGTGCTTAAGTGATATTTGGATATGAATGCTCATAACATGTTCGATAAAAAATTTCAATTTAGATCAGAACTGTAAGCTGGAATTATGCATGTCGTTTCCTTTCCAGTTTGGGCTTTTGTGGAAGATGATAGTTACTTCCAAGGAGGGTTTGGTCTGAAAAGAAAACCCCTTAGGCATGCCATTACCAGAGTAAATTCATAACTAATATAAAGAAAAAAGATTCATGTCAATTGGTCCATATTTGTAATTGATTCTAAACTTTTTTTAAATAATATTATCACGCGTAAATATTACTTAAACAAAATTGTAGCAGCTATCAGCAATTGAAATGATCTTTGACACCACATAACGGTCTTATTATGCCACATCACGTTATATGCCTTTTAATTATCATCTTGTAGTAGACTTGTAAAGTATATCTTATTGTAATGTACTTTGGACTCGTTAATTTTAATTTGTAAATTAAAGATTGAGTTTATAGAACAATTAGGAAATAATATCCTAAGCCCTTTCAATAATACAATAAAGCAAAATAAATAAAGAGTACAATACAAGGAATTGGACTATTATTTCAAAAGGGTAACTAGTATTGTTGGCTGCCCTTGGCAACCTTGACATTCCAATATGAGTTATAAAAACTGACATGTCGTTGATTCATTTTTTTATTTGTTTCATCACTTGAGATGGATTCAGAAGTCCATATATATCACAAAATTTTCTAACAATCTCCTACTTAAGCTACATATTATTCTTGAAAATATATATCACAAAATTTTATAGGCGTGCATCAGTATGCTATTTATCCTTAGACTGTTCTTTAAACAATTTGCTCCACCTCATATATTAGTAAGGAAACTACCATTGCTTTTATCACAATACAGTCGTGACTATACCATGATGATTACCATACTGATATACTTAATGACATAGATCATATGTGTATGAATAACATGAAAATTACATGCAATGTGATATCAGACATACCTATTTTTAACCCGTCCTTCTTTAGTCTTTAATAAGGTCAATCCAAAGTCCTTAATGCCATGGAACATTGCATATAGAAAATATAATCGAGCTCAAAAATAGAACCATAAACCATAAACTTTATTATGCAAAAAAACTAAATAATCCAATATTTAAAGTAAAACATATAGAACAAAAATAACTCTCATTAAACCAATGTTTTATCATGAATAACACCCATATGAGCATTGGGCTCATGAAATACCTTAGGTCTTAAACCCTTGGTTAATGGGTCTACTAGCATAGAATCTGTTCTTATATGTTCTATGAAAATCTGCCTATTCTAAACTCTTTCCTTAATAATTAGAATAGAAGTCTGAACATTGTTATCTAGTGCCGGATCTCCATCTTGAATAGCAACAGGTAAAGAGACCTAATCACCATCAATAATAGATTCTTCTTCAAAGACAACATTCCTTATGTTTTTGTCCCCCCAAAACTCAACATCCTCAAAGAATGTCACTTTTTTTGTTTCAAAGAAGGATCTTAATGTGGGATCATAAAACCTGTATCTCCGAGAGTATTCAGCGTAACCAATGAAATAGCAGCTAACTATCCTTGAGTCTAATTTTCTTTCATGTGACCTATAAGGCCGATCCTCAGCTAGACAACCCCAAATGTGCAAGTGCATAATGCTAAGCCTTTTGCCTATCCAAATCTCATAGGGGGTTTTGAAAATTGCTTTGCTTGGTACCCTATTAAGGATATACACTGCGGTCTTTAAAGATTCTCCCCAAAGTGACTCAGGAAAAGAGGAATGACTAATCATACTCCTTACCATTTCCTTAAGAGTTTGATTTCGTTGCTTTACAACACTGTTCATGCTGGGTTTTCCATTCATGGTGTAGTGCAGAACAATTCCACACTCATCGAGGAAAATTACGTAGGGTCCTTAACGTTGTTCTCCTGATCCATCATATAGCTCTCTCGGCACTTAATTTTGTAATGTTCGTTAGTTTCTCCTTGATGCACTCTATACAGACTTGAAAGTCTGTCAAATCTAGGAGTTCAAGAATTCTATCTAACATAAGCCTCTGAATTCTCTACTTAGAGATATGACTTAACCGCTTATGCCATAAGTGGTACAATTCTCACATTTTTTGCTTTGTATCATGTGAAGTTGTTTGCAGTGTTTCGTTATAGGAACTAACAACAACAAGCATAAATAGATTATCAATTAAAGAATCAGAACCAATAAAATTTGAATTTTAATTGAGACTAACTTATTATTTTCAAAAGAACAAGAAAATCCTGATTTATCCAAACTAGAAATAGAAATTAAAGTTCGTCTAAAAGACGGTGCAACAAAAGTCTCAAACAAATCTAAATAAAATTTAGTTTTCAATTGTAATTTAAAAGTCCCTATAGCCTTCACTGCAACTTTATTGCCATCGAACACAGAGATGAATCTTTCAGCATTACTTGACGATTAGCTTCACAAATAACCCTATATGGACATACTTATGTGAATAGTAGCACTAGAATTTACCCACCAAGTATTTTTAGGTACAGATGCTAAATTAACTTTAGAACAAACTAAAGTTAGAAGCATACCCTTCTTTACACTTAAGGCAGCATACTTAGGATAATCTTTTTTCATGTGTCCAGTCTTCTTGCATAAATAGTAAGTAAACTCCTCATTTTGTTTCTTTTGTTTCTTATATTGAGAAGATTCTTCCACAGCAATCATATCTATCTTCTTTTTCTTGTTATGAGAGGTTGAGGCTGAGTGGGCACTCTCAATCTTATCCTGTTGTTGCCTCTATGCACAGTGAGATATAAGCTCATTAAGGGACCATTTGTCCTTCTGAGTGTTATAGCTCACTTTGAATTTTCCTAAATGTGTAGGAAAAGAAATAAAAAAAATAAGTGTACGAGCAAGTTCTCTGACAGCTCCAACTTCAACGACTTAAGTTTGAAAAAATATACCACAGATAATAATTGACGACGAGGATGAATTTTTAGTAGCTCTCTTGTGAACTGAATCACATAATAGCCTCCCAATATATTTTTTCAGTTGTCTAAGAGGCTATTAGTTAATAAAAACTAATTAATAAAATTTAATGTAAAAAAAAAAACTATTAAGTTAAAAATAGATATTTATTAGAATTAATTGACGAATACACTACTTACCTTAATATCTTCATTACATCACATGTGAACTCCTGATAAGGAATTATTCCCTTAGCCTCGCAATAAAGTGGATAAACCCGTCAAAATCTTGTTTAAGACTTTAAATTAATGAATATGCAATCACAATAGGAGTACCGGACAAATAAACAAGTAAATAGATCCAAATTGAATCGGATCAATCCAATTTTTCGTTCATTTTAGTTCGATTCAGATTTTATATTTTATGAATTGTTTAAAATCAACCAGACTATTATTAATTATATATATTTAAAACGATCATTTTTTATATTAAATAATGGTGCAACTGGTTGGATATAATTTGGACACACAAGCAGGGCGGATGTGTTCAACGCTTAGTATAAGCACAAGTTCTATCTCAATTTTCGATAAATTATATTTTAGGTATAATAAATATGATATTATAGATAAATTATAATTATTTCATTCTTGAATTTTATGTTATAATATAAACACTTAATAACTTATTACAAACTCAATAATTTACAAGTATTTTCACTAAAATTAATGAAATGCAATTGTATATTTTTGAATTAAAAATAAATAACATCAAAAAGGTATATAGTATTATTTTTCAATATATATATATAGTGTCCCTCTTAAATAGAAATTTTATATCTGCCACCACATACAAGTATGATTTCTAGCTAGAAAGAATAAGAAACTAACAGAAAGGGAGGGAAAAGTTAATTGGGAAATTACCAAAAATAGCACCCCCTAAAAATTATAATAACAAAACTAGCACCCCTGTGTTCAATTAAAATTGAACGTTTAATATTCAATTTGAACGTAAAATATTGAACGTTCAATATTAAATAGGTCTAATTGTCGTCATTCAATTCTAATTGAACGGATAATATTGAACGTTCAATATTGAACGGGTCAAAATTATCGTCGTTCAATTTTAATTGAACACAGGGGTGCTAGTTTTGTTATTATAATTTTTAGGGGATGTTAGTTTTGTTATTTTCCCAAGTTAATTTAATTGATATGCTGGAGGAGTATTTATACAACAAGTTAGTTACATATTTACAACTTAGCATCACTAACATAAATACACGTGTAACACTAATTTAACAACCTAACTACTTACTTAACACTCCCCCTCAAAATCAAGGTGGTTGAAGCACCAAGAGCTTGCTTCTAAGATCAACAAACCTCAGCCTACTAAGAGGCTTTGTATGCAAATTAAACTAATTGTTGTTTTGAAGAGTAATGTTCAACAACCAATTTTTTCTTTACAACTTGCTCTCTTATAAAATTATAATCAATGTCAATATGCTTGGTTCTATGATGCAAGAATGGATTCTCACAAAGATACTTGGCACTCACTTTGTCATAGTAAGCCAAGGGAGCTTGTTTCAACACAGCACCAAGCTCACTAAAAAAGAAGTTAATCCATTTTAATTCTACAGACAAGGAAGCTAGAGCCCTATATATACTCAGCCTTTGTTGTAGACATTGCCACCATATTCTGCTTCTCACATGACGAAGACACTAAGTTGTTTCGCATGAAGACCAAATATGCACTCACTCTGCGCAGATCATTTCTATAGCTTGCCCAGTCTGCATCTGAGTACCTTGTCAACTTAATAGAAGTGGAAGGAATGAAATGTAAACCAAGAGTTGTAGTATCTTGCAGATACCTCAACATTATCTTCATTGCTAACCAGTAAGTGTTTGAAGGTTTACTTAGAAACTAGCACAACTTAACAGAAAATGCTAACTTTGGCCTTGTAATGCAACAATACTGAAGTGCTCTTACCAGACTTCTAAACATAATTATAGATTCCTCATCAAGAGCTTGACCATCATATCTGCTTAACACACCCCCAAAGACCATGGGAGTGACAAGTACTTTACAATAAGACATACCAACTCTACTCAAAACACCCTTGATGTACATCTATTGGGACAAGAACAAACCAAATGCTGAACAAGACACCTAAATGCCTAAGAAATAATGTAGAGACCCATATCCTTAAGAGCAAAAGCCAATCTAAACTGAGAAATGAAAGCAGTCAATAATGTGAATTGTTACTTGTCAAACCAATATCATCCATATACACATGAAGGACGATCACATCATAACCCTTCTGTTGAACAAACAAGCTAGTGTCACTCACTACATTCTTAAAACCCCACTACAAGAGGGAAGTACTCAGCTTATTATACCAAGCTCTTGGTGCCTGCTTAAGGTCATAGAGAGACTTCTTAAAATGATAAACAAATTCAGGTTTAGACGGATCAACAAAACTTTAGGCTTGATCCATGAACACTGTCCCAACTAAATCACCATTCAAAAATCCATTATTAATGTCAAGTTGGTGTAAGGGCCAACCATAAGAAACTGCAAGAGAGAGAGCAGAACACAAATAGTTGTAGCTTTAACCACAGGACTAAACGTCTCCTTATAATCAATGCCATGTGTTTGAAGGTGCCCTTGAGCAATCAACCTAGACTTTCTTTTGTCCAACTCCCCATTAGCCAATATCTTGGTTTAGAAACCCAAAGATAACCAATAACCTGATTCACAAGCCATGGGACAAGTTCCCAAGAATTATTACGAATAACTGCATCAAATTCAACTTGCATTGCTTGTCTCCATTTAGGAAACTTATTTGCTTCAGCAAAATTTTTAGGTTCCCAAGGTACATCAAAAGATGCTCTTAGAGCCTTAGGCTTCCTTTCAATCTTGTTTGCATAGGATGCACATTAGTAATATTGGGTAGAGATTGATCACAAGCACCACTAAAAGCACTAGGAATAGGCACAACATCACTAAGAATAGGAAGGCAAAGGTGAAGTCAACATTGGAACAACCAATGGTGCAAAAGTATGTGACTTATGCACAGAACCAATAGGTGATGACAAAGAACAGACTGGGGAAGGCCTAGGAATAGAAGACATATAAGACAATAAAGAAGCAGAAGTAGGAGCTGGAGAAGGTAACCTAGAAATAGAAAAAATAGATGAAGAATGTACAGAAACAAGAGACCTAAGAACACACTCATTAAGTGAAACTTTGTCAGGAAACACCACATGCCTATTAGTGTAAATTTTACTAGAAACTTTGTCTAGACACAAATATTCACGCTGACTAGGTGCATAACCCAAGAAAACACAAACTAAGGACTTCACATCAAGCTTGTGTTGTCTATACATCCTAAGACAAGGAAAACATAGGCAACCAAACACTTTGAAAAATGATAGTTAGAAAGTCTATTGTATAGAAGAAAATAAGATAATTCGTAAGAAAGAATCTGAAAGGGCACCCTATTTAAAACAAACACAAAGATCCTAAAAGCATAAGGCCAATAGTCCTTAAATACCCCATATTAAAGCAACAAAAGCAAGACCAACATCCACAACTCGTCTATGTCTAGTCTATACTTTCTTATTATGTTCACTAGTATGAGAACAAGTCCTCCAATAGACTATCCTAAGATTTTCAAGAAAAGAATAGAGAGGTTTAAATTCACCTCATCCATTACTCTAAACAGATTTAATCTTGACATTAAATTGACGTCCAACCATAATCATGAACGTCAAGAAAATAGAAATGGTTTCATCCTTAGAATGTAAGAAATAAATCCAAAAAAAATGAGTGAAATCATCAACAATTAAGAGAAAATATCTCTCACCATTCAAATAAGCAATGGGAGAGAGGCCCTAAATATCTATATACAAAAGTTAAAAAGGAAAAGTAGCAGACACATGAGTTCCCACATTGAAAGGTTGTTTGTAAGACTTGGCATGTTCACAAGTGTTATAAACTGACCTTTAATAGACCTTTATTTCATTTATATTACAAGTAGACAAAATTCTGATACAAATTTTCTGTCACAACATCTACTACGAATTTCACACTGGCCGATCACAAGATCGAAAGTTAAGTAACTAAAGGAAGCCATAAATGGGCTTATCCAAGAGATAATTCAAGAACAAGGGATGTTGAAATTGAAGCTTGAGGCTTGTGAGAGATCAACCAATGTATTGGAGACAGATTTTTGAAAAAGAGACCTGCGTCGCGGCATGGATTTATAATTGCCGCGGCGAGTGATGTTCTGTTTTGAAAGGAGTTTCCATCAACGAAGTGGGTCGCAGCATGGAAATAGGGCGCCGCAGCGCAGGACTTTCTGTTTTGGAACCAAAAATATATGTGCGCAGCGGCATACATTTCAGGCGCCAAGGCATGAGCAGACGTGCGTGCCTGACAGGCCAGACCTGTGCGCTGACACAGGACACCCTGCCTGACACCCCAGACCTGCGCGCTCTGACACCAGACATGCGTGCTGACCCTCAACCTACGCGCCACGACATGAAGTTTTGGCCGCCGCGGCCCGACCATTTATAATGCAATCCGAGGACCTCACGCTGCGGCATAAGTATTTTGCCGTCGTGGCACGGAAACAATATTTGTAATTTTTTGGACCATTGGATATCAACCAATGACTCAAATTTCTTCTAGGTTTTTAGATTAATTTCTTGTATAAATAGACTTTGTAGCAGCTGCCATAAAAAACTTTTGTTCACAAATATTATTTGAATTCAAGAATTCAAGTTTAAGAGCTCAAAGCTCCAAGTGCTCTATCAACCAAACTTATGAAAGGAATTTGCAACCCTTTATGGCGTTTCCCTCGTCTTGATTCGTGATAGGTAATATTCATGCGTTAAGGTGAGTTCTTGCAACCAAAATCTAGTTTTCTCTTAGAAATTTGCATGCTAATATAGTGTCTAGTCTTAGGGCCGTATTTCTTGTAGTTTTCAAGTCTCGTTGCTTGTGGGTCATAGGATTCGTGTCGTTCAGGTCGCATCAAATTCTATGAAGAATTGGATTAAAAATATGAGACAAACGATTATACCAAACACTTGATGTGGCCAAAAAAGCTGCAGGAGGAACATGATGATCCAGAGCACCTCCAAAAGCACTAGCACCTCTATGCTGCTTGAGCTTGTAGAGTCCTCTATCAAGTAGACCTTGAAGGAGCACCTTCTTCAAAGACACGTCCTTAATGAGGAACGTATGAGAGTGAAACTCAATGAAAACATGTTTTCATGACACAATTGATGAGCAAAAACAAGATTAGTAGTAAGGTGAAGTGTGTGCAACACATGTGAAGAACAAGATCTTTATTAACACATGATTTTTATTTAAAAATTCCCACATAATTTTATAACCCACCAAATTTAGTCACATGATAATTAACTAATATTTTCATATTCTAGATATCATGATTTATGACTCAACTGAGTATATATTTAGTATAATTCTCTGTGTACAAATTATAAATTAACATGTGGCAAGAATTAATGTGACAAAGAAATAGTTACAATTATACATATAATGACAATAACAAAGAAATAATAATAATAAATAAAATTTAAAATTATTTACATGTTTAAATATTATTGGTCATATATGGAACAACAACTTATAGTGAGATTGATGACTTTGATTAACAATTAATTATTTTTTTAATGATAAGTAGACAACTAAAATAAGAGTGTAAAATAAGTAGAAAGTCTTGACGTCGTAGAACCATCTAACTGTTAGGTATTGTCCCATATTACTTAAGCATAATACTAATATAAAATTTATGAATAATTATAAGATTAATATAAAATTTATGAGTAATAATGATACTAATATAAGATTTGTCCTTACATTTCACCAAAGGAGTAATACAGTGGGATGGTACTGATAAACGCTCTAAAATTAATTGGGTTAATTGGAAGTTTATGAAAAGGAGCAAAAAGGATGGTGGTTTGTGTTTAAAGGATGTGGCTTTGAATAATATTATTGCTCTTTTGGCCAAGCAAACTAGGGTGGAAGCTTCTCACTTCTCCTAATTCTCTTTTGGCTTCTTTACTACATCATAAGTATTTTAAAAATGGTGATTTTTATGGGAGCTAACAGTACTGAAGTCAAAATTTGGGAAGATAATTGGATCTCAAGAGAGATAAACCTTTTAAACCCATTTCTTCTCCTAATCTCTCTGATTCTTTGGTTAAGGATCTTATCACCTTGGAAGATGGGATTCCTTCTTGGAATGTCATCAAGGTTAAACAAGTTTTTGGGCGGCAGAAAGGTTTCAAATTCACGTAACAATCATGTGCCAAAAAATTGACAACTTTATTTATTTTTGTAAAATTGAACTTAAGTATGTTTTGAAGATTTAGAATCAGGGCTCGATCTAATGAATATCTTTTTTCTTTTAAATTTATAAAAGTAAAAATAAAAATTTTTTTTTTCTTTTATTTCATTTCTATTAAAGTATAGATGCGATAATCTTGACATGATATGTATGCAATATGAAAATGATTATTATAAGACTAAAATACAATTAGATTAGAATTATGACCAAATATTTTATAAATTTATGGTCGTATTCTTTTTTACTATTATAATAAATTACTTTAAAAATTGTTTAGGATGTTATTATATAAATCAATACATAAATACAAATATACATGACACAAATTTAATCTAAATAATGTTTATATCGTCTTATACAGTGTGTAATTTAATAAATAATTTTTTTTTGTTTCTCCTTTAGCTCGAATCTACTGCCACTTATATACTCTCTTTTTTTAATTAATTTTTATATCTATATTATAATTATTATTTTTATATTCCATTAATTAAAATAAATTTTTATTATTTTCTCACTATTATATCGTCATAATTTTTTATTATTAATATCTACCATAAAGAGTGCATATTTTCATGTATAAAATTGATTTTCTTTAAATTTAATAATTATTATTTGATGAAACATAAAATTCTGATAAATTTATCAACTTGTATGGAAGAATTATTTATTACATAGAAATAGATAAATTATTAATAAATATTTTATTAACTAAAATTTATTAAATATTAAAAAAATTAATTGTTATTCAAAAAATATATGTAATTAGTTGAGATGTTAAAGAACAATAATTTGTCTGAGTGAATGAGTTCAAATTCTTAAACTTATTTTAGAAAATTTAAGTTTTTAATTTTTTTAGTATGTAAATTGTGAAAAAGAAAATATATTACGGTGTTCATAGACTATGGTATAAATTTTATCAATCATTTAAAATTTATTAAGTTTTATGGCTAATTAAATTAGGAGGATATTTTTTATCATAATTAATATTTGATAATATGAATGAAACTTTATTTCTTCTTACAATTGCATCTTTTCTTCAATATTATAATATTTATAATTTAAATTATTAAATATATATAATTAAAAATTATTAAATGTAATATATAAAAATACATCTTAATAAGTCTCGCTTAAGGCCTCTCAATTGCTTGGGCCGATCCGGTAAGAAGACTTAATATTATTTAAAAAAATGTATTTAATTTTACCTTTTGTAAAAGTAAGGAATTAGAAAATTAAAAAATCTTATAAAAATATAGGAACACTCCAATTTAATAAAATTTTAGAAAATGAATGTATCAACCCTAGGGTATGTATAAAAAAATTGACAACTCTTTGTGTCCTTAAAAAAAATGTCATGATTCTAACATTTCCCAACTTTTACTAGTGCAATCCTGTCTTTTTGAAAGGAGATAATGACATGTTCAGTTAAGGCATATTGAATCAACTTTATGTCATAATGTTTCAAAAAATTCACAATGAATATAAGATTGATATTTTACGCGTACTTAACAAAAAAAAAAAAAAGGCTTCAAAGGATTCCCCTACTTAATTTTCTATAAAGCATATGGAGCTTTGTCTTTGAATGTTGACATGCACGTAGTTGAAAGACAAATCTATAACGGTGTCTATGGAATAGTGAGGTATTATTCGTTACGTATATTATTCATTAATAATATCGATTTATTATTTTATTATTTATTGAATATTTATAATTTTTAAAAAATATATTAGTAAATTATAAAAAATAACACCCCTAAAATTTATCATAAAAAAATAGCACTATAATAAAAAAATATCTAATTGAACGACGTTCGACATTAAAGGATTTAAATTGTTACAGTTCAATTTGAATGACTTTCAACTGAGCGAACATTCAAAGAAAAATGATAAAATAATCATTTTTTAATTGTAAAAATATATGATTTGAATACAAATGTTACTATTTTTGTTATTACAAATTTTGAGGAACTGTTTTTGTTGTTTTTTAAAAAATATTTGCATTAAAAAAATATATAATTTAAATACAAAGAATACTATTTTTATTATTATAAATTTAAAAAAATATTATTTTTATTATTATTTAAAAATATTTTCATTAATTTTAAATTTAAATTATTCGAATAATCTATCATGGAAAAGGAATATTATATAGACGTTCGTACCAAATGAAGGTAAAGCTGTCAGATCCACTTCGAATCCACATGGATTTCAAATCAACATTCAATGGTTAGAAACGCTGTACTCTTACAAGAGATTATTTATTCTCAACGGACGCCGTCCATTTCTATGAAGTAGAACTTTCATTAATTAACCAGAAAAAAAATAATGCAACTGTTAAAGTGTTTGGGCGGGCCATGTACTTTATCATATTGAAGGAAAAGGACTTTAAAGTTGACTAACTAAAATTTACACTATTCATAGTTATCTTTTCTTTTTAATTAAAGCAATATTATATATATCAATTTATAACTTATATATTATTAATTAAATAAAACATAAAAAATATATAATAGTAAAGTAATTATAAAATTTTTTATTAATAAAAAATTAATTAAATTATATCGTTAATATATATCAAGTTATATTAAAACATGTTTTTTTCATTATGGCTAATATAAAATATTATTCTACAAGACAATGAGCTTGAGTCTTGTCTTTCTCGAACCATATTCTTCTTTTTTATTTTTTTAATTTAACTTTGTGACCGATAATTCTCTCCAAATTCCTTAAAAACAATTAATTTAAAATTTTGCATTTCTCAAACTTGAAGTGTAGTATTTGAACCCTAAAAAAAAAAACAAAAAAAAAAAAAAACAACTTAAAGTGTTGTTTATTTAGTTTTTTTTTTTCTTTGCTTTGTTTAGAACATATTTTACAATGACCAAAGAAAGAAAAAATCACAAGAGAAACCTGTGATATTGTGATGCAAATTCATGAGAATGCTTGAAAATCAATGTGGGTGATCATTCAAGATCGATCCCCCTTTGGCCGGATCAATTTTGCTTTAAGTGTGATCCGATTCGGGACTTTTTGCTAGAAAACTAGTACCCAGGCAAGAAGACGAATTGATCCCCCTCTGGCCGGATCGATCTTGCTCCGAGCGCGCTCCAATTCGGGACTTTCTGTAGAAAAATTGATGCCTAGACATGAAGACGGGTCGATCTCTCTCTTGCCGGATTGATCCCGGCCCTTACGGACTGTTTATGTTTTTTTTCAAAAAATAAGATAAATGACTTTTAAGGGAATGGGCTTTATTTTAGGAAGCTATAAATAGTTTGGGCATTATTGTAATTGTATAAATGTGCTATATAAACACATTTAAGAGCTCTTAGGGTTTTCTAAGAGAGAGCATTATGTGCTTAAACTTTGAGAGAAGAAAAAACTAGAAAAGAGAGGAAGAAAAAGAGAAGGCTTTTTACCATTGTGAGTGGGGAAAGTTCTTGAGTGTCTCTTTGAGTGTTTTTCTTCCAAGAAAGGGTTTCTCTTCAAGCATTTTCTCCATTGTACTTGTAATCTCTAAATTTGAAGCTAGTGAAACTCATCTTCATTGGAGGGGGTGAAGAAGTTGTTGGAAATAAACTTGATTTAGGCCCAAATTATATTAGGTGTTATAAAATCTAATTCAAGTGTCCATTAAAATGTTAAAGCCCAAAGAGTCCAAATTCTAGAAACATGCTCTAGAGTTGTCTTAGAAAATATCTACATATTTTAAGAAGAGAGAGTAGTAGAGAATTCTAGAGAATTGAATAATTTAATAGAAAAATCTAGTAGGTAAATTATAACCATTAGATTAAGAGAATGTTGGCAAAATCCTAGCCATTGGTTAGGATGAGCTTTTAGTATAAATAGGGGTGGTCTTGCTCATTTTGTATCAAGCCAAAAATTTGACATTCAATAACAAGTATCATCTTCCTCCAAACTAACTTTGTCTCCTTATATCTTCCAAACTTCTTAAAGCCATCTAAAGCATTCATCTTCCAACAAAGTGGTATTAGAGCTAGTAAATTGGTGCCAAACATATCACTATAGCATATCAAATTGAATTTCTTGACGAGAGGAACACGACAGTGAAAAAATATCCTGATTGGAGTTGGGATGCTCCCTCACACTCCATTGGAAGTTTGCTGCCCAAAAATTAGCGAGTCAATCCGAGTTTGGCTGAGTTGGACCGAGTTTGAGGCGAGTTCAAGATCCTCTTCAGGTATTTTGGTATTCTCAATTCATTTGTGCAGTCAAAAATTTAAAATTATAATTGTATATAAAGATATGGCTGGTAGTATGGCATCATTTCAAGTTCTTATGCTCAACAAAAGCTACTATGATAATTAGAGTATTAAGATGAAGACTCTATTAGGTGCACATGATGTTTGAGATGTTGTTGAGAAAGGACACAATGAGCCACAAGATGAGGCTACATTATCTCAAGCCCAAAAGAATAGTTTAAAAGACTCAAGAAAGAGAGACAAGAAAGCTCTCTATCTCATCTATCAACCTTTAGATGATGATGGTTTTGAGAAGATATCAAGTGCAACATTTGCTAAGGAAGCATGGGAGAAGTTGCAAACGTCTTGCAAAGGAGCTGAACAAGTCAAGAAGGTACGTCTCCAAACACTAAGAAGTGAATTCAAAGCTTTACATATGAAAAAGTCTGAATCTGTGTCCAACTACTTTTCTAGAGTTTTGGTCGTTTCTAATCAAATGAAAAGAAATGGTGGGAAACTAGAAGATGTAAGGATCATGAAGAAGATACTCCGCTCATTAGATCAAATCTTTGAGCACATTGTGGTGACAATAGAGGAAACAAAAGATTTGGAAGAGATGACTATCGACCAACTAATGGGGTCTTTACAAGCTTATGAAGAAAAGGATAAGAAGAAGCAAGAGATCACTGAACAACTCTTCAAAATGCAACTCAAGGAGAAAGAAGAAGTTAAAGGTTATGATAGAAACAACCGTGGTCGTGGAAGAGGCCGAGGTCAAGGACGAGGAAGAGGTCATGGTCGTGGACAAGGTTGGCATTACAACTCCAATACTTCCAACAACAACTACGAGAAAGGAGAAAGCTCAACAAGAGGATGTGGAAGAGGAAATTCAAACCCAAGGTATGGAAAATCTCAAGTTCAATGTTATAATTGTTAGAAATTTGGACATTATGCTTCAGATTGTAGAGCTCTCAAAACTAAATTTGAAGAAAAGGTCAACTATGCGGAAGATAAAAGAGAAGAAAATGAGACTCTATTACTAGCATATAAAGGCAATGATGAAAAACAAGATAACACTTGGTATCTTGACACTGGTGCAAGCAACCATATGTGTGGGAAAAGAAGCATGTTCGTGGAGCTTAATGAATCAATAAACGGTAATGTTTCCTTTGGTGATGAGTCTAAAATTCTAATGAAAGGCAAAGGTAAAATTTTTATTCGGTTGAAGAATGGTAGACAACAATTCATTTCAAATGTCCACTATGTGCCTAATATGAAAAATAATATTTTGAGTTTAGGTCAACTCTTAGAGAAAGGCTATGATATTCACATGAAAGATGGTAGTCTTTCAATAAGAGATAATATAAGTAATTTGATCACCAAGGTGCCAATGTCAAGGAATAGGATGTTCTTGCTTAACATCCAAAACGATGTAGCAAAGTGTCTTAAAACTTGCTACAAAGATGCATCTTGGCTTTGGCATCTTCAATATGGGCACTTAAACTTTGGTGGCTTAGACTTGCTATCCAAGAAGAACATGGTAAGAGGACTACCTTCCATCAATCAACCTGATCAACTTTGCGAAGGATGTTTACTTGGAAAACAATTCAGGAAAAGTTTTTCAAAGGAGTCAAACTCAAGAGCGCAAAAGCCGCTTGAGCTCATACATACTGACGTCTGTGGACCAATCAAGCCAACCTCTCTCGATAAAAGTAATTATTTTCTTCTCTTTATAGATGATTTCTCAAGAAAGACGTGGGTGTATTTCTTAAAGAAAAAGTCAGAAGTTTTTGAAGTTTTCAAGAAGTTTAAAGCTGCAGTTGAAAAAGAAAGTGGACGAGAGATCAAGACTATGAGATCCGATCGAGGTGGATAATTCACTTCCAAGGAGTTCCTGAAATTTTGTGAAGCAAATGGAATTCGACGCCTTCTAACCGTTCCAAGATCCCCCCAACAAAATGGAATGGCAGAAAGGAAGAATAGGACAATCCTCGACATAGTATGGAGCATGCTCAAAAGTAAAAGATTGCCAAAGGAATTTTGGGCTGAAGTAGTAGCATGTGCAATCTACCTCTCCAATCGATCTCCAACAATAAGTGTTTGGGGAAAGACACCTCAAGAGGCATGGAGCGGAAGAAAGTCCGCCATTTCCCATATTAAAGTTTTCGGAAGTATAGCCCATGTTCATGTACCAAATGAGAGAAGAACAAAGCTAGACGATAAAAGTGAAAGTTTCATTTTCATCGGCTATGATGCTAACTCAAAGGGCTACATGTTGTACAATCCGAGCAATAAAAAGATTGTAATTAGTCGAGATGTGACATTTGATGAAGAAGGAGAATGGGATTTTGGATGCCATACAAATGATTTCAACTTCTTTCCTCAGTTTGAAGAAGATGAGCAATCGTCAGTGGAGCAACTAGGAAAAGTGCAACAAGAGCCATCCACTCCACCTACTTCACCAACAACAGTTATTGGAGGCTCACCACCAACAACTATTAGAGGCTCACCACCATCATTTTTAAATGAAAGAAGCGCCTCATGTGCAAGGAATCTAGAAGAAATTTACGAGGACACTAAAAGGATAGAAGATCTCACACTCTTCTGTCTATTTGCTGATTGTGAACCCATGAATTTTCATGAAGCTGTGCAAAACAAGAAATGGAGAGATGCTACGGATGAAGAGATTAAATCAATCACAAAGAATGATACGTGGGAGCTTATCTCACTTCCAAAAGGGCATAAAACTATTGGCGTCAAGTGGGTCTACAAAACAAAGAAAAATACAATGGGAAATATTAAAAGATACAAGGCCAGACTAGTTGCAAAAGGATATAGACAAAGAGCTGGCATCGACTATGACGAGATATTTGCTCCAGTTGCTCGCCTAGAAACAATAAGACTAATCATTTCTTTAGTAGCTCAAAATAGGTGGATGATCCATCAAATAGATGTGAAATCTGCCTTCTTGAATGGATTTCTCGAGGAAGAAGTCTACA